>CAMGYJ010000004.1:1381323-1981323 GCA_946122785.1 Linum tenue | reverse complement strand
GCTCGATCAAAACATATTGATGTTCGATATCACTGGATACGAGATGTGCTTGAAATGAAACAGTTACAACTAGAGAAGATCCATACTGACGAAAATGGATCTGACATGTGTACCAAGACTCTTCCAAGAGAAAAGTTTGAGTTCTGTCGATCAGCTGCAGGGATGATGAAGTCGCCCATGTAGTCAGGCGGGGGAGAATTGTTGGCCCGGCTACATGTGGTGGAGCAAGAGCCAGCAATTTGATAATTATAAAAAAAAAAATTCAACAAATATTAAAGCACCCAAAAATGCAGTTGGGAATTCTATTCCATTCCCCTCTTCCCTGGCTATAAAATGCAGAGGCATTTGCCTCATTTCAATCATCCCTTACCATTCCATCCTTCTCCATTTCCTTTGCTATGCTTCTGTTCGTATTTCTTTTGTGGGTTTTGGTAGTGAAACGTTTTCACTACCACGGGTAGATAGGAGATTTCCTTGTGAGTGAAATAGTATAGAAGTATTCACCTAACAAAAATTTATGACAATGGTATGGGTTAATGAATTGTTGTGTTTGTGTAAATTGACTTAGTCTCTTAGCAATTATCATATGCTGGAAATAACCTTTCTTTCAAGTTTTCATCCATGATAATGTATGAAATTTATCTAAATTAGGCGTCCATATGTTGTGGTCTACATTTTACATATACAAATATACACTATATGAGCAATATTGAGCAATATTGAGCTTTATATTTTATGAGTTTAAAAGGGATGAACGTTAACTCTTGAGTGGTTGTGCAAAGTATTAAGTATGTGTATATAATATATGTTAGATATATGACTAATTACTTAACTGGTTAATTTGGTTTGACTGGTTAGGAGTGTCTCAAACCAAACCAAACCACCTAAACCAAACAAGCTAAAAACTTTAACCAAACCAAACCAATTATCCAAATTAACCAAACCAAATTATCCAAATAGTACCGGTTAAAACGGTTACCATTGTAACCAAACCGTTTGAACACCCCAACTTGCGGTCTCGGTCAGCCACAAGTTTAGTAGCTGGGCTTTTATCTGCCATCCCTGCCCAACGGGCCCGGTTTTGTTTTTCTTGGCCGGTATTTCGGTTTATACTAACTTCGTTGTCCAAAAAAAAAAAAAAAACACGAAGTGCAGGAAATATTTTTGGAGGGTATGATTTGTGGTTAGTTTGGCAATGTGATCTACAATGCACGATGTTATAACTGGATAGGTAGATTAGGGGATACCATTACAAAATCAATTGATCGGATAAGTCAAACAATTTATAGTGGCAATGTGATCTACAATGCTCGATGTCATAACCGGACACAATGACAAAACCCACCGACCAGATACATCAAACGATCCATAATATTTTGGAGTTAGTTTGGCAATGTGATCTACAACTGGTTGTTGAGTATGAGGAGAAAGAAAGAGAGGAGGAACAAGTGAATGGTGTTAACGGGGGCGGCTCAAAAGCAAATGATTGTGAAGACAATTTTTCTTTGGAGTTTCACTCGTATGCATCTAGCAAGAAAAGGAAACGACCATCCAGATCAGAGCTTGATGCATATTTGGAGGACGAGCTCATTAAGAGTGTTGCTGATTTTGATCTCTTGTCTTGGTGGAAGTTCAATAAGGGAAAATATCCTATTCTGCACAAAGTTGCTAGAGATATTCTGGCTATTCCGGCTTCAACGGTGGCTTCAGAGTCAGCCTTCAGTACAAGTGGGAGGATCATTAGTCCTCAACGCAGTAGGCTTAGCCCGGAGACTGTTGAAGCCTTAATGTGTGCACAAAGCTGGCTGTTAGATGATTCAGTTGGTAACTTTTCTTACTCTTTACACTTATATTTGTCAGCAATTTGTACTATTGTGAATATGTTTTGTCACTGAATAATGAGACTTATGGATTGAATGATTATGTTGGGGGAGTCGACTGGTTCTGCTTGGGGTTGAATGCTTTTACTCAAATGTAATTGCTTCTCTAGTGCTAGATATAATGATTATGTTTAGGATATGGAATTCTTGTTCTTAGGTTGAATTATAATGCGAATGTGTTTGTGCTTGATTGTTAAACGGAATTGCTACTGCTTGTCAAAGTTCATCATTGTTACTTGTTAAGTGCAATATGCTTACTTGTTAAACAGTGGATCATTTGGAGGATGATGAATCTGATTCTTCAGATGATGAGGTGCAGGAGATGGATAAGATACGTCCGAGAACACTATTTGAGCCTATTAAAAAAATGGATACCTTGGAGGATGATTGGATGATCAATCTGACATCATGTTTTAATACATTGTCCCTTTGCCAGGCTTGAATTCGAGGACTAGGAGGAGTGTTGCTGATCATTGCTGAATATTGAGTTGCTGCAAGGGCAAGGATTACAAAAAATTGAAGTTGGCTGCTTTTTGTGGAAGATTTGAGACTTGTTGCAGAATTGCTATCAATTCATGCTGTGTCTTTTCTGTTTTGTTTGAATCTTGAGACTCCTAAGACTTATGTGGATTTAGAATTTTGGATTGAGATGCTGAGTGCCTAAGTTGTTAGAACTGGCTTTGGAGTTTGATTTTGGTTGAAATGGAATCTGAGTTCTTGTTATGTTTGAATTTTTCTTTCATTGTTTCAGTTTTATAACAGGGAACTAGATACAGAACCCGTCCAGTTGGCCGGATACATTTCATCAAAGATATAAATAATAAATAGTAATTGTTTCAACCATTAACAACATAAATATATTCATCATCGATTCTACTATCACCACTCTCAAATATCTTTTCCTTCTTCTTAACAACATAGTTATATGTATCAGTGACTCCACTGCCTCCACCATCAGTAGGGTCTTTATTATTTTCCTCATTTCATTGCTAACAAATTTGAAGGCAAAACTAATGTAAATATGAAACACATTATCATGCAAAATAGTTTACCTTATCCAAGTCATTTGCAATAATTGTTGGAGATGTGAACTTTCCATCTTTGATTATCTTTCAAACTATGAATTTACTCATGAGATTAGTAATTTTCCCTTGTCAATTATGTGATTTTCAATATATTAGCTCAATTTTTAGAAAAAAAGAAGGTGGATTACTTCTTCCACCACTATTTTGGAATAGTTTCTCAGTATCATGGAACTTAATAAAAATCTTAGTCATGTGCACTTCAAAATTACAAAGTCAGGTTCAACTTTTTCTTTCACAACATGAAGTTAGATTGAGATTCCCTATTCAATCAATAGTATAATTACATATGTCCAAAACCTTCCATCCATGCAATATTACTTGTCCTCCACTTTATAATTGTAACACATCTTTTTGTACTCTCATGCCTAAATAACTCTATTATTTTGCTACCATATAACCCATATAATTAAATAAGTTACATAAGTTTCATGTAAAAGATGGTATTTTAGGTAATGTGCATTTAAAATTCTTACATAAGCTATTACAAAAATCTCATGAAATAGGAATGACAATTTTGACCTAGCCCATATTATCCGGTTTATTTGACCTGGTTTAAATTGGGCAATACCTACCCCTTATAGGGAGTAGGGGGAGGGTATGAGTACTCTTCTTAACCCGTTTTTGTCTAAATTATATATAATTTTACTCAGATATATTGTTTAGGATTTTATTTTTAGTGCCTTATAATTTAACAATAATATAGTTGTAAATAGTTTCTCAGCATCATGCCTCCACCATCAAAAGGGTCTTGCTCATTCTCCTCATTTCATTGCTATCAAACTTGAAGGCAAAACTTATGCAAATATGAAACAACATTATCATCATGCAAAACAAATTTACCTCATCTCAGTCATTTGCAATAATTTGTGGAGATGTGTTCTTTCTCATCTTTTATTATCTTTCAAACTATGAATTTACTCATGATATTTGTAATTTTTCACTGTCATTTATGTGATTTTCATTCCATTAACTCAATTTTTAGAAAAGAGGTGGATGATGTCCTCTTCTATCAGTATTTTATAAATAGTTTCTTAGCATCATGAAACTCTAAATAAATTCTTAGGCCTTTGTATTTCAAAATTACAAAGGTCAGTTCAACTTATTTCTTCACAATATGAAGTTAGATTGAGATTCACTATTCAAGTCAATAGCATCAATTAGTACCTCAATTAGTAGCAGCAATTTATTTGTTTGTACCTCAATTTTGTACCTCAATTTTATATGATGGTGAATGTGAACTGCATTCATAGCGATGGGCTTGCTTTCTTTGATCGATTAGAATGAATTAATATTAATATGATGGTGAATGTGAGCGGAACCAAGCATTTGAACGGGAAGTTGTGAGCAATTGTCAAGAGAAATCCAGTAAGTGAATGGGATTTTGCATGTGTCCTGAAACTTTGTAGAGATGGGTTCTTTTTAGAAGCTTAAGGCTTTGTGGGTTAGTTATAATGGTATACCGTATATGTTAGATTACTTTATGCACCCCCGTTGTTTGACTATTTCTTAATTCGTTTTAGGTCATATTGATGCTCATTCGACGTAGCTAATTTGAGATTCCGTATCCAGATTGGGAATGAACCCCCCAGAGCCCCAGGTATAGCGTATGACACAAATGTCTTGTATTTTGCTACCGTTTGCGATTTGAAGTTTGATCATGTGGTTTGATTATTTGAGTAGTTGTTTGGTACTATGAGATGATTTGTGTACTTGATTCAGTTATTAAGATATTTAATTGCGTCTGCATTCTTTAAGCTTGTTGTATGATTTGATTGCAAAGTTTCTCATTTGGTTTGGTTATTGGCACTATGCGATATATAAGAGTTTGTTATCGGTAATTCTTAGTTGATGGCCCAATAAACAGTGTATGGTGTATGAAATTTAAAAAATGTCTGGTCAGACTTGTGTGCATTCAGAATGAATTGATGAGGTTATCAATACACTGGTTACATCCAAAGTTGTGTCCTGATAGTTTAGTTACTATCTCTTTGTTTTCAATGATAGTTCTGCATAGTTTTCAAATTCAATAATTTTTGTGTTTGCGGGCATTGGGGAGATCATATGCAAATGCTACGATAAGAGGTAGCATTTCCACCCCTCTCCGTTAGCCGCACCATGGTTTATCATTGGTCCAGCTCCCGCGGGAATCTAGAAAAACCATCACACCATTTCCTACTGGACTTCAGTGTTTCAGGGCTTATATGCGTAACTTTGGGCATGTTCGAGTTCGAAACGTACCCAAAGATAATCATTATCTTGTTCACAAAGGATCTCGAGAGATTTTGAAAACCAACAACTTGTTTTCATTTTATTCAGGATGGAGGAAGATAAGAGATGGCTCTACATCTATCACGAATATGATTCTAATTTAGATGAATATTTGGAGAAGCTAGTAGTGAATGGACAGCTTCTTACTGCAAATCAAAACTTCATACGGGCGATCAGCTAACTATTTCTCCTTTTAATATTTTATATACTCAAATGTTACTCATACCTAATGTATTGTCTTGTATCTTTCCGCTGTGTACGCTCACATTGAAGGCTCTCCATGAGCTTCATGTGTCACACCTTGAGTCATACGACAATTTTAGTTGGAGCAAGACGGATCCTAAGGGACCGCTAAATGTGGTCGTTCAGAATTCAAACGACCCTACTAAAGTCAAGGTGAGGTTCATGGGATTGGGAGAACGTAAGGGGTCGAAGGTAAAAGATTGTAAGGACCTGACAAAGATCTTAAAAAGATTGATCACGAAGGATGATTGGTTGTCCAAAGTGACTACATCACTCAAGTAAGTTTGCTCTTGCTCTCTTTTATCTATTTGGGATGTTCTGCTACTAATTGATGGTTTAATAAACAAATAAAATTGAGGTAAAAATAAAATTGAGGTACAAACAAATAAAATTGAGGTACAAACAAATAAATTGCTGTTACAAATTGAGATACTAATTGATGCTACTAATTGAATAGTGAATCTCAATCTAACTTCATGTTGTGAAGAAATAAGTTGAACCGGCCTTTGTAATTTTGAAATACAAAGGCCTAAGAATTTATTTGGAGTTTCATGATACTCAGAAACTATTTACAAAATACTGGTAGAAAAGGACATCATCCACCTCTTTGTCTAAAAATTGAGTTAATGAAATAAAAATCACATAAATGACAGTGAAAAATTTACAAATATCATGAGTAAATTCATAGTTTGAAAGATAATAAAAGATGAGAAAGAACACCTCTCCACTAATTATTGCAAATGACTGAGATGAGGTAAATTTGTTTTGCATGATGATAATGTTGTTTCATATTTGCATAAGTTTCATATTTGATAGCAATGAAATGAGGAGAATGAGCAAAACCCTTTAGATGGTGGAGGCATGATGCTGAGAAATTATTTACAAAATTATTATTGTTAAATTATAAGGCAGTAAAAATAAAATCCTAAACAATATATCTGAGTAAAATTATATATAATTTAGACAAAAACGGGTTAAGAAGAGTACTCATACCCTCCCCCTACTCCCTATAAGGAGTAGGTATTGCCCAATTTAAACCAGGTCAAATAAACCGGATAATATGGGCTAGGTCAAAATTGTCATTCTTATTTCATGAGATTTTTGTAATAGTTTATGTAATAATTTTAAATGCACATTACCTAAAATACCATCTTTTACATGAAACTTATGTAACTTATATAATTATATGGGTTATATGGTAGCAAAATAATAGAGTTATTTAGGCATGAGAGTACAAAAAGATGTGTTACAATTATAAAGTGGAGGACAAGTAATATTGCATGGGTGGAAGGTTTTGGACATATGTAATTATACTATTGATTGAATAGGAAATCTCAAACTAACTTCATGTTGTGAAAGAAAAAGTTGAACCTGACTTTTTGGTGAGAACGTAAGGGGTCGAAGGTAAAAGATTGTAAGGACCTGACAAAGATCTTAAAAAGATTGATCACGAAGGATGATTGGTTGTCCAAAGTGACTACATCACTCAAGTAAGTTTGCTATTGCTCTCTTTTATCTATTTGGGATGTTCTGCTACTAATTGATGGTTTAATAAACAAATAAAATTGAGGTAAAAATAAAATTGAGGTACAAACAAATAAATTGCTGCTACAAATTGAGATACTAATTGATGCTACTAATTGAATAGTGAATTTCAATCTAACTTCATGTTGTGAAGAAATAAGTTGAACCGGCCTTTGTAATTTTGAAATACAAAGGTCTAAGAATTTATTTGGAGTTTCATGATGCTCAGAAACTATTTACAAAATACTGGTAGAAAAGGACATCATCCACCTCTTTGTCTAAAAATTGAGTTAATGGAATAAAAATCACATAAATGACTGTGAAAAATTTACAAATATCATGAGTAAATTCATAGTTTGAAAAATAATAAAAGATGAGAAAGAACACCTCTCCACTAATTATTGCAAATGACTGAGATGAGGTAAATTTGTTTTGCATGATGATAATGTTGTTTCATATTTGCATAAGTTTCATATTTGATAGCAATGAAATGAGGAGAATGAGCAAAACCCTTTAGATGGTGGAGGCATGATGTTGAGAAACTATTTACAAAATTATTATTGTTAAATTATAAGGCAGTAAAAATAAAATCCTAAACAATATATCTGAGTAAAATTATATATAATTTAGACAAAAACGGGTTAAGAAGAGTACTCATACCCTCCCCCTACTCCCTATAAGGAGTAGGTATTGCCCAATTTAAACCAGGTCAAATAAACCGGATAATATGGGCTAGGTCAAAATTGTCATTCCTATTTCATGAGATTTTTGTAATAGTTTATGTAATAATTTTAAATGCACATTACCTAAAATACCATCTTTTACATGAAACTTATGTAACTTATATAATTATATGGTAGCAAAATAATAGAGTTATTTAGGCATGAGAGTACAAAAAGATGTGTTACAATTATAAAGTGGAGGACAAGTAATATTGCATGGGTGGAAGGTTTTGGACATATGTAAATATACTATTGATTGAATAGAAAATCTCAATCTAACTTCATGTTGTGAAAGAAAAAGTTGAACCTGACTTTGTAATTTTGAAGTGCACAGGACTAAGATTTTTATTAAGTTCCATGATACTGAGAAACTATTCCAAAATAGTGGTGGAAGAAGTAATCCACCTTCTTTTTTTCTAAAAATTGAGCTAATATATTGAAAATCACATAATTGACGAGGGAAAATTACTAATCTCATGAGTAAATTCATAGTTTGAAAGATAATCAAAGATGGAAAGTTCACATCTCCAACAATTATTGCAAATGACTTGGATAAGGTAAACTATTTTGCATGATAATGTGTTTCATATTTACATTAGTTTTGCCTTCAAATTTGTTAGCAATGAAATGAGGAAAATAATAAAGACCCTACTGATGGTGGAGGCAGTGGAGTCACTGATACATATAACTATGTTGTTAAGAAGAAGGAAAAGATATTTGAGAGTGGTGATAGTAGAATCGATGATGAATATACTTATGTTGTTAATGGTTGAAACAATTACTATTTATTATTTATATCTTTGATGAAATGTATCCGGCCAACTGGACGGGTTCTGTATCTAGTTCCCTGTTATAAAACTGAAACAATGAAAGAAAAATTCAAACATAACAAGAACTCAGATTCCATTTCAACCAAAATCAAACTCCAAAGCCAGTTCTAACAACTTAGGCACTCAACATCTCAATCCAAAATTCCAAATCCACATAAGTCTTAGGAGTCTCAAGATTCAAACAAAATAGAAAAGACACAGCATGAATTGATAGCAATTCTGCAACAAGTCTCAAATCTTCCAAGAACTCAGATTCCATTTCAACCAAAATCAAACTCCAAAGCCAGTTCTAACAACTTAGGCACTCAACATCTCAATCCAAAATTCCAAATCCACATAAGTCTTAGGAGTCTCAAGATTCAAACAAAACAGAAAAGACACAGCATGAATTGATAGCAATTCTGCAACAAGTCTCAAATCTTCCAAAAACAGCAGCCAACTTCAATTTTTTGTAATCTTTGTACTTGCAGCAACTCAATATTCAGCAATCAGCAACACTCCTCCTAGTCCTCGAATTCAAGCCTGGCAAAGGGACAATGTATTAAAACATGATGTCAGATTGATCATCCAGTCATCCTCCAAAGTATCCATTTTTTTACTAGGCTAAAATAGTGTTCTCGGACGTACCTTATCCATCTCCTGCACCTCATCATCCGAAGAATCATATTCATCATCCTCCAAATGATCCACTGTTTAACAAGTAAGCATATTGCACTTAACAAGTAACAATGATGAATTTTGACAAGCAATAGCAATTCCGTTTAACAAACAAGCACAAACACATTCGCATTATAATTCATTCTAAGAGCAAGAATTCCATATCCTAAACAGAATCATTATATCTAGCACTAGAGAAGCAATTACATTTGAGTAAAAGCATTCAACCCCAAGCAGAACCAGTCGACTCCCCCAACATAATCATTCAATCCTTAAGTCTCATTACTCAATGGCAAAACATATTCACAATAGTACAAATTGCTCACAAATATAAGTGTAAAGAGTAAGAAAAGTTACCAACTGAACCATCTAACAGCCAGCTTTGTGCACACATTAATGCTTCAACAGTCTCCGGGCTAAGCCTACTGTGTTGAGGACTAATGATCCTCCCACTTGTACTGAAGGCTGACTATGAAGCCATCGTTGAAGCCGGAATAGCCAGAATATCTCTAGCAACTTTGTGCAGAATAGGATATTTTCCCTTATTGGACTTCCACCAAGACAAGAGATCAAAATCAGCAACACTCTTAATGAGCTCGTCCTCCAAATATGCATCAAGCTCTGATCTGGATGGCCGTTTCCTTTTCTTGCTAGATGCATACGAGTGAAAATCCAAAGCAAAACTGTCTTCACAATCATTTGCTTCTGAGCCGCCCCCATTAACACCATTCACTTGTTCCTCCTCTCTTTCTTTCTCCTCATACTCAACAACTAGTTGGTGGCATAATCCAAGAATGCGCTCTACCTCATGCCCACTGTCTTTATCATAAATTTTAGGAAAATAGAACTGCAGCACCTCATGCTTAAATCTTGGATCAAGAACGACAACCATTCCCATCAAATCATTCACATCCAACCAATACTTGTTGAACTTCTCTATCATATTTAAGGCCATTAATTCAATGGTTGTAATACCACAAACAAACCACTTGTTCAAAGCTAGTTTAATCTCACAAATGACAGGGAAAAACAGGTTTGCAGTAGAATATTGAGTGTCTGAGAACAGACTAGTAGCTCTATAAAAGATTTTCAACCTACTGCAAATTTCCCTTGTCATTTCCCAATCTTGTTCAGTAGGCACATTTTTATACTTTGGCTCTCGGCGTTTCAAATGATAAAAGACATCTTTGTATCCCATTGCAGTATCAAGCATCAAGTAAGTCGAATACCAGCGAGTATCACAACCGAGAATCAGTTTCTTACCCTTCACAATGTTAAGTTGGGCGGCTGTCTCTGCAAACTTTTCGACCCTCTTTGGTGTTGCCAACCAGAACTGACAGCTACTACGTATGCTCTCAATTGAATCTCCAATGACTTTAAGCCCTTCCTTCATAATCAGATTGAGGATGTGTGCACAACAACGCATGTGGATCATAGAACCACCAAGCAAAAAGGAATCTGTGGCTGTTGGAAGCTTCTCCAGAAGTAAGGCCATCATTGCATCATTGGTTGAGCAATTATCTAAGGTGATTGACGATAATTTCCTATCTAGGTTCCAATCCAACAGACACTTCACCAAAGCTTCGCAAAGAGCTTCGCTAGTATGGGGGGCGGGCACATAAATGAATCTACAAAAATTGAAAAGATTAAACAGAGTAAGCAAACAGAATAAGACAGCAAGCAAACAAAAATTAAACTACAACTCTACAAGATACCTGATAATCCGGCTGTGTAGATTCCACTGGTTGTCGATGAAATGAGCTATGATTGCCATAAATCCCTTCTTTGGGTGAGTAGATGTCCACATGTATGTGGTAAATGCCAACCGACCTTCATTCTTATCAATGATCTTCTTCGTAGCTGCCTTCTCAAGGTAAAAAATGTTCAAGCAATCCTTTTTAATGGTTTTTCTGCAGACCATCTTAAAGCAAGGGTTCAAACTATTGCAGAAACTTTTGAACCCTTCATGATGGACGATGGAAAGAGAGTACCCATGCTTTAGAATGGCCTTTGCAAGTTCTTGTCGAGAGTTTCGCTGATCGAAGTTGAAAGGTGAGAGTTGAAACCCTTTGTCCTTGTTCAAGTTGGCTTGAAGTAGTTGTTGCCTTAAATCCATGACATTTTTCTTGGGACATCTTTGGACATGCTTTTTGAGGTGACTAGTCCCATGCCTTGGTTCTCCAAGGAGCAGTTTCTTGCACAACTTGCACTTGGCCTTTTTCAAGCCTCCAACAGTTACTCTATCAAAATATCCCCACCATTGAGAGTAAGTCTTGTTGCTTCCACCTTTGGCATCTTCCTCCCCTTGTGCAGTCTCATTTGGATTGGGTTGTACTTGAACTTGTACAACCTCATTCGAATTTGGTGCAACTTCGACAACATTTGGAGTTGGAGAAACTTGTGGGTTCTGAGATGCAATAGGGGCAACAACAGCTGATGGAGAACCACCATGGGAAGAAGTATTCCTACTGGAATTTCCTTGGGCTGCCATAGTTTTTACTGCAACAAAATACGACTGCTATTGTTAGCATGATAGTGTAATTGATTTGGAAAAACTATAAAAGCCTCATGAGAGTTTGAGAGAGATAAGTAAACTTGTGAATCATGATCAATTACCTGCCCTTGACCGAGATTTGAGAAGATGATTAAAACAGCTTCAACAAAACGGTGACCTATGAATAGGAGATGGAGAAGGAAATCGAAATCTGATAGGTTGAATTCATGATGAATTTTCTTCGGGAAGCCAAACATCTCGCTGGCTGAATGAATTCTTCTTGGGGTTGAGGATGGAGGGTTAATGATGGAGTAAATGGAAGAGGGGAGGGGAAGAGTCGGACGCCTGCAGAGGTTGCTGGGGATTGGGATTTTGGATTGGTTGTTAATGGGAAAGGGAAGGGGAAGATCGATAGACGAAAGGGCTAAGGAGCGGGGCTAGGCAGGGGTTATACCCAAGCCCGGACTGGCCTGTGAGCGGGTCGGGTCAAGACCCGCCCCTTCTCAAACGGGCCGGGTTTTATCTATCCCTATGCGGGCTGGGCCGGGTCGGACCCGCCGGGTCGGGCTCAAAGTCCCTAGCCTAGCTGTGGAGGAGGTGAACCCTACTAGGGTTCTATAGGCCAAACGGCAACAATAGACGCGCTTGGTTACGCCCAGCTGCCTACTAGGGTTCAAGATAAAAATTTAGGGTAAATTGCAAGTTTGATCACTGGAATTACTATTAAGTTTTACGTTTGCCACTAAAATTAGTTCATTCTATTTATGGTCACTAAAATTAGTTTAACAATTCTAGTTTGATCACTTTCCGTTAGTCTCCGTTAAGTTTATATGATGTGGCAGTCAACTCTGAAGGCTGACCGTTAAATAAGTGACGTGATAATTAAAAAATAAAATAAAGATAAAATATTTAAAAATTTCACCTCATTCTCCCAATAAATTGCAATGATTTTATGAATATAAACTTCTAATTATAATGATTTTTTGTTTTATGTATTTTGTAGTTTCCTATCCGCCAATAATAGGAAAAAATCCCAAGTTACACATGTTTTTAAAAAAAATTCTCAAAATACACAAGTTATGAAAATAATTCCCAATCTACGTTAGTTTGGGCCATCACCGCTGTCGACGAAGACAGTGATTGCATCACTGTTGTCGACGAAGACAGTGATTGCATCACCGCTGTCGACGAAGACAGTGATTGCATCACCGCTGTCGACGAAGACAGTGATTGCATCACTGCAGTACACGGCCGCGGTGAAGGCCTGACCTGCATCGAAACTTTAAACAAACGTAACTTTGTGCTCGGTTATCCGATTGTAACGAAATTTTTTTTGATTCCGCATAATTTTTCGAGATCTTGCAAGCCGCAAATTGCCGTAGGCAGTTTGGTCCCGCCTTCGTCTCGAAAATATGTCGTTTGCTACCCCGAACGAGCCTTTTTTCGATTTCGTCAAACTTTGAATGACCATAACTTTGTGCTCCACAATCCGAAAATCATGAATTTTTTTTTGATTTCGCATAACTTTTTAAGGACTACAATATTTAGTAGGAGAGAAATTTCAAAAAATGAATTATTTATGGATATAAGGGGTTTTGGGAATAACTTTACCTTCCTTTTCAGGAATCCAAGTACATTCCGAAAATATGTCTATGATAAAAATTGTAGTCCTTAGAAATTTATGCGAAATAAAAAAAAAATCATGATTTTCGGATTGTGGAGCACAAAGTTATGGTAGTTCAAAGTTTGACGAAATTGAAAAAAGGCTCGTTCGGGGTAGCAAACGACATATTTTCGAGATGAAGGCGGGATCAAACCGCCTACGGCAATTTGCGGCTTGCAAGATCTCGAAAAATTATGTGGAATCAAAAAAAATTTCGCTACGATTGGATAACCGAGCACAAAGTTACGTTTGTTTAAAGTTTCGACGCAGGTCAGGCCTTCACCGCGGCCGTGTACTGCAGTGATGCAATCACTGTCTTCGTCGACAGCGGTGATGCAATCACTGTCTTCGTCGACAGCGGTGATGCAATCACTGTCTTCGTCGACAACAGTGATGCAATCACTGTCTTCGTCGACAGCGGTGATGGCCCAAACTAACGTAGATTGGGAATTATTTTCATAGCGTGTGTATTTTGAGAATTTTTTTTAAAAACATGTGTAATTTGGGATTTTTTCCCCAATAATAACCAAATTAAAAAGCCACCATCGTCCTCAATCCCATTCCAATCCCCAATCTTCTCCCATCCACCTTCGTTCCCAGAGGCCAGAACCAGCTCTTCCCACCATCGTCTTCAACTCTCCTCAAGATCGCCGACACCATGAGCTAGCTCTCAAGGACCACAAATTCGTTCAGCCTCTCTTAGAAGCTCCGCGCGCATCACAAAAGAAATGTTGCTTTTAGAAGAAGTAGCAAAACAAATCTCTATAATTCATACATTACAAGGTTTATACACCAAAAGTTTACAATAATCTGGCAGAAATCAAGCTTTGTTCAAGAGTGAAAAAAATAAACAACAAACTACAAACTAGCCACAAGCCCTACTCTAATGACCAAAATCTGCAGAAAGGTTTGAGCATATTTTTTTCAATGATGAATTACAACATACAAGCCGCTCTATCCTAAAAGAAAATAAAGAACCCATCTACAACAAACCAGCCTCATGCTGAAAGGAAAGGCTGGTTGAGGATGTATGTCTAAATGTGTACCATATTTTATGGTTTCTTTGGTAAGAATGTTACACCATTGACATCTACCTAAGGAGGTTCTTGTTTCCACAACTAGCCAAATCCGCCTAATAAGAATCTGTAGGTAGATCAAAACCAAATCAAACAGCTAAATGCATCCTGTACCACGTTGACGAGTTTATATTATTGCTCGACTTCTAAACGAGGGGGCGCGGTTGGGACTCGGCGTACAAACTGCCCTTTCACCCTCGGGCGCTGCTCAGCAAGCATTTTCCTACTCTCATATCGAACCTGTATTGAATGTACAAGCCTTGCATCAGCAAAAATGCTCTTTAAATGACACTTGATAGTTGATAGAGTAGAACCTCTAAAGAGTATCAATCAAGCTGGGAGGTGTTTATACCTTTTTATCAAAGCACCTTTCTTTACGCTTCAGCCGGAATTTGGCCAGAGCAGCTTCTCTTTGGACCGATCGAGTAGAGCTTTTGACATGTGTGAAGGAACCTGCTCCTCCTCCTTCATTGTTGTTGCCCTCTGTTTCAGCCTTGATCATGGCACCTTGGTCCACATCACTATTACTTCCACAAGTGCTTCCGTAGCCGCCCATGCTGTTGGTATGGCTTGCACCACCACCACCATCGCACAAACTGCTGCTTGAACTCTGGTCAGGCTTAGCAGTATGGCCCTGATCTTCCTCTGAAGACCCCGACCTCTTGTCCTGATTTTGCGGGGTTTCATTGGTCGAGTCACTAGCCTGACTCGACTTAACAGGAGTTTCTAGGCGGTTGGGTGAGCATGGACTCTGTGGTGGTGATGCATCATCAACTGACTGTTCACGTTGAAAGGGAGGAAACATGGAACTAAAGCTATGGTCCTTTATGTCATGTTTCCTCATCCCACATACTAGATCTTGGGTTCGAAGTACATTCTGCTGATGAATTGCATTTTCGGTTGCAGGTTCTGTGACTTGAACATCTGGTGGAGAGATGCTCCTCCCAGGTGATGGACCATCGGTATCAGTAATTCCCGAACAGTTCCGGTCTAAATCAGCTGCAAGTTCCTTTGGGTTGGATACAGTAGCAGATTCTGAATGTTGGAGGTATAGTTGCTTGCCAGTATAACTGCAGAATCATAGTTTATTTCCATCAGTTAAAAAGAGTAAACGCAATCACTCAAAAAGGGAATGAACAGACTGGTTGCAGGCTAACCGTGTGAAGGATGAGGCATTAGAATGCCCAAGACTGTTTTTTCCTTCTGCAGGTTGAATCTCAAACCCACCACGAAAAGAACTTCTTAAAGAGAGATCTAAACGCCCATATGTGTCAAACTCGCTTTTCATATGCGTTGAAGATATGTGCATTGGAGCTGCTCCCATGAAATCGATTTCCTCGCCAGTAACATTACCAGCACAAGCCTCGGAATCCATATCTTCATTTCCAACGACATTGTCCAGTCTTATTCCATCAACATCCTCACATGCAGCTGCTGTGAACGAAAATACAGATAACATGAAACCATAATGTCAGTTTGTGCTTTTGAAACTGAATGGATATGATAAACCGCAGATGAAAATGCACAAATGTTTATACCAGGCTGATCCTCTTCAGAACCCACAGCATCCACATCCAGCACCGTGCAGGAGCTCTGCTACAGAAAGAAAATTACTTTTAAATAAGCAGCTAGGGTTTAGGGTTGTCTGAACGATGATTGTGATAGCTAAGACATTTGATGACAGTAGATTGAATATTCTAAAAGGAGTCTGGCATAAGCGGGGGGTATTTCGTTAACGCACAGAACACTACAATAGTTGCAGTTTTATCTAAACATGAACCAGATTTGAACCCCGCTTAGCACTCAGTTCATGCACCAAGCAATTACCATGGTACATACATACTCATCCAGCAACAGTTCAATGTATCCAAATCCAACCACAAAACAGATAAAGTTGGATAATTTATCACAGTGAAGTAGACAAAAAGAAAACCACCTATGAAGTCAAGCAGTAAAAGCACCAACCTGTGTGTCACTGCCCTTCTCAGCACACTCCTTGTTTCTCTGAGAAAAAGCTCCATCACCACTCGAACATTTACTTGCAGCTTTATTTTCACAAGCAGGCTCTAGCTTATCTTGGACAGCATCATTGTCCTTCATGCCGATCTCTCTCCCAAGCAACTGAATTCACAACCAGAAAATCAATCAATACATGGCTTGAGAAAAACACAAACAAACCATGTCTAGCAACAACATGGAAGCATGAAACATCTCTTGCAAGATTTGTTAGCATCATTACCTTTTGTCTTCTCCACACATGCTGCCACAAATTTCCAAGCTCGTTTCTTCTTATAGGCTTGATAAGATAGTCAGCCGCACCTTTCATCATGCACTTGTAAACAGTGTGAATCGAGTCCTCCGTCGACATCACTGCCAAACCGCGCACACGTTTAAAGCTTGAATCGAAACACATCTAGTCATAAGAAGCTTGAGTTTTCAAATTAACATACTTATGACAGGGATGTTCTTGCATATCTCATGATCCATGATTAGCGAAAGAAGAGCATATCCCGATACAGCAGGCAGATCAACTTCAGTCAAGATTAGGTCTATCTCATTTGGCTTTCCTTTCAGCACCTCCCACGCTTTCAACCCATTGGGAACTGCCGCAACTGCTCAATCAAGCAGAATGGGAACATCAGAGTCAGTTAATTAGAAAGCAGAACAAACGGATTGAACAGATTTCAAAACTGGATCCGCTACCGACACTGAAGAAACTGGCAATTGGCCAAAAAAAAATACTTTCAAGTGAATGGAAGGAGAATCAAAAATCACCTCTGAAACCGCACTTCCTGAGAAGAGCGGAGATGATCTGCCGAGTCGAATCGTCGGACTCCACGAGCAAAACCCTCAGCACCATCGGCGACAACTTCTTCTCCCATCCCACCGCCGAATCGTTGCTCCTCCGATCACAACCTCCCTCGCTCTCGCTCTCAACCTCTACGATCTCTCCTTCTCCGTTTTCCTCCATCCTCTGCTTCTTCAAAACCACCTCTCCTTCTTCTCCTCCGCCGCCGCCGCCGCTCCAGCTAGTACTGGTCGCCGATTCTTCCGTTCTGTCGGTCTCCTTCCGGCTCCTCCGCTGCGCCATATCTCGCTCCGGTGGTCGTCGTTTGGTCAGTAAGGGGAAATGAAAATATGAAATCCTTCCTTCGAGTTTTCTCGGTTCTTAATAAAGCTGCCTAAATTGAAGGGGGAACAAATGCGGATCGAGATAAAGATCTTCAAAAACCCCGGGATCGGACGGTGGAGAACGCGTCTGCCTGCTTTACAACGGACGGCTGTGGGCGATTTGGTGCGGGGAAAATATCTAGGATTCGCGAGAGGGGCCAGAGCGTGCCACGTGGTGTATTTGGGTTGGGCGGGTGTGGGGCCCGGTGACTCATTTGGTGGCTCTCCTTTGCTCTCATTTGTGGTCGGAATTTGAGACTTTGCAGAATAAAATCTGCAGTTTAATGGATTTAAAAAAGTAAATATCAAAGGCCAGAAAGTCAGAAAATAATAAAATAATAGCTAATTGGGATTTCCATTCGTTGTCGTTTCGCGGTCCAGCTGGATGACACGTTTGATATTATATTGGGAGGTCGAGAGAGAGTCTCGCAGGTTCAAGAAAGAAATCTCAAGGGTGGGTTTGGAACTTTGGATATTTTTTGTAAGGCTTAATTACAAGTTTGGTCACTCGAATTGCTACAAAATTTCACGTTTGCCACTCAAATTAATTTATTCCATTTATAGTCACTTAAATTAGGTTAACAGTCCAAGTTTGGTCACTGGCCGTTAGTCTCCGTTAACTTTTGCTGATGTGGCAGTCAACTCTTATAGTTGACCGTTAAATGCATGACGTGGCAATTAAAAAATTTAAAAATTTTAAAAAAAATTAAAATTTAAAATCCCACCTCAACTATTAAGAAATAATAAAATTAATAATAACCTTTTCTAATCTAACCTTGGCTCGGGTTGCTCCTGGAATCTACCGGGCCAAGACCTGACTCGGGTTGGAGCGGTGACAGGAAAACGAAGGAAAACGCGGCAGCAACCGTCTTCAGTTTGTCCCTAGGCGACGAGAACAAGATCATAATCGGAGCTTCGGGGGCGATTCCAGCATTAGTGGAGCTGCTGGAGCAGGGGAGCAGCAGAGGGAAGAAAGATGCGGCGTCGGCATTGTTCAACCTGTGCATCTACCAAGGGAACAAAGGCAGGGCGGTGCAAGCCGGGATCGTACCGGCGTTGCTCCGAATGCTGACCGATTCGAGAGGGGTGGCAATGGTGGACAAGGCATTGTCGATACTGTCGGTGCTATCGAGCAATGCTGAAGCGAAAGCGGCGATCGTGAAGGTGAGCACGATCCCGGTGCTGATCGATCTGTTGAGGACCGGGCAGCCGAGGGGGAAGGAGAACGCGGCGGCGATATTGCTGTCGCTGTTTTTGGAGAAGAAGGAAAGGCTGTGAACTTGTAGTGGTCTGGTGTTCCAGTAGATGGAGAACGACCTCAAGTTTTCCTGGAAGCTAGCTCAAATGGCGAAGAACTGAAGATTATGCCATAACAATTTAGTCCAACATCTCAATGCAAGTAGGGTTCCCAATCCCAACATAGCCAATTCCCTACAAGTCCAACCAAAAATTTCCGTACACAGATTTTGATTGCAAACAGTAGAGAGCATAATAGACAAGTTTGAATAAGTAGTCCAGAAAACATGAATAGCAACATCAATTGGTTTGGTTTTTGGCCGTAGTCTGTATGAAAGAGAACAAAACGGAACGAAACAAAAAAATACACAACAGAGTAGAGCAGAGCAGCAATACGTACTTACGAAAGTTTCTTCCTATACGATAACTCTCAGAATCGCTGCCGTCTATTTCCGCTCTCTCGCGGCCATTTTTACTTTCTCAGCGTCGCTCTCGTCAAGTTCCCTATTAACCATTCTCCCACGAATCCCCCGCCGCCGTCTTCGCACAGACCTACATCAATATTGTCCGCCGCCGCCATTGCATTTGCAGCAGGAATAGTAACTCCTGACTTTGTTGTTCACTGAGTGTTGCTCTGTTTTTGGAGTCGGCGGTGTTTAAGATACATTTCGTCTCCGGTAGATTCCAGGAGCAACCCGAGTCGAGGTTAGATTAGAAAAGGTTTTTTATTATTTTTATTATTTTTAAATAGTTGAGGTGGAAATTCTAATTTTTAAATTTTTAAATTTTTTAAATTTCTTCATTGCCACATCATGCATTTAACGGTCAACTATAAGAGTTGACCGCCACATCAGCAAAAGTTAACGGAGACTAACGGCCAGTGACCAAACTTGGACTGTTAACCTAATTTAAGTGATTATAAATGGAATAAATTAATTTGAGTGGCAAACGTGAAATTTTATAGCAATTCGAGTGACCAAACTTGCAATTAAGCCTTTTTGTAAGCAATAGGAAAGCAAGGGAAAAAGATCTTTTAAGCCACTTGGTAACATAGGCCTCATCGTTGATACGAAATCTTATCATTTTGACATAAAAAATTTACAGTCTTAATATTTAATATGATACATATCAAGGTGGTCGGATTTCATATTAGCGTGACTCTGGTTAAAATAATTTTCCAATTCAAAAGTAATTTTCTAATCTCAAAATGACTGTTGCAACGATCTATCGGGATTGAGAGTCAATGACCCACCTAACATTTGTTTCATTCTTTTATAAATTATCTTGACAAGAAACTACAAGAATAACAAACATATATGATCAGACGATGGTAATGTAAGACTTGAAATTTGCAAATAAAGATGAGGATTGAGATGATGATTTTAGAGAGGACAGGTTGATTATGAAATTTGATCAGTAAAATTATAACACGGTAATATAGGAGAAAAAATTTCAGTTGTGAAAAAACTTTCCGGTCTACATTTTGATACAAAACTCTGATCATATCACCGCTCGATCCTCTATATCTATCTCTCAAAGAGCATCACAAGGATCCTACCACTAATCATATCAAAGAGTCGGCAGCTACGATCAGATTGATGATCACTTCCAAAAAGATTAACAAATGAAAATTGTGTGTACATATATATATAATTTATCTAAGGTAAGCTAAGCTAAGCTAAGCTAAGCTGTTAGATGCAATGAGAAGCTACGGCGTATGAATATAAAACACACGGCAGAGTAAGGCTCTCTATCATTACTGAGAATCGCTCACGTCAGTTAGTAGCAGACTAGCAGGCAAAGCCAAGTATCTGGACACAGTCCTCACTCGGGTTCCAATGGCGCAGCCTCGACTGGCGCCTGACGAACAAACTGCCCTTTCACTCTAGGACGCTGCTCGGCCAGCTTTTTCCTGCTCTCGTACCGGACCTGCAAGTAGACATCGACATATTAGCTTCTGAGCACTGAGCAGAATCTAATGGTGTGCACATGAATAGAGGGAGGCAATATTGGTGTACCTTCTTCTCAAAGCATCTTTCTTTGCGCTTCAATCGGAATTTGTTAAGGGCGGCTTCCCTCAGCATCGACCGATGATGGGAGTTTGGGATGTGGGTGAAAAGCCCTTCTTCATTTTGGCCATCCGCAGCTGCTCCTCCGTTCACCATCCCAACTTGATCAGCATTGCTCATGCTCCCCGAAGTGCTTCCATAACCCATGCTGCTGTACATGCTGCTGTTGAAATGATTCACAGCACCATTGCAGAAGCTGCTGCTTCCGCTTTGATCAGTCGCAGAAGACACATGCCTCCAATCCTCCGGTTTGTCGTCCTGCTTTTGCAAAGTTGTAAGGTGGGGTTCCTGGTGACTTGCTGAACATGGACTTGGCAGTTGTTGTGATGGAACTGACTGTTGCTTGGAGATGAAAGGAGGGAACATGAAGCCTGGCTTTGAATCACTGTTCCTAACATCGTTTGGTGGAGTTTGGACTTGAAATAATACTCGTTGTTGAGGCATTGAGCTTCCAACTTCAGATTCTTTAGCCTGGGAAATAGGTAGAGATGCAGTCCTATCAAGACCTGCTGAGGCCGGAGTAGGAGAGGTAGATGTGTTGCCAACTACAACGCTGGAAAAGTTTCTTTCTGGATCGATTCCAAGTTCTTTCTGATTGCAGGCACTGGTTGAATGTTGGGTTTGCAATGACCTAGCGATGTACCTGCATCACCATTATTATCATCAGATCATAGGAAATTAAAAAAAAAAAAACAAAGATTTTTACATAATAACACCTGCAAAAGAAGACATATAAGTGAAGGCTCAACTTACCGTGTAAAGGCTGAGGTAGTAGATTGTCTGAGCGAGTGTCTTTCTTCTGAAAGTTGAAGTGCCAACTCACAAGAATGAGTACTTTTCAAGGAGAGATCCAAGTCTGGATAAGTTTCAAAATTGCTTCTCATGTTCTCCTGTGAGGATTTGTCAAGAGTAACTGCTCCCATGAAATCAATGCCTTCTCTATGAAAGTTGGCACCATCAGTATCACAGGCCTCGGTATTGGCATCGGTACGTGTCCTCTCTGAGAAAGTGAAACCATGAATTTCAGTTCTGCTTCGCCAAACTGAATGGAGATAACTAGGCGAGACAAAATTGAGAAAATATTCATACCCTGGGCCTGGTTCTCATGGACAAGTAACCTCTGATTTGAACCTGCGCAGGCCTCATGTCTCTGGCAGCTAGTATCATCAAGGACCTGTTCAGCTCCAACTGGCTGTAAGAAGTCCTGCACCTTTCCACTACTCCCAGCTTCCGCACCTGGTTTTGTACAAGAGCTCTGCAAGAGAAAATAGAGAATTCAGTCTCCACAACAAAACCTGAATTCATTTAGTCAATGGATCATTCTTAGATCAGGTGTGATATTGTCCTTGCAGTGATTTAAAATAGATCTAATGCTATTAATTGTCTCACAAACAAACACCAACCTGTGCCTCACTCCCTTTCTCGACGAAATCCTTGTTCTTCTGGACACAAGGTACATCGCCAGTTGAATGGTTAACATTATTTTCAGAAGTAGCCTCAGCCCTATCTTGGCCCACACTTTCATCCTGGGGCAAATTCTCTCTTGAAAGTTGCTGAAAAAACAAAACAAAAAAGATTATTGATGCCTTGAAACAACCAGCCAGAATTCCCAATCGAAAAACAAGAAAAAAGTAAAAAACTAGAACAATGTTGTGAGTTGGGAATTACAGTTTGTCTTCTCCATACATGCTGCCACAAATTTCTCAGTTCGTTTCTCCTGATAGGTTTAACAAGGTAGTCCGCTGCACCTCTCATCATGCATTTGTAAACCGTGCTGACCGAATCCTCCTTCGACATCACTGCCAAATCACACATACAATTTACCAAGTCAGCTTCTTTAGCCGGACACAAAAGGTTAAGCCATATCAACAAACTTAGAAAACTCCAGTCGGGATTAGCGTCATACTTATAACAGGAATGTTTTTGCAGATCTCATGCTCCGTCATTAGAGTGAGGAGAGCATATCCTGATATTGAAGGCAAGTCCACTTCTGTCAGAAGCAGGTCTATGTTATGGGGCCTCTCCTTTAGTAACTTCCATGCCTTCAATCCATCAGAAACCGCAGCAACTGCACAAACAGAAACCAAAAGAAGCCTGCAGCGTTAAGAATAGGCATAGCAAACTACCCATTATGTGGTTACCAATTACATTTCCCCCATTTCCAGGGTTTGTTTCTAGCTTCTTCTTTACCATAGTTGCCGCTAAACTTCTACATTTCCAGCTCTCTCTTAGATTTTAATTCCTCTTAAATGCTAGGTATCGACAAATTATGATCTACCCTAATCTCCAAATTGATTCTACATCAGCTCCTCGGAATCTATAGAAGCCGTAATTTCGAAACCGATAGCTGTGATTGGTATTAAGATCATTCATTAACACAGCAAATGATCACAGATAATCAATCTCACATCAAACAGACTCACTGACCTCTGTAACTGCATTTCCTGAGCAAGGCGGCAATAATCTGCCGCGTAGAGTCATCAGATTCAACCAGCAATACTCTCAACACCATCCTCGGCAGAAGCCTCTCCCATCTCACCATCAAACCATTATTACTCCTCGACTCGCCGCCGCCGCCGCCGCCGCCATCATCAACTTCATTCATCGAGTTCTCGCCATTCATCATCTGCTGTTGCTGCTGCTTCTTCCTCCTCCTCTTCGACATCTGATTCCGATGCTGGTTTTCACTCTGAGTATCCTCCTCCTCCTCGGTACCTACTTCCTTCTCCGCCTCCTCCTGATTACCACCACTCCTGTTACTCTGCTTCTCCAACAATCCTCCTCCTCTTCCTCCTTGTTCCATCTCTTCTTCCGCAGCTCGACTGCTGCTGATGCTGCAACTGGTCTCCAGTTCTCCCATCCCGCCGCGGCCGCCGATTCAGCCGTCTTCTTTCTCCGGAAATAAATCAGAAACCGGCGAAAGGGTTTTTTTTTCCTTCTAATTCTCTTTTTTTCTTTTGTGGGGGTTCGTTTGAGCTTTGGCGTTTGGGGAACATCATCTGCTTGGCCAAAAAGTAAAGGTGGGAAGAAAAATATCTGGAAAAATATCCAGGGCCTCTAGAAATGAAGCGGAATCCGACGGCGGAGATCGGCTCAGCTGACAGCTCCAATCGCCCGCCTGCTGCCCAATGGATGGCCGACAGCGTGCCACGCGAGCACCTGTTTTTCTTTTTTTGGCGGGGAAGGTTTTTTTTTTCTGGATAATTAAAGAAGAATTAGGAGGAATCGCTTCTTTTTTAATTAAAAAAATATTGTTTGGGCCGATGGTAATGGACTAATGGTGGACATGGACGTATGGTAGTAGCCCACGGGCCACGGCTTTCTCTTTTTTCTTTTCCGTTTTTTCCTTTTGGTCTTTTATTTGTGAACAATGCTCAATCAACCACTAATAAATTATGTTTAACAGTCAATTAACCATCCAAAATCCAGAATATGCACAAGAAGTTAAGAATCGAGATCGACCATCTTTTCGGGAGCTAAAAAAATACGGTATTTGACAAGTGACCTTATCGATGTTGATCTGGAACATGTCATTTATTCTTGCACCGTTAACTTGTCAAACTTGATATGAAATATATGCAGAGTGAGGTCGATCCATACTCAATCACCACATTTACATGTAATGTATGTTAGATAGTTCCAGTTATGTCATTTAATAAATTAATTGTAACCCTCGTTTTCCTATAATGCATGCGTCTTTTGAGACATAAGATTACCACAATGAAAGAAAACATATGAATATATAGCTTATTCCAATCACTGATTGTATTCTTGAATTGATCGGCCTGACTAGTAATGAAGTCTTCATAACGGGGCACGTAAAGGGTCGAACGAACAACTCGGTCTGCCCCACAAAGAATTATACATAATCGTTATTTCGACTGAATCTGATCAACCTAATATGAATTGGGTTGATTTTTGAATCTCGTGATCATAATGGAGTCGGACGGAGTCAGATCAAATGAAACTTTTGACCGTTAGACGCATATTTTTCACATAAATCCAGTAATAATGTGTGTTGTTAAACATCGTGGGGCTGATTTGTTGAAACAAGATAGTACAAGGACTAATTCTACTAATAACCGCAAAAGCAAAAATATAAATATCTTAAAGGAAAAAAGGTGGGTCCGGAAGGCGATGAATGCCATGTCAGAAGGATATATACGCAAGTAAAGAGAATCAAAAGGTAGAGCCTCATTGGGTGGTTCTCCTTTCTTGTCCATCTGACTTTTGGCAACGAACGAGTGGTCGTTATTTAAATCGTCATTACTATTCCTATCCCCCAACCATAAACACAACCACTTTTCTTTCCATTTTAAAGAAAAAAATTAAATCGTACATGCTAATATTTGTTGGATAATACGTTATTGTGTTTTCGATTTTAAAATACACGTGAAATATGTGATTCATAAAATTATAATTGTATGCATCTTCGACATTTGAGATCTGTGAGTTGTTTAATCCAGCTACGTCTCGATTCCCTGCCTCGCCAACAAAGCAATGAAGTTATGTTGATACGAAGACGAATAGAATTCCCTATGATGACATATGAAACCCAACATCAATAAGTAGGGAGACATTTGGATTGGACGCTAAACTAACAATCAAAAGGCGAGTAACTGCCACATTTGGTCACTGAGATGACTAAATCATGTCATATTTAGTCACTAGAAAAAAATTAATATTAATTTTGATCACTCGAAGTGCTGAAACGTGTCCCATTTAGTCACTCGGACAGAATAGTATGCTGCCATTAAGTAGGTTCTTCTTCAATCACCCGAAGAGCAACAGTTAACGAATCAAAATGAATGTGAAATCTTGTTACCTACCAAATATTTTAGACCAATTACAACCCAACATTTTAAGTGGACACTAAATACTTTTCGATATATACTTTCAGAAGATCTTTTCTCTCTTTATGCAGCAAGTGGCAAGTTGAGAAGTAGGAGATATTTGTTTTTTGTTTGGTTTTTCTGGCTGAGTGGGAGCTGGAGATATTCTATTGATATTTTTTAGAGGAGAGTGGGTGGTTGAGATGGGCAAAAAGGCAAATGAGTTAGCTCTTTTTCACTGTGCTAGATATTTTGGGAGAGCTGGTGGCCTCCAGCAATGCAAAAAACGAAAGAAAAAATTACGCGTAAATCAACTCGATTATGATATTCACAGCCACTGAAACGTTATGAAAACACAGACTTATAGAATTGTTGAATTGAACACGAACAATTCGCAACTGTTGAATCAAAAAAGTTCCATCGACGAACTCGATTGCTTCTGAGTCACCTGATGTGTGAGATGATTGTAGTGTCATCCGTTTCACAACGCTTGCGAATTGTTGGCTCAGAGTCTCTTGGCCTGGTTCTTGTAAGCAGTAATAGTAGTCTGCCACTATCAAGCGATTGTAATGGTGGGCCTGGGCCTTGCAGGCCCCTTTTGAGCCGGGCTCTAAATTGGGTTATGGCGTAGTATATTCATTCAGTCCCAAGTGGGCCTACCAGTTTACATTATTATCCAATTTATCCGCCGACGTGTCCTCATCGCCTTCGTTTCAGCTCTTTCCCTCCATTTTCCCACCGTCCAAACACCCCGACTGTTCAAGTTCAAGCTCGGGGAAACAAACTCTTCCTAGGGACCAAAAGAAACCCTTTCATTTATGAGGAATTTTATAATGTTTTTTGTGCGTTAATTTTTGTCTTTATGGTACACTGCTTCCCGTCGACGAAATCGATTGCTTCGGACGAATTCGGCTGTTAGGTAGTCCATTTGACAACGCTGCTCGGGTTGTTTCTCTCATCTCTGAGTTCGTTCGCTTCCCCCAAGAGACTATAATAGTGGGCCTGGGCCTTGGCGGCCCATTCTCCAAGAGTTATCCAATCGATCCACCAAGTGTCGGAGAAATGAATCTAGTCCTTAGTGGGCCTACCAGTTACGTTATTATCCGTTTATCCGCTGACGTGTCTTCATTACCTTTTTTGTCTCTTCCCTCCCCTCCTTGTTGTCGGCATACACTACTGCTGCAAGTTTCCTGCGAGTCTCATTCGCCTTTCCTCCATTTTCGCACCGTCCAAACATCTCGACTGTTAAGTTCAAGCGAACCGAAAAACGAGCAAAAAAAATGGCTGCTGTTGTAGGATCCTTGCAGACGAATTTCCTGCGTCCCCGTGCTTCACTTCCACCCACTCCATCGCTGGCTTCTTCATCCTTCTCTTGCCTTCCCACCGGAAACGCCAATCTTCTCGCTGTAAGATCATGCTCCGTCGATTCCTCCCCGTTCCTCGGTAGCAATGCGAGGTTCGTCGAGATTCGCCGGACGAGGAAGCGGCTGGGCAACGCGCTCGCTGTTCGGATGTCTTGGGATGGCCCCCTCTCTTCCGTCAAGCTGATCGTTCAGGGCAAAAACTTGGAGGTATGTAAATCTTCCGTTTCCAGCTCCTCGGAACCCTAGTTTCCTCTGATTTTTGCTTTCTTGTGTCTGTATCAGAAGCTGCGGTCATGAGATAGGAATTGCGTTGTAGTTGATTGATTGCGCAGTTCACAGCTTGCTGAACATTTTGCCTGCTTGAATAAACAATTTTATTCCCTTCGTCTCCTGCTTACTTTGGTTTGTTTCTGTGGGAGGGATTACTGTGAAATAGTTGGATTTGGTGGATCGTGAATCTAGAGACAGTACTTTGCATTTTTTGATCCACTGTCTTGATTGATTCGAACTTGAGACGAACTGATGCCTATTTGACAATGTAAGTGGTTTGGGTACACAGTTAACCGATACGATCAAGAAGCATATCGAAGACAAGGTCGGGAAGGCAGTCCAGAAACACAGTCATCTTGTTCGCGAAATCGATGTGAGGGTTTCTGTTAGAGGTGGGGAGTTTGGTAAAGGTCCAAGGATTCGGAGATGTGAGGTGACCAAACTGAATGAGACACTCTTTCTTCTCAATCCAATCCTTTTGGGCTGTGCACCATTTGACGTGGGGATTTATGGCTGCGCAGGTGACTTTGTTTACTAAGAAACACGGGGTGATTCGAGCTGAAGAAGATGCTGAGACCATGTTTGCGAGCATCGATTTGGTGTCGTCAATCATGCAAAGAAAGCTGAGGAAGATAAAGGAGAAGGACTCGGATCATGGCCGCCACATGAAGGGTTTCAACCGTTCCACGTTCAAGGAAGCGATGCCAGAAGCACCTGTAGAGGTAGCAGAATTGGAACCCGATGAAGCTGTAAATGGAGCATCCCAACAAGCGGAGAGTGATGAGGATTTTGTGGCTGAGGTTCAACAAAATCTTTGTGGCTTCTTATATTTTACCAGAATTTGATTCATCTTGTTTTGCAGCTTGACTTGTGCTGTGTTACTTTTCAGGTTGTTCGGACCAAGTATTTTGATATGCCACCTTTGACGGTTGCTGAGGCAATCGAGCAGCTCGAAAATCTTGACCATGATTTCTACGGGTTCAGGAATGAAGAAACTGGTAAGAACTTAAACACTTACCTGGTTAACACTTAACAGCTAACTGCTTTTGCTCGATCGGGCCATTGATTCAGTAATGCTTCGTATCAGGCGAGGTAAACATTGTCTACAAAAGAAAAGCTGGTGGGTACGGTGTTATCATACCCAAAGGGGATGGTATATCAGAGAAACTAGAGCCACTGGAGATTGAATCTGCTAGAGAACCATCCTTTGCTGAGTAAGAAAACCAGCCTACCGCGAGACTCTTTTTTGTAAGGTGGATTCCACCGAGTTTTGGTGAATGATGAACAGAGCTGAATCTTGAAGAACACAGATGGACCCTGTGCCATGGACAGATCGTAAGTGAGAAATTGCTCGTTACCCAGGCTGATTTGCGCTGCCAAAATGTTGGTAACTTGATGCCGAATCAAGTTACGATTTTTCTGATGTTTTAGAACAAAAAAGATAGAGGCATGTTAATTCAAGTTGAATAGTTCATTCTAATTATAGTTCAATGTTTCACTTATTGTAAAGTATTATCATTACGATATTGTTGAGTTCAATCTCATCGGGCATATACTATATATACTCATACCCAAAGAGGTCGGCAATTTAAGTACTCTGCCTCCATTGGAGATGGATCATATTAGTTCGCTTTGGTTATTGGTGAATTACCTGTTCCCACTTGTAACAAATACTAACAATGCAGGAAGGATTTACAGATATTTGCAACATTACACAAACAAGAATACAATAGAATACCAAAGTTTATCATGATTACAATCGAGAATCAAAAAAATAAATTAGCTTGCTTTTACAGTCCACACAAGAATTATATACACTACTTGAGGATACTTTCTTTCCCATATAGTTTTTGACAGGGGAGATCCAATATCACGAGGTGTCAGAAATCAGAGCTGATTGCAGATAATATCATTATTGTTGAGTGGAATGTCACCAGTTGATTTCATCCGACTTCTACGTAGAAGGTCATTATGCTTTCTAGACTAATTTATATTGATTAATAATCAGTCTTTTTTATTATTTTTTTGTTGGAGCCAAAAAAAGGATTTGGAAATATGGTAATTTATCCATTGTAAAATCAAATATGTATCCTTGATGAATCTTTTTGAAGAGACTTTTGCATGAGACATTTTGTGACCAAATGTCTCAAACCTAGTCAAATTATCTTATTTGGAAAGGAAAAATTAGACAAGGTAATTGGAAAATTTTCAATCGAGCCAATAAGAAATGTCTCTTTTCAAAGAAATTTCCAAATTTATCATTTTCCCCACTTCAATATATATTTATACAATATTTGTTTGATTGAAACTCAATATTTTTTTTGATGAGGTTGAAACTGAATGTTAACACAGAGATAAATAATTATTGACCTAATGTTCACCCTCTCTCTTACTTTCTCTCATAGTTATTGGTGCGGTAAAATAAAATGAAGTTAACAAAAAAAGGGAACATGGAATGCTTTGAAAATGAGGGAAATTTTAGAGATTCAATTGATTTATTAATTATTGTTATCTACAATTTAATTTTCCTACTTTTTTTTTTTTTTTTTTTTTTTGCAAAGGTATATCAAAATGGAGTACAACAGATACGATATAATAGAGGAATTCAAGAGGTAACTGCCCCAACCCTCTAGCAGCAACCCAAATGATGAGGGAGACAATCCAAGCGGAGAGACGTACGAAGACGGTGAAGCTAGTTACAAGCAGTCGCACGATGGTGATGAAGCAAAAACCCAATCATGGGTGAAGCAACGGAGATGGTCCGGAGGGACTATTAATCTGCTGCGTTTGGAAGATATTATTGCCGCTATTCTCCATTAGCGCGACCCACACTAAAAACAAAACGGAGGAGAGACACCCACAGAGCGATGGGTGAAGGAAAGAGGGAGAGAAAGAGTATGTCAAAAAAGTGTGGAATGTTTCAAGAATTTGAGTATCATTCCAAGCACTATTTTCCCTGATATTTAATCGAACACATCTCTATTCAAAAAGAGTATAATTTATTTTTTGTCTCAATATTTGATCATACCAAAAGATGGTATGTGTTAGCAGTTACTTTCTGAAGAGAGCAGATTCTTATTTGTTTCTATGTTGATACCAAATCATGTTCATATGTATAAGTGATGTGTTTGTTAAGATTGGTAAAATATAATGAAGCTCATCGACAAATTTTAATATCTTCCAATATCTCAACAAAAAGAAGGGATCAACCAAGAAGATAAAACAATCCTTGTAAGAAAAGAAGATAAAATAACCATATACATATAAGTATGGCCCCTTTTAAGTTATGTGTAGCTTTCATGCAAAACAAGTTTTTATTTTAATAATTTCATGCAAATCATGTGGGGTTCTTGTTCATGTATGGTGTGTTTTAGATTCGATCATGTAAAGATGAACAGGTTTCAAAATCTTTTTATTCATTTGTTGTTTTTGCTTCCTATTTAGATATATTATAGTTTCGAAGGACGAAAAGCTGTTTTGCTTCCTATTTAGATATATTATAGTTTCGAAGGACGAAAAGCTAGGGGAGTACCCCCAATGTACATATCAGAGTAAGTCCTTCCATTTTAATATGCAATTAAGAGAAAATAAATGTATTCTCTCTATTTTAAATGACTAAAAAAGTAGCAACTAATTAAAGACGAAAGAAAATGTACAAAAATTTGAAGGGTGGACACTCAAACGAAACACGAGGAGGCTAGTCAATGTTAGAGAAAATCGAGAGGTAACACTAAGGAACCAAAATGGGTGACGGTTGGCAACTTGGTAACAAGCACGATGACAGGAGGCCATTGGAAGGTGAGGGATTGTTCATGTTAGGGTTCCCGAGAGAGAAGTGAAAGAGAAATCGAGAGTTGAGTTATTTTCTTTGAAGTAAACCTTTTTAGATCCAATTATACCCTAGACTCAACTAAGTTCTAATAAGAGTTTACACAGATACAATGCTCATTGAAAATACAACATATACTAGCACACCTTTGGATTGTTGGATCACAAGTTCTATGAACCATGAACGTTGAGTGTTATATCTTAACGCCAACAAACACAAGAACCATAACCAAGTTGAGTTCATTCAGTCGCATCCCCGAAGTTCCCGAGTGCTAGAGCCTTGGTTATTTTTTGAAAAGTGTAAAATGATGTATATAACGAACGCAGACTTGGGAGTGCAAATTGTCGAATGCTCCATGCCTGCAATATACATTTGAAGAGCTAAAGAAATAATTCAAATATAATAGAGATAAGTTACACAATTTCAAATCTATTCACTAGGGAAGAAGTTTGAGATTGCTGCGAACGCAATTGTGTTAGTAAAATCGGATGGCTCAACTCCACCTTTATCAACGGAGTGTCAACCCAGCAAAACAGCTTTTCCCCAAAAAGGGCAACCAAACTGTAGTAATTTCTATCACACAGTGTTGTATTCAAGAAAACTACACTTAATAAATACGCGAGAATATAGGAGATAGGAGAATGTCTACGCATGGTGAAACCAAAGCAGATTGATTTCCTTTCGGTTCAGTTATTAGAAATGAATCGTACCCTTAAATCCTCCAAGGATCAAGCAAGCTCAATATGGTCGGAACTTTCTTGCAGCCCTGAGTTGCTGAATCCTCTTCTTGTCCTCCTCGAATTTGCTCTGGAGTTGCAAGATTTCTGCAAAACCAGCAGCACACGTTATTTATGACCATTACGAACAACAAAACAAATCAAAGGAATAACTAGGGGTTAGAGTTTCAAGAGCAGTAAAATCCATTTCACCTACCATTCATATGAGCTTCTCTCTTCTGAAACCGATAGAAATCTACTCCTACTTCTCTACGCTTCTTCTTGGTTGTGATGTCATCGACTTTGGCAATTGGAACGGCGGAGCCCACAGCAATACCGCTTTCAGGATCCGTCGTCTTTTTCCTTCCTCTCTGATGTACAACAACTGTCCAACCACCATCTGCCGCTAGAGCTTCTCTTTCTTTCTTTTCCTGCATAAATTTCATGAGAAGTGTAAGAAGTTGAAAGGATCAGAGTGGTAGCTTGATATTGATAATCAGGAAACAAGCGATTAGACCCTATCTTCTATAATTAGGAGTCGGTAAAAGCCATACTTCAGCCAAGGTTCAGAAATTTAAGAAATGAAGGGTTGAATAAGTCGAAAGATCACTCAGTGAACAGATTACCTCTTCGAGCTTTTCTTCATGAGAAATTATGAAGTCATCTATTCGTTGTTGCAATACCTTCAAACCTGGTCTATTTTCGTGGTACTCTGTAAGCCATTCTGGGAAGCAAGTTTGTGAAAACCAAATGATTAAGAGTACTTTATTATAGTACTATATGATAGACATCAAGGGATAAGGATAAAAGAGTAATGAAGCAGCACATCTTCTACCTCTTTAGACGGAAGGGGTCAAAATCAAATGGTGATTCTCAAAGCAAGTCCTAAGAAAATTAAGGGTGTGGTTCAAAGAGACTTCATTGATACAGGCAGGGGACAATGGCTTCACTCTATTTGGCTAATGATTACACAGCTTCAAGTGGATAAGAACCAATAGCTCAAATAACCTTAGAGCAACCTGAGTGTATGGTAACGACAGTATGCTGTGGACTCGGCATTACAAATATGCATTAGCAAGGGAGTGCAAGGTGCTTACTTTTCATTCCTTTCGAGCATTCCTCGTCGCTGGATGACAGGCAGTAGACATCCTCCTCTTGTTTTTCTGTTTTCCCCTGCATGCCAACTCCTTCTGATGCAACCTCCTGCTTCATCCTGTTTTTCTTCTTGTCTTTCTTGGATTTCTTAGATTTACCTAAAACATGGAGAGCAACACAAAACAGCTTAACTCAGTACTTGTGGAAGAAAACCAAATAAGACATTCGACTTCATGTCTTTACTCGGTCTACGAGAATTCATTTGGCCAATCCAGGATTTTACACTGGTTCTGGCCGGATTCCTCATCGTCTAGGACTGACTAAGATTAACTTAATGAAAATGTATGATGGATACAAGAAGAAAAGCATGACAGCGAGCACATATCAGGAATCTAACTGCTCCACCCCATTGTATCGATCAAGGAAATTCAGCCACACTATGCTGAAAGAGAGAAAGTCATTCACCATCTCAAAAATCACAACAACATACCACTTTTTTGCCTGGAGGAGCCATCATCAAACTGATCAGACTCTTCAACAGGAGCGGTCTTCGCCACAATCTCTTTCCTTTGTTTCTTTTTCCTCTTCTTCACCTTCTCTACTTCCATCGACGTGTTCCCTGAAATGACGCAAACCCAATAGTGAACCAGAGAAACTTAGTTATACAGAGGGACACAATAAAATCCAACGCCAATCCAGTGAGGCTAAATCAATTCACCTTCATTGACTGTCGCCACTTCACCAGATTCATCATTGTTCTTCGTTTCCCTTCTTCTCTTTTTCTTCCCAGCCCCTGCATTCCTTTCATGACTCTCTTCTTCGTTCTTAACTTGGACCTCTAAAAGTAAAAGAAGTAAAAAAAAACAATACCAAGCTAGTTACAATCTCCCTCGTAGCTTCAACACAGCTTCAAAATGAATGTAGGTAGGGAAGTAAGAGGAGTAATACCATTCTCGCGTCTCTTTTTCTTGCTCTTCATCCTCTTGATATCGAGTTCCGAATTTCTCATTTTTTTTATCGCAGCCCGTGAGAACCGCGGAGCGAACAGGGCAAACGGCGGAGGCGAGAAAGTCTGAGAAGGCCGTCGGCTGTCGCGGGAATCCGGCGCTGGCTTTACTTCCCAGTTCGCCGCAGCCAAAGATAAGTCCGGCCGGACGGCAGAAAGCGGGAGGAGAAGAGCTCCGGCGAACTCGAAGGTCTGGAGACGGCGGCTAGGGTACTGCTTCTTGCTGAAGCTCAACTGATTGCGTTGCAGTTGCAGCCGTTGGCGATTTAGGGAAAGCCTTTTTCCCGGTTTCTGCGAGTACAAGAAAACGCAGCGTACAGGGCCCAGCTCGGACACCTAAAACCCGGCCCAAATGGTTCGGATGGACCTGCCGGTGCCGTACATTTGTTCATCCGAGCAATCAAATTTTAAAAGTGTGCTAGAAACAACACGAGTAATTTTGGGATGAACATTTAAGGACACCTCAACTGTTCATGTCATAGCATTTCCAAGCAGCATCTGTAATTCTTTCATAGTGAGTAAACACGAGATTACATAAGAATGAACATTGATAGCCAATGGTTCTGATACACAACAACAATGTCATGATTTGACTTTCTTTAGTTAGCAGTTTATTGATCTGATAATCCTTCGCCCAGAGTATACCTCTTGAACTCATACCTCAGCTTGATCCGGGCATAATAAAACAGTTTCGAATTAGTTTCCCCCGAAACGAAAAATATGGGATGCGTGATCCACTGCATGAATCAGGAAATCCCGGGTTGTCGAGCAGTTGAAATGTATGCTTTGATGCTTTCATGGAGATAAGCCCGTCTTCTCTGCGAATTGCATCAACTGAGCGCATGGATCCGAAAAGGTTAGGGGAAGCAGACGAAATCCGTCAAGCCTTCTGTTGTCTTTGAAGTTCCTTGAGTTGATTCTTGGGGACATTTTCCCCACTCTTCTTGCTGCTGGGCATAGCTTTGATAAGAACAACTGATGAGTTGCCTTTTTTTGATATTCTGGGGGATCTGGAACCATGGACCCTGAATAAAGTGTTCAGTGCAACAAAAATCGAATCACGGTTATAGTCAGTGGCACATATTCAAACATTTTAAACAGAACAGAAAAAGGGGCACAATGTGGTCCTCCCAAAGCATATACATGCCTGTTGATTCTAGGAACTTGGCCAAGCTCATCTCCTACTTCTCTGGGAACTTCTTCCGTTGTTTCATCCTGCAGCTTCTGACCCTGGCATATGAAATCATATATGTGGATAATGAATCAGCGCTTCCTCGGTTTAACAAGAGAGGACCAGATAATAACCTGCATTTACCCAACTCTGCTATTTTTGGAATAAATGAAAACAGAACATCTACGAGTTAGTGCTATTTGTTATATTTTATATGGCTTTAAGAGGTGCTTCATTGGAACGGGAAATTATGCAGGATAGACAACCAAAGGGAAAGATAAATATTCCAGTTTCCAGCTACAGATGCGACCTTTCACAACCATGTTTGCCAGTTAAACAAGACACTCAGACTATCTGAAATCTTGAAGCTGCTGCAGTTGTGCATCTCATTAGAAGCAACATTAGACAAAATGAACTTGAAGTTTGTACTTAATCGGGTTCATCAAACCAAAAATTAAGGAAACCCAGCATCTGACATGAATAATTGCCATGACAAATGAAATACAAGTTGAATTACAGGTTAGCACTGAACACATTGCAAGCACAGTCTATCGACAAGAATCTGCTAGGTTCCAAAATGACATAACCTCAGCAAGGTTACTAGTTTGGGACAAGCATATTTGCAACAATTTATGTCAAGTGCATCAATTAGTCTCCACAGAAGTTGGCCAACCACAAAAGTCTGCGAAAGGAAGTTGAAAACTTCTCATGGATGACAAATTGGCATATAGACTGCAAAATTCTACCATGGCAGCTTGTGGAGAATACTTGCATTTTGCTATGGATGACAAACAATAACTTGAGCTAGGAAAAATAGTAAACTTCATATAGGAAACATTTCCAAAGCGATGAAAAGCGTCAGAAAGCTATCATCCATTACTCGCACTACAGCAAAACATGCCAATCCATTTCATTCCCAACGAAGAAAACCCAAACTGAGCACTATCCACTCTACTGCAATCACCACCAGTTTCAGCAAGCACTTCTGTTAGAAGGCAACCCACTCGACACAGAAGTGCAAACCTGGACACAAGCTCAGAGAAGCGAGCACAGAGTTTCATACAGGCACACACAAGATAATGCAGCGCGAGAAACTTACATCATCAGAAGGCGGCACACAGTTTCCGCCATTGGCAACCACAGTGGAGCAGAAATTCAAGACCTTAGCTTTCTTCTTAGCTCCACCGGATACACTTCCATGATCATACTCAGAGTCCAGCCCACCACTCCCCTTCTTCCTCTTCTTCTTCGCCGCCGCCGCAGCAGCAGCAGACATCCACGATTTCCCCTTCTTGTCCCTCACTTTCCAAACGTTCTTCTTCCTGAACACCAGCTTGTCAAACTTCCACACCTCGTAGCTGGTATCAATCACCGTCACTTCACTCCGCGAGTACCCTTTCAGCTCTCTATCGCCTCCACACCCCTCACCGTCGCCGCCACGGCGGCACTCGTCCTTCTCCTTCTCCTCATCTCCCTCATCCACGTCATCCCCGCCGCGCCGAGGCCGTACAATGTTCGAATTGCGGTTTGAATTGAGCGAAGCCGTTACCGTAGTCGCGCCCGCTGCCTTCTCTTCAGGAAGGGCGCAGAACTTAGGGTTCGTCTGCTTCCTGGCGCTCTTCTTCCTCGAGATTCCGGTGGTTCGGCCCATGTAGAAGAGATCGGAGAGGGCATTGGTCATCACGCCGAACCAGTACTCCCCTTCGACATCTCGGCCGGAAATCTCGGGGGCTTGCTCGACGACGGAGTTGGAATTGACGAGGGAATTGGAGGCGGCAGCATCATCGGATGTGGGGGAATCGGAAGTTTCGTCGTCGGCGTTAGGGTTGGTGAGAAGGAAGTCGTCTAGGCCGACGTCGCCGGCGATGGGGAAGCCTTTGGTGGACCGGAGTCGGTCCAGCCAATTTGAACTGGGCTTTCCGGCGGGGACTGAGCACAGCATTGGGGAGACTTCGAGGTGAGATTCAGATTGAGCCAATTGATGCGGCGGTTGGACGCGGCGAGGATGGAGCCACCGCCACGGCAGAGAGCGCTCGTCGGGATTTGCTCGACGGAAAACGTGAATTGTGTTCGTTTTTCCTTTCCTTTTCTGACAGACTCCTTTTTTCACAGTGAGACTGAGATCACTCTTCACTAGTAAAGTAATCATAATTAAGCCCAAGAACTGCAATAACAAAATTAAGCCCAAGATGAGTGAACGAAGTTGGGCAATAGCCCGTTAAGAAAGTTCAAAAGATGATGCCAAGGCCCATAACAAGGTGGTGAAAACAAACCTCTCCTCAAACTTTTGTTAATTACATTTCGATTTGGTTTAACGACTTTTTTCTTTGTAGTGAACGAACTAATGACAAAAAAAATCTCTCATTCTTAAACACTAATGTGAGTGATGACATGCACTCTCCAGATTAAACGCTTCTCTCCTCCACACAATTTTGGAATGTCCGGAAGATTCATGATGTGTTGTTTTATGACCCATTTTGTGTCTAATATGGAGGCATGATGTGAGATTGTTGGGTAATTTTCTTGTTCGTGTCGTTTCGCTAACTTTTCCTATGTCAATTGAGGAGGCCTCATTCATGACCATGGCCGTTGTCCATTGTTGAGTTTTTCTTCCCGTTTTGAGATATTCATTGTGATAAATCATTCCTACGTGAAAAAATGTGTGTCAACAAAGCTATTACTATCTTCTGGTTATCATTAATTGAAGTTGAAGCTAATGCTCTTCTCAATTGGCATCACAAACGATTATAGTGTCTGTCTTTTTACATATCTGGATTGCAAATCTATTATATGTGAGGTTAAAGTGTATTCACAACCTAACTGCTAACTTTAATTAATTATGCGTTATTTTATTTTTTTTCACATGACGACAACCTCGTTCATATTACACCTGTTACTTTTTTTTAAAGATTCGTCATCTTTTCATATGCGCTAAATCAAAATCTTGTTTTCCCTATGAGCTAAATAAAAAAAAAAATCAAATCTTGATTTGATCGTCCTATATCTTAGCATAAACAAATTTACTACCACAAACTCGAGAAGAAAATTGTAAATCCCCAAGGACAAGACAAAATCAGCAAACCGGCAAAGGCATTAGAAATCCAACGGCGATGATTCCTTCTGCCTCCGCCTCGAGTGTTCTCCGCCACCAGAAGAGAAAAATTCTTCAAACGAAAAAAACCATTCCATGGTTCCAGCCCCCGTTTTACCGATTTTTTTTTATTCCCTCGTAATATATAACAGAATAATAATCAACAAATACCTCTCTCGCGATTCATGCTTCCCTCTCCTCGCCACTATTCCCGTTCTTCATGGTCACATGAAGAAGAACCCTTAAACCTCCATCTAGTCGTGTGCCGCACTTTCCCCCCTTTCTCAACCGCTTTAACATGCCGCCATGGCTGTAATTCTTGAGGCTGTTGGTGTGTTTCTGGGGACCTCCCATTTTCTGGGAGCCATGGTGTTCCTAATTCTCATATGGGTTGCCTTCCTCGTCGGTGTAGCCATTGGTTGGGTGTGGAAGCCCAGTTGGGCACCCGGTTTAACCCAACTGGGTAGTTTGGTTTCTTCTTCTTCTTCTGCTGCTGCTGCTGCGCACAAATTGGTGGATTCTTCGCCTTCCCGGTGTCCGGCTTCTCCGTTGAAGGGTTTTGGGTCGGCCCCTTGCCTCACGTCCTTCTTGCTCAGCTCGCCTAATTTGGTGGGTACCAGCTCACTTGCCGTCAACCAATCTCAATTTGAAGATTCTCGGTAAACCTTCACTTCACAATCATTTACTCTCTTTTCTTGTGATGCTAGATGGGTGAGTGAAAGTTGCATGCTTTATCAATTGTATCTGGACCCAACTCAGGATTTCACTGTTGTATTGGATCTATGACTTGCCCTTCATTCTGATTACTCAGTTGGTTAGCTTGGGGGATGATTTATAATTGATTGATGTGATGTAAGTGACTAAGTATGGATGATGATGATGATGATGATGGCGAGTACTTTTTTCATTGATGAAACTCTTGTGTCCAGTGGAGGATCCCAGCTGGATGATGAACGGCCTAATGCTGCTGATCTGGTCACAGAAGAGGATTTGGTGTATCTCCATAACCTTGTGGAAATGAAAGATGGAGGTCCTTCATGGATACAGATGATGGATCGTTCCACACCAGGCATGACTTACCAAGCATGGAGGAGAGACATCAAGGTAGGGGTGTGTGTATGTGTGCATCTCACTCATTCTGATCAGTTGTGAGTCATCGACTAATCTAATTGCCTTCGATTCGAGTTACTGAAGATTAACCTTGTTTTCTGGTTCTGGTTCTTAATGTCTTGTTGTCTCTATTGTCTTGGCTATAGGATGGTCCACCTCAATATCGTACGAGAACTGTTTTCGAGGATGCCTCACCGGAGATAGTGAGAGACTTCTTCTGGGATGACGAGTTCCGGCTAAATTGGGACGATATGCTAGCTTGTGTGGCTGTTGTAGATGAGTGCCCCACAACAGGGTCCATGGTCGTGCATTGGTTAAGAAAAGTATGTATTTTCTTGCTATTGTTACATGGTGGATGATGATACGTGTTCGTTTTGTTCACTCGGCTAGCTCTTTACACTCTGCTGCCTTGTTCTGCAGTTTCCCTTCTTCTGTAGCGACAGAGAGTACACAATAGGCCGGCGAATCTGGGAGTCTGGAAGGTCTTATTACTGTGTTACAAAGGTATGCCAATCTGCCCTATTCTATTCCTGCACAAAGGGATTGCATCACATATGAAACAACTAGCCTTTTTTTTGTTTTCTTGAGCAAGAAGCTAAAGTTTGTTTTAACTATCAAGTTCATTACAAAAAGGAATTATAGCACTATCCATGATGTCGATTAGGACTAGAAATTCTTGGATTTGGCCTGCCAGCTTGTACTTCTTCCTTACCAAACATTTCCTTGGATTCTTCGATTTGTTATGCCTCCTCCATTGTAATCATCGTTTAAGTTCTGAGCATTTCTTTCTGCTGTTTGTGTTTCAGGGAGTACCTTATCCTTCCATCCCAAGGCGTGATAAACCAAGGCGTGTGGATTTGTACTACTCAAGCTGGTTTATTCGACCAGGTTCACTACGCCTTCTGTCATTTTCCCTAGTTGCTCTTTCAAACATCTCAAGAATTCCATTGGAATCATCTCTGAACTTTTGAAAATTTCCTCTTTGAGCAGTGGAATCTAGAAGAGGGGATGGCCAACTGACAGCATGCGAGGTTCTGCTCTTCCACTACGAAGACATGGGCATCCCATGGGAGCTCGCGAAGCTTGGGATTCGTCAGGGAATGTGGGGAACGGTCAAGAAGATTGAGCCTGGGTTGCTTGCTTACCAAACGGCAAGAGCATCGGGAGCAGCACTCTCTCGCACTGCCTTCATGGCTCAGATCAACACGAAACTGAACCCCGAGTTACTGAAATCACTGCGAGGCAGCACCAAGGAGGTATCAATGGCAGAGGCCGAAGCAGAGAGCTCGTCTGATCAAAGTTCAGGCACGAACGTACCGAAGATGTTGCTTATAGGTGGACTTATCGCGGTTGCTTGCAGCATCGACCGAGGTCTCCTGACGAAAGCATGTGTGTTTGGGTTAGCTAGAAAGTTAGGGAATTTGGGGAAGAGACTCAGCTGAGGACAGAAGATGTTAGTAACTTAGTAGTAGTGATGGTTGTATATGTGTATGATATGGAAACCAGGAGCAATAATGTTTATTGTTGAATGAAGTAGGCTGTTCGAGCTCTTGATCATCTTTTGTTCCCCATGTAAATTCTTGAGGTTTGTTTGTCTATTGCCAATCGATTCTTCCTCCTGCTTACTTCATTCTCACCCATCAGTTAAAAAGTAAAATGTCTGAAAATTTCTCAATCCCTTCTACACCAAGTAATCAATTTGTTCTATCTATATCATGTAAACCTAATCTAATGGATCAAGTGCTATAAAGAGAAAACAAATATGAAATGATCAACGACGAAAGTTTTTGATTAGTAACGAACCGAGTGCATCGAGATGGATCGTATTACATTGAGGGAGTACACTCCAGATCAAAATGTGTAGACCCTAAGAACATGATTAGCCTATACACTTAAACACACTAACACCAAGGAAACAAGAATGAATCAATGAACTAAAACAGAACAACAAAAAGCGCGCCAAAATCCATCCTCATATGACACGGATCAATTCATCAGTAACGAACAAGGGTCTCGAAGCAGTGAACTCCATCCAACTCCACGGCGAACCTCGGACCGCCCGCCGCACGCCGTTTCCCACCCTCCTGATGAGAACCCTCGCCTTCCTGTCTCTTCTTCTCCACCGCCGGCGACGGTGACGATGATGATTTCCCGCCGTCTAGTTTCGCCGAATCCCCGCTGTTGGCTTGCCTGGACAGACCCGACGGCAGCTTGTTGACCTTCTGCCCGAAGAATTCCCCGGACAGAGCGTCGAACGAGCTGAAGATCGACATCATCATTTTCTCCCCCAACTGAATGTGAAAAAACCTCTCTTGATTTGTTTGATTGCTCGGTGAGATTTACTTGATCGGATTAGTAAGATCGAACCGGCTGTTTCTTCTTGTGTTTGAAGATTGAGGCAAAAGGGTATGTATTTATACAAACTGGTGATCAAGAGTGGGAAAGGAAAAAGCCGAATTGGTTGAGGATTTCCTGGAAGCACCTGGAGACCTCGTCGGACTTGGAAAAAACGCGGCCGCCGCCGCCACGTCTGACTCTGCGTAAGGCGACTTGGACCGTCCAGATTTATTTTCGCGGCAGTGCGTACGTGGACGGTCAGGATTGGTGACGCGACTGGCGATTTCCTTGAAGGAGTAGGCGACGTCGATTTGAGTTTATGTGTGGAGGGAGTGGACCAGGTGGAGAAGTATCTGGATTCTCTCTCTTGTGGGCCATAGGTAACCGGCCCAAAAAAGTAAATGGGCCTCGTCAAATGTTGGGCGGAGGGAGGAGGACGACGTCATTTTGGACGGAAATAATGGATCAGCGCTGACCAAGTCTATTGACTTTCACATTTGTGGTATATTATGTTGACTTGATGACTCCTTCAACTTGGAAGTTTGGCTTATTTACGCATCTCAATTCTCAAACTATAGGTAATTGGAAGAATGACCTAATTAAATCCTAAATGCTTTGAATCTCTTTCTTTCTCTCTCTCTCCTATCAACCATACAGATGAAGACCACTGAGACGGTATATCGATTGTATATCTATTATCTAGTGCAATGTTGGATATTGTCATACGAGATAAATATAACATAATATGATTTTGAAGGGGATTCGGCAAAAGAACAAAAGAACTTAGAGGATTATAATTGAAAAAAATAAAACTTGAATTAGGAATTTTTTTTGGATCGAGAGAGATAAAGGACGTGAACGAAGAAGTAGTCGTCCTGGACCACAACATAAGACATAACGTGACACATCTGTCTTGAAACAATACGATTTTCTATAGTCACTCACTTGAGACACATGTTAACGTTAAAGATCATAGCAATATCATATAGCTTTTCCGGGTCCCGTTTTAGCTTTTCCCGGTCTTAAATACATTTCTAGCATTTATACATGATGTTACATTTGGTTGATGTGATGCTAGGTTAACACTAGCGTAAGTAGTTTTTATAAAAGGTTTAATTATGACGACTTACATGTATGTTTTTTTATAGCGGGGAATACCCTCCACGGTCACCACCTTCGGTGATGCCGTAGTCGGGCTAAACCCCGGGATCTCTGCCGGCGGTTCGGGTGATAGCGGGATGCCTCCGGGAACACCATGGTGACGGTGAGGATCGAACCTGGGACCTCACGGTCACCAGTCCGCCTCCCTTACATATATGTTAGCGCTACTTGGTCAAACAACTACATTTATACTAAAACATCTCCATAAGGTAACATGTGTGAATTAAAACGATTTTCTATAGTCACGTCATACATGTATTAAGATTAAAGCTCTTCACAATATTATATAGAATTAATTTGTTTCTCACAAAAAAATAAAAATTGTGATAGTGCAAAATATATTACTATTCAAGGTTCAAATTGAAGAATGAAACCTATTCCTATGGAGCAAAAGAGGGGAGTGCAAAATACGGGGCACGAAGAACGTGAGAAGACAATCAAAGAAGGAAAGGCAAGGAGCCATTGCAGGGGAGCTGAGAAATGGAAGAAACATTCCTAAACGTAATGTGAAGGCGCCACGTGGGAATACCGTGCGGCCATTCTCATTTCTCGTCCCCAACTGAATCTACAAAAATGGCGGCGACAACATATAAGACACAGCTCACTCTCTGCAACTCCCTTTATCAAGTCCACTGCCTTGCTCTCTTCCCTTCCTTCTCCCTATCTCTGTTTGAAAGCAAGCAGTTGCTTGATTCCTTGTTGGAACACTCATACACAGAGCTTACCTCTCTGTTTCCGTTTGTTCTGCCGGCGAATTAGTAAGAACCTGAAAATGGCAACAACGGTGAGCCACTCGACATTCACGGCCAGCCCTCGCCAGCTACCTGTCAGCTCCGGGCGGGAAAACACTCACAGGAATTCCATCTCCTTCTGTGACTCCGTCACCCGACTGAACCTGAACAGATTTCACGTTATGAAACTGAGATCCAACGCCGCCGGCAGAACTTCCCGCAAATGCCGGCACATTTCTCCCACCAGCGCCGCTTCCGCAGCCAGGCCGCTGTCTGTCCGATGCGAGGAGGAGGGCAGTGGCGGAATGAGATTGGTGTTCGTCGGAGCAGAGGTCGCTCCCTGGAGCAAAACCGGTGGGCTCGGCGACGTACTCGGCGGGCTCCCGCCGGCCATGGCGGTAAGTTAGTAAAGCTAGCTAGTAACTATCTCCATGGACAATCACACCAATTCAACATTTTTTTTACATCAAATTCGTGACGATGCAGGCGAAGGGGCACCGTGTGATGACGATCTCGCCGCGATACGACCAGTACAAGGACGCCTGGGATACAGGTGTGGAAGTGCAGGTGAAGGTTTTGGACACTGTGGAGACAGTTCGGTTCTTCCACTGCTACAAACGAGGCGTCGATCGGGTTTTCGTCGACCATCCCCTGTTTCTAGCCAGGGTACTCTGCCTCTCACTGTGATAGAATCAAATTAGTTTTCTGGGTTCCTTTTTTGAGGTGTGAACTATAAAGGAAATGAATTTATGTTTGTTTCCTGAATTCAGGTATGGGGAAAAACTGGTCCCCAAATCTATGGCCCTCGAGCTGGAATCGACTACGAAGACAACCAGCTTCGGTTCAGCTTGTTCTGCCAGGCAGCTCTCGAAGCGCCGAGGCTGTTGAATCTAGATGGCAATGAATCCTTCTCTGGACCATACGGTAAATTATTTGGGGGAAAAAAAGAAATGTACTACCTTTGCATCTCTGCAATGATTTATGACGATACTAATTCATTGAGCGAATCGCCGAATGCACGCGCAACGATGCTTGCAGGGGAGGATGTGATCTTCGTCGCGAACGATTGGCACACTGCTCTGCTCCCATGCTACATGAAAACAATGTACCAATCCCAAGGACATTACAGTAATGCCAAGGTCGCATTCTGCATTCACAACATTGCGTACCAAGGCAGATTCCCCTTCTCCGATTTCTCCGTGCTCAATCTCCCCAGCCAGTTTAAGGGATCCTTCGATTTCACTGATGGGTAAAAACCAACCACAACTACAGCAACATACTCATCACAAATTTATGCTCTTTTCGGTTTCTTACTGTTAGTGAATCTTGGGTCTGGTGGGTGAAATGCAGTTATGACAAACCAGTGATTGGAAGGAAGATCAACTGGATGAAGGCAGGGATCATAGAATCGGACACTGTGGTTACAGTGAGCCCTTACTACGCCGAGGAGCTGGCTTCCGGTGAAGACAAAGGCGTCGAGCTCGATAACATCATTCGGGCTAAGGGTATCATTGGCATTGTCAATGGAATGGATGTTCAGGAGTGGAACCCTTCTACTGACAAGTACATCGATTTCAAATACGATTCTACCACGGTAAGATCTTTAAATTTGTTAAGTTTACCTGCAGTTTCATTTCTGGGTTCCTTTCATATGGTTTTATGGAGTTGTTTTTCTTACTGTGTGTTCTTCAGGTGATGGATGCAAAGCCATTGTTGAAGGAAGCATTGCAAGCCGAGGCAGGATTGCCATTGGACAAGAACATCCCTGTGATTGGGTTCATTGGGAGGCTGGAAGAGCAGAAAGGTTCAGACATTCTTGTGGAAGCCATCCCACATTTCATTGACAAGAACAATGTCCAGATTATTATCCTTGTAAGTAAGCCAAATCATTGTTCTTGACACTGCACCTAGTTAACTGAAACTACTCTGTTTCTTTCCACATAATCATGCATTTATGTTCTTTGGTTGTAATTGGGTTTCTATGTATGTGCAAAAAAGGGAACTGGAAAGAAAGAGATGGAGCGACAGATCATGAAGCTCGAGGCGTCGTATCCTGACAAGGCTCGCGGGATCACCAAGTTCAGCCCTAGCCTAGCCCATCTGATCATAGCAGGTGCCGATTTCATGTTGATACCGAGTAGGTTCGAGCCGTGTGGTCTGATCCAGCTGCACGCTATGCGCTATGGCACGGTACATTTCTTCGTCTAGCGTAATGTCTGTCTAGGTGCACATTGGATCTTCTATGTGTTTGATACTCGATTCTGTATGTAGGTGCCAATATGTGCTTCTACAGGTGGCCTTGTTAACACGGTGAGAGACGGTCGAACGGGCTTTCATATGGGAGATTTCAGTGTTGAGGTAAGTACGAGTCAGAGAGTTGAGGAACTTATACCATTTACTCATGGCGGTTACTGCAACTGACATATGTACGATAATGTTGCTGCAGTGTGATGAAGTTGATCCAGTGGATGTGAGCGCGGTGACTAGAGGCGTCGAGAAGGCAGTTGCAACCTATGGGACTCCTGCACTGGCTGAAATGATCCAGAACTGCATGGCTCAAGATCTCTCATGGAAGGTAATGCATTTAAACATCCAATTGATTTAACTGAATAATCGGTGTAATGTCGAGGGAAGGTGACTGAAAGATGGGATCTTTGAATGGATGCAGGGGCCAGCAAAGAAGTGGGAGGAATTGCTGAGGAGTCTTGGCGTTGCTGGAAATACTGAGCCGGGATTTGATGGAGATGAGATCGCACCTCTTGCCAAGCACAATATCGCCTTGCCGTGATCCGGTCTACCCAATAGAGTTAAATCTTAGTATAGAGTGCATCAAGGTTTTTGTTAGTTTTATGCAGAACTTAGAAGAGTAATAGTGAGCTTTTTTTTTTTTTTTTTTGTTCTTCCCTTGCCCATGAGGATTTAACATATGTTCTTGTCAACCGTTTGATTAACCGAGAATTGTTAGCTAGATCTAGGTTCATGTTACTATCCTCTCCTCTTGGAAGTTAGACTTTTTTTTCAAACGAAACACCAAAATAGTGTTTTACACCTAGATGTCCAATTACATGCTACACCTCGACGTATTTCACCCTTTTGAAAAATAGACTTTCTTTCAAGCAAAACACCAAAATAGTGTTTTTACTCTTGACGTCCACCTGCCTCGACGTATTTCAGGGAGACTCGGCTAGCTCTAGGTTTGAGTGACGTATCAACCATAACCACACAAACTCATCTTCTAATTCTCCAACCATCAATTGTTTCTAGGTCCTCTAGGTTTTGCGACATAGTAATAACAACACAGTGTCTTCTTACTCAAAAGGGAGAGGAGAAAGATCCCAAATGGAGTTATATTGAAGTTAGTATAACCATACACAAGTGTTAAGAATATTACTATTTTACCTTAGACCGAAATTTTGGGGCGGGAGATTCATTAGTGCAAAAATTTCACCTCAACAGTCAATAAATCGAGCTAAGGCCGTCACAACATAACCCAAAAAAACCACACTTACGATTTCGAGTGTTTGACCAAATTTTCCTCTTGCTTATGGCTTATGGGAGTTACGAGTCACGATAGTGGATTTGTGTATTACTCGTAGGCCGTAGCTCCCACAAGTGATAGAACCTTCACCAAGTATACTGTAAAAGGAATTAGTTCATGAAGGGAATGTATCTATCGATTCCAAACAACAAAGCACAAAGCTACGATTAAGCACAAACAACTAAATCACATGTCAAATTGATACAACTGACATCTCAGCACGGCCAAGCCAAACAATTATCCAATCACACTGGGGCAGAAGTGTTCCAAGTAAGCGTAAGTGTCACGCCATTCATGAGCAACTACACATAATGATCCAACAAACCCAATTCTAGTTCATACATAATCCCGAAGCCAGCACCGATGAAACAATCAGTAGCATAGTACTTAAAGTGCAGCTAGTCTCAATGATTCAAAGCATTAAACCCTAACAGGTGGGTATAGGCAATGAAATGCTCTCAATTGGTCTCAATCACTCAGGCGCTTCCAGAACGAGCCTGCAGCAGATAAAAAATTGGATTTGGTCCATAAGACAGATAAATCCTCTGTACATTAACCTAAAGAGTAGAAAGAAAATGCTTCTGAAATTACCTTTTCAGGGGAAGCTGACCTCGACCTTGATCTAGCCCTGCAAACACAAGTGAACCGGAAGATAAATGGTGGGTCATTAACCCATTATGATGAAAAAGAATGAGCACAGAGAATGGGGAAGGAGGCAGAATTTAATAACCACCTTGGTGATTTAACAGGTGATGCTGATCTAGATCTCGACATGGACCTCGACACTGAGCGCCCCACAGATTTGCTGATTACAAGAAAACATATAAATGCCATTATAAGTGGAAACAAGAATAATAACCAACCCAGGGTTCATAATATGTTAAAGAGAAATTAGCACCTTCTGTCCCTTCTAGGACTTCTGCTTCTGCTTCTGCTGCGGCTTCTACTTCGGCTTCTTGATGGTGAGCTGTCATACCTCTTCACCTGAACAATTAGAAATGGAAGAAACTATGTAAACCAAGAATGAACATATGGTGCTGAAGCACAACTTTACATGACCAAATGAGTGGTGAAGTAGAATGCATTTGTACCCGAATGTAGGACCTGGACCAAGGGTTTCTAAACTCAGTGTCATCAAGTTTCCGAATCTGGGGAAAAAACAATAAAAAGGGCTTGGTTAAGGTAACACATGAAAAACAAGTGACTGAGGGACCAAGAAGGATGAGTTGGTGGTGCCATCATAGAAAAAAACTTACAGCATATTTCATGTCATCACTGTTGGTATAGTCAACAAGGCCAAATGTCCCTGAACAAACCAGATATACCTTAGTAAATACATGGAATATTATGAGCATGCATTTGATGCTTAACACATGCTAGTTAACCTTGAAGGTTATAGAGCATATGTCATAATGAATGTGCTTGTTTTGTAGTCCAGAAATAAAGCTGGCTTAAAAGCTACAGCAAACACACTTCAATCTAACTATTCAAAACAAACACAGGGAATGTAGATGTGAAGGATGTAACATGGTAATAATCACATACCATCACCATCACGAGAAACTTCGGCAAAGCAAACATCGCCAGCCTTCCGCATGTGGTCCTGTAAAACAAACGACAATTTAGTTTCACGTGATTGAGCAACAAAAACAGTTTACAGGTTAATTAAAGAGCACAAGCACTTCAGACCTTCAAATCTTGCCAAGAAGCAGAAGAAGGGAGCCCACGGACAATTACTACAAAAACAAAAAGAACATTTGGATCAGCACAAACTTTATCATACAACTTTCGTCCTGAATTAACACTGTTCCCACAACCAACCTCGAAATTCAGAATGGCGTGAAGCGCCATACCGGCCCCCACCTCCACCACCACCACTACCACCATAGCCACCACCACCACCACCACCACCACGCCTATCACTTGAAGGAGGTCCCCTTCCACCATGAGCAAGTTCAACCTGCAGGGCCATATAACAGCTAAGACACAGACTTCATGTAGATGAAAAAGAGTAATGGTAGGTAATGACTATTACCCTCAAACGACAGCCATCAAAATTGTACCCATCACGTCCCCTGATCGCATCTTCAGCATCCCGAGAAGTTTCAAACTGAAAGCAAATATAAAATTGGGATCAACATTATTTCATAGCAGTCATGCATAGCAATTGGGAAGGAAACAAAAAGGAGAATAGTCATAGAATCAGAGAAAACCAGTTGGGCATTTAGAAATAGCAAACATCTTACCTCAACAAAACAATAACAAGGAGGGCGAGGAGGAATCTTCAGCTCTATATCCAGAATCCTGCCATACTGTATGCAACGTATACACGATCATAAGCTACTTAAAAAGCGGCACCACTAAAATAACTAAAAATACAATGAAGCTGTAAGAGACACCGGTCCTTTATATTTGTTTCTGACAACTATGGTTTCAAAGTGAATTTGTGAAGTTACAAAAAAGTATGAGAAGTGACGATACTACACCCATGGAAATTTTTATTCTTGCCAACAGTAACTTTCAACTGTTATCGACATATTACATATATATTGCCTGGTTCCATTTCCACAGAATCCTACAGATGCATTAAGATTGTCAGCTCAAGCTAAATATTTCCTAGGACAGCAACAATGCACACGATAGGAAATGACTAGGTGCTTCATTTCTTGGGGCTTAGCAGCATATAAAGTTCAATGGCAATCTTATTAGCAGTTTACACAAGTAATACAACTTATGATCAATCACTCAAAAGATAAAAACAAAAACCAGCTCAAAACACACCTTATAGAATATATCTTCAACTTCAGATTCTCTTATATCTGCTGGCAGGTTGCCACAGTAGATTGTTCGAGAAAAGCGGCCACTCATTCTGAAAACAGACTATTACTGCAAAGCTTTCACTGCAGAGACCAAGGAAATTGCATAATCACCAAGGACAGAATCGACAATTATAATGAAGTAGACTTCTTTACTTCTGATCTGTTTATCATCAGTGTGCATTCTGATGAAACAAGTGCAGGATATAAACAAAACAAAAAACTATGAAGCAAACCAAGTGAGCAATCCTCCATGTGAGCCTTGCTCCATAAGCTCCATTGCTCAATTGCTCCAAGATGCTCCAAAGCAATAATAAGTTTGAAATTTAATTTGGTCTCCTCATTCTCCCATGAAATATTGCAGACGTATATTTCTTCAGAGCACAAGCAAGAACCTCCATAAAAAAAATAAGACCCATAACTCCACCCTGATTCTCCCACTCCCTCCCTATATCCCTATGTATGATCGCAAAGCTCAAATCCAAGTGCTTGCCATCTATCATCAAGAAAGCATTTGTGTCATGAAATTTGGTAATATTCACATATATTAATGCATTTACCTCAGCCATCTCTCTTTACAATACGAAAAATACAACCCTGGACAAAACATACAAAGCGTCCAGTTCCCCTAGCTTCAAACAATGAGAGCTTGCAAAATGCATCACCCATGAAACTAACTAGGTAGTTAAAACATGTAACTCACTCTAATGACATGGCTTTTTCTCCGAAAAAACTAATGAAGACGAATTACGAGCTGTACATAACATGCCCACTGTGTTCCAACAAAACAAGGCTTAAAATGTAAAGGCAGTGTCGTGAAAGCTTCATGTTTCCAATTCTCAAAATGCCCCTAAAATCATACTGCAGCTCCTATGACCTATAACAGGAGATGGGGGCAAACCAGAGAGATAAAATGGACATTCGTACTCAAACTTCTCAAAACACACTCCTCGTGCTATCCACCAAAAATAAAGAGCTTGCAAGTACGAGTCTTTCAGCTATTTCATTCTTTGGGTTCTTGAAACTTGTCACCAATAAGCAAGCAGCAATTCCAATTTTCCGCTCTCTGTAAACAAAACAACTAGCAATCGCGATCTGCCAGCATTGACTAAATTAGCAGGGGTAGAAGCTTTTACCCGAGGGCAGGAAGAAACCCAACACGATGGCAAAGCGGGAACTTTAGCAGACGACGTTCGCAAATTCTGCAGCTTTCACCGGAAGAGCGTAGGAGAAATTGGCAGAGAGAGGCGGCGATGCGGTCGATTGCGACGAAAATTAATGGACGGCAGCAGAGTCGGGAGACAAAACGGAAAACGAAAGTACACGAATTTGACACCGGCGAGGATGGAAGGCGGCGCGATTACGATGGCTAGCTGTTGAAGACGGCGGTAGGTGGCTGCAATCGAGGAACAGGCGCAGAAAGCCAGAAGCAGAGCTGGTCGTGAGAAAGGGGGAGACAAATACAATGATGGAATTAGGCCATTAGGGTTCTTCTTTCCCATTCTCTTTCAATTTTTCTTTTTTCATCAAATCGGGCCTTTCGGGTTGGGCCTATCCGACTGTTTTGGGTTGGGCCAAACCCGATGAGCATCTTTTTTCATTAGTACGTTACTCGGAAGTCAGAACCAGAGGTGTATTTTGGAATTATGTTAGGAAGAGATTAACAACACACATGTCCAACATTCATAAGTGTTTTTATTGAGTAGATTACACATTTATGATGATAGATTTTTTTTTTCCTTTTAGACATTTATGATGATAGATTTTTTTCCTCCTTTTAATGATATAGATTAAAATCGCGATGGACCGTTTAAAATCGGTATGTACTAACTCGCTGTTAGATCACGGTCACTTTTCACATTTGACGTATAAAGTTTTGTTGTCGACTTGACTACTTCTATAAACTCATACTTGTTGTGCGACACGCAACATCAACGGCGGGAAAGATAACACACACGTGCTAGTACAAGTATGATCTTAACACCATGATTGCTTATAGTTTGGTCACTCCATCAACCATGAATATCATTATTTTATACACACGCTTGTGTGAAGTTTAGGAGCCGACCGAACGTCGATGCCAACTCGATACTTAGTTGACCACCCTTGCATAGTCAGATATCAAATAAAAAATTTTACACATCAAACTCACACTTTCTAGTTTTTAGGGCATCTGGGGGTGCATCATTGTGTTGTGTAATACGTTGGTGTGCGCTCACCCTTATAAAAAGGGATCATATGTGTACGTTGTGTTCTTTGTAAGTTCCCCTCTAAAATCAGTATATACATCACTGATTATATCGTTCGTTTATTTGAAGTTATAATTCATAGTGTTGCTACCTTAATAGATTCTTCATACGGTCTGACCTCTAAAAGCTACGATTCTGAATGTCATGATAAATCATTTAAGACAAGATTGTCATGAATCTCTTACTAAGTTCAAAGCCCATGTTGCAATGTACAAGGTTTACAAACCACATGCTCTATCAATTTCACACATTCAAGAACAAAAACGCTCTTTAAACAGACAACAAAAAAAAAACCCACTCGATGGACTCACCCAACCGCTGACACATGCAAGCCAAAATTACCTTTTAATCCCCTAAATCATTCTAATTAACTTTTCATTTCCCTCTTGAATTTACCTACAACTTGATAGTAAATCGAGCTAATTAACTTATACACTACTTACCAAACAGATAAAATTTTGGCAAATCCCCAACATTATTACCTTTATCCGTAATCATGTTTATTGCTCTAATGTTTATTGCTCTGTAATCAGGACCTAAGTGGTTCAGGCTTTATGGTGAACAACATGCAGACATTGTCGGCTTGATCCAGGCTAACCCTAAAGTCTGCTCACCGAGTACATATGTGGCAGGTTGATATGGTACAGATTTGGCATCATATATTTTGTCTGGTTTGATATTTGATCTGGTGATGGCGTAAACAGTAAAAAAAGATCAAAAGGTGAAAGAGCAGACAGTAAATAAGTCAGTCAATAAAAAAGTCTGTATTGCCCCTGCACAAACGGACGATCCGAAGAACAGCACAAACAACCCATCTCTCTCTGCATCGCTCTCTCAACTACTCCCGAGTAACGAGCTCTCCTTCCTCGCTTTCCTTCTCTGTGCAAAGAACCAAATCGACTTTTGTGATTATTAATTCAAAATACAATGGGAAGAATGCTCGTTTTGGTAAAGCAGAGTTAAAAAAATTTTACAAAAGAAAAAAAAGTTGCTATCCGTTTTTACCATTTCCATCTCTCTTTGTGTCAGCAGCGATCAGGAAATTGTTTGCAGCTGGATTTTGTTTTTTCCGGCTCTGTCCTTCCCTAGCCTTCTGCTCTCTTCATAAAGAGACGATCTCTCTTTCTCAAGTGGGTTTTTCCTGTGTCTTCCCTCAGCTTGCTGTCGTGTCTTCTCTCTGGGAATCGTTTAGATAAGGCAAAGGTAAGAGTGAGCTCTTCAATCTTCAACAACTCTGTGAATTGCTTTTGATTTACTGCCGTTTCTCCTTTCTGGGTTCTTGAGGTTCTTCCATTTCTGTGGTAAAAATCGTTGCTTTTGGGTTGATCAATCGCCAGGAGCGAGTTACTAATGAAAGGGGTTTTCTTTTGACAACCAGGAAAAAAAGTTGGGTGCTTGGTGATCATGGCGATTGTTGCTGAGAATGCTGGGGCCAAAAACGGGGTCACCACCCAGAATTTCGACACCACTGTAGTGGCATCGGACCCGAAGGAGACTAATTATCTCGAGAAAACCAAACCCGTGGACGAATCTGTGGTGATGAACGGTAGAGACGCGAATTCTCACACCGAGAATGGTGATCGCGGGGTTGGTGACGGCAAGTACGACCAGCCACAGCGCGTGAATGGGATGACAGCTGCTGCTGGTTCAAGGATGGGCGAGAACGGCGGGACCCAGATGCCGAATGGGTTCGATAGCAGTCAGCAGCAGCAGCAGCAGCCGATGATGGCTGTGGCGCAGTCTGGTGGTGGTTTTGGAGGTGGTGGTGCCAATCAGATGAGTTTTGCTAAAGCTAATGGTGCTAATGATATGAATGAGCTGGTGGAGATGTTGTCCAACTTGAATCCCATGGCTCAAGAGTTTGTGCCTCCTTCTCTGGCTAACAACCATGGCTTTTGGGGGAACGGCTTTGGGTATGATAACAATTTTGGAATGGTTAATCCTGTTGGGAATGGCAATGTAAATACTAAAAGGGTAATGTCCAGAATCTGTATATCTCCATTCTTTTGCTTACTGTGGGATATGAATGATTGTGATTGTTGGTGTTGATTTGCTTTATGTTTTCTTGTGTTGTAGAGGAACAATTTTAATCAGGGAAGGAGAAGAAACAACAGTAGGAGAAGTATGGCTCAGCGTGAGGAGGTAATCAGGAGGACAGTATATGTGTCTGATATTGACCAGCAGGTGAGCAATTTGCATTTGGGCTCTCTTATGTTGTTTGATTTGTTGTTTGTATGTTGATTTTCATTTTTGTTTATTTCTCTTTGTATTTGTACTTTGTAGGTTACTGAAGAGCAGCTCGCGGGTCTATTTGTGCACTGTGGACAAGTAATACGAAATGTTTTGGCGTAATTATTACAATATCAATTTGCTAATAAATGTGCCTTTCATATGACTAATCTCGTGACGATGCTTATTTGGTGGAAAAGGTTGTTGATTGTCGTATATGCGGTGATCCTAATTCTGTTCTTCGATTCGCTTTCATCGAATTTACTGATGAAGGTATTACCAAAAAAGCATGCTTTCCATATTGCTGCATTACACTTGTCCTATAATTGCAACGAGAACTTTTAATGACACCGACCCGGTTCCTGCAGAAGGTGCAAGGATTGCTCTAAATTTGTCGGGGACTGTGCTTGGATATTACCCACTAAGAGTGCTGCCTTCCAAAACTGCGATTGCACCTGTTAACCCGACATTTTTGCCAAGGGTGAGAGTGACTTGTTGACTTATGTGTGATTATGGACTGCCTTTTAGATAACATTGAGACGTTATGAGTGTGGCAAAATTGTTCCAATTGTCCCTTGTCATGTTCTAATTCTTCTCACTCTGCTATGTTTCAGTCTGAAGATGAGCGGGAGATGTGTGCTAGGACAATATACTGTACGAATATAGATAAGAAGGTGATTCTGGAAGCGTTTTAGTTCCTTGAAGGCTTGTGGGGACATTCTCTCGTCATGATGTTATTCTTTTCCTTCAAATGCAGATATCTCAAGCAGATGTTAGACTGTTCTTTGAAACTTTCTGTGGAGAGGTTTGTATTAGATCATATAACTATTTGCAAAGTATCTTTCTTTTAGTCCTTTTTTTACAAATATCTTTCTTTATGTCTTGATGGTGTCTTATTTGCTACTTTATCCAAACAGGTTCAGTGCTTGAGGATCCTCGGAGACTATCATCATTCAACTCGTATTGCTTTTGTCGAGTTTGCAATGGTAAATATCAATAAGATTATGATACTTGTGTTTTCATTTCATGTATATATAATATGCCTTTTTTTATTTGGGTACTTCAGTTCAGTAGTCTGTTCTTGAGATATCTGTTACTTGCCATGTTCTGCTTCCTTTTGTTGTTGGACTTGGTGTTAAAATAAACTGATGTCAGCATTTTTATCACTTGCATTTCCCGAATATCTTATTGAGGGCTCCTAAATACTCTTTTTTGTGGGCCGTATAGTTAGCAGGGTATACTCTATAACATTTCAACCACGAATTATAGATTGATACTTGGTCGGAATTTCATGTGCATCCTCTATAACACTTATTTTTTTTTTAACGAAAAGATATCTTGCATCCTCTATAACACTTCGGTTTCTAGTTTATGCAGCTTGATAATATAAATATAGATTTTGACGGCCGACTGATTTCCTGTCATGTCTACTTTAGAAAGTTAAAGAGATTAGATGCCCACTATAGTTATGTTCTTGAGTCAAACATTTTGGGCTGGTAGAGGTGTTTGGTTGGATTAGTTTTAATTTGCATGTTGGAAACTGGGTTGCAGATGGTTGCAGCTTCCGGGAATTGGCGCTATCTCTATTGGCCATAAAATAAGCTTTAAACTTTTTCACGTTAATGGTACCCTACTACCTGTAGGATGTGTGAGTAGCACCTTGTCTTCAGGTCTAATAAACTTAATCTCACTTTTTAAGCTCCTATCAATTGCATTTAAGCAGTGAAATTTTCTAATGCATGTCTCAATTTTTGTTGCCCTTTCACTAAAAAAAACCAGTGCGTTTGCACCCCGTTCTGAAATGTCGAGAGTCTATTAACTCTAGTTCTAGGAAGCTACAATGCTAATGATCTAGGACAGCAGGCATGTGCAGGTTGTAGCTGGAGTTATTGGATTCTTTATTAGCTGGTAGAGAAATTGTACGAGGTAGAAGTTAATGCATTGGTCGTTGTTTCATCTGACTGTTTTGGTGATAAGACTGAAACTTATTTCTATTGATTACTAATTTGTTTCGTTGATTGATATGTACAGCATCATAAACCATGAAACCTTAGGATGCTGTGTTAGGTTTTGGGTAATCTTTACTTGGCCTTATAGTACAGGTTATAAAACGTGGAGCTGTTGCTATGTTCTCATTAGATAGTGTTCGATTATATGTTTTTACCACTTATTGGAAACTAATTTAAGGCACACTAGCTGCTAAGAAGCTGATTTACCTCAGGTAATACAGTTCAATACACATGCAAATATGCGAGAGAAAATGACAAATGGAAGATTTTTTTCTTGTGTATTGGTTATCAAGCTAACTAGGACTAGCTAAGTTCGTTCGTTTTGAGCATCCCTTTTAGCGATTTCCTGTTACAGGACCGTTACTGTATGGGAGTTGACAAACTTTTTTCACTGTAAAGCTGTTTCATTAATGGTTCAAAACTGAAAATTTGGACTTCCAGGTCATGACAGCCAAGTGCTTTAAAGTTTTGGCTGATTCTTAAAAGCTTCTAAGTTTTTTTTTGTCCGACTTAAAAGCTTCTACGTTGTTTTCATATATCAAATACATGATGTGTTTTCTGGTTCGATCATTCTTGAGGATGTTGACTTCTATGTTAATGAATCTCTACCTTGCTGAATGATATGAGACTCAGCAGACTAAGATATTTTCTATTCGCATCAAACCCTTGTTGTAGAATATAGTAAAATAGTAGTTACTTAGCAAAGTTAGCATGGCTTTGATGTGTGATGACTGAAGGATAGTTAAATTGTATTCTGGATGACACAAAGATTTGATTTTGTTTATTTTAGCTTATGATCAGTTTGTTGTGCATTATGTTTCTGGGATCTCACATCCTGTTGAATAAACTATCCCCATTTAATGGCCTCTTTTGTTTTGCGTTCGCAGGCTGACAGCGCAATTATTGCTCTGAACTGCAGTGGCGTTGTTCTGGGATCTCTGCCCATAAGGTAGCATTGACCCAGTTATCATCTTTCATCTAAGATAACAAATTTTGTCACTAGTTATCCTGAACTTGATTGCGGCGAATCGCTTGCTTTGGGTGTAGGGTAAGCCCATCAAAGACACCAGTGCGCCCTCGTACTCCTCGACCATCGATGCACTGATGCTGAGAGTGAATGAATCATCCCTCTGTGTGATGCAATGCCCTCTGGAAACTGATCAAGTTGCTCATAGAAGTATTTATAGACATCCTTATATATATATATATAGAAAGCTGAAAACAGAACTTGGGTTTATTTTGCTCCTCCTTTTGTTGCTGCGGGTTGCATGCATCTCTCTCAAGCTGGTAACTTTCTCAGAAAACCCACAAGGGTGTTTGGCGGGAGAACAATTGTTTATTATGGGATGTTGAGATGTTGAGGTCATGTCATAGGTATTAGAGAGCTCTGGATGTGATTTTGAGGATGTGAATAGCCTTCGTTTTCCTTTTCCAACATTTGGGGGAAGTGCTGAAAGTCTTTTGATTATAGCTGCTTGTCAATTCATGCACAGTGGTTTGGCGGTTTATTAAGCTGCAAATTAGGCGCTGCTAATTGTGGTCTCTGGAACAGTTGACAGTCACTTAGGTGGTAATGAAAGTGACAGAATATTAAATTCGTGGACACAAAAGAATAGAATACAAGTGGAGAAAGCACAAACACGTTTAAGAATGAGGGAAATGGCGCTTTCTGTGATTAAGGGGTCGTTTGGTTTGGTTGTAGCTGTTGTTTATATGACTATGTTGCCCTGCTGAAAGGAGTTGAGATGATGTCTCCTTGACAGAGTAGAATCTATTGCGGCTATACGTCAAATTTCTTGCACATCACCACACCCACACCTACTATGTTACTTGCTTGTCAGATGCAACTGCACCCTACAGGTTCATGTATGATTCTTTAGTGATTATCACCCTGATTCGAAAGGTCGTCGATTAATCTCGTTATAGTAATGGTTATTCTGTTGCGAATGGCGAGCTAACAGTCTGCAATTAGTATTGCTACTACTTATGGCCATCACCTTTGTGAGCTGCTTTTGCACGGTTCTTCTGATACGAGCTTTCATGAATTTCCACCGTATCGTAGGAATGATCAGGTTCCTTCATGTTTACCAGAGTGGTCTGGGAAAACCCAGTTTGCATGACTGTAAAATGAAGGAATAGTATTTCAATCAGCAGAGGGTGGCACATGTCTATGCCGGAGGTTGGACCGCTTGCTGTAAGTTATCCCCACAATCTCCATTAAACCAAAGTTATTCACATCCTCAAAATCCCATTCAACTCAATGACCAAAGCATCCCGACACGCATAAACAATCCATTCCCTCCCACCTCTCGTGGTGTCAAAAGATAGCAGCTAGCAATGCAGCTGATAAAATGAAGGATGATTGAGAAAGCAACTACCCAGACCAGTTTCAGCTTCTACATACTATGAAATATAAATACTTCTAGCAACAAGTTGGCCGCGCTTTGCACAAGCATTTGAGCTTTGCATACCGGAGGATGATTCTCTCAGGCGAACGGTGCTCGGGTCATGCGAGCACGAACTGGTGTCTTCGATGGGCTAACCCTGCAACAGTCAATCCAGAACTTGATTTGTCATGAGAGAATGGTGAAAGAAGCTTACAAGGTCAATTAAATTCAATTGATGATAAATAACTTGCAGGGAGAAAAAAGAGAATGGCCAGCAGCCAAAACTACCTTATGGGCAAGGATCCCAGGATTGCACCGCTGCAGTTGAGCGCAGCGATTGCACTCTCAGCCTGCAGTATCATAAAGCTTACCAAATCAAGTTGCGAAGACGAAAAGTTCTATTCACTAGCAGCATAATGGAGAAAGAGAGCTCAAACCAACAGAAATATACACAACTTTATAGTGTGTTAGCAAGTCCCATATCATTCAGTTGGCAAACAGTTCTACTATAGATTCAAATAGCTTTGCTTTTTACCAGATCAAGGTCTACAAGTTAGGTAAAATTTATTTTCAGAAAGTGTCCTTCCCCACACTTTCTCACAGTAGCTATCTTACTTCTATAAGGAAGACACATTCTTCATTAGATGAACATAAAAGTCAAATTCCTCTAGGCTCAAGGCAACAGAAAACTCAAGTATTAGCATGGCCTCAAACCACAAGTGTAGACATTTACAGTAGTTACACACTCTGTAATGTTCAAAAAGTACAGATAGCTACAACCTCAACTATTAAAGCTAATGTAAAAAGGGCTCCAGTTATTCTGTTTTTAAGTCACCAATAAACAGCTATTGCAGACTTGCAGTGAAAAGTTTGTCAGTTCTGAATTCTCCAACAATTTGATAAAGATGATCAAGATATGTAAATGAAAAATGTCTCAGTGGCCGATAGACATAGCATCAATGCCTCAATACCTGACAGATTATAAATAGCTGACGCTTCTATTCTATTCAATGGTAGATAATCATGTTGATAAGATCAGTTACAGAAATCATGACTCTAGACTCTAGCTTAGCTATAAAAAAAATATGGACAACCCTAAATCTTGAACTCTAAGACATCAATTATATGCAAGTGACAAAATGGGTAGCATTCTCGGGTACAAACTGTTTGAAAGTGACCGGATGGGTAGCATTCCAAGGTGCAGTAAGAAGACTGAGTTGATAAACAACATATACGAGCGTCACATATCTTAAATGGCAAACAAAAGAAACATAACAAACAAACATTTTGACGCTGAAGGGTATTTACCACAGCAAATTCCACGAAAGCAATACGGGTTGAATGACGATAGTCTCCCAGAAGCCTCAAGCGCCGAACCTGATTGAAAAAAAGAAAATTCACACATCTTTACAGTCCGGAATACAAAAAGTAAATGACATCATATTGTGAAATCCAAATACAAACCTCTCCACACGAGGACTCAAAGAATAGTCTCACATCTCCTAGGTTAACCTGCATTTGAAGGAAAACAGAAAACCATGACACAATGTTTTAATAGCCTTTGAAGGAATTAAAACTGTCGGGTAGCTTCTCATGTTACCTTCTTGTCTATATTTGTACAGTACACAGTCCTAGCACACATCTCACGTTCATCTTCAGACTGAGAACCATAGCAACCATTAGTTGAACAAGAAATGAACTCAATTCAAGACCGCCGGAACTCAGTCACAATGTTCAATATGTAGAAATAGACTGTCCAATCAGTCTCACCCTGGGCAAAAATGTTGGGTTAACAGGTGCAATAGCAGTTTTGGAAGGCAGCACTTTTAACGGGTAATACCCAAGCACAGTCCCAGACAAACTCAAAGCAGCAATTGCACCTTCTGCAGGAGGACACTAAACTAGCGTGACTAAAATTGCAGGAAATGGGAACTAGAGCAATAATCAAACACAAATGGTTTGTGGCAATACCTTCATCAGTAAATTCGACGAACGCAAATCGAAGAACAGAATTAGGATCACCACATATACGACAATCAACAACCTTTTGCACCAGATCAAGTATCAGCAGATCAGCCACATTACAAACCAAAATCCAGGTTTAATATTGTCACCAGCAAGCAAAATAGACACAAAACCTGTCCGCAATGAATAAACAGACCCGCAAGCTGCTCTTCAGTAACCTAAAATCCAAGATACAAGCTTCAAGTAAACTGAATATTTCACTGGAAATTGTGAAAAAAGCCGATCTCATTTGGAAAGTTGCTTGCTTTCTTGCCTGTTGGTCAATGTCAGCCACATAAACAGTCCTCTTAATTACATCTTCCCGCTGAGCCATATTCCTCCTACCGTTGGTTCTTCTCCTTCCTTGGTTAAAATTAGGCTTACCCTGCAACACCAAACACGAAAAAAGTAAACCAAACAGCATCAAACACAATCCATTTTACTCAAATCAAGAACCGCTCTTCCACTTCTATCAATAGATTCCAATCTCAGCCAATGTCAAAGTTCAGAACATCAAAAGTACCAAAATGAAGAAGCAAGAATGAAACTTTAGGACATACCCTTTTCTCAGAATCCCCATTGCCATCAAAGAAATTACCAAACATCCCAAAGTTGCGAGTATATCCGATCCGATCAACACCATGGTTGTTGGCGGCCAGAGAAGGAGGTACGAACTCTTGAGCCATGGGATTCAATTTGGACAACATCTCGACCAAATTGTTCATATCTTTCACAAAGCCACTTGCTTTATCGAATGACATCTGATGCGGGCGATCTCCTGATAGCTCACCGGAATCGGCCGCCGCCTGTTGGTTGCGATCGGACTCATTTGCCATCTGGGTCCCATCGATTACGCCATCAGTCTCGTTCGTGAGCGCTGGCTGCTCGTGGTGAGATTGAAACCTCGAGTCGCTGCCGTCGATCACCAAAGATTCGCTCATGGGTTTTTTGTGCGTCTCTCTCACTACGGCGAAGTCCGCAGTCGGGCTAGACTCCGATGATAACTACAGCTTCTGTTGTGTCAAGAAATAGAATACAAATGTTGTCGATAAGAGTACTGCTGCTTCCCCCTCCAAGTTCGTTGTCTCTTTCGCGACCGAGAAGAATAGTAATCAATTTGTTTAGGTAGGAGGTCAGATTGGGTTTTGGTAACCAAAATCAGAGTTTGGATTAATCGATCAATTTGTGAAACCGAGATTCGATTTTGGGTTAGGGTTTGGGTTAATTGAAATTTCAGCTTGATGTTGGGATAATGAAACTGTGAAAGTAAAAATGTCTGAAATGAAGGTAAGAAAAAGTGAGAGATTGATTATTTTAGGGACCTTCAATGGTAATTATACAAACGTGTGTTTAGTTTGGTTTTGGCTTTGGTTAATTCAAATAGATACATATAAACCGTAAAATCGATCAACTAAGTTCATACGACTAGTATAAAATTAAACATCGGCCCAATATTAGAGTAGCTTTGAACCTAGGACGCCAATGCAAGTAGATGAAAAGTTCCAAAACCATTGTGTGTATATCCATGAGTGTAATAACCCGCACGATTGCAAAAATAATATGTGTCCAGGAAAGATAAAAAGATGTGAAGTCTCCCTAGGTAGTTCATTTTGGAGCCTACTAAGCTGAACACATCATCAATTTGTGCACTCCATCAATATTTAGGTAGAAGGTAGTCGTACCAAGAGGAGGAAACAAAAATTCACAACGACACCCACCATCTCGAAGCAACTTATGGAGCATCGGGCTCCAAAATCCTCGAATGCATCTTCGATAGCTAGCAATGTAACGATGACGAATGGTGAGAATATGTAGATTGTAGCAACTGAAATGAGACTCAATGATAAAAACGTGATAGTGATTTCTCAACAAGCTAATCGATGACGAGATTGCTCAAATGAGTACAAATCATAATGGTTGGTAGGTAGGGCTAACATGTAGAGGTAGTAAAAAAAAGGCAAAATTCACTTCCATAGCCATAACTTTACACTTTGTGACAAATATAGCCAAGTTTTGAAAAATACACAGAAATAGCCATTCCGTCCATTAATATAACGGAACTGTAACGACGGCTGAATGGACAAACGGTCGTCTGTGGTCGTCACCGATTTCGTCTATATGGCATGCCAGGGTGGATTTTAAATTTAAATATATTTATTAAAAAAAATTTACTTTACCAAATTATTATTTCTTTTCCTCTTCTCCATCGGCCCCTCTCCATTTTCTCTTTTCCTCTTCCCAGAAACCCACCTTAATTCCACCCCAACTTCGCCGGCCACTCTCAATCGACGAACGGAGCAAGATGTAGATTCCACCCCACCACCTGCTCACATTCCCATCGATTCAGTTCACCACCACCCACACCTAGCTCCCCACCTCTCGCATCCCGCTCCAGCCGTGTTCCACGCCTTATGGCCTTCCCTGCCGCTGCCGCCCTCATCCTTCCTTTTATCTTTGTTCTTCGTATAGAACAGAGAAAATCAAAGCCATAGGGAGATTCTGAGAAGGAACCCAGTCCGAGCGATGCTTGACCACCATCCCTCATCGTCGCTAGCAGAGAAATCCAGAAGCAACCCACAGCAGAGGCGACCGATCCAAAGCCAATCCCAAATCTGCAATATACTTGCTCGATTAGAACGAGTAGAGGAGACCGATCCGAAGCCACCCCCAATTGAAGGTACGATATTCCAGAACCACCCTTTTAAAGCTCGATTCATCCAGAGGAGATACCGACGGCCGCTTCCACCGAGCTTGTTGCCGAAGACGATGAAGAAAGGTCGGAGAAAATTGATTTCCAGTTTTCTGCTTCTCCTTGTAGCCTTCGCCGCCGCACAATTGTTTCCAGTCGACGCTGCTACTTTGCCAAAATATTGATTCGCAGATTAGGGTTTGTGGGTAAAAATACGTTGTGTATTGGTTGAAGAAGATGATGTCGGCAAGACTTCTTCCTCACTATTTTCTTTTGTCAATTTTTATTTTTTATTTTTTCCTTTAATTGAAAACAAAGAAGGGGAAACGGTCAACTGAGTCCTTTTGTTTTTTGTGTTTTCTTATTTTCTTTAATCTTTTTAATTTTTTTTTGTAATAAACAATATTTTTAATTTGACATGGCATGACATGTGGCATGACACGTCGACTAAGAGTGGATGTGTAAGCTGACGAGGCACCATCTCAGCTTGTTGTTGACGGACGTTAACGGCATTTCTAACTCCGTCATTTTTTTTAACGGAAATGGCTATAATTGTCAAGGTAGTTTCAAATTTGTGGCCATTTTTGTGTATTTTTCAAAACTTGGCTATATTTGTCACAAAGTGTAAAGTTATGGCTATCGAAGTGAATTTTGCCTAAAAAAAATGAACTGTTACCAATAAGCAAGTATTAACTCAAGTTTATGAATAGCAACTCTAATAAGGTTTTTACAAAAACATAAATCAATGATAACAAATTCCAATAATGGCCCCATGGAAAATAAAATATTAATTGTTTGTGATTGCCTAAGAATTCTTGGTTCATATAAAAAGCACCAATAAATAACAAACAATTTTAACTGTTCCCTTGTTGTTGTTGTTGTTTTATTAAAAGTTAAACACGTGTAAACCTGGTCAAATAATCTACAGATGTTTTCTTTTATAAAACCGCTTCACTACGACGTCGAAATGTTCTGTCTCTATTAGAATTTAGAAGGGTGACGCTGACAAACAAAAACAATAAGAACAATTCAAACATAAAATAAAATGTTCTTGTTTTTTTAAGGAATGGATAAATTTGACTTGTCCCTGGCACTGCTCTCTAGACAAAAAATTTATTATATATTAATAAAATTATTTAACATATAAAAACTCAACAGAAAGTGATAAGTTATTTGATTATTTCATCCACTTTACATAATTTTTAAGGTTAAAAATAATTAAATTCAAAGGTTCCAAAGTGGAAATGGGAAAAAGAAACAGAAAAGGGAACAAAGTGAAGAATAAATAAGAGAGTTGTCAAAAGGCTGTAGCAAAGCCCATCTCATCTCACAAACGGACGATCCGAAGAACAACACTAAACACACAGAAAAGAGAGAAGAGGGAAAAAAACCCCACTTTCATTTCTTTCTTTCTCCGTGCAAAGAATCAATCTTTTTTCGTTTCTCTGCATAAAGCTGATTACTTTTCTTATAATGATGGGAAGGGAAAACTCTTAGGGAGCAATCTGTTTGTCATCAATCAGAAAGTTGTTCGCAGCTGCTGGTGGTGGTGTTTGTTTTCGTTTTCGCTTTTTCTTTGCATCTCTATCTCTCTCTCTCTCTCTGATAAAGACGACTCCTTTAGTGGGAGGTTTTTGTTAATCGTTTCTCTGTTGGGGGGAATCCATTTTGATAAGGCAGGTACGAGTGAGCTGGTTTCTTTCAACAACTCTCTGCATTTGTTTTGATTTTATTACATCGATTTCTTTGTTTTTGCGTTTCTGGGTAGTAAGAGATTTCATTTCTGTGGTTTGGTGTGTTGATCAACAGGGGAAGGCGATCTTTTCATTTGATTAGAGGGGGAATCTGAGAGCTTGTGTGGCCATGGCGGTGGCTGAGAATGGTGGGGTCAAAGAAGGGGTGGCGGCGAGTCAGAATTTTGACGCTACTCTGGCGTCATCGGAGGCAAACGGTGGATCGAACACTGCGGAGAGCACAAAACCCATGAACGAATCTTTGGTCGGGGGAGCGAATTCTCAGTCTCAGAGCGATGATCGGGGGGCGATCGTTGGGAAGTGCGACCAAGAAGATCATACGGATGAGATGGCGGCGGCGGCGGATGGTTTAACCGCCGGGGAGAAAGGTGGGGCCCAGATGGGGAATGGGTTTGATGGTGGGTATGGAGGAAGTGGTGAGAATCAGATGAATTTTGGGAAATCTAATGGGAGTAATGAGATGAGGGAGTTAGTGGAGATGTTGTCCAAGCTGAATCCAATGGCTCAGGAGTTTGTACCTCCTTCTCTTGTCAACAATCATGGCAACGTTTTCGGCAACGGCGGATTCAAGAATCCGAACAATTTTGGAATGCTTAATCCCAATGGGAATCCTAATGGAATGATCAAAAGGGTTTGTGTGATAAAGCTTCTGTCTTTTTGCTGTTTTTATGTTTGTGGTGGCAGATATTGGGGGAAAGGGAGTTGTATAAGATCAGAACAATGATCATTTGGTCTAGAACCAAAATGGGGTTTGGTGTCTGCTGTTTGATTTAGTTGAGATTGTTTCTTGTGTTTCCAGAAGAACAATTTTAATCAGGGAAGGAGAAGAACCAATGGTGGCAGGAGGAGTATGGCTCAGAGGGAAGAAGTAATTAGGAGGACTGTATATGTGTCTGACATCGACCAGCAGGTCAGTAATTTGCATTTGGTTTCTGGTTCTGTAGCATCTTTGAGTGACACATTGCTGTCTGATTTATTAACTGTGTCTTTATATCTGTTTGAATGTAGGTTACTGAGGAGCAGCTGGCAGGTCTATTTCTTCATTGTGGACAAGTATATATTTCTTCTTTGGGCTTGGATATGACAATAATGATTTCCTTGTGATGGATTTCCAATGGAACTGATTTGGTGATTACTTCTTTGGTGGAAAAAGGTTGTTGATTGTCGTATATGTGGTGATCCTAATTCAGTTCTTCGCTTTGCGTTCATTGAATTTACTGATGAAGGTACTGTCAAAATAGCCATGGTTGCCTTATTTCTATGAAATCCACGTCCTGCAATTCTAATAACTTCTACTAACTGAATGAGTGCCTGCAGAAGGTGCAAGGGCTGCTATAACTTTGTCTGGGACTGTGCTTGGATATTATCCACTAAGAGTGTTGCCTTCTAAAACTGCAATTGCACCTGTTAACCCGACATTTTTGCCAAGGGTAAGAGTTGAGAACGTTTGATGGTGGCTATGAGATCCAATTGTCTTGAACTTCATTCATGTTTCTAGTTCTTCTAACACACTGCTGTGGTTTTCAGTCTGAAGATGAACGAGAGATGTGTGCTAGAACAGTGTACTGTACTAATATAGATAAGAAGGTATATTGGAAGCTACATTCTAGTTTTAAGTTCCATCTGGCTATCTTGAACATTTTCCCCTTAACAACCTTGTTTCTCCTTCATAATGCAGATTACCCCAGGGGATGTGAGACTTTTCTTTGAATCTTTCTGTGGAGAGGTTTGTACTGGACCATGTGACAATTTTCAAAATATATTTCTTGTACACTTGGCAGCACCTTATTTGGAACTTTTTTTTTGCAGGTTCAATGTTTGAGGCTTCTTGGAGACTATCATCATTCAACTCGTATTGCTTTTGTTGAGTTTGCAATGGTAATATAGCTTTTTATGGTATTGATCTCGTCATTTTAAGATATAATATCACATATCTAGTGTATATGGAAATTGAGTAGTTTTACATTTTGCATTGCTTCAATACTTGAGGAATGTTTGGATTGGATATGCTTCTGGAGCAAATCCAATCCTCTCGTTCTCATTTTTTTTTTTTTTTGCGCTTTGGTGAAATAAACTGGTTGGAGTTATGCAACTGTTTGAGTCTTATGCTCTGTTCATAGTTGGAGTTTTTGAAAATTTACTTACTCTGGGTTGCCAAGGTACTGAAATAAACTGGTTTTAGCATCTTTGTTGCTTGTGTTATAAGAATCTGAATTTCGGTGTCTGAGTCCACTTACTTGTAGACACTTAAATTCACAGGGCATATCTGTGTTTATTCGGACGCTTCTTAGGTTGGTATCATAGCTAGGAAACTAGGATGCTTGCATTCTGTGAAGCAAGGATAAGCTTGTTAATCCAGATGTATTAGGCTATCATACATCACTTTTGGAGCAGCAGTGTCTGTGTATTGTGGAGATAGAGAAACTGTGATGTTTCCTTTCTAACCTTAATTGTTCAGGAGGCTGTTTCATTTCCCTTTAGATATAAGAAGCGAATATTCTCTCTGCTGCGTATTAATCGACTTGTGGAACCATTGATTTACAGTACATGTCTATGAGTCCTAAAACTTGCAAAAGAGGGTCATAGGTTTTTGGTATTTGGTGTGTTTGAGGAAAAAAAAGCCGAGAATGAAGCTCACTTGATATTCCTTGTCTTGGTAGAGGACAATCCTATGAATTTGCAGTACATCTGCAGCCTTCCGAATGACATAATACTAGTTGCCTAATATACATACAATACACAATAAAGCCTAGTTGTGGATCATTATGGTGAAAGCTATACTGACAGATGGTTTCTTATAGCCGTCCTCTACTTTCTGCTAACAGTAAGTTCTTGCAATGTTATTATGCAGAGATATCTGCACTACCCTTTGGTTATGCAATGCTTTCATCTACGTTGATCAAAATGTTGATAACATTCTAGTCCAGTTACCACTGACATTCAGTCATCGTCTTTGTGTTGCCTTAGGATTGCATTTTGCCCATTTTGGCCACAGTTATCCGCCGAATAGACATTATTTGTCTGTAGTTTTCGATCTGAGTATCCTTTTTCTCGCGTCTTGCAGGCTGAGAGTGCAATTGCTGCTCTAAACTGCAGTGGTGCTCTTCTGGGAACCTTGCCCATAAGGTAGTGTGTTGGCAGCTGGTTGTTCCCTTCGCCAGGCTCGCAAACTATAAGATTGCTTTCGGTAATAGTTATTATGTCGACATTGATTCTGAATCGATGGTGGCAATGCAGGGTAAGCCCGTCGAAGACGCCAGTTCGCCCTCGCTTTCCCAGACCACCACCTCTGCACTGAAGAGGATTGAGATGGACTGTCTTCGTCGGAATTCGATGCTCTACTCAAGCTCATGATGGAGCTGGGTGATCCATAGAAAATATCTGTCTGGTTAAATTATAGGAGCTGAGAACATTTCAAAGATGATTTCTTTCTTTCCCTTCTCCTCCTCGATCTTTGATCTTTGTTTTTTTTTTTTTATGTTGTTGGTTGGTATCTCAGACTAGACTGGCACTCTTTTCTCAAACAACCCACAAGGGTTGCGGAAATTCATGGGTTATTATGGTTGTTGAGATGCTGATATATGTCAATAGAGTTGGATGGGGATTTTGAGGATCCATGTGAATAGCTTCTTCTCTTTTCTCCTCTAATGATTAGGCTGCAGCAATCTAGAGTAAAGATATTTTGCTGAAAATTTGCAGGTTTATGTGAATCCTGTGGCATAATAGTATTCTAAGTTTTAAGTTCTAACTCATGATAATTTGACGAGGAGAGCTTTGGCCTTTACTTTTTTGGTTGTGCGGATTCTTTGATTCCATTGCATTGTTCTGTTACCTTTCTATTGGGTTGTGGCCCATATACGGCGAGTCCAAAGTAGTTTGTATAAACCGGACAAGGATGAATCCTCTCAGAGTAGAGTATATGATCCGTAACTAACCTTATTATAACCATCCGAGTTATTGAGATCATTCGATTTATGACAAGTTAGTACTGGTTTTAAATTACCAGTCAACCGCCACGACGATTACTAAGCAAGTCTATTCGTTTGTTTTCGCTTTGTTTTCTTCTCGGATGGCATCCCCAAATTGGTTTGGTTGTTTAGGCAAATCCATGGGGTATATACACTTGGACTTTGGAAGAACCGTAATAATAACGAGTAATATCTACCAAGAAGTGCATGGAACTCTTCTATCCCAACCATTCATCGAGCTTATTAGCTACCCTTGTGCACGTCGGTTAGGGAAGAAGGGGATCTAATGATCAGTATGAATAACTCTGAAATTGTTGGTTTACTTTTGACATTGTGATATTTTGCCACTCCATTAGAGTTGGTATCTACTTACTCCGAAATTTTTACTCTTAAAAAAACATTACAAAATAGATAGCATTGTATAAATATATCAATCTCAATCTCGTATATATAACATAATTTGCCAACTAAAACTCATGATTCATATCCGTTGAAGAGTACCGTGCTTATTTTTGGGCGGCCAAGATAGAAAATACCCAACCCAAACAATGGCCCGGAAATTCAAAGAGCGGAAGAGATATACATAACAAATCTTGGTTTAACATTATTATTAGTTAACCAAAATGTTTCTATGCAGTACCGTGCTTTTCATGATTTGCATAATTGTAGTCAAAATCTACGATTGAAAGCTCAAAAGCTCACGTTTTCACGCTTTTGAATTACCCAGACGCGCATCTGCATAGAATCGCGATTTCGACTGCATGGAATATCGATCATTTAGAACTCCTCTTTACGACAAAGGCAGTAGCATTTACTATCTGCACACCAGCAACCCACCCAGCATGTATAATACTCATACTGATCATTATCGTCAACTCCAACACTGCTCTTATAATCATCTGATCTCGTCCTCATCCCACCAGGCTTCACTCCTTCACACATCTTAGGGTAAGCCTTGTTGCACTTTTTGTCGTTGCAGCGACCATCACAGTCGTAATCAATCCAAGCATCGCTGCAGAAGAAAAAACAACAGATTATTCACGAACGATTAATCTGATTTACGTGGTATCCCTGACGATTTGTCAGGACTAATTTACGGGGGGAGATCAGCTGGAGATAGTGTTCCAAAGAGATACCTGCCAATATTGAACTGTGTACCGTTGGCAGCAATTAGAACGACGTCGTCGTCGTCCCCCCATCGAGGAGCAATCGTTCTTGATTCGCCCCAAGGCAAACGACCTGATATACGCAGTGTTAGCTAATCCGCGGATAAGAGAGAGACCAGTTTTACTGTACTTGAAGAGACCAAGTAATTAAGTGGGAAAAGATGGTGGGGGGAGATTAATTACATGAAATAATTAGGAGGAACCATACAGTCGAGGGAAGCAAGACGGCGGCCAACTTAGAAATCGCCATGGCTAGCTAGCTCTCTGATTTCTGTTTGAGGGGCTTAATATTCAGCTATATATATATATATACACACATATATGAAGTTATGAACGCTATGGTCATCAAGAGAGCTCGAGATTAGGGTTTCTTTTCATTATTTACACAGTCCGCGTTTTATTCATACTCATGGACTATTCGATCCTTTTCCTCCCCTAAAGGACGTACGCAAACAACGTATATGAATGATGGGTTGGATAGAAGAGTTTCACTTCTTGATATTACTCTTTATTATGTTCAGCAGAGTATTATTACAAATATTAAACATGATTTTGGCTATACCAAAACGGTCAATGACGGCAAAGCCGATGAAGCAAGAAAGCGTAATATAAAATGGGACTTTGTTGTTTATTCCTTTGTTTTTTTTAAGGATGGGATCCGAATTGCTTTGGTTGTTAGGTACTAGGTAGGGATGATGAACATATAAATAAGGAAGCCCGGCCGATTCGTCAATCCGAACCGATTCAACCGCGTGAGATCCTAGAGTTAAAAAACGGGCAATTAATAGCATTTTGTAACCCTCTACTATAGCAAATTAACAAACGTACTCCTCTACTAAATTTTCGCACTGCAAACATATCCTAATAAAATTAAATCGTACCCTCCCATTCAATTATCTGTTAAGTGACCGCTAAAGGAGCTGCGAAATGACTCAATTACTCCTTATTTGATTTTTCATGGTCGAATTTGGATTTTTTATTATCCAAACCAGTAATATAGTTCGGCTGACTAGAAATGTCCAAAACATATCGACATAGTACACCCCTAATGTTAGACAATGGATAATATGAAATTGGACTTTGGAATAACCGTAAGAAAAAAAAATTACATATGAAGAAGAGGTTGCGTACGGTAATTAAGTAGGATTGAATGTTAAATTTTTATTTTCTTGGCGGAAAATACAAGCTGTTATATATGATGACCGCACTCTATAATAGGTCAACTTGTCACCTTATTAACTTAGTTCACATATACACTTATCTAAGTTTGGGGGAGAAAGAGTTCAAACCGCAATGTTTTGGAAGGATATGTACATGTTTAATTATATGGTTGAAGTTAAATCCATTGATTGGATAACATTTCTTTGACATGTCACTCTAAGGACTTTGAATATGGTTATGGTAATTTCTGATTTGATCCGCGCGCGATACGATTTGTCTCTGCTTGTTTGGGGCGGGTAACGTGGGACATGGTGTATATATATTGTTTCCGACCTGTTCTCGTGTACGGCTGTGTGCATCTCAACTCGTTCGATTTTGAGTGATTAAACTTGAATTAGTAAAATAAAATTTAGAACCACTTAGGGGAGTATCATTTTATTATGTCGGTTCAAATATCAATTTATTCATTTTTTTTCAATATTTATAAAACTTCATGGGGACCAAAAATGAGAAGGAGGATGTTTGAGCTCTCACCATGACCACACTCATTCCCCTTTTAAAATGGGAGGGCATGATTGTGGCCAATCAATTTCGGAGGTCCTCTTCCAAAAATAAGATGTTGTCTAAATTTTTTTAAAATATAATAAACTTTTTATGAACTATTCAATTCGAAATTGTCTTAATACAAAATAATATAAAATTCCGTTTAATAGAAGTTAAATTGACTCCCTAGATGTTCAAGGACTAAAAAATTACGATTATCAATTCCAAAACTGTTTAGCGAATACCAAATTTTGATGTAACAAGAATCAAAGGATATAACTAATGTCTAAGAATCAAAACCGTCAAAATATTAAAATAAGAATGATAACAAACAGAAGAAATACTCGTGTACGCTAAATAAAAATGAGCGCACCAAAAACAACAACACGTTTGGTTATAGAACTTGCTCTTATTTGATAAGACGTGTATTGTAATTTTTTTTTTCTTTCAAGACAAGCCCAAAGGAAATGGTACACCGATCGACTCGCGATTACAAGCGTGACTCCAACCGAATATTGCTGTACAACGACTCGCGATTACAAAGACTAACTCCAAACCAAGTATGCGCGGTACAACGACGACTCAATTACGAGACTGATTCGAGACGCGGACAAAGCTGGTGATAATTTCATAGATGAGCCACTTACAACACCATTTGTTATTAGAACAAACCTTAATTAGCTAGCTCCTCCCGCAAGCTTGCTTGCAAAACTGTTACTTGATTCACACGTTAGGAAGCAGCAGGGAATAAAACGCCTATAGTTCTATTACAAGGGTAAACACACGCAAGAATAACTGTATACGCATTCGCAATCCATGTAGTAATTCTGATCACACGAGGCGAAAACCTTAATGCAATTTGCCTGGGTGCAACCACCACAGTCTCTCTCAACGGAAGCATTGCCGGAAGTTTTACGAGGTCGGCCGCCGGCGACAGGTACTGTTGTTGCTCGGTGATCACTGTTAGGTCGTCGATACAAATGATGGTTCCTGCGTATTGTTACATTATTGACCTTGGATTAAAGATGCTATATACCACAGATCGTGTCGCAATTTTTAACTTTTGGAGGTGCGTCGGAGATAATCCTAGGTCAGCTATAGAGGTGGTAAATGGATTGATCCATGAATTGGTGGATTGGATTGGTTGATCCATGAATCAAATGGATTGGATCCAATGGATTGGTGAATTAACCATGAATCCAAATGACATCCTCAACCAAGGTTCAATATGTAAAAATGTGAAAAGTTTAGGTACTAAAATGTCATAAGGAAAATTTTAGGTACCAAAACATAATTTTCCAATAAGATTTTTCGTACAAAGATTAAATTTTGGGTACCAAAATATAAAATATAAAAAGTATAGGTACCAAATCGTAATTTATCATTTAGATCCATGGATCAATCCATGAATCCACCAATCCAATTGGATTTGGATCAAATGGATTGGATTTAAATGGATTGAATTCAGGTGGATATTTTTAATGGGTTGGTGGATTGGCGATTGAGAATTGCCACCTCTAGTCAGCTAGGATCGAGCGAGTTTCGTACCTGAGATTGATATGCTCGTATCCTGTGCGGCTAGAATCGTTGGAATTAGCAACTGTCGTCGGAGCAATCGTTCTTGCCGATTCGCTCCAAGGCAGAAGGGCTGCATATATGCATGTGCTCAGGAAAATCATCATGAATATGATAGTATTATTGGGCATGTTCATCATCATCACCATGGCTGGCTAGCTGGGTGTTCTTGAAGCTTAAGTACTGTGATATGTATCTTTGTATGGATGTTGAAGAGTAGTACTGGTGGTAGGTAGCTTCTGCTTATATACAGCATCGATGAAGAGAGCTCAGGATTTGGATATCTTTGTATATAATAATCAGTGAATAACGCTGTTATTCATTAATAATGCTGTTATTAATGATGAATTGTAATTCATTAATAATGCTGTTATTCGGATGAATTGTAATTCCGGCACACAACTACTTAATTAATTATCTTTGCCGGGGTTTGCAACGAGAGAAGAGAGGCGGTGTTTGTTTGTATGTTCCAATGTGACTTCATTGTTTGTTATACAAGTATCTTGCCGTCACAAAATGAACAGATGTGTCATGCTAGTTCAGCTTTTAGGTGACATTAACTTCCACCGTCACCTCTAGGTGATTCATGGTGACGGTATTTTATCGTTGCAATAAGATTGTACATTATGTGACGACAACACAAAAAGTAAGATTTTTTGTGACAGACATAACTTTAGGTTATGGATGTTCCTAGGGGTGGCAGTTCGGTTTCCGGTTAGCGGCTAACCGGCCGGTTCAACCGATAACCGCCGGTTAGTAGCTAACCGAAAACCGACGGTTATTTTCCTCGATCGGTGTTCGATAGAATAAATCTGGTTTTCGGCTAGCCGAGTAACCGAGGATGATTAACCGCGGTTACCTGACTAACCGAACAGCCATCCTTTTAATAAAATCCCAACCCTAATTCTTTCTTCTTCGTACTCAAATCCCAGCCCTCCGCCATCCAAATCCCAGCCCAGCTCTGCCATTACCTTCGCCCTCCGCCATCCAAACCCCAGCCACCCTCCCCGATGACTCCGTCTCCCCTCCCCGCCCTCCTCGACGATCGGGCACCGCGAGCCAGAGTCAGAGATCGCCATCTCCCATCCCCGACGACCCCAGGCATCCGCGCGTCTCCCATCGCCTCTCCCTACGCCGGGGATGTCTCCCTTTGCTCTCCTCCGTGGCCGCCGGTGTGCCTCTGCTTCTCCTCCGCGACCGGCCGCCATGGTGTCTAAATCTGCAATGAAGGAAGGAAGTAGTGATCGGGTGTTGTGGCTTGTGGGTTTGAAATGGAGGAAGGAGATAGAAGGAAGAAAAGGGTTGGTCTCCCTCTTGTGGTTTTTTTTGGAAGAAGGCAGGAGAGAGAAGAGAGAGAAGGAGGAAGAAGAAGATAAGAATTTAGTGGTAGGGAGAGGAGAGAAGAAGAAGAGGTGGGTGGGGTGGGTATTGGGAGAAGTAGAGAAGTAACGTGGATGGGTGGGGGTCAGGGGTGGGTATTGGGGTTTTTCTTCCTTTCCTTTTTTTTAATAAATTCGGTTGTTGCGGTATAACCGAGCCAAAACCGAAAATCGGTCGGTCGGTGGTCGGCTAACTGCGACCGGGGATGTCTCCCTTTGCTCTCCTTCGTGGCCGCCGGTGTGCCTCTGCTTCTCCTCCGCGACCGGTCGCCATGGTGTCTAAATCTGCAATGAAGGAAGTAGTGATCGGGTGTTGTGGCTTGTGGGTTTGAAATGGAGGAAGGAGATAGAAGGAAGAAAAGGGTTGGTCTCCCTCTGGTGGTTTTTTTGGAGGAAGGCAGGAGAGAGAAGGAGGAAGAAGAAGATAAGAATTTAGTGGTAGGGAGAGGAGAGAAGAAGAAGAGGTGGGTGGGGTGGGTATTGGGAGAAGCAGAGAAGTAACGTGGGTGGGGGTCAGGGGTGGGTATTGGGGTTTTTCTTCCTTTCCTTTTTTTTTAATAAATTCGGTTGTTGCGGTATAACCGAGACAAAATTGAAAACCGGTCGGTCGGTGTTCGGCTAACTGCGACTTCTCTCACGGTCGGTGGTCGGCAGACATGGGGGAAGGTTCGGTTTAACCGAAAACCGACAATTCGGTTTTCGGTTAAACCGAAACCGACCGAATGCCACCCCTAGATGTTCCCCACCGCGTCACATATTGCTTTGGTTACGCGCTTGAGGTGACGGACCCCATGACGGTACAATACAGTCACAAAAACCTTTCGTGATGGTATTTTATACTTTCCGTAACGTTTTTAAGTGTCACGATAGGGGTAATTTCTTGTAGTGTCATGACCATCTCCAACTTGCCAACATAGTCCTTGAAGGAGAAGATCTCGTCCATATAATAGACTAAGCAAACCCCACAATGGATTGGACCCCACCCAAGATGGACGAAGAACTAAAGTACCAACCTTGATTATAAGCAGAGAGTCTAGATTGGCCCAAATACCCCAATAGTAAAATAAAATTTAGAGTTAATACCCTAGTCTGGCCCGAAGTTTGGCGTAAGTGTCAGTTTTGGCCCCAAAATTTCAGTAAGACAATTATACCCCAACTTTCCAAATTAATGGACAGATTTGGCCCGAAATTTGAATCGACCATCAAGACGGTCAAACACTTATTCCGTTAGTGACTCGGCATCCGGTGCCGAGTTGGATAAAAGAAATAAGCTCAATTAAAGATGATAAAAGAGTAAGAATGATAATAAACAGATGAAATATGCGTTTGGCAAAAAAAAAATGAGCGTACCAAAGACAACAATAATACGCTTGGTTATAGAACCATTTTTATTTGATAAGACGCGCATCATAATTTTTTTTTTCTTTCAAGACAAGCCCAAAGTAAATAGTACAACGAACTCGCGATTACACGATGCGAACACACGCGCAAGAATAGTATAGACAGTCGCAATCCAGCTGGTAGGGACCGGGATCCGGACCACACGCATTAGAGCCTAAACGCGCAATGCAATCTGCCTGGGTGCAACCACCACAGTCTGTCTGGACGGAAGCATTACGAGGTCGGCCGGCGACAGTTACCGCCGTTGCTCTGTCGCCGTTAGGTCGTCCATACAAATTATGATGGTTCCTGCGTATGATTACATTTTGACCTTTGATTAGAGTAAATGCAAACTAGCGAGCTCAGTGACGGAACCAGAATTTTTGGACAAATTATAATAATGTGTCGGTCCGTAAAAACAAAATTTAATTTCTAGATCAGAGTACGTATCGTAATTTCACGATTTTTTTTTCCACTGCTTGCAATTACAACAGATGTGTCGCCTCTAGGTCAGCTAGGATCTCGAGAGCGAGTTTCGTACCTGAGATTGATCTGCTCGTGTCCTGTAGTGCGGCTAGAATCGTTGTTGGAAGCAACTGTCGTCGGAGCAATCGTTCTTGCTGATTCGCTCCAAGGCAGAAGGGCTGCATGCATGCATAAGATGAAGGGAAACAAGATGGCCAACTTAGTGATTGGTATCATCATCGCCATTGCTGCTGGCCGGGTATTCTCTTGAAGGTTAATTAAGTGGTGGTGGGAGTAGCTGCTTATATACAAGTTCAAGAGTGCTAAGGATTTGGATATCTTGGTATATAGTGTAATAATTCATTAATATAATGCTGTTATTCGGATGAATTGGAATTTCGGCACACAATAATTAAGTAATTATTTTGCCGGGGTTCGTAACGAGACGAGAGGATCGAAGATGCAGTGTTTGTGTTGTATGTTCCAATGTACGTAACTTGGTCATTGTTATATACAAGTATCTTGGCCGGGGTTTGTAACGAGAGAAAGAGGCAGTTGCAGGGATCTCCGGCGGCCTGTCCGTAAGGTCTGCCGATGACGCCCGCGCCTACGGTCGGCGACCAAGTCGAGAGAGCATAGTCGAGAGCAAATTTGGAGTTATTAGCCATTATTCACATCAAGTTATTATACATATAAATTCTAATGTTAGAATTACCGATATATATATATATATATATATATATATATGGTTCAGGCTAGTGTACGCCCGGACGTACGCTAGGTTAACGTACGTCCCATTGAGTTTTGCTATATAGATCATGAATTAACCGGAGTTTGGGGAATGATACTATACCCTAACCTCTAATGGGTAAACCCCAGTCCCTAATTTTCTAACCCAAACCATGAGATTCGTTTAATCTTAAAATGAAAATCAATGAAAATTTCGACGAATCAGGATCGTTGATTTTCATTTTTAAGATTAAACGAATCTCATGCTTTGGGTTAGTGAATTGGGGACTGGGATTCACCCATTAGGGGTTAGGGTATAGTATCATGTCCTAAACTCCAATTAATTCTTTGTCTAAATAGCAAAACTCAATGGGGCGTACGGTAGGCTAGCGTACGCCCGGACGTACGCTAGCCTTTGCCATATGGTTCAGGCTAGTGTACGCCCGGACGTACGCTAGGTTAACGTACGTCCCATTGAGTTTTGCTATACAGATCATGAATTAACCGGAGTTTGGGGAATGATACTAACAATTAATACAAGGGTATAATAGTAACTTTTCCCGTACCCTTCTCCCTTCCCAATTTAAACTCTCCCCTGACCCCTCCCCCTTCTCAAATCAAATCCATGGCCACAGGTATCCTACCGTTTACGACCAAGTCAACGTGAGGAATCCCCGCATTGATTGGATATGGGTAAAACCCGCAAAATGTTTGATATGTATGGGGCGGGTATGATATTAGCCTCCCCCGCCCCATACCCATACCCGCCCCACTAAGAGCATTTCTTCTCATATAAAAAAAAAATATATGGATAAAATTGTGATATATCAATGATAGTGAGGGTACCTCAAGAATAAGATTTCCGACAACCCTTAATTTTATTGTCCCTCCACATGAGTGGAGGTATCTGATCTTCTATCTCCTGCTCAACCAATAAGGGTAGAGTTTAAAAAGAACTCCCCACTCAAAAAAGTCAAAAAAAGGGTGTTGGGGGGGGGGGGGGGGGGGGGAGTTGTTCAAAGAGAAGAAAACTCGAAAAAATAAAAAAGAGTTTGTGTTTGCGAAAACAAAAGCGCTTAAAGGGTATGTCAAGTTGATGGTAGAAGCATTCAAAGTTTAAAAATGTGTATCCAAAGGTTCACCATTGTGTTTGAGACTCTAATGCTTGATTAGTTGTTTATGCTTGATTGGATTGCATGATATTGTTGCATGTTGAAATGGTTAGGATTCTCCCGTGCTATTATTGACCTTATTAGTCACTTATGATCCACTACCTAATATCGAAATTGAATGATGCTTCTTAGATTTCATTGAGTCGTATGATTGTGAGTAGTGTTTGCTTGGGGACAAGCAAAGTTCAAGTGTAAGATATTACTGATAAAACTTTATTTATAGTGTTTATCACTCCCATATTTGATACATTTTCTTGTTCCATTAATGCATCTTTAGTTGTTTTGGTTACATTTCATACGGAGTTCATAACTATTTGGGTAATGAGCTTATGATAGATCTTGAGTATGATAAGGATTAGATCAAACCATGAGAACGCGGTCTAATAGTAATATAAATTTTAGAACCAGTGATTGGACCATTATAGTATTATGTCCGGTGTGGTTCGATTCATTTTTTTTAATATTTATAAAAATTCATGGGGATCAAAGATGAGGATGCTTGAGCTCTCACCATGAGCATTGATGCTTGAGCTCTGCCCATGACCACACTCATTCCCCTTTTATGAAGGGAGGGCATGACCATCCAATCAATTTCAGAGTTCCACTTCCAACAATAAGATGCGGTCCAAAATTTTTAAAATATAATAGAACATTTTTTTTTGAATTATTGAATACGAAACTGTCTTACAAAACATAACATTTTGTGTAATATTAGTTAAATTGACTCACATGATGTTCACGGACTAAAATTACGATCATCAATTCCAATAGCGTTTAGAAAATACGAGATTTCATGTAAAGGGAATGAACTGATCGACATATTAAAGTAAAGGCATTAAACGGATAGTTTAGCCAAGCTAAAATAAACATGATAAAAGAATAACAAGGATAATAAATAATAATAATAAAAAAAATAAGCGTCTATGTGAGTACCAAAAAGACAAAATTACGTTTGACATTAGAACAATTTTTATTTGATAAGATGAGTGTTATAATATATATTTTCAAGACAAGCTCAAAGAGCATGGTATAACGACTCGATTACAAACCTGATTCCAATGAAATACGCGGTACACCGACTCGCGATTACAAGACCGACTCCCGAGGCGTATTATAATTGACAAAAAGCTGATAATTTCATAGATGATCCGCTTACAACCATTTATTATTCGAATAATAAATCTTAGCTATATAGCGCCTCTAGCTAATAGAAGGGTAAACACACGCAAGAATGGTACACGCATTCGCAATCCATGTAGTGATACTCATCACACGAATCATAGTCTAAATGCGCAATGCAATTTGCCACGGTGCAACCACCACAATCTGTCTCAACGGAAGCATTGCCGGAAGTTTGACGAGGTCCGCCGCCGGCGACAGGTACTACTGTTGCTCTGTGATCACTGCTAGGTCGTCGGTACAAATGATGGTTCCTGCGTATTATTACATTATTGACCTTGGATTAAAGATGCTATATTCTTTTATGGTATAACTTGAACTTGTACAACTTTATGTGATTGTACAACTTTTATGTGTTGCAATTTTCAACTTGTGGAAGTGCGTCAGAGATCGCTTGGGATCGAGAGTTTCGTACCTGATGAGATTGATCTGATCATGTTCTGAGCGGATGGAATCGTTGGAATTAGCAACTGTCGTCGGAGCAATCGTTCTTGCCGATTCGCTCCAAGGCAGAAGCGCTGCATGCATGTATGCGCTCAGGAAAATCATCAGGAATACTTTATGTATATATATATAAATCGAGCACAGGAATGAAGAAGGAATTACATGCAGTACATACATGGGATTACGACGAACCACAAAATGAAGGGAAGAAAGATGGCCAACTTAGTGATAGTATTATTGGGCATGTTCATGATCATCGCCATGGCTGCTGGGTGTTCTTGAAGCTTAAGTTGTATGGAACTATGGATGTTGAATTGATGAGGAGTACTGGTGGTAGGTAGCTTCTGCTTATATACAACATCGATCAAGAGAGCTCAGGATTTGGAGATCTTGGTATATTAGTAATCAGTAGTTAATAATGCTGTTATTCGGATGAATTGGAATTCCGGCACACAATAATAAGCAATTATGTTTTAGGGTATATTTGCCGGGGTTTATAACGAGAGAATGGACGGTGTTTGTATGTTCCAATGTAACTTCGTTCGTTGTATCTTGCCGGGGTTTGTGTAGAAACATCTAGAGAGGCAAAAGTTTGATCGAAAACCAGCAGAAAATAACGAGCTGCAGGGTTCCTTGTATTTATACCACCAGTGTCAAGATTTACTGTTGTCCAACGGTAAAATAAACAGAAATATAAATTCACCTTGACACGTGGTGAGTAATAAAACGGAAAGGATAAAAAAATGACTCTGCTATCTCTAATACGACGACGCGTTCAGGCGAAGGCTCGAAACGTTTCCCATACAACGAATCGTCTTCAAGCCTGAACACGTTTCACTGTCTTCTTCAAGCTGAAGCTCGATATGCCCATTCCAGTTCTGCATCAGCTGCTTCACCTTCATGGATCTCTGCTCCATCTTCCTTTTCATCTTGACAACCTCCCTCAAGCTGGAGTGTGCTAACTCCAAGCTTGTCCAACAATTCTCGAATTCTGTATCTGCTTAAGGCCTTAGTAAACAGGTCTGCAACCTGATCAATAGTACGAACATAAAACAGTTTGATCAACCCAGATTTCACTCTTTCACGTGTCACATAGATATCAATCTCAATGTGTTTCGTTCTTTTGTGAAACACTTGATTATCAGCTATATGAATCGCTGATCTGTTGTCACAAAACACAGCAATAGGCAACTGAACTTTCACACTTAACTCTGCAAGTAAGCCTTTTATCCACTGCAACTCACACACCAATTGAGCCAAAGTTCTGTATTCAGCTTCTGAAGATGATCGTGACACAGTGGTATGCTTTTTAGCTTTCCAAGTAACAAGTGAACTCCCAAGGAAAGTACAATACCCACTAACAGATTTTCTAGAGTTTGGACAGCTAGCCCAATTTGAATCGCTGTAACCTGACAGATTCAGTGTGGAATCAGATTTAAAACAAAGTCCTTGATTTGGTGATCCCTTTATATACATGAGAACTCTGAATGCTGCATGCAGATGATCTGAGTAAGGTTCTTTCTGAAATTGACTTAGTTGCTGCATAGGGAAAGTCAGATCAGGCCTAGTTGTGGTGAGATGATGCAACCTTCCAACCAATCTCCTATATTGTTCAGGACCCTCAAGTGGAACTCCCTGCTTTGCTTTCAAAGAAACTTCTTCTTCATGATCTCCATGCAAAAATGAATTGGAGACATCCATTTGATCCAACACCCAACCTTTATTAGCAGCAACAACAAGCAAAGTCTTTACAGTACTGATTTTAACCACATGTGAGTAGGTATCTAGGAAGTCTATACCATAGACATGTGTAAAACCTTTTGCCACCAACCTTGCCTTAAATCTCTCAATGCTGCCATCTGTCTCCTTTTGATTTTGAACACCCATTTGTTCCCTATGGCCCTTTTTCCTTCAGGTAAAGCAACAACATCCCAGGTATGATTCTCTTCCAAGGCTTGTCTTTCCTCATTCATTGCCCTATTCCAGTGTTCACTAGCCGCTGCTTCTTGGTAAGAATGTGATTCAACTTCATTCATAACATTCAAAATGTAACATCTGTCAGCTAGAGATAATTGATCAAGTTCCAAGTAGTCTTCCATAGGATATTTACTAACACTGCCAACATGATAATCATTGAACCTGGCTGGCATTTTGCCTCGATTAACACGAATAGGCCTGCCTTCAAACTCATCTTGAACTTCTAACTCAGGACCATCATCATTATTATCAGTAAAATCCTCCAGATGAACAGGCTTATCAAGAGCAACAGAAATAGGTGAATGTGAGTATGTGACTGGCCAGGACTGGAAGGTGAAGATGTATGAGAACCAGAGTTGGTAGAAGGTGTGTGAGATGGAATTTGGATTGAGGGAGAAGTGGTACTGGAGGTACTGCCCCCCGATCCCTCAATGGGAGAAGTATATGGTTGGTAAATAGGTATGATGGATGGTGCAAATGAAGATGGAGGAACAGGTAGAGAGGTAGAATGAGGAGAAGGAGTAGAAGAAATAGAGGAATGGAAGGGTAGGATGGTTTCATGAAAAACAACATTCCTAGATATGAAAACCTTCTGATCAGCAAGGTGAAGTAGTACATAGCCCTTGATGCCAGTAGGAAATCCAAGGAAAACACATTGGGAGGCCCTAGGTTGAAATTTTGTTCTTCCATGAACCAATGTGGAAGCATAACAAAGGCAGCCAAAAATTTTCAAAACAGTGAGATCAAGGGGCTTGTTAAACAACAACTGATAGGGAGACAGGTTATTGAGAACAAGTGTAGGTAGCCTATTGATCAAGTATACTGAATGAAGTATGCAAGCACTCCAAAACTTCAATGGCATACCTGATTGAAACCTTAAAGCATGAGCCACATTTAAAATGTGTTGGTGCTTACGTTCTACACAACCATTTGGTTCAGGTGTTTCCACACAAGAGGTCTGATGTTCAATACCATGAACCCTGTAGAAATCAGTCATGTGGAACTCATTCCCTTGATCACTACGAATAGTTTTAACTGTTTTACCAAACTGCTGCTTAACCAACTGACAGAAACCCGGATAAAGACTGGATAAGAGACCCCCAACACCTAAAATCAAGATCAAATTGGGATTGGATCGGGTCAATACCGGACCGGATCAAGACCGGACTGTACTGGGACCGGATCAATTTGGTCCAATTTAACCGGACCGGCCCGTATAGCCACCCCTATATACAACATCGATCAAGAGTAGTGCTTAGGATTTGGATATCTTGGTATATAGTAATTCATAATTAATTAATTAATAATGCTGTTATTCGGACGAATTGGAATTCCGGCACACAATAATAAGTAATTATCTTGCCGGGGTTTGTAACGAGAGAAGAGGCGGTCTCTCTCTAATTTCTTCTTCTTCCCTAAATACAGATTCTGATCCTCTAATCCCTAATTAATTACATTCTCAATCCCTAAATCCTTTCCATCTATCTTACCTCGTTACGAATAAGTCCAAAATCCGTAACCCAACTTGGAGACACTTCTAGAACAGGGTTTCTTGCCGATGAGAGAAGAAAGAAGAGAAAAGAGATTAGTGGGCGAAATACAGTAGTACATGCGATTAGACGAAGGTAGGGCCGGCTATTTGGTCCGGGTTTTTTGGTTTTACTCGAAACCGGATTGTATAAGTCGGACCGAGACTGGATCGGGACCGGATAGTAAACAATCCAATCAAATTTTTGGTCTTAGATTTGAGGTAAAAAACCGTTCGGGACCGGATCGAAAACTGGATAAAGACCGGATAAAAGAGCTCAACACCGAAAACTTAAGGGTAATTCGCATAAACGGTCACAAACTTTTGCATTTAGTACAAAACTTAACCAACTCCTCACCCTTTCAGGCCTTAGGCCACTCAAATCCACACAAGCTCAATATAAAATCAAGACCGAATTGGGACCGGACCGGATCAAGATCAGACTGTATCCAATCCAATCTTTGATCCTTATATTTTAAAAAAGACCGGATTGGACCGAATCAATTTAGGCCAATTTAAACGGACCGGACCGTATAGCCACCCCTAGATGAAGGGAAAACCATAAATGGCCAACTTGGTAGGGCTGGCTATTTGGACCGGGACCGGATGAAAAACCGAAACCGGACCGTATAACCCGGACCGAGACCGGACCGGGACCGGATAGTAAACAATCCAATCCAATCTTTGGACTTAGATTTGAGTTAAAAAACCGGATAAAGACCGGATAAAAGAGCTCAACACCCAAAACTTAAGGGTAATTTGCATAAACGGTCACAAACCTTTGCACTTAGTACAAAACTTAACCAACTCCTCACCCTTTTAGGCCTTAGGCCACTCAAATTCCCACATTCTCAATATAAAATCAAGACCGAATTGGGACCGGACCGGGTCAAGACCGGACCGGATCAAGACCGGACTGTATCCAATCCAATCTTCGGTCCTTATATTTTCAAAAAAACCGGACTGGACCGGATCAATTTGGGCCAATTTAACCGGACCGGACCGTATAGCCACCCCTACAACTTGGTGCATGATCACCATCGCCATGGCTGTGAGATCTTGAAGTTTATGTTGGATATGTGTGAATAGATGTTAATCACTGGATTTAGGGCTGGAAGTTTGGTACCGGTATTTGGGATATACCGAATACCGTATCGAATTTGTCTATATTTGGTATTACCGAATACACCAATTATTTTTTGGGATTGAGATTGAATTTCATTTGTTATTCAGTATTAGGGATTACGAGATTGAGATTGGTATATACCGAAATACCGATCAATACCGAAATATAAGCTAGTGTGTATTTTTATCCTCTCAACTACACTCTCTCATTCACTACTACACGACCCTCAACCACCAAAAGTGTCATTTAATTATACATAGATCATTCTAGGACTGGGAAACGGTGCGGTCTGGTCCAGACCATATGTACGGTCTATGATCCAGACCGAGAGGCTGAAGTATAGACCACAGACCAGACCATAGAGTATACGGTCCGATCCAGACCACGCCTGTGCGGTTTGGTTTGGTCTGGTCCAGATAGACCACACTCAATAAAAAATGAACAATTTGTTTAGTCAACCACACAAAAAATGAACCAATAACCAAGAAAAATAATTGTTATTTGCCTTAAAACATTAATCCTAACATGCATGAATAATTTTGATACCCTAATTCTTAATACATAACAAAGATTTAAAGTAAAAGCATCCCAACTTGCACCATAAAGTCATAATACATTAACATAATGTCATATTGAGACATGATTATCTCTACTCTCTGGTTAAATGTGGTTGTGAATGAAGGAGATACGAGATTAACAAAATTAAAGTTGAGACTTGGGTGTCGTTGTGCGAGTTGGGAGAGTGGTCAAATGGGCTGTTAACACATATTGACAAGTCGGTTGGGTCCACAGTTTGGTCCACGGTTTGGTCCGGTAAAACCGCGGTCTAGATCATACCAGACCAAGAGATCAAAACATAAAATAATACAGACCATGGACCAGACCAGACCATACTTAACGGTCTACGGTCCGGACCAAACTGTACGGTACGGTTTGGACCATGGTTTTTCTAACGGTCTGGTCTATTTTCCCAGCCCTAGATCATTCCATCACTATTAATAGTCGTCTGTCAACCTCCAATTCGTCAAATTAAAGATTACCAATGACAAGAACTTGAGATGTCTCCTCTCCTCTCCTCCATTTTTCTTAATAATATCATAATTCAAGACTCTTTGCTTAGTCTTTTTTCCTAAATTAAACAATAAAATCTCATTTATATATATAATTATTAATTGTAAAGGTAATCAATTTCGTATTCGATAATATCAATTGGGATACCGAAGTACCGATTGGGATACCGGTATATTTAGAGATTGGGTCTATTAATTAATCACTGATTTATGCTATTTCTTTCGGAGGGCATTTTCGTTATTTTTCAGCAATCTTTTCGAAATGTCATTTACCTTGAATTTTGAAGCCTCACAGATCATGGCTACATACTGAGGCTGTTTTTCATTGACGATTAAGTCTATTAAGCACTGATTTGGACGAATTTTTCCCGGAAGACATTTTCATAATTTTTTGGGAGATTTTTTCGAAAGACCGTTTTCCTTTTATTTTAAAGGCTACATATCATGAATTCGACCTGAGACTATTCTTCATCGATGATTAAGTCTATTAAACACCAATTTGGACATATTTTCTGGGACCATTTTTGGCAGATTACAAAGAGGTACGTACAATATGTTTGGTATTAGAACCATTTTTGTCTAGTAAGACGCATATTAAAAAAAAGAAAAAAGAATTCAACGCAAGCCCAAAGGACATGATACAGCGACTCAATTACAAGACTGTCTCCAACTGAATATGTGGTACAACAACTCGCGATTGCAAAACTGACTCCAACCCAATATACGGTACAACGACTCGATTACAAGACTGACTCCATACACGTATAATAGTATCTAGAAGAGCTGATATATGATTTCAGAGAAGACGATCCACTTACAACCATTTGATATTTGAATAAACCTTAGCTTGCTCCTCCCAAACACTAGCTTAGCTTGCTCCGCAAACTGTTACTGGACTTACACGTTAGGAAGCAGGGAAAAAAAGGCGCGCCTCTAATGACGAACAACACACTTGCAAGAATTGGTTTCACAGTCGCAATCCATGTAGGAAAAGAAAGGGTTCTCACACGCATTATCGCCGTGAGTCTCGATGCAACCATCGTGGGTGCAACCAGCATCACAGTCTGTCTGAACGGAAGCATCGCCGGAAGTTTTACGAGGTCTGCCGCCGGCGACAGGTACTGTCGTTATGTTACTGATAGGTCGTCGGTACAAATGATGGTTCCTGCGTATTATTACATTATTGACCTTGGATTAAAACTACGATATATAATCGAGTCGTTGTACCGTATATTGGGTTGGAGTCAGTTTTGCAATCGCGAGTTGTTGTACCACATATTCAGTTGGAGACAGTCTTGTAATTGAGTCGCTGTATATATATATATATATATATATATATATAACCAGAATTTTTAGATAGGTGTGTACGTCAGTCCAAAAAATATAGCACGTAATTTCATTGTTTTTTTAAGCTTTGCAATTACAACAGATGTGTCGCAATTACAACTTTTGGAGGTGTGTCGGAGATCCTATGTTAGCTAGAATCGAGTTTTGTACCTGAGATTGATATGATCATGATCTGTGCGGCTAGAACCGTTGGAAGCCGTTATTGGAGCAATCGTTCTCGCCGATTCGCTTGAAGGCAGAAGGCCTGCATGCATGCATGCATGCACTTAGGCAATCCGATCGTGAGGCGCTAGAAAGACATACCACAAGTCTTACAGTGTGGTTTGGCGTGACCGCAAAAGCGATTCGGTATGATTCAGAATGGTCTGACCGTACCAATGCCCACCCCCGGCCAGTATGTAAATATAGAAAGCGAGCATAAAAATGAAAGAAGAAATACAGTACATACTTGGGATTAGGACGACCCATAAGATGATGGGAAGCAAGATGAACAAATTAGTGATAGTGGGCATGATCGTCATCGCCATGGCTGGATGTTTGAAGCTTAAGTGGGATATATATGTATCTATGTATGGATGTTGATGAGCAATGGTGGTAGGTTGCTGCTTATATACAAAATCAAGAGTGCTCAGGATTTGGATATCTTCATATACATAGCAATTCATTAATAATGCTGTTATTTGAATGAATTGGAATTCCGGCACAGAAGTAAAAATAATGATAATAAACCACGATAGGCGAAAAAAGAAAAGGTACAACATTCCGACACATCATGTTAATGAACAAACCAGTTAACCCTAATAATTCATACTTGCCGGTGGACTATACCATTAGGCTTTGAGTTTGTACATATATTGAACATATCATCTCTGATAGAGTGTTATATTAGAGAATCATCCAAAGAATTCGAAATCATGACATTTCAGCTTAAAAGGTTATGATATTATGTTAACGAACAAACCATTTAGCTCCAATCATTCAAATTGTCGGGAAATAATTTATTTAGCTTTTATGTCTTACAAGTGCATGTACCTACTTTCTCACTCAAATTTATCTATTGCACTTATAAAAATTCATTAGTAATGCGGTTATTTGGATTAATTGGAAGAAAAAGACATCTTTGTTGCATACGCTTGCATATCATCTAATTATTGGAAGGAAGGTGGTGTTTGTTAGCATAATTACTTGTGATGGTCGACAATGAAACTAGTGTCATGTTCGACAATTAATCGATAAAAACTGCGATTGTTGATTCCGGAACTGTTGTTCGACTTATCTCAGGACAATTAATCGTCAGATCAGATCCCGTTAATAGGAAATGGGGAAGTTGACAAACTAATATATGGTATGATTTAGAATATTAGATAGCACAACCGTTATTTATTTAGTTAAGGATGGATATAATTAAGCTATGGTCCAAACACTTTTGTAAGCAAGACCGGAACATTTGCGATTAGAAAATGGTAATGGCCAGGTTTGGAATGGGTTTGTCTAGACTATTCTTATTTTTTCGTTTTCAAAAATTTTAAATCTATACCCGTCTCGCATCCATGCGGAGAAGGTTTCGCAAACCCATTTCCATATTGATGATTTTTTGGTACCAGTGGAAAATACGCTCCCAGTACATTCAACATTATTATATCTAAATTTATGTAAATTTGCAATTATAACACTAAACATATCTACTATATCATGAGTCAACAAAGATACAATCATTCTTAATACGGTTCAAAGCATCTAATCCTAAAATATCTATTAATCCATAAAGTATAGTGTAATGGTCTCATTGGAACCTTCGATTCTAAACGTTGTATCATGAATATACACGTATTCTGCAAAACAACATGTTTTGACTTGTTTTAATCACATAATGCATGATGTATTCATGATACATATAATATGAATTACATAGAAAATGATGTATACTTAATCTCACTTTTTTTTGTGAGATTTTATCCATAGTTCATTTCACATGTATAGTACATGCATTCTTCTACATTTTCCAAACAAAGCATTCTTAAAATCCATACAATTTTAGGATACACATAATTTTGATAAACACATTCTTGTAATACACCATTTCCAAAATCACAGGTTCCAAACGACCCTAATATTTTTCAAATCATTATTCTCTAACTGGGTGACTTTGATGCTTCTACTAAGTAATAAATAACTAACATAATCTTCTTAATATGGGTGGAAAAAAAGTGAAAGATTGAAGGGAGAATTGTGAGGAATGAATTAGGTTTTTATTTGAGAGGCCACTCAATTGCATCTCTACTATATTTTTAGTTACCCTCATTATCATTGATATGTTGCAATGCATTCTTTAAATGTGAAGGAATGCTCTTGGTGGAGAAGATATGAGTATGAGTATGGGGCGGATGATGAGGCTAAGACCATACCCGGCCCCATACCCATCAAACGGTTGCCGGTTTTATCCATACGCAGTCAATGCAGGGATTCTCCGTGTTAACTGGATCGGGAACATACGTCTATGTGTTTGATTGTCATCCCTATTTGCGATGGGGGACTCGGAACTTTATGGAAGAGGCTGTGGGGTTTGCAGGTCCCACCAAAAGTAAAGACGTTCTTATGGAGGTTCGCCCGCGAGCCTAAAAAGACATACATGGTACAACGACTCGATTGCAAGACCGACTCAAACCGAATTTATGCGATACATAACGACCCGCAATTACAAGATTGAGTCCAACCAACGGCCATATGTGGTACAACAACTCGATTACCAGACTGATTTTACACGCCGTATTATACTTGACAAAGCTGATGATAACAATTCCAGAGACGATCCAGTACTTACAACCATTTATTGTTTGAATAAAATTAAACAAGCTCCTCTCCCACAAGATTGTTCGCAAATTAAACTGTTACTGGACTTAATTATGTGTGTCTAACGGCCCCAACACGCGCAATCATTGGTTTGACAGTCGCAATCCATGTAGTAACGCCTAGGGTCACCACATTCAACAACAGGGTCGTAACGTATAAGGCAATTAAAGTAGGTGCAACCACCACAATCTGTCTGGACGGAAGCATCGCCGGAAGTTTTACGAGGTCCGCCGGCGGCAGGTGTTCTTCCTCTGCTACTGTTAAGTCGTCGGTGTAAATGGTGGTTCCTGCGTATTATCACATTGACCGTTAGGGATGGCAATGGGTCGGGTTGGGTCGGGTTTTGCCAAACCCAAACCCATGGGTTTATCCGTGAAAAAAACCCGGGGTAAAATCTATTGGGTTTGAAAAACTCAAACCCAACCCAACCCGCTGGGTATCCGTGGGTTCATGGGTACCCACGGGTTTTTGTCGTAAAAAATTTACAATAACAAGTTCCTATCAAAATTAAAGTCAAATATCAATCTCTCAATACAAATTATCCATATATAAAACACCATTCTAGAAAATTCAAGCAAATCACAAATTAACTATACAAATTGTTCAACACCAATCTAGAAAACTCAAGAAAATTGAAGCAAATCACAAATTATCCATAAATAACATGGTTAATTGAAAGCTTCTTCCTTTCAATTAAGTTTCTTCACTCCCCACTCGATAACATCATCGACACAATTTGAAAGAAAAAATTAGACATGTCTCCACAAACATAAATAAGATTATTGTTTAGAATATTAAATATACCGCGAAAATTAACTATATGAGTGTGAGCGGGTACCCATGGGTCGGGTTTACCTAAACCCAAACCCAACCCAACCCGATGAATAGTGAACGGGTTTAAACTCAAACCCAGCCCAAAACCCGTCAACAAGGATTTTACCCATGTTGACCGGGTTGGGTCGGGATTAAAGCTGCTATATATTATATATCCACTAGCTAGCGAGCTCAGCGGCGGACCTCAAGAGTACGATATTTATTGTTTTTTTTTCCCCAACGCGAGCAACAAATTAATTCGGTATATTATGAGAGGTCAGGTTTGTGAAATACCTCTTAACATTTATTTTGCAACTCAACTATTCTTCAATGCATAGGACCGAACATTAATCATTGATAAAATCGATCGCTAGTCTGATTCCGAATATAATTTTGTATCAGCTTCACAGTAAAAAAAATAAAATAAAAAAAGTCCGACGTCTCACTCTGCTCTCCTTACAACAGATGTGTCGCAATTACAATATTTGGAGGTGCGTCATCAGAGATCCTAGCTAGGTCGAGCGAGTTTCGTACCTGAGATTGATCTGACCATGATCTGTGAGGCTAGAATCGTTGGGAGCAGCCATTGTTGGAGCAGTAATCGTTCTCGTCGATTCGCTCGAAGGCAGAAGGGCTGCAAGCATGCATAAGATGAAGGGAAGCAAGATGGCCAACTTGGTGATAGTATTATTGGGCATGTTCATCATCATCGCCATGGCCGGCTAGGAAATCTTCAACTTAAGTGTGATTTGTATATATGTATGGATGTTGATACTGGTGGTAGCTAGGTAGCTGCTTATATACAACATTCGATTAAGAGAGCTCAGGATTTGGATATCTTTTTATATATTAATTCATTAATAATGCTGTTATTCGGATGAATTGTAATTCCGGCACACAACTACTTAATTAATTATCTTGCCGGGGTTTGCAACGAGAGAAGAGAGGCGGTGTTTGTTTGTATGTTCCAATGTGACTTCGTCGTCATTGTTAAAAAAAAAAATTCATTTTATTTTATCTTTTCACCTATCTTGTTCTATTCATGAAGCGATGTAGCGTTGCATTTGGATGGACTGACAGTTCTTTGTTTTCATAAAAACAATGTAATTGATTTTATTACTATAAGTAAAGGGGATGGTGGATGGCTTGATGATACCCACATAAAATTGATTTTTTTTTTCTTTCCAAAACTTCTAAGTGTACTTTATTGTTCTTAAACTAAAGAACGTAAAGTAGTGGTAATAGTTTTCCTACGAATTTTTTTTTATGTAACCCGAGACTTTTGTAGAGAGTGGAAAATATTGCTATTTGCCGAAAGTGAACATATATAGTTCACTGACTCTATCAATATCCTAGTCACCCGGTCTCGGACTACCGTACAAATACACCCTCGTTGCATGGAATCCATGTAGTAAAAGATTTGACTGACCACACCCATCATGGTAACGCAGGAGGCACTCTGCGTAGGTGCGACCACCAACACAGTCTGTCATCTGAACGGAAGCATTGCCGGGGATTTTACGAGGTCGGCCGGCGACAAGTACTGTTGCTCCGTCACTCTTAGGTCGTCGATACAAATGATGGTTCCTGCGTATTATTACATTTGACCTTTGATTAAAGCTGTTATATATCTATCTATCTATCTATCTATCTATCTATCTATCTATCTATCTATCTGTGGGAGCAGTTACTATGCATAATCTTCTGGTGAGTAACCATGCATAACTCAATCACCATCTGCCATATCAGCGCCCCTTCTCTCTCCTAGAAAGCCTTTAATTTTTTTCCCATTAATCTCTAACGAGCGATTTCTCACTCATTTTAAGTCAGAATTTAATTTTTTTGCACAGTTATATCAGATTAATTGTGCTCTTCAAAATTATATCCACTTTGATATATTTTTTAAACAAAAAAATTGAGCCAGTTTTTTACCAGTCTATACCATATGGTATTGACTGATATTAAATAAGAGCATACCATATGATATGAAAAATACAACTCCATACCAAACCAGATTTATCCAAATACTATCGATTAAAACAGTTACCACTGTAACCACTCCGTTTGAACACCCCTATTTTCTTGACTGGTTAATTCGGTTTGATTGGTTAAGAGTGTCTGAAAGCAAACCAAACCACCTAAATAAAACAAGCAAAAAAGTATAACCAAACCAATTATCCAAATTTACCAAACCAAATTATCCAAATACTACCCATTAAAACAGTTACCACAGTAACCACTCCGTTTGAACACCCCCTATGTACGATCCAATGAGCAGAGACACTGCTATTTCCCAGTAATGATGCAAAGTTAGGGTATGGTTGTGCAATGGTCCAATGTGATAAGGATCATATCAAACCATGAGAACTGTGTTCTAATAATAAAATAATTTTTAGAACCAGTGATCACATTAAGGAAAGGAGGCTTGAGGCTTGATTATTTATATAAACAGAGTGTAGTTATTAATGTGCAGCATTATCTTATATTGAAGCAATTATCTTCAGTTTTGAGATCAGCCTTGATTGTTCCTTCGACTAGCAGCAGTTATGAGAATTTAATTTGTTTTGCTTGGGTTTGTAACATGTTAAGATGACACAGTACATGGTATGGGTGTTTCAGAAGAAGGCAAGGGTTCTATATTATGGATCTTTGATGGAATTTTATCTTTGACAAATATACATTTGCTTGCAAAATTGTTGGTTGTTGAATGCTATTTAATTGGTTTTGTTGCATTGATAATGGATTGAAAGTGAATGTGATAATTGAAATTCAACAGCAGGTATTTGTGCCTCTGAATGTATTAGCGACCCTTTTTTCTTAATTGCTAACATCGTCGCTAAAATTATCATTAGTAGCAGGGTTTCCAGATCGTTACAAAATCATTTGCAGTGACTAATAAGTTGTAGCGACCGTTGGTTGCTAGAAAAAATGTCAGCGGTTTACCGATGCTGGAACCGTTGTAAAGATTTCCACCAGGGGTTGTACTTACCGCTGGCAAATATTAGCGGCGGTTACAAAAACCGTTGGCGGGGTGCTTAGCGACGGTTCTTCCTGTTGCGGAAAGAAAAAAGAAATCTCCTGTCATATGTGATTTATTTTGTAGTGTTATTGGGAGCAACGGGTTCTTGACAATTCCATACCATCAATTCCCACCAAATAAATCTTATCTAAACGTGATATTTCGTTCAATTTCCACAAGTCAATTCTTTGGTTTTGTAAAACATGGAAATTCCAAAAAATTACCACATTTCAAATTTTCACATCCAAACGCACTCCTAGAGTCTGCCCAATCCAATGAGCAGGGACGCTGCCATTTCCTAGTAATTATGCAAAGCTAGGGTTGTGCGATGGTCCGGTCTGATAAGGATCAGATCAAATCATAAGAGCTGCGGTCTAATAATAAAATTAATCTTAGAATCAGGAATGTGATCATATTGTATTATGTTCTGTGTGATTTGGTTCAAATACCAATTCGATTCATTTTTTTTTTAATATTTATAAAAGTTTATGGAATCAACCATGAGGGTGAGGATGCTTGAGCTCTCACCATGACCACACTCAAGTCACCATTGAGGACTAAAATTACGTTCATCAATTCCAATAGTGTTTAGAAAATACGAAATTTCATGTAAAGGGAATCAAATGATATAACTAAAGTTTGTGAACTAAAACGATCGACATATTAAAGTAAAGGGATTAAACTGATAGTTTAGTCAAGCTAAAATAAACATGATAAAAGAAAGGATACTAAATATATTCATAATAAAAAAAAAGCGGATATGCACAAAATGTGAGCACGTTTGATATTAGAACCATTTTTATTTGATAAGACCGCGTATTATAATAATTTTTTTTAAGGCAAGCCCAAAGAACACGCGCCACGTGGCACGTGGTACAACGTGGCTCGATTACAAGACCGACTCCAACCAAATACGCGGCGGTACACCATTCCTCCCACAAAGCTTGCTCGCAAACTGTTGCTGAACTCACGTTAGCTAGGAATTGCAGGAAAAAAACGTACGCCTCTATTCTATTTGACGGGGTTTACAGACGCAACTATTGGTTTCACATTCGCAATCCAGGTAGTAAGCGAGAGGATCACCACAAACATGTTGGCCGAAACGCTCAACGCATTTTGCCTCGGTACAACCATGAATACAGTCATTCTGAACGGTAGCATTATTGTTGCCGGAAGTTTGACGAGGTCGTCGGTCGGCGACAGGTACTACTGTTGCTCGGTCACTGTTAGGTCGTCGGTACAAATGATGGTTCCTGCGTATTATTACATTATTGACCTTGGATTAAAGATATTATATATATATATATATATATATATATATATATATATATATATATATATATATATGGTGACTTCTATCGTACCTTGGGTAAAATCAAAGGTACGAAATACCTTGAGTAACAAAATGTTATCTAGACATCGAATTAACCAGATTTTTGGACAGACTGACAATTAATGTGTCGGTCCATAAAAAAATAAAATTTATAGAATACGTATAATTGTTTTTCACTGCTTGGAATTACAACAATGTGTCGCAATTACAACTTTTTGGAGGTGCGTCGTTAGAGATTCTAAGGTCAGCTATAGGATCGGAGTTTCGTACCTGAGATTGATCTGCTCGTGTTCTGTGCGGGTAGAATCGTTGAAAGCAACTGTCGTCGGAGCAATCGTTCTCGCCGATTCGCTCGAAGGCAGAAGACCTGCATGCATGCACAAGATGAAGGGAAGCAAAATGGCCAACTTGGTGATTGTGGGCATGAACATGATCATCATCGCCATGGCTAGGAATTTATGAAGCTTAAGTGTGATATTGATATATGTAACTTTGTATGGATGTTGATGAGTAGTATTGGTGGTGGTAGGTAGCTGCTTATATATATACAACATCGATCAAGAGTGCTAATTAGGATTTGGATATCTTGGTATATAGTAATTCATTAATAATGCTGTTATTCGAATGAATTGGAATTCCGGCACACAATAAGTACTTATCCTGCCGGGGTTCGTAACGAGAGAAGAGGCGGTGGTTGTTTGTTTTTTTTTGATAAGGGTGAGAATTGCATTAAAATAGAACCAAAACGGAACCAGTCCGAGATACAGAAAGAAAAAAGCGGCACCAGAGGTGCAGCACCCACGGAAAAGAAAAGAAAACGAAAAAAAAGAAACACCCGACAGCCTGAAAAGGACAGCCACGCACAGAGAGCAAAGTCCCTCACGAAACAAGGACCAAGACCAAGACCAAACTGTCAAACTAACGGGAATCAAAGCCCCATCCGACCACAACCATCACTGAGAAGAGCAGAGGAAAACAGACAGAGAGAAGAAGAAGACAGGGGCGAGGCGCGGTCAACAACCCGGCCGCCACCAGCAACCCGAACCCGAACAAGGATACCAGAGGATTCCAACTAGCCCAGCACCTGAAAGGCAGCCGACAAACACGACAACAGCCAGCGAACGAACCCACGGCAACAACCCCACCGAAAAATGCCCCTGTGTCAGTTCAGCCTCAAGGGGCGGAGCCACTCCATCACCTGAATCCTGCTGATCTTGCCTTTCGCGACTAGCCAATCCGCCGTGGATCTGATAGCAATCCAAAAGACCTCCTTGGCGCTTCTGCTAGCATCCTGGAAAACACGCCTATTCCTCTCGAGCCAAATTTGCCAGCACACGGCGTGGAGAATGCAGAAGCCGATCCAGTCCGTCGTAGTGTCCGGAACGTCACTCTTCCAACACTTGATGGTGTCTAGGATCTGCTCTTGTGGGGCGAAGGAATCACCACACATTCTTCTTACTTCAGTCCAGATCTCCAACCCGAACTCGCACCGAGTAAACAAATGATCAACCGATTCTTCATCCCTACAACACATACAACATCTGTTAGCAATGGAGCAGCCCCTCTGTTGAATTTTGTCCATCGTCAATATCCTCTTGTGCGCGACCATCCACATGAACGCATTGATTTTCGAAGGAATGCTCTTTCTCCACACGGATTCACTAGGGAAGTTGGGCACCCCATGGAATCGCCCATCCGTCAATAACCTGTACATGGAGCGCACTGAAAAGCTCGAATCGGGATTAGAACACCACGCCAATCTGCTGGGGCCGCAAACGATCCTGAGCTTATCAATAGAATTCAAAAAAGTGAAGAAACTCTCTCTCTCCCTCTCAGCCCCTCCCCTCAAGACTAAAGAAAAATCGATATTCCACTCAATATTCCAATTAGGACCCTCACCTGATCGGCTTATGACATCAGGCAGCAAAGCCTCGGGATTCGCAGCGGCAGCGGCAACTCTCGGGAAGGAATGCGCAAGAGTCGTCTGAGGTAACCAGCAGTCGTTCCAAAAGGAAACACCCGCCCCGCCACCCGGGTCAATAACTGCCACTTTCCAGAATTCACCGTATTCCTTAGAGATGTTGGCCCACACCGAACTTCCAAACCCATTCCTGCACTGTTTGCTCTGCCACTGGGAATTGCTAGCCTTGTATTTGAACTCTATGAGTTGTCTCCACCAGCTCTCTCTCTCCGTAGCGTACTTCCAAAGCCATTTAGACAGCATAGCTTTGTTAAAGCAGGCCATATCTCTAATACCCAAGCCCCCATTCTCAATACTTGCTTTGCAAATCTCCCACTTAATGAGCGGAGTCTTGTGATTATCCCCGGCACCGCTCCACAAAAATCTTCTTTGGATTGCCTCAATCCTGTTCAGCACACCGATAGGAGCCCGAAGTAAGGAGAAGAAATAAACCGGCTGCCCGGAAAGAGTACTTTTGTTCAACACCAAACGGCCACCGAAAGACAGAAATCTACTCTTCCATCCGTCAAGCCTCTGCTCAAACTTATTGATAATAGGATCCCAAGTGGAGATAGCACTGACCTTGGCGCCAAGAGGGAAGCCAAGGTATTTCGAGGGCTCGTTGCTCCAATTACACCCAAAAGTAGCAGCAAAGAATTCCGGAATCGCTACATCCCCAACAGTAATCATGACCGACTTCTCAAGGTTAATCCTCAGTCCCGTAACACTTTGGAAACACACCAAAGTAGCGAGAATATTCAGAACTTGATCATAAGCAGCGTCGCAGAAGATCAAAGTGTCATCGGCGAACAGAAGATGTGTAACCTCACCATTGCCATTTACTTCGTCCATACAAAAGCCTCTAATCTTCCCCTCCTCCTGCAATTTGTTCAACATGAAGGAAAGAATGTCCATAATGAGAGTGAACAAACCGGGAGAGAGCGAATCACCCTGACGCAACCCCTTCTGCGGCTTGAAGTACCCCTTCGACTCGCCGTTGATCAAGGTGGATATGACCGGGGAACACATAGTACCTTTGATCCATTTATTCCACTGTGCCGGGAAACCGATAGATGACATAGTCTTAAACAAGCAGTCCCAGCTCACGTTGTCAAATGCCTTTTCGATATCCAGCTTAAACATAAGTCCCGGCTTGCGACTCTTCCTGCGGCTGTCCAGCAGTTCGAAAGCAATAAGACCAGCCTCAGAGATCTGCCTTCCTCTAACCGAAGCATGCTGGTTCTGAGACACAATCTTGGGAAGAACATTGCTGAGACGACGGGCCAGCACCTTGCTAATAATTTTATTCAAGCTGCTCATCAGGCTAATAGGGCGGAGATCCTTGATGTCCTCCACGGCATCACGCTTCGGCAGGAGACAAAGAAATGAGTGTGTAGCACACTCCGGCAGAACACCAGTATTGAAAAATTCAGCAATGGCGTTCAAGAACTCCTCCCGGATGAGAGACCAAGCCTTTTTGTAGAACTCCCAGGAAAACCCGTCCGGCCCGGGGGCTTTCCCCCCGTCGCAGTCCGCCAAGCTGACCCAAACCTCCTTTTCCGAAAAAGCACAGGTCAAGGCCGCAATATCAGCGGCATCAATTCTCCTATCGGTGTGCGACCTCGGAAAAGGACGCCTTGAAACAGTATCCTTGAACAAATTCTGGTAATACCCCACTATGCCTCTGCCGAGAAGCTCCCTCCCTTCATGCCTAACTCCATTGATGTTGATGCAATCGATCAAATTGAGCTTTCTTTTATAATTAGCAACCCTGTGGAAGAAGCTAGTATTGTTATCTCCTCCCTTCAGCCACAATTCTTTAGACAACTGTCTCCAATGAATCTCTTGGAGGAAAAAGAGCCTGCTCAAAACAGCTCTCAAATCCTGCCTGTCTGCTTGTTCCGCATCTGTAAGTGAACGAGATTCCTCCACCATGTCCAGCCCCTTGATAAGACCAAGAGACTCCTCGATCTTCGAATTGATATTGCCAAAAACCTCTTTATTCCATATTCTGATGGTCTGTTTCAGATTCTGAAGCCTCTTAACCCACAGGAAAGCTTTACCGTGCCCACTCACCGTGCTCCTCATCCACATTTCGAGACCCTCAAAGAATCTCGGGTCCTCCAGCCACATGTTCAGAAACCTCCATGGCCTTCGGACCCTAAGCGTAGCACCCCATTTGATCAACAAGGGATTATGATCCGATTCAACCCTTTCCATAGCCGTCAAAGTGCAATCAGGATACAAAGCATCAAAAGTCGCATTAATAAAAACTCTGTCAATACGCGAGAGGGACCCCGAACCGTCCCCTCTTCCCCACGTAAAGTTACAGCCTCCGAGAGGTAGTTCTAAAAGCTGGTTATTATCGATCACATCGTTGAATTTTTCCATCAACATCGTGCACCGCCTCCCACCCCTGTAATCCTCGTGGCCTCTAACAAGGTTGAAGTCACCTGCAATACAAAGGGGGTTGGCCGCGCTCAGACACAAGGAGTGAATTTCGTTGATGAACTCCAGTTTAGCTTCCCTCTCTTGAGGCCCATACACGACAGAGAGAGTCCAAACTTTTAGTGTGTTCACCTCCTGAAGATCGACAGACAAATGGAATCTCCCCTCCCTATACGCGAGAGCTCTCACAACTTCCTTGTCCCAGTAAACAGCTATCCCACCTGCGCTATTCTCCGCATTTTTTGCTGCCCAACCACTGTCCCTGTTTCCGCTGATGCTCCTGATCAGCTCATCATTGCAAACATTCCACTTGGTCTCAACGAGTCCAACGATCTTCGGTTTCCTCAAACACAGTACGCGCTTAATCCTGGACCTTTTCGCACTATCACCCAACCCCCTTACATTCCACACAATCACAGAGCACTCCATTATACTGGTTCAGCATGTTCATCCCCACCCCTTCTGCGGCTCCTGCGATCACCTGAAACTGGCGCCTCAATCAATCCTAGTCTGTGTCTTTCCATTTCAAGTTTGGACCTGGGTTGGCGCACTTTTCTCTGATGCATTTCCCTGGCGGTATTCTCTATCAATTTCACCACATTATCCGCTCCACCCTCCATTTCAATCTTGAATAAACTGCTCAATTCAATGCTGGTGGCCACGAGAGTTGCTGCGTCAAAGGGGAAATCGTCTTGACTTCCCACCCTAGCTTGACTGTCCGGAACGCACGAGGGGGAAGGAAAATCAAAATCCCCGAAGCTGGAACTCAACGCGAAATGCGAACCGGGGGATGAAGGCGGGCTGGTTAGATCTGAGCACTGACTGTGAAAGGAGGAGGGAGGAGAGGTAATGGCCAGGGGGACTGGAACAGATGGGTCATCGGAGTATATGGATCGGGAAGAAGGTGAGGTTAGACCAAAAGAGATAATACAAAACGGTGGGCAAAGGTTGCGAATTGGAGCAACAGAATTAGCGGGTCTAACCCCTGGAATGAAAACCGAACAAAGCCAACCCAATTCGTCCACAGCAGGGTTAAATCTGGGCCCGGGCCTGGACAACAACTGGTACACGGACCTAAGCATATTCACACTGACCTCCTGCACACAAGGCGTGGGCCCAGGCCTGTACAAGGCCCAGTCCTCCTCCACACAAGCAGACCCCCGTGAAAGGCCCAGAGGGGGGCGGTTGATAGGGCCGAACTTCCTGACCCATATTTTCCTCCCAAGCCGCCTGGGGCCTGCGAAGTAGTTGACGTTATCGGTGAGCTGCTGTTGGCCGGGTCCCACCGCCGAAAGAGAATCAGCACGCCTCGGGGTATCCACCAATTGATTCACCCTCGGTCGCTTCAACATGTGACCTTGCATTGGATGCATGGGGGCATTGCACGATGCAAGGCGTTTCAACTCCCCGCTTGAATCGGCTTCCGAGGCGGGTCTCCCTTTCTGAGCGGACATCGGCGCCGTGATGATTCGGATCGAGAACCGCTCCCCGGCGAACCGAACAGGGATGGTCGACGGCGTCTCATCGATCATTCTCACCCGAATGCGAATGAAGTCCGCGGACCAGTGATTCCAATCGACCTCTAACAATTTGCCACAAAATCTTCCGATCAAATTAATAAGATCGATGCTTTTCAGATGAAGCGGGATCCCAAATACCAAAATCCATTGAGAATCATCGTACCAATCCTTCTGACCCTCCTCCGGCCAAAACGAAATGAGGATATTGAAATTTTTAAAGGAGCACTGATTGAAGCCTCTGATGCGGACAGCGTGTTGAACACTTGGGCATGATAGAAGCCACTTCCCGTTGTCAAAATAGTGCCAGTCGAAATTGTCATCGGTGGCCCAATGCCGATTCGCCCATCGCTTGAAGTCCTTAGCGTCGTCCCGGACAAAACACTCCCCAGCTGTCGGCTTAAAAGTAATGATCAAGCTTCTACCCAGCAGTTCACATCTCTCTGACACCCCGACGTCTTCAATATCAATGAAGCGGTCTGCGCCTTTACCTCTTATGCTGCAACGACCCGCTCCATAAAATCCCCTGTTCTTAACGGCCTCGGCATAGGTTTTCTTCGTCGTGTCTGCAAGAACCTGCTGTCGTGGAGGGCTGCAATCGGGAGCATCAGATTGTCGGCAACCCCTTTTCTCAAAGTGGTAAAAGTCCTGTAGCAATGAAATTAGTTGTGCCCAACCTCTCCCCTGCTCCGACTGGGGGACGAGGACCTTAAAGGAACGGCCGTTCATCACCTGCTCCGAGATCTGAAGATAAAGCCTGGAACCCACATATTTCTTTCCAACGTGGATCAACCTGTCGCCACACTTCTTGACACAACCACTTGGGAACTGCCACCCCCTCATCACCGCCGTTTGAAGGACTCCTTGAAGCCAGGACAGATGCCCTTCATTGAGAAGAATGAACCATCCCTTAGAACCTTCTTCGACCTGCATTCTATACCACGCAGCCTTGCCCGCTTCTTCCTTTTGGATTACAACCCGCCTGCAGCCAAACCACGACTCTCTCGAACATCCTTCCTTGCTGCCACCACTGCCGCCACCGGACCCGAAAGCCTGTAACCTGCGATCACAACCAAACGAACCAGGTGAACTCAAAACCCTACCCCTATCGCTCACCCCCACGGCGCCTCTCACAAACGCACCACCGGCGGCTCCTCTCTCTTTCGCTTTCTCACCGCCGGCGGCTCCTCTCTCTCTAGCTTTCTCACTCATCTCTCACGAAAGCCAACTCATGGGCTTGAAGTTTTCCGGTGGTTGTTTGTATGTTCCAATGCAATCGACTTCGTGGTTGGATGCAGGTTTTGGGTGTGAGATTTAGGCACAATCCTACATAATGTGCGATTTTATTAAAATCACTCGTTTGGAAAAGGAATTATATGATAAGAGATTTTAAATATTAGAGATTTCAGAAACCCACAATTGTGGGATTATGAAATAGCTGATGGTGATCAGCTATTTTAAAATCCCACACAAATTCCACAAATTAGAAACTTGGATTTTTAAACCAGTGATTTGAGCCAAAATCCCACAAATTAAAAACCTGGATTCAAATGACCCATTCCCTGTTAATATACAAGTATCTCGCCGGGGATTGCAACGAGAGAAGAGGGTGTTTGTTTGTTCCAATGATACTAAGAAGCTCTTTAACGGTTTATCAAATGAATTTACAGATTAACGTTATCGATCAGATACATACGAATTAATTCGGTGTTGTTTGTGCTAGCTAGGGTGAATTCAAAGTACCGGTGTGCTTTTCAGGTACGAAGCTCGATCCTTGCTGACCAGGATCTCTGAGGCACCTCATAAAGTTGTAATTGACGAATTTAATTTGTTGAAATTGCAAGTAGTGAAAAACATTGAAATTACGTACTCTATAAAGTATAAACTGTATTTTATTTAAATGAGTAACATGGCAACCAAAAGATAATAATGTTTTTATTGTTTTTATTTTTTCACCTTGTTCTATTCATGAAGCGATGTAACGTTGCATTTAGGGATGACAACAAAACCCGAACCCATGGGTACCCACCCGACCCGACCCGGTCAATGCGGGTAAACCCCGTGTTGACGGGTTTTGGGCCGGGTTCGGGTTTAAACCCGATACACTATTCACCGGGTTGGGTTTGGGTTTAGGTGCACCCGCCCTATGGGTACCCGCCCACACATATAATTACTTTCCCGGTATATTTAATATTCTAAATAATATATCTTCTTTAAACGACTAATATTATTTATGTTTGCGGAGACATGCATAATTTGTTCTTTCTAATTGTTTAGAATGAAGTTGATATTATGGAGTGGAGAGTGAAGAAACTTATTTGATGAGGAAGAAGATTTCAATTAATCTTGTTGTTTATAGATTTTTATCTTTAATTTTGAACAATTTGTATTGATCATTTGCGGTTTGCTTGTATGTTCTAGATTGGTGTTTTTTGTATGAATAATTTGTATGAGAAAATTGATGTTAAACTTTTATTTTGAAAGAAATTTGTTATTGTAAATTTTTTACCACAAAAACCCACGGGTACCCATGAACCCGCGAATACCCAGCGGGTTGGGTTGGGTTTGAGTTTTTCAAACCCAACGAGTTTTACCCCGGATTTTTTGGAGGATAAATCCATGAGTTTGGGTTTGACAAAACCCGCCCTAACCTGACTCATTACCATCCCTAGTTGCATTTGGATGGACTGACGTTGTTTGTTTTCACGAAACAATGTAATTAATTTTATTACTATAAATAAAGGAGATGGTGGTTAGCTTGGGGATACACTCATACACGCATAAAATTGAATCTTTCTTCTTTCCAAAACTTATAAGTGGATCACTTCAGTGTTCTTAAAAGGTTTGGGTAACCAAAGGTAAGATAGCCTAATGGTAAAGCTGCCGCAACAATGAAGGCTTGGGAGTTGCAGATCCCAATTTGAATCCAAGCGAGGCCCGTTGGTGTTCCCGGAGGTACAAGACTCCTGGCGGCGAAGCCCCGTTGGCGTCAAATTAAATGCAGGTGGCCCCCAGGTTTAGTAGGACCCGCTGTCACAAAGTGGCACGTGGGGCTGAGGTTCCTGGGTATCAAAAAAATAAAAAAAATAAAAAAAGGTTTAGGTAAAAAATAGACATTGTCCAAGAAATTTCCCTGTAATCTAAAACTTTGTAGAGGGTGAAAATACAGGAAAAATGAATGTAATTCACGACTCTATCATTTTCCTAATCAGCTAGTCTCGAACTATCGTACAAATACATCCTCGTCGTTCTTAAACCCAACGTGGAATAATCCATGTAGTAAAAGATAGGCTGACGACCACACCCATCATGGTAACGCAGCAGGCACTCTGCGGAGGTGCCACCACCAACACAATCAGTCATCTGAACGGAAGCATTGCCGGAAGCTTTACGAGGTCGGCCGACGGCGACAGGTAATGTTGCTCTGTTACTGTGCAAATGGTGGTTCCTGCGTATTATTATTACATCCAGCGAATTCAGTGGCGGAACCGGAAATTTTGGACAGTTAGCCCATAAAAATAAAATAATAAATAAAAATAAAATCTAGTTTACAGGGTACATAATTTTATTATCTTTCGCTCAGATTGCAATTGAAACAAATGTGTCGATTACAAATTTTGGTGGTGCGTGAGAGATCATAGTCAGCTAAGATCGAGTTTCGTAGTACCTGAGATTGATCTGACCATGATCTATGCGGCTAGAATCGTTTGAAGCAACTGTTGGAGCAATCGTTCTCGCCGATTTGCTTGAAGGCAGAAGGCCTGCATGTATGCATAAGATGAAGGGAAGCAAGATGGCCAACTTGGTGATAGTATTATTGGGCATTATCATCATCGCCATGGCTGGGTTTTCTTGAACTTTTTTTTTTTATAATGGTTCAATTTCTATGTATGAAGGGAAACAAGATTAATTAGCTACTTATATACAACATCAATTAATCATGCAATAGCAGATTGGAGGAGCTCGTAGCTAGCTAGATAGTGTTTCAATTTCTGTCATCTCGATCCGTCTTTCCTTTGTGAATATGTTAAAAGAGGAAATCCTGGTCAAACAACTCTTGTCATCATTTCTCGTCTTTATTTGAGATTAAACAATCACTGAAATCAATTTTAAAACGTGGATCCCCAGCTCGATCTCTTCTGGGTCCATGAATTTGAATTCAATCGCTTCTCTTTCTTCCTTGGACTTTTCTTTACAGGTTTTGGGAGTACTTGTACGTCGGTTTATGAAACAGCAGCTATTGGAACGGCACCATGAGTTATATCGTAATTAGGAGATAGAGGTCTGGCTAATACGATTGGGTATATACTACAAATCATGTTTCAAAAAGACACGCTTAAACTTACGCTTAGACACGCCTAGGCGCAAGGCAATGGCAAAATGCCTTCCCTAGGGGTTCCGCGCGCCTAATTAGATACCGAAACACGTCAATGGAGTAAGGTGATATATAAGTCTCTCCTAAACATTACTAGATGGAACTAGAAAGTCAATATTAAAGGAAAAAATTAACATCAACTACAAAATCAATTTTCTGTATCAATATTTTCAATAGCTCAAGAACTTTTTGAGCTATTGAGCTATGATTCTATGAATTCGTAAGCTATGTTCTTGTCATTAAGTGTTGAGTAAGTTATTAATCATTTTACCTGAAGTGGGAAAGTGTTTTAGATTATTATTCCATTCATCATGCAGTGCGAATAGCTATTTTTCTTCCAACGCCTAGGCAAGGTTAGTCTACGCCTAGACAAGCAAGGCGCTAGGCAAAGCCTCAACGCCCGCCTTATGCCTAACGCCTTTTTGAACCTTGCTACAAATTAATGAATGAATCGAAAGGACACACTGCTGATCACTTGTCTAAGTTTTCGTTTGGATTGCATTTTTGTTGCGATATTGCCACTTCGAATTGGTTAAAAATACTCATTCGTTCTTCTCTTTCTAATGAAATAAAAACCGACCTTCTTCTTTCTTGATCTTGTGAGAAGATAGATTAGGGGTTGATGTGTTCGCCGGATACTTCTCCCGTTCTCCGGCAATGTAGACGGGCAAAGGAGACCGCGAAGATATTGACGATGGCTACGGTTATCAACCCAAAAGGGTCGACAATTGAGAAAGGAATAAACAGAAAATCACGTTAGATTCACTGGAAGCCATGGAACGGAAGAGCCAAATGATGGTGAACACGAAGATGAAGGTGGAGATGAGTTCGACGAGATATGGCCGGAGAAATCTTCACTAAAGTTGGAGGAATAAAATATTGATATTTTCGGATTTGTATGAAAAGTGAGAGGACAAATGGCAATAAAAAAAACATAATAACATGTGTCGGATCAGAGACGAATAGTTAAATTCAAGACACCTTTATGCTTTGCTGCAGCCGTCAACATTGAATGTTGCGTATCATGCAATTTGGCCATTTATTATTATGTAATTAGGTGGGTTTTCAATTTCAAAGGTTCTACCGGTTGCATTCTATATTCTTTTTTATTCTTTGTTGTTTTTGCTCGTGTCATCTCAATTTTTGGAGTTTTCACAGAAGCTATCAATTTCATAGCACAACATACGTACAGGCTCTTTCATTAATAGTCCAGTTGTTTATGGACTTTGGTTCATGTCAGGTTTGAGGTTAAGTTTGTTCGGCTGGCCATGTCTTCTGGGCTTATGTTGGCTAGAAAAAGATCGCATACATATTTTTGTTATTTTCACGCACGTTCATAGATTGCTCGAGCATGTCATCTTGTATTCGTTGCACCTAACCTTTTTTTTTTTATTTCACGTAATTAACAATTTTCTAACGCAATCACATCACCAATAATAGAAAAAATGTGCATGTATACACACAAAATGTGAGTGCACCAAAAACAGACTAACAGCAGAATCGTTTTTATTCGATAAGACGCGTATTATAATAATTATCAAACCCGATAACCTCATAGATAAACGATTCACTTACAACAATTATTATATGACTAAAACCCTAAGCTCCTCCCAGTCTCCCACAAGCTTTCGATCTCCTCACACTATTCCTGGCCTTATTTTATCTTAGGAAGCAAAGGAAAACGGAATTCTATCAAGCAAGGAAGCAATTGCAGTCGTTGATGTTACAGTCGCAATCCATGTAGTAATAGTAAGGCTGGTCACACCCATTAGGGTAACGCTTAAAGCAGTATTTGTAGGTGCAACCATCAGGAACATTGCAGTCTGTCTGAACTGAAGCATTAATATTGCTGCTGCTGGAAGTTGTACGAGGTCGACGGCGGCCAGCAACGACAGGCAGCGTCCCTGATCTGTTAATAGTTGGATATCAAAGCTGCTACATAATTAAGCCGAGCTGCAGCTGGGGCTTCACAAACCCTAGCTAAAAATGAAGAATGCGGAGTACTGGGCTAGCTTCTGGGATCGAGTTTCGTACCTGAGATTGATCATCTGACCACGATGTGTGAGGCTAGAATCGTTGGAATTAGCCGTTGTTGGAGCAATCATCGTTCTCGTCGATTCGCTCCAAGGCAGAAGGGCTGCGTGCATGCATAAGATGAAGGGAAACAAGATGGCCAACTTGGTGATTGGTATTATCATTGCCATGGCTGGGTACGTATTCTATAATAATGCTCTGTTTATATACAACATCAAAGAGTGCTCAGGATTTGGATTTCTTCGTATAAAATAATTCATTAATAATGCTGTTTGATTATTGGATTATAATTGAAAATCCTATTTTTGATGATTAAACCATTCGAATTACTATTAATTATATTTCTCTTGTTTGATTGAAGGAAGACACTTTTATTATGCTCTGTTAGCAGTCAAACATTTGCTGTTGCGTACGCATGCATATTATCTATTTGGAAGGAAGGTGGTGTTTGTTAGCACGAGTTACAGTGATTCTATTAAAAAAAAAAAATTGGGTATATTGTTCCTATATGGATATGTTCTTTTTTTCCTTCCAGGCAAGTTTATCGATTTAATTTTATTAATTGTTAGGTGCTAGTTAAGAGATCCGAACTTGAAACTATTAGAGCAATATACTCGCTAGAACAATCACGTAAGAAAATCAATCATGCAAGCATATAGGAGGAGCTTATTCTAAAAACAGACTCGACCACGACCAGGTTATTGCACCTTACTTATTTGAGCATCGCCGAGATTCGAAGTTGGTTAGATCGAGATTGGCAGGTCCACGTCACTCATGTTTACAAATAAATTTCGCGTATCAAAATGTAAAATATAAAAAAGTATAGAAACTAAATTGTAATTTGCCATTTGGATCCTCAATCCATGCATGAATCCACCAATGGATAAAATTTATTGGATTTAAATAGATTGGATTAGTAGAATATTTAAATGGATAGATTGCATTGGATTGGTGGATTGGATTGAGAATTGACACGTCTACATCCAGGTCATTATGGTACAGGAGTACCACGTAAATAACATGCAACTATCATGTGATTAGGTGGTTTCTCAAAGGTTCTACCAGTTGCCTTACATCCTCTTTGGTTCTTTCTCGTTTTGTTTGTGTCGTTTTGTTCTCCGGAATTTACAGAGCTATCCATTTAGCGTCACAATATTCTCTTTCATTGATAGACTGGTTGCTTACAGATTCATGTCAGTATTGGGGTTAATTTGTTTGTCTGGCCATGCTCTTTGGGCTTATGCTGGATCAAAAAGATGAGTACAATATTCCCATATGTGTATATTCTATTTTTCCACACACGGCGTTGATAGATTGCACGAGCATGTCATCTTGTATTCGTTGCACATAACCTTTTTTCTCATCACTAATAACCAAAAAAGTGTATGATTAACCATTTCTTGTCACGTAACTGGAAAAAGTGAGTACGCCAAAGACAGACAACAACACATATATTTGGTATCAGAACCATTTTTATTTGATAAGACTACGTATTATTATAATAAAAAAACCCGATAATTATTTCATAGATGGATTCACTTGCAACAATTATTATATCCTGGACCAGCTGGACTTATAATAACTATCTCAGGAAGCAAGAAAAACTTGCGCCTCTATTAAGCTGGATAGCACCTGCAATCGTAGATGTCACACTTGCATTCGTAGTTCATGTCAGCTGGCTCTGGATAGCACCTGCAATCGTTGATGTCACACTTGCAATCCATTTGGTATTCGGAAGCATTACTAATATTGTTGCTGCTGGAAGTTGTACGAGGTGGCCCTCTGTTACTGTTGGATCAAACTAATTAAGCTGCTGCTGCTGCTGCTAGGCTTAACAAACCCTAGCTAAAATGAAGAAGAAGGTGTACTGGGCTGCAAGCTAAGGATCGCGAGGAGTTTCGTACCTGAGATTGATCATCTGACCATGATCTGTGAGGCTAGAATCGTTGGAAGCGATATTAATCGTTCTCGCCGATTCGCTTGAAGGCAGAATGCCTGCATGCATGCATCAGTGGTTAAGTACCATGCATCCATTGACTTCTCCCAACAACTCGAATCGTTGGGATCGGTTGGTCTGCGACGTATTGGTATACATACACAAAGCGAACACACAACATACAAGGATGAAGATAGAAAGAAATGAAAAGAGATGGTTGGTATACATGGGATTAGGATGATCCATAAGATGAAGGGAAGCAAGATGGCCAACTTAGTGATGGTATTATTATTGGGCATGATCATCTTCATCGCCATGGCTGTGTTGTCTTGAAGTTTTAAGCTGGATATGTTCATATATAACAGCAACAAGAGTGCTCACGATTTGGATATCTTCGTATATAAAATTATAAATAATCCATTAATGATGCGGTTATTTGGAGGAATTGCCGAATTGGGAATTCCTCTTCTTGATTATTAAACTGCATTCGTATTATTAATTGTTTTAGTTCTCTTGTTTGATTGAAGGAAGACACTTTTTATGCTCTTTAGCCGTCAGCATTTGTTGTTGCGTACGCATGCATATCATCTATATTTGGAAGGAAGGTGGTGTATGTTAGCAGTTAGCACAACTACGGGTGATTCTTGAAAAAAAAAAAAAGATTGGGTAAATTGTAAGATTGGTCACTAAGATTACTAAAAAGTTTCACGTTTGGTCACTAAAAATATTTAATTTCATCCGTAGTCACTAAATTTGTGCTTTCGTGTCATCAATAGTCACTTTCCGTCCATCTATATGTTATCTTTATCATATGTGGAAGTCAACTATTTGATTTGCCCGTTAAATATACGATGTGACAAAAATTTAAGAACAAAAAGGGTTAAAATATTTAAAGTGGCGTGATTAAAGTAATAGTTTAGTCAATAAGTGTGTGCCCACAAAAAGTAAGTGCACCGAGGACAACAATACATTTGGTATGAGAATTATTTGATAAGACATACGTATTATAATGTATTTTTTAAAGCAAGTCCAAAGGACATGGTACAACGACTCGATTACGAGACTAACTCCACCCGAATATGCGGTACAACGACTCGCGAGTACAACAAGACTGACTCCAACCGAACATGTGGTACAACGACTCGCGATTACAAGACCGAGTACTCCAACTAAGTATGCGATACAACGACTCGGATTACAAGAGTACTGACCCCAAAAAAAGCGTATTACTTTTGAATCAGAAAACACTCGCAAGAATTTTTTGGACAGAAGCAATCCATGTAGTAAATATCAGGGTTGCCACACCAACCAGCGCCATAACGGTATATGCAATTCCCGTAGGTGCAACCAGCATCACAGTCTGTCTTTGTATGCTGAATGGACGAAGCATTGCCGGAAGTTTTACGAGGTCGGCCGGCGACAGGTACTACTGTCGTTCTGTTACCGTTAGGTCGTCGGTACAAATGTTGGTTCCTGCGGTATTAATTATTACATTATTGACCTTGAAGAATTAAAGCTGTTATATATCTCCACTAGCTAGTAGCTAGCCAGCTCAGCATAGTGGAAGAACAATAATTTATAGAGTACGTATAATTTCATTGTTTTTCACGATTGCTTGCAATAATGACAACAGATGTATGCATCGAAATTGCAACTTTTAGAGGTGCGTCAAAGAGATTCGAGGTCAGCTGGGATCGAGATTCGCGTAGTACCTGAGACTGATCTGATCTTGTTCTGTGCGGCTGGAATCGTTGGAAGGAACTGTCGTCGGAGCAATCGTTCTCGTCGATTCGATCGAAGGCAGAAAGCCTGCATGCGTACTCAGGCAAATCAAGAATACTGTATGTGGTTTGACCGTACCGATGCCCAACCCTAGTATGTATTTATGCTAAAGCGAACACGAGAATATAATGAAGGAGAAATACAGTACATACATGGGATTACGACGAGCCATAAGATGAAGGGAAGCAGGATGGCCAACTTATTGATTGTACTGGGCATGATCATCATCATCGCCATGGCTAGCTAGCTGGGTGTTCTTGAAGTTTTTGTGGGATATATAGTACGTAATTCACAGCTGCTTATATATATACAACATCGATCAAGAGTGCTAATTAGGGTTTGGATATCTTGGTATATAGTAATTCATTAACAATGCTGTTATTCGGATGAATTGGAATTCCAGCACGGGAAGTAATTATGTTTTAGGGTATCTCGCCGGGGTTTGAAACGAGAGAAGAGGCGGCGTTTGCTTTTGTATGTTCCAATGTGACTTCGGTGTTATGACGTTCGATCCCGATGTGATGTTGAATTGTTGATCAATAATTAGGGTGTTGATAATGAGGGACCATACTTAGAAACTCTGTAACGGTTTATCAAATGAATTTACAGGTTAATGTTATCGATCCGATATACATACGAATTAATTCGATCGGTGTTGTTTGGTGCTATAGTCAATTCAAAGTACGTGCCTGCGTGCTTTTCAGGTACGTACAGAACTCGATCCTTGCTGATCAGTACTCGATCCTTGCTGATCAGGATCTCCAATACGTACTTATCACAGTGATCGGTGACGAAATTTGTTTAATCAACTGTTAATATTGGGGGTCGTGGAGATTCGAACACACGACCACTTGGCCAAACCAGCTCTGATACCATGTCATAAACCAGTTTGTTCCAATAACCGGTTATGCTGGATCTTGTATCACACTCTAACAACACTACCTTTGAGATCAATACGAATGACAAAATATCTTCGAAGATAGAGTTAAATCTCTTCATGAATTTGCTGATGACTTCAAACATGTCACAAATCCAATAGCTAAAATTTTCAAATCAAGGACAAAGCTTAGTGGCCAAGCTTAGGTCTCAAATTCATGACCAAATCCACTATAATAAAACCAATGCTTGCGGGTGTTTTAATTTCCCGGTTATTACTAGAGGCGCATTACTTTTCCCTGCTTTCAAACGGAAGTCCATTAACAGTTTGCGAGCAAGCTTGTGGGGGGAAAAGATGTTGTTAAATTATAAGGGATAATTTAGCCAGTACAAATATTAATTCCAGCTCTATATCTACTTTTTCAACTCGTTGATTGTTCATGGCTATCATCTTGTATTGATTGCACTTAATCTATTTTCCAAGGTAATCCCTCAATTTTTTCACGCAATCAATGACATATTTTTGCATAACTATAAATAATCATGTTTTTTTTTTTATAATGACTATAAATAATCATGTTACTAATTGACAATTTGTCGTCGGAGAGAAATAATTTTTTCAATTTTATTTAACTGCATATATCTCTTTCCTTTTAAGTAATTTCACTAAGAAAGTCAAATTAGTTGTGCTCTTGAAAATGACATCCAATTTGATATTTTTGCACTAGAAAAATTGAGACGTGTATTACTAGTCTATATATACCATGTTGGTAATGAATAATGATTGGTAGCGCATAAGATTATATCATGGCGGTATGAAAGTGAACCATGATTGTATAAATATATGATATATATCATAGTGTAGAATGATTATATACATGGTAGTATAAATATACTAACTGACATTTACCGTCTTTCATCACCGTTTACCAATAGTTGTCACCTTCTACCAGGGTGATATATATTATGACCTGTAAATTTTCCCCCTAAAATTTGTAGATCCAATAGATCACGCGCGATGACCTCGTTATTCTAGGCGGAAAAAATTAGTCATTCTTCACAAGAGGAACTCGATTACAAGACTGAATCCAACCGAATATACGGTACAATGACTCGCGATTACAAGACTGACTCCAACTCAGTATGCGGTACAACGACTCGATTACAAGACTGACCCCAAAACGCGTATTAATTATAATTAACGCAAAAAACACTGGCAAGAATTTGTAGGACAGTCAATGCAATTGGTGTAGGTGCAACCACCATTACAGTTGGTCTGAAAAGGAGAATCGTCGGAAGTTTTATAAGGCCGGCCGGCGACAGGTAGTACTGTTGCTCTGTGGTCGTTAGCCGGTCGGTACAAATGGTGGTTCCTGCGTATATTATTACATTGAACTCGAATTTTTTGGACAGATAGTGTGTCGGCTCATAAGAAAATAAGAAAAAATAGACACAAATAAAATATAATTTATAGAGTACATAATTTCATTATTATCGTAATTACAATTTTTGGAGGTGCGTCGGAGATAATCCTAGGTAAGCTAGCTAGGATTCGAGCGAGTTTCGTACCTGAGATTGATCATCTGGCCATGATTTATGAGGCTAGAATCGTTGGAATTAGCCATTGTTGGAGCAGTAATCGTTCTCGCCGATTCGCTCGAAGGCAGAAGGGCTGCAAGCATGCACAAGATGAAGGGAAGCAAAATGGCCAACTTGGTGATTGTGGGCATCATCATCATCATCATCATCGCCATGGCTGGGCTTTCTTGAAGTTTATGGATGTTGATGAGCACTGCTGGTACGTAGGTAGCTTGCTTATATGCACAGCACACTCAGGATTTGGAAACTCTTCGTATAAAATAATTCATTAATAATGCTGTTATTCGGATGAAGTGGAATTCCGGCACAGAAGATACATATGTCTCTCTAGCTATGAGATATGTTTTATGGTATCTTGCCGAGGTTTTGTAACGAGAGAAGAGACGGTGTTTGTATTTATATGTTCCAATGTGACTTCGTCGTCGTTGTTATATACAAGTATCTTGCAAGCAGAGAAAAACAATGAAATTCCATACTCTATAAAGTTACTACTAGTTTTTTTGGCGTGCATTTAAGAAACTCATTATATTGGAAATAAAAATTTATCTATTCATTTAACAATTAGTTAAAATCAAATCATTCACAAAATACATCGGGTCGGATATAACTCCATAAACTTTACGCAGTGTCTTAATCATTATGAAATACTTATGTACATGCGTTTGCTTAATTGATACATAAGAAATGATTAATCCCTTTATAAGTTTACATAAGAAATGACCACTTGGCCAAACCAGCTCTGATACCATGTCATAAACCAGTTGGTCCCAATAACTCGAGTTGTTGGGAGGAGGTCTGATACAATGTCATAAACCAGTTGATCCCAATAACTCGAGTTGTTGGGAAGAGGTTATACTGGATCTTATACCACTATCTAACAAGAGTTTCGTAATATGTTTCTTTAATTAAACCCAAGAGGTTGGCCTAGTGGTAATATGGAATTGAGAACATCCAGTACACCTTACACTTAAATCTTGGAGCCAACAACCACCCAAAAAAATGTTTGTTTAATTAATGTACATACAAAATGACTATCCCTCCATAAGTTTTAGTTAGTATCTTAATTATTATGAAAGACTTATCCATGTATTTTTAATCAATAAATAAGAAATAAATATCCCCATAAGTTTTACATAATGCATTTATAGCGTAAAAACTTCCTTAATATGGGATCTAACAATAAAAGCAAGACAATATGGGGATGAAAATATCCACCACAACTTATGTTCGAATATTGTAGCCAACAATTTAAAAAAAAAATATGTTTGTTTAATTGATACATAAGAAATGACTATCGCTCAATAAATTTTACTTATTATCGTAATTATTATGAAAAACTTATGTAGTGCTGTTAGTGTAATTAACAATTTTTATACGAATCACATCACCAATAACCAAACCGTCCATGATTAACCATTTGTTTCACGTGATCGATAATAATAATACTAATAATAATAAATAAATAAACATGTATACTAAAAAAAAATTTGAGTGTGCCGAAAACAGAAAACAACACATATATTTGACATCGTAACCATTTTTGTTGGATAAGACGCGTATTAGTTATTACAGTAATTAAAAAGCCAATAATCTCATAGATAATTCAGTTACAACAACAATTATTCATTCTTTGACTAAACCTTGCTAGCTCCTCCCGGCCACAAGCTTGCTCGCACACTGTTCCTGGACCTGGACTCATTATCTTAGAAGAGCAAGGAAAACGTACGGCTCTATAAAGCAAAGAAGCAATTGCAATCGTCGATGTCACAGTCGCAATCCACGTAGTATACGGAAGGGTCATCACACCCATTAGGGTAAAGCTGAAGGCAGTTTTCGTAGGTGCAACTGCCACCTTCTTCACCACAGTCTGTCTGAACGGAAGCATTATTATTATTATTATTATTATTATTATTATTATTATTATTATTATTATTATTATTATTATTATTATTGCTGCTGCTGCTGCTGGAAGTTGTACGAGGTTGTCGTCGGCCTGCGACAGGCAGTAGTGGTGTCCCTGATCTGTTACTGTTTGGATCAAATTAAAAAGCTGATACACATAAGCGAGCTGTGTGTTGGGCAATTTAACAAACCCTAGCTAAGATGAAAGAAGGTGGGAGTACAGATCGAGGCTTCTGGGATCGATCGTCGAGTTTCGTACCTGAGATTGATCGTCTGACCATGATATATGAGGTTAGAATCGTTGGAAGCGATTGTTGGAGCAGTAATCGTTCTCGCCGATTCGCTTGAAGCTGGCAGAAGGGATGCAAGCATGCATAAGATGGAGGGAAGCAAGATGGCCAACTTGGTGATAGTATTATTATTGGGCATGATCATCTTCATCATCATCATCGCCATGGCTAGCTAGCTGGGTGTTCTTGAAGCTTAAGTGGTAGGTAGCTGCTGCTTATATACAACATTGATCAAGAGAGCTCAGGATTTTGGATATCTTTGTATATAGTAATCAGTAGTTAATAATTAATGATGTTTGTTACGTTCTTCGGATGAATTGGAATTCCGGCACAACAATAAATACAATTAATTATCTTGCCGGGGTTTGCGACGAGAGAAGAGTGATGAGGCGGTGTTTGTTTGTATGTTCCAAATGTGACTTCGTCATTGTTATACAAGTATCTTGCCGGCCGGGGTTTGACGTTGCATCCCGATGCGATGTTGATCAATAATTAGAAACTCTTAACCGTTTATCAAATGAATTTATACATACGAATTAATTCGGTGTACGTTGTTTGTGTACTGGGGTGAAATTCAAAGTACCGGCGTGCTTTTCAGGTACGAAAAACTCGATCCTTGCTGACCACGCACCTCCAAAAGTTGTAATTGACACATATGTTGTAATCATAAGCAGTGAAGAACAATGAAACTACCTACTCTATAAGTTACATTTCATTCGTATTATTATTTTATTTTTATGGACTGACACACCTTTCATTCGTATTATTATTTTATTTTTATGGACTGACACACCTGTCCGAAAATTCTCGACCACGAGCTCTCCAGCCGGTGGAGATATATATATAGCAGCTCTAATCCAAGGTCAATGTGATAATTAATACGCAGGAACCACCATTTGCATTTCGTCGTGGACTGTGCTCGATCGGGGAGAAGAGACGATGGTGGTGGTACGTGTTTCCGTGGGGAGAAGAGGCGAGCCGAGCCGAGGGAGTTTGGTTTTCGAGAGGGCGAAGAGATGGAGAAACGAGCTAATTAGGCCGGGATCCGAGCGAATAGAGGAAAGTATTAGAAGTTAGAGTATCAAACTGTAATTAACCAAGGCTAGGGTTGTTGGGAATGAATAGCTTTGAAAGCTATATTGAATTAATTATCCCGTATTCTTTCTAGATACGAAAATAGGAAGGATAATTAATAAAAAGAATATTATGGAGATAATTAGGATTAATTATTTTAATATAATATAATATATTTTAATTATGGAAGTAATTATCTTCCTAATTAAAATGTGGCTTATTCCCAAAGAAAGAGGGAATATTCTAGGTTTTCTGCTCCTATAAATAGCAGACCCCTAGACCCTCTAAACACACCTCAGAGAGCAGAAACACGAGATAGAGAGTGAGTTCATAGAGCTCCGGTTTTCGCACAGAACCGATGAGCAACAAAATAAGAATGGCTGTTTTATCCTGGAGGCGACCGGCTGATAGTCTGCCGTGCGCAACGAAGGCAGTGCCGCGAACGTCTTAAAGAGAGCGACCTAGTCCGCGACTCAGCCAGATCGGTAATCCTATTTTTCTGTTCGGTTTCTAACAATTTTAAGACGTTTGGTTGTTGTCATGTTTACCGAATAGATCGAATATCGCATCTGGCTCCAATACGTTGCACGAGCCCACCATCGCTCTACGATCGGGATGAGACGTCTAAGCGTGTTATTCAAGCGGAGCGGCTCTCAAGAGTCTGGAGGTTGTGTTTCTCCATATATATAGCACACGTCGATGGCAATCAACCCGGCCGGGGATCGGAGAAAGTAGAGAAATTGAGATGGTGACTCACCCAGCTTTGCATCAATCCCATCTCCCTCTCCACAATGACTATTGCGAGAAGAGGAACTTGCCTGCCGGAAGATTGAGGAATTACCTCATATAAATCTATTTGTTTTTTTTAATTCTTTAATTGTTTATCTGGCTGGTGTGTTTGTGAGATTTGTGCAAGGGGCTTCAATATACGCGCAACAGCCATCGAGTCTCTGATAGGATTGGGAAGAACAGGGTAATGGTTGCGGATCTCGGGGGGAAATCTTCACTTGCTCCAGATTTTGTAGCGGCTGTGAAAGAAGCTAAAAAGCTTCTCCTCTTAAACCCTACGCCACGTTTTTTATTGTCTTAGTTTTGTTTTGTTTTATTGAGCTTGCCAGGAACGTAATGGAACCACTAAAAGGAGTCCCTGCTGGAATTCGGTAAAGCTCAATTAATTGGATGGACCACTGCATGTCCCCGAAATTGGAAGAAGTGAAATGGAAAAGAATGCCTGCAGTGGGTCTCGCCATTTACCCAATTATTTGGACCAGGATATTATTCCCCTAAATTTGACAGGAGTTCGATAACTTCTGGAACTGAGGTCCGGAAAATTATTCTCGGAGAACTTCAACTCTCGTGGCGGTGGCAAAGCTAAACAGTAGAAAGAAAGAAAGAATTTGATATTTTTAATTTGGCTTATGCATTTATTTTGTTTATTATGTGTGAAACCACAATATAAACTGACCTTCCTTTTCATTCTGGGCGAGATAACGAGATCAGGGGAAGGATGGAGGATATCCGCACAGGTGACATGAGCCGGGAAGGGATGATAGATCCAGCTCGTGAGTGTGCTGCTCTCCTAAAAAGCTTGAACTGGCACCTTTTGCTGCCCCGGTTAGGTGGCGCAATAATTGATTTGAAAGTGAAGCTAGCTATGAGCCGAAGAGACAATGACTACTTAGGAAGAGGTAAGAACGGAAATTTCTCTCGTGAATCATTGATAAAATGATAAGTAAGATTCTATTCCATTGAGTTTTAGACATGGTATTGACAAATCGTGTGAATGCAAAACTAGAATTAATGCATGTTTATGTTGGCATTGAGATGTGTTACATCAATGATTAGAATATGGAATTTGAATACATGATTTGGAATAGAATGGTTTTATCAAAATGCATATATATGAAGAATATATGGGAATAGAATGGGTTAATTGCCCATAGTGACGATATTGTAAAAAGTACTGTTTGTCAGTACTACATGAACCACTAAGATTGCTCTGAAACGTTAAAGTTTCAAGAATGAGAGTAGCAAGATCCACACCAATTAGAATGGTACCCATCGCGGCAACCATAAGATTGTCACACAATTCTCTAAGAATGACGCTATGTTTCTCAATTAAATTTGAGAAAAACTAGGTCATATGACACGAAAGTGTTAGAGCAAGTTTAACATAGTATTGTGTTAACTTGATTAAAGAAGAGGATTTGCCAATAATAATCGCTTAGGTGATGACAGAGGTTAGCCTTAATGGTAACTCTGGAGAATGGTTGTTGGATACTAGCGCCCCAAGGCATGTCTGTGATTGACGATCTAAGATGGATTCTTTTTTGGGACGTGTGTGTCCTTGTAAAGAATTAGAATATCTAAAGTCACATTCCCATATTATTCTCGAACGCTTGAGATAAATAAAAATTTTGTATCCAAGCAAAATGACCCATAAAATATGTGGTTAGAGAATCAGAATCAATAGATCTGATTTATGTTGATATGGGTAAACTTGATGGAAAAGACAATAAATAATTTATTGCTCTTTAGAGTGCTCTGATTGTCTAACTAGTTATTCGAAATAGTTTGAAATGCCTAGTTGCATTATGATTGCACTGATTATTCGATATGTGGCATGCATGTGGTAGCGTTAGAGAATGAGTAACATGATAACTAGAAGAACATATGAGTGTGTAAGTTATTGTAAAACACATAAGTCTATGAGACGAAATACTCATTAGTTTGTGAAAACCATTGATGTCAATAGATTCCATTTATATTAAGAAATAGTGGGGGTGATATCCTGCCTACTATAAGAAATAATGGATAACTAGTGGGGCGATGAATCTGAGTATGAACTCAGAAGACACAAATGAACCATAAATCAGGATTTTGGTTATGAATTTGTTATTTACACCCTAAGAAAGAAAGATCCTACAAGTATGCTAGAAGTTCGAACTTCCATAAAGATGCAGAATTGTGGGAGAATCCATTATTAACGAAATGGAATTATTGGAGTCTAATAAGACTTAAAATCTTGTAAAGTTACCTCTTGGTTGAAAAGCCTTGGGTAATATATCGATAGAATCGAACAAGATTTGGCATCTTTGAGAATTACCTCTTGGCAATGAAGTCATGGGTAATAAATGGATTCTTAAAAGAAAAGTGAAACCTATTGGTTTAGTTTATGAGTATAAGAATCGCCTAATAGCTAAGGCTTTAAGCGAAAAGGAAAAAATTGTAAATTTTCTTGTTATCTATTCACCATATGTAGAATAACATCCATGTATGTTCTGATTGCTAGTGTTGTGCGTCAGATGAATTGTTAAACAAGTTTCCGTGAATGGTGATTTAGATAGGAAAATCTACATGGGACAACCTATAGGGTTGTTATTCCTGAACATGCTTAGGGAGTCTATAGTTAGACAAATCATTGTAAGATTTGAAATAGACTCTAAAACGATGGCATGAATAAACTGGTTCTCTCTCATGGTTTTAAAAGTGAAAGTGACAAGTGCATTTAGTACAAATTTGAGAATGGCACTTGCATTATGAATGACACGTCGATCTTTGGTAAAAAGACTCGTGATGTCAATATTGAAAAACCATGATGGTTGAGAATTTTGAATGTGAAGGATCTATTTGAAACAAATGTTATGCTTAGAGATCCTAATAACTAGGAAAATACAAGATGTACACCTGCATACATGTTTGATGATGCTAGTATAAATATTTAAAGAACACCTAAGATGGTGTAAGAAAGTTAGAATATACTAGCATTTACAGTCTGCGAGAGGCAACTGATAAACATGAGACCCGATTTAGTGGGGGGTACTTGGCAGGCTTACTGATTGTCCTAGTATGAAGCATTAAAATGCTATTGAAAGGGGTCATGAGACACCTTAAAAGAACAGAAAAACCTTGGTATTTGTTATCAAAGGTTTTGCTGTATTGGTAGGGTATAGTGATGCGGATTAGAATACCCTATAGAGGACTCCAAGACAACAAGAGGATGTGTTTTAAACATCGATAGAGAAGCTATGTCTTGAAAGTCTAAAAAGTAAACGATCCTGGCTCAATCAACTAAGAAATCAGAAATGATAGAACTAGCAATGGCTAGTAAAGAGGAAAGTTGATTGAGAGGGTCATTACTAGTGATTCCCTTATGGGAAAGACCGATCCCTCCGGTAGATGATTCATTGTGATAGCACTGCAGCTATTACTAAATAAGGGAACCGGTTCTAGAACGAAAAGAGACGACAAATTCGTCGTAAACACAGTACTGTAAGAGAACTCCTAACGATAGGAGCAATGAGGGTGGATCTTTTAAGATCCTAACAGAATCTAGTTGATCCTTTGACGAAAGGATTATCTAGAGAGAAAGTCCAAAATACCACGAAGGGTATGAGACTTATGCCTACCGAACCATGGATTACAAGTGATGGTAACCCGACCCGATAGACTGGAGATCCCAAGAAACGGGTTCAATGGGTAATAACAAGTCATGAGTAATATTGAGAAAAGTTCATGCATAGTGAAGCATGAATCCCAAAGCCTTGGAGGTTGAGTTAAACTCTTAATGAGATCTATACTCTATGTGGAGTGAAGTACTTTACTTTGGGGGTACTTCTGATAGACTCACCTATGTGAATGTGGGAGTGGGGCCGCTCCCTATGGAACTTTGGAGGCACAAAGTTGCTAGAGCGTTCACTAAACCGGGATAACGTGCATGGCCATAAACGCACGGCCTATGAGAGAATATCACTCAATGAAAAGATTCGGTGTGCTACATTGTCTGAGATAGGGTTCAAGACTACGAGTCACCCTTATGAAATCGGAAGTGTAACCACTACGCTAAGGTTCAAATCTTCGCGATACCTTAGTTTATGCCCGATCTTATGGATCTGTTGATGCTCAGAGATAGTTTCAAAACTATTCAAGTGGGGGATTGTTGGGAATGAATAGCTTTGAAAGCTATATTGAATTAATTATCCCGTATTCTTTCTAGATACGAAAATAGGAAGGATAATTAATAAAAAGAATATTATGGAGATAATTAGGATTAATTATCTTAATATAATATAATATATTTTAATTATGGAAGTAATTATCTTCCTAATTAAAATGTGGCTTATTCCCAAAGAAAGAGGGAATATTCTAGGTTTTCTGCTCCTATAAATAGCAGACCCCTAGACCCTCTAAACACACCTCAGAGAGCAGAAACACGAGATAGAGAGTGAGTTCATAGAGCTCCGGTTTTCGCACAGAACCGATGAGCAACAAAATAAGAATGGCTGTTTTATCCTGGAGGCGACCGGCTGGTAGTCTGCCGTGCGCAACGAAGGCAGTGCCGCGAACGTCTTAAAGAGAGCGACCTAGTCCGCGACTCAGCCAGATCGGTAATCCTATTTTTCTGTTCGGTTTCTAACAAGGGTTAGTAGTTGTAGCCGTATATATGTGTTGTGTGGCCGAATTGTACAGTCAACAAAAAAACCAAGAATAATATCAGACTCTGCCGCTGTGTCGTGGACTGCTCTCAACCATCATCGTTGGGGAAACCATCGTGATCTCGTTGTCCCGCGTGCTATATATAGGGTCTGCGCGGCTGCGCTCCAGTGCACGTGCATATATAATACATACACACACGTAGCTGAGTAGAAGAGTTTTAGCTTAGGGTTAGTTAGTCACCAATAACCAAACCGGTCTACGATGAACCATTTCTTGTCACATGATTGATAACAAATGACAATAATAAATAAATAAATAAATACGTCTACCCAAAAAAGCGAGTACACCAAATAAGAAAAAACCACGTTTGGTATCAGAACCATTTCTCTTCGATAAGACGCGTACTATAAATCAGGCTGATCACACAGTCGCCGTCGTCGATGTCACAGCCGCAATCCATGTAGTATAAGTAAGGCTGATCACACCCTTAATTATGGTGATTAAGCTGGCTACATATAAGCTGAGCTGCTCGATCTGATGGGCTTTAACAAACCCTAGCTAAAACTAGCTAGGTGGAGTACTACTACTGGGCCGCAAGGATCGAGTAATTTGAATTTCCTACCTGACAATCAAGGCAGAAGGCCTGCATGCATGCGCTCAGGCGAATCATGAACACTGTGTACGTGCACAGAGCCAGCACAAGAACGTATAGGAAAGTCGTGAGAAGAGATGGTGGCGGTTGTCGGAGAAATGCAGCGCATGGAGATGGAAGAATCAGGGCGACCAATAAGATGAAGGGAAGCAAGATGGCCAACTTGGTGATAGTATTATTGGGCATGATCGTCAGCGCCATGGCTAGCTTGAGTGTGAGATATTTTATGTATATTTTTGTATGGATGTTGATGAGCATACTGGAAGTTTGGCGTGTGGCTGCTCATATATATACATATACCATCGATGAAAGAGTGGTCGTGATTTCGGATAAATTTGTTCATTAATTAAATGATGCTGTTATTTGGATTAATTGGAATTATATATTGCTCTTCTTGATTAAATTCCATTTGCAGCAGCGTTCAACATTTTGATGTTGCGTACGCAAGCATGAGTCATTTTGTTGGAAGGAAGGTGGTGTTTGTTAGCAACTTATTAGCACAAGTAAGTACTTATGTTTCAAAAAAAAAAAAAAAATGGGTAACAATATTTCCGTTTGTATATTTTTTTTTTTTTAATGCAAGTTCACTGAAATCAAACTCTCTCATTTTCTTTTATTGTCAAAAAAAAAACTCTCTCATTTTCTCGTCCTTATTTGAGACTAGCTTTTTACCCGACCCGTTGGTCGGATGAATTTAGTTTTATTTATTATATTTTTATATTAATCTATTTTTTCATATTTTCAAATAATTTGGGATCGTCTAAGTAATTTATTAGTGGGTTGAAACTAATATTTGTGCGAAATATTGATTGTAACATTAGTTAGTTTATAAGTATTTGTATTGATCATGCTATCCCTTACTGTTGTCTATATATTTTTTACATCTAAGAAAAAAATCACTTCCTATTGTTAGAATAAATTACTTAAAAAATATTTCTTCATAAAATTTGATATTATTCACTTATTTTTCTATTATATCCATGAAAATAAAATAATTAAGCATTGAAGTATTAATTATAAACTCCAAGGGATTTTCCCTATTAGTAATTTGGAGGGATAAAAATTTATCAAATAAAGGATTCAAATTTTATGGTCGACAACCATTAGGTACTAATTGAGAAAATACAAAATTATTAACTAATAATTCACTTTTAAATAATATATATCTCCAAAAGCAGTTGTGGTTGTTAATAGCTAACATTAATGTATACGGATAGTACAATTGTATTATAATGGACATATCTGAAATATTCCAATTATTTCTTCAAAATTTTAATTAAATAAGGCACTCTATAGTTCAAACATACAATCATTTGTTGTGAAAATTAAGTTTCTGAAAAAGATTCATGATTTTCGGAAATCAATATGGATTTTTTATAATTTATTTTGGTGTTGCCTTTGATATCTAAAAGTCAACACTTATAGATTTGTCTACTATGTCATTTGAAAGATTCTAAAAATTTATAACAAATATATACCACCAACAAATAAAAACTTTTTTGTCAAAAATTTGTGTGCCCATAAATTTGTTCTTAGCTTTGTGCTCGGCTTTTAGCTCGATAGTATAACATATGCTAAATTTACGACAGTCCTTGTGTCTGCCACCTATTTCATAGCATATTAGGTTTCGAGTATCCACAAATATTAGTACGCTTTCAACAATTATGTTTATAGTTACACGTATACTAACATTATGAAGTGAAAATTTACAACAATAAATAACTATACTAAAGAAAATTAATTAAAAAGAATACCATCCGTAAAGCTCAAGAATTATTAGTGAATTAGTTGGTAATCTATTATCCTCTTGCAAAAAAATGGACAATTACATTATGCTCATCGCTATTTTTGGAAGGTCAGATGATCAACAATAAAAGTCGGGGAATTTCAAGAAGATTCCCAAAGATGTTTCCCTCCCTCCAGACAAATGATCGACTTTGCTTTTGCTAGTAGAGAATGGAGCTGTTATACCTGCATAAAACAATGTCTCTTGAAATAGTGTTTATTTTCAACAACTTGCACAATTCCAAATTGATTCATAGGTCAACGCGATCACATATTTTATTGACGTATCTGTTGATCATTATAATTAGAAGCAACAAATAAAATGAAAAGCATAGTGATAAAGATGACTATTAATACCATAGACCGATAGACGCATCCCTCTTCGCTACTTTCTGTTGGCAACTACGGAAAAATAGAAACCTCTGGGCCTTCGAGAGACTATTGGCGCCGGCAACCCAGTTAGCCTACCAAATCCGGCAAATGCGAGTGCATATTGATCAATCTTCCAGGAGGATTGGGCAGGTTCTCGGGGAGGCTACAGAGCGGGTGGAAAGGGGAAATAGAATAGGGTTTGGGATTTTCACAAAAAGGCTACAATTTCCCCTTTCTTAGTTGTTCTGGGCGTCGCCCACCAAAGTGAAAACGCGTCTCCGAGTGCCCAGGTGCCTAGATCAATCGCCCAGAGCTAGACTGGGCGATTTCCTCCTGCCCAGCTATTAATCGCGCCTAGGCGAGAGATTAATCGCGTCTTCTTGAACACTGAATAAAAGTGGACCAAACAAAGACATTACATCCAACTCATTTCAGTTCCATCTTAACACAGTATCGGAGGCATGTACTATTATTATACAAATGATCTTACGCTCTCAATTAGGAACTAAACGAAGGTTAAATGCTTGATTGGCAAACTAAATCGATGAACCTAGTGATCTTAAAGAAAAAATTAATGATCACATGATTTCTTGGACCAAACTACTAAAGGAAAAAAAGAAAAAAGAGACCGTACATTAGCATAAGAACTCAACAAATTACTTATAAGAACTAATGACATAAGGAAAATGTAAACTCAAACCGTTCTTCCGAAGGTCATGGATTAAATCATTAGTTGTCGATTACATAGCCTAAATTGCAAGTTATATCCAACATAGAGGCAATTTAGAAACAAAAAAGTTAGATAAGAAAGCCGTGAAACACAGAAAAATTGAGTGAACAAAGTGGGAAGTATTGCTTTCAATTAAGCTTGATTATGTTGACATAAAGCAGGCACACATTGACGTTGGAAACCTAAACAAAAAGCTTAAAAAGTGGCAAGAGAATTCTTCCCTTGAGGTTCAAATATAGCCTACCTATATGAGTAGAGCCAAGTAATTACCATGATTCCATTTTACACATACCATCTCACAACCAACTGCTGCTAATGCTCTGGTCCATTCCAAACCTCACCTGCTCATATCTCCAATACCATATCACGAAACCAAGAATTATACACAACTAAAAGATCCAATAAGGAGAGTAACTTAGCATGGAACTTTGTGATGGGGGCAAATTCTATGGTCAGTATTAAGCTGTGCAAATTATATCACCTCTGCAAAGCTCACTACTTCCAGTAGTTTCTCACAGAACCAGCTACCGTCCTAATCCCTTCCTTCCTTCCTTCCCAGGGTCAGAGTGTGAAAAATGGCGTCCATCTCCGCCAAAACCACAGCTTCTTCCTTCATCCATGCATCTCTCCGTCGCAACCCCTCTCTAGGGGTTTCCTCCACTCCAGTTCTCGGTGAGTACTCTTGACGCCCCCTCCCCTGAAATTCACAATTACCTCTGGCTTTTATCAATTCAGCTTGGGGGAACCAAGAAATTGAATCGATTGGGTGATATGCAGGGCTGCCGTCGATGGCGAAAAGAGGGAGAGTGGTGAAGTGCTCGGCGGAAGGAAACGGAAAAAACGGCAGCGGGTGGGAGAAGAAGGGGATGATGAGCGCTTCGCTGATGGCGGCGGTGGCCGCAGCAGCTGCGTCGAGCCCAGCGGCGATGGCTCCTCAACGGATGCGAGTAGCCGGAGCGATTTGTAGCGACCATCTAGAGGCTGAAGCAGAGAAGAAAGAAGAAGCAGGGTTCGTGGCGGCGGGGGAGACGGTGGTGGCGGCAGCAGTAGTTGTGCTTCTCGCCGGAAGGGAAAGCCTTGATCGTCGACAACCTCTTCGCCACGGAGATAGTTCGCTGCACTCCCAAACGCGATCTCCTCAGTCGCAGCAGAAGCGGGCCGTCACTGCTTTCCGCCACTGACCACCAAAACGTCTGGTCGTCTTCCCATGAACTCAGCAACAGCCGGCCGTCAGCGCCTTCCTCCGCTGAACACGAAACCGTGACGCCCTCTTACCAGAATTTTCCGATGGAAACTGATTCTCCTCCTGTCCTGCGGGTAGGCGAAAGAATAACGTGGGAACCAAGTAGAAAAGGTGGTATTTCAGCCAAACGAAAATTAAATGAAAAATAAATAATAACTAAATGATAACGTGGGAAACCAGGAGAAAAAGGTGGGTAGTGGACGATTCCTAGTTCTGCAATCTGGCGAGTAGTTATATTTTTTTCCCGCTCAACACCCTGCCACATCAGATTCCTAAAATCACTCTATGGATAGGAAAATTTGAATGGGGGTGGCGGTTTTACTTTTCAGCTATAAATTATACGGTTGATTAAACAATCGCTGAAATAAATTTGAACGTGGAGATTCCCAACTCCCATCTTCGTCAGACAGTTCGAAATCGGGACGTCCTGGCGTGTTCTGTTAATTTGAACTGTCTTGGTGGTCACGAAAGAAAACGACAGTAGGTCACATCAGAAAAACTCTTGTCCTACAGTAACTCCATTGTATCTTTAAGGGCTCGTTTGCTAATGGGATTTGGATGTTGTATTTGGACTCCAAATACAAACTATCATGTTTTTTGTCCAAAGCCTTTGTTTGTTAAAGTAGGCAAATCCGTGGGGCCTACGGATTTGGATACTTTTTTAGTTCCAAATCCGTGGACCCCACGTATTTGTAAATACCACATTTCATTTGGTATTTGCAAATACCACATTATGGAAGACAAATTTTTGAGAACCAAATACCAAATGAACTAAATCCATGATAAAAATTCAACTAAACAAACAATGTTATCTTTCAAATACAAATGAAACAAATCCATCGTAAATCCAAAGGTTTTCAAAACTCAGAACCTTCATTTTCAAATCCAACAAGCAAACGAGCCCTAAATGATTTTCAGGATTATTAAATATTCCATCGGCTGGTTACGAAGAGTTTTTTTTTCATAAATAGGAACTAGCGTGTGGCACAGGCCAGTTGGCCGGAGGAAGGTGAGGTATGAAATTTGATAATGTAATGGAGTGTATAGCTTATTGTTGTATAGTTTTTTTGGGAAACACGTGATAAAAATACTGAATTTTAGTAGGAAAGAGACATGAATGATGCAACGAATCAAAAATCAACCTTATGAACCAAAATCAAGTACTTGTTACCTTGTGAAACAATATTATTTCTGGTAATATGATGAGGTGGAGTAAGTTTTATAGAAACCGAATTCCAGAAAATCGAATAAAAAATCACCTATCCCGCCGGTTTTCGGGAAATGAGCATCTCACAATCGTTGCTAGCTTTTACTCGGCCCGTCGGCCGATTAATTTGCTTTATAAAACTTTCATCTTGTCGTCATTGTGCTTTCTAGTTTTTGCCAGACCATGATAAAATCTAAAGAAATCAAGAACGAACAACATGATTTGGGATAGGAACCGTTGTTCCTGTATTCCTAGAAAATGGTGGTAAACACGGACTCACTATATCGAGGAGATTACAGATTACAGAGGAGTATGAGAAGTATTTATAGTACTTATCCAAGTGGGTCTAAACCTAATCCAATATGGCAAAGGAAACGGTTACAGACTAGGCCCAGAACTAGAACCCAAATAACATTGAGCCCATAGACCCCCGACTAATCCAGTCGTAGCGGCTGATAGTCCGATTCAAGTCACATCAACATACCTGTTATGGAACAATCCAAGTACCACATCGAAAATACAAGAGAAGGAGCCATTGTTTATTAATGTACGCTTTGGGCCAAACCCGCACGGTTTTACTTTTGGATTTCCTCCCCAAAAGGCCTCGTACTAATGAACTTGATGGACACCAATATACAAGGGTTCTTTCCCTTATATTTCTGATGTGTACTTGGATTGTCTCATAACAATCCTCCCCTCAAGACAAGGACCACGAACTTCGTGTGCTCTCCTCAACGATTATCTTGATCTGTCAGACGCCTTGTAGCCCAGACGTGGATCCACCAAACCAGGCACAGATCTCAAATCCCGAGGTCACCGAACGAGGGTCCACCCAACTGACATCCACTGCCATAGGTCCGCCAAACCAGGCTCTGATACCACTTGTCGTAACCGAGGTGCTTAATTAAGTACAATATTGTTCGCTTTGGACCAAGCCCGCACGATTTTACTCTTGGGTGTCCTCCTCAAAATGCGTCGTACTAATTGGACTAGGTGAACTCTTATATACAAAGATTCCTTCCTTTATATTACCGATATGGTACTTGGATTGTCCCATAACCATACCAATGTACCATACCATATCATTTCACAACCCCAATTCTTATCGTACACATGCATGTCGTCTAATTGGAATTGTTACCAGACTTAATACCATGTTGAACAGCTGTAAGCCACTTTGAGGGAAAGCGGATAGGCACGGATTTTATTTCACCAAAGGAAAAATTACATTGTTTCAATATACTACATACACATATAGTATCTGATAAAAATAACTAATGAAATTAAACAAATATTACAAAACAGTCCTAAAACTATACAATTTAAACAGCTAAGTAATTGGTGTATCTCCCTCGGACAAGAGAGAGAGCAGTGCATGTGATTCCATGGTTTAGCTTAGAGTAAATTAGTTAGAATTCGTGCAATTGTTAGAATTGATGTATGAATACTTTAACTGTAATTTAATGTATTGTCTAAATGCATGTATTTTAAGATTACATTGTTTGGCCGTTGCGATTGTAATTTTAGGAATAAAATGAGAAAGTCACATTTTAAGTGAAAGGTCATGTTTACCGTTTCTTTTACGTATATGAGTAAAAAATGCATAAAAGTTGATAGGGATATAAAGGGAAAGAAAAAATGAAAGAACAATCTCAAACCACAATCTCACCAAATTGTTGAGATTGTAAATCATTCATATTGAGTGATTTCAAGTGCCACATCCATCGATCAAATGCATGCACTGTTATTCATTTTGAAACAAAAAAAAAAACGCAATGCATTCTATTCAATACATGCATTCATTAAATGCATAATTTCGATACGCATATACCAAACGCCCACCCCTTAGACACTAATGAAAGGTATTTTAGGAATTATATCAAACATTAAAAATCAGGTGTTACATCACATCACCATTAACCAAACCGTCTATGATTAACCATTTCTTGTCACGTCATTGATAACAAATGACAATAATAATAATAATAATATATAAAACATGTATAATCAAAAAAATTAAAGTGTTGCACCACCAAATACTGAAACCAACATGTTTGGTATCAAAACCATTTTTCTTTAATAAGACGCGTATTATAATCATTAGAACCGTTGGTTCATGTCACAGACACAATCCATGTAGTATAATTACGGCTGAAAGACACCCATAATTAGGGTAATGCTGAAGGCAGTTCGCGTACGAGTAGGTGCAACCACCACCTTCACAGTCTGTTGAACGGAAGCATTAAATATTGCTGCTGGAAAGTTGTATACGAGGTTGTCCCTCTGTTACTGTTGCATCAAATTGAAAGCATCTACATAAGCGAGCTGCTGCATGGGCTTAATTAACAAAACCCTCGCTAAAAATGGAGAAGGTGGAGAGTACTATCGGGCTGCATAGTTAGTAAAATATGGTACGTGAGAGTTACGTATGAAATACGTACGGGTATTTTACTTCAATCTCTAAACTAATGTTACGTTTTCAACAGTACGTTAATAGTCATAAACATATAAAATTAATTATTTTAAAAAATAATAAAATATTAGTAAAGTTAACAATTTAATTCATTAAATACGGATATTCAACGGGTTATACGGGTTTAGTACGGGAGCCATCAAATGAAGGAGGAAAAATGAAACGGCCTGATAATAATACGAAGACGGAAGTTTTAAGCGCGGATAAACATAGTAAGAGTTACATATACGCATGTATTAAACAGAGTAATTACTAACTATATGCAGTGTGGGCTGCAATGGATCGCGAGTTTTTCGTACGTACGTACCTGAGATTCAAGGCAGAAGGCGTGCATGCATGCGCTCAGGTGAATCATGAACACTATGTAAGTAGACAGAGCCAACACAAGAACGAAGAGGAAAGAAGTGAAAAGAGATGGCCCATAATTATGAGAATCATCAGGACACAATATTACATTACATGGGATTAGGACGACCCATAAGATGATGGGAAGCAAGATGGCCAACTTAGGGATAGGATTACTGGGCATGATCTTCGTCGCCATGGCTAATCTGTGTGTTGTTGAAGCTTAAGTGGGATAATTAATGTATCTTTTTTGTATGGATGTTGATTAATTAGCACTTGAAGTAGTAGGTGGCTGCTAAATTATATACACCACTCGATGAAGAGTGGTCATGATTTTGATTTGGATTTGTTAGTATAAAATAGGTCACTAATTATAATGCTGTTATTTGGATTGATTGGGAATTGCTCGGCTTGATTAAATTCCATTTGCAGCAGGCAACATTTAACGTTGCGTACGCAAGCATATATCATCTAATTGGAAGGAAGGTGGTGTTTGTTAGCACTTAGCACAAGTACTTGTGATTCAAAAAAAAAATTTTGGGTAACAATATTTAATTTGTAACCGTCCGAACTTTTTCTCGATGAAGATATTGTCCGCTTTAGGTCTCAACCCTCACGGAGGGTGCTATTCAAGGTGACTTCACATAAGGTCACCCATCCTTGTTGTACTTCACGGAGGGTGTTTGTACTTCACAAGAACTCTTCCCTTTCACTCCAAAACACGTATTGTCAGTTAAGACCGATTTCTTACTTATGCACCATGGATCTCACCCGTGGTTTGTAGATGTGGGATTCGCCTAAAATGTTACAGTATTCCCATTTGTATATTTTATTTTTTTCACCCAAGTTCATCAATTGTTACGAGCATATTATCTTGTGTTTGTTGCTCCTAACCTTTGAAAGAATACCAATCAGTAATCACGCAAAGCATATTATCTTATGTTTTATTTTGTTTAACGCAAGCTCATCATCGATTGTTCGAGCATATTATCTTTTGTGAATATGTTAAAACAGGAAATCCTGGTCAAACAAACTCTCACATTTTCTCGTCCTTATTTGAGATTAAACAAATCACTGATATCAATTTGTACGTGGATTCCCAACTCCCTTCTTTGTCAAACAATTCGAAATCGCGACTTTCAGCCAGGCGTGCTGTTAATTTGAAGGTCTCGATGGTCACGAAAGAAAATGACAGTACGTAGTTCACGTCAGAAAAAAAAAAAAAAACTGTTATGCTACGGTAACTCCATTATATCTTTAATTAATGATTTTCCAGGATTATTAAATATTCCATCTGTTGGTAACGATCGAAGAGTTTTCTTTTGTGTGCATAAATAGAAGTAGTTCTATCCCGGCCCTCGGGTTGGTTTAATGGTTTGTGCACGTCAAATAAGGATCCCTGATCATATATAACTAGCCCTAGTGTTGGCGATCAACATATTGAGTTCAGGCTATCAACGGCGGACGACAACAGTGACTAATCTCTCGTTACGCCTAGGTGATCATGCACGAAACGTCAAATGGTTAGAGACAGAGCGAGTCTGAGCTATCTTCCCCGTGAGCAGGGATCGATTCTCGATCAATCTCTCGAGTGTTGTTCATATTGGTTGGTATTTCATTCATGAAAAATAATTTTGCAGGTACTGTAATTCCATCAGGGTTCAGGAGGCTATGTTTTTTGGTGAGAGTAATACGTACATGCTGTGGAAAATGCTTCTTGTTTGGGATCAACCCTAATTAACAATGTAGGTCTAGCTAGCACTTCTGGGTTACTTCAAATTAACTAAATATAGAGATCAAATTGTAACCTGTCAAATAAAAAAATATAGAATAGAAATGTAATTTAATGGCCAGTCAAATCAAATTTTGTATATAGGATTGTATGCTTCGATTGATCAACATGAAATAACTAAACTAACACCGTCATATGATGATGACGAAGAAGATAAGATCGATCGATCATTTATTTCATTAAAGACATGCAGTGAAAACACAGAGAACGTCCGGCCGGCTGGTGTGCTGACCGGCTTATCGGGAAAAGTAGGAGGAAAAAAAAAACCATCAATTTGAAAGAGCATAACAAAAGGGGGAAAGAACATACATGAAAGAAAGCAAAGTGACAAATATATACCATAAATATTGATCTTATCTCCATCGTTGAAATATTTTCGAACGAAAAATAATAATAAAAAAATCACATGAATATTCGAAGCGTTTGACTCATAATATCCTCATGGTAAATGCCGAAAAATATATTATTGTGGTAGATAGGCTATACCAATGGTAAATCATGACCTCCACAACCGATATCTTTTAAGTTAAAAAGAGAAAAATAGAAAATCACATGAATCGATGTGTTTTAATCATGGCTCCTATACTATGACAGTAAATAAATATTAAAAAATATATTATCGTGGTAAATAAAATCGTACCATATATCATCACGATAAACTATACATAAATACCTATATTTTTTTATATTAACAGCAGTGGTGAAGGTACGTTGAAACTAGGAAGGATTATATATCCCCAACTTTCAAATATAAGTTAAATGATATGTAAAATATGTAACTAATTTAAAAAATTTATTGACGTTCTACTCTCCAATTATCACGGTTCAAATTTATTGAGCAATCATTAAGGAAAGGAAGGAGAAGGCTATGTTATATATACCTGCTGTCTGTCCCGCCGTTGGAGGCGTTAACTGATCGCCATCCGATCAGCATGAGGATCATTCCCGCCGGCCGACGACTGTGGACTATCTACCGGCGGCTCCGTCGTCGATGCGCTTGCAGGAAAAAGGCCTGCATACATACATGCAAACCAATATATGTATATAGAATAGTACTGTTCATTAATTATCTGCAGTATCAAATTTGTCCCAAAGCCAAGAACTGTTCATTAATTAACAAGAAGCACTAATGGAGATGGAAATGAATACATGGAATAAGGGTGATCAGCAGCAAGAAAGCCAACTAGGCAACGTTAATTTGTTTAGAAATCGCCGATTTATTGGGTAAATAATCCAACTATTATGATCCATATATGTTTATTGGATTGGATTCGTGTATGCACTTAATTGTTTGGAGTTTGGAATGGGCTTAAGGCCCACTCATCCTTTCTATCGGATGGGCTAAGGCCCAGCCCGCTAAAATCTCTACCAAGACTTTCTCCCTGGCACAAAGGCCCATCCACCCAATCAAATAAGTTAGGGACAGTGGTCTACGTACTGGTAATTTTGCATGCATGTGTTTGGCAGATTCGTCGTCGAAGGGATCTGACTATGCATGCATGATCGATCACTTGGGAAGGTAAAAACGACATTAAGGATTTTCTGATATAAGATTTATTATTCAATCTATCTCCATAATTCTCGAGTTAATGTAATCAATTTATTTTTATATGAAATCAGAGTCTTTTTTATGATCGAGAGAGTTGTTCTATTCGAATCCCGATACCCCATTTGTAAATACATGATATTCTCGTTTTCAAAACCTTGTGTACACAAAAGCCCTTATAACTGATTTTTTATTTGATGGGACGTATGAAATTCATTATTGAAATCAGAGATGATCAGATCGATCATTTGTTTTGTTTTGTGAAGAAAGACAGAAAGGAAAACACCAAACAAAAGCAGTCCCAACTCATTAGGAAGGAAAAACTGCTCTGCCGGTGGAACAGCAGAAAGAAGAAGCCGAAATTACATGGAGATCGAAGCTGTTAAAGAAGGCAGAAGCAATGACAAGCATAGTCCTGGCAGCTGCAACCGACCCAGCAATAATCAAAATCTTGACCGTCGCACATATTTGGGTAAGTCGAAGCACACGTCTGGTCGTTGCACGTCTCGTTGCAGTCATCCTGCACCGACGACGACGAAGTAGTATTACTTTTGTGATTGTTGTTGTTGCTCATGTTGCTGGTGGAGGAGGAGGAAGACGATGGGGATGGCCGAGATACCGTCACTGGCAACGTTCCTCTTTCAGGCAGGGGGAGGGGCGACTTCTCGTCGTTCCTGGAACTGTTACGATTCACATGACGTGACATTCATTTTGATATATTTCGGAACAAAAGTATATTAGTTACACGAAATCATGTCATGATCGTATTTTTAATTTTCATAAATAAAAAATTCATTGAATTCGGAGTCGAAACGAAATGAAAGCAGGGAGGATATGATGCCAAAAAATTAATCTTCTTTCTCGCGATTCCAAGACTTTACATACCTGACATGAATCGGAGCATTGTCGTCGACATTCTCGGATTGCGGACTAACTGCTGCTCTTGATGCAAAGGAAGGTAAAACACCTGTAAATTTACGAATATTGGAAATTGTCATAAACCCAACCGAGATACATGTACATGAGAAGGTAACTACTTTCTTACACACGCCCCCCACTCAATCGAAAGTCAGCTCGTGGACTTGGAATTTGTACAGACCCGTCATACCATGCATAGCTTTTAAATCAAAACCGCTAATGTTTAGAATGATGAGGAGACTTGATGAATGCGTGAGTACCTCACGCGATAAAATCAAGTCGAGTACATCAAAATGAACATACTGATTTCAATAACTCGCGAGTTGTTGAGAGAGTTTAACCACTTATATATATTAAGACGAGGATAGAGATCAAATTGCGTACATGGAAGGAGGATGAGAAGCAGGACGGCCAGCTTGTCAGCAACTGTTCTGCTGGGAATCGCCATGGAAGGATGATTAGCCACTCTACTAATTCTGAAATGCTCTCGACCTCTGTAGCTGATAGTTTTCTCCCGGCGCCGGCCCTTGTCCCGACGGGGCGGCCTCCGGACTCTACAAACGCGCTTCTTTGCTCTTCGACGGATCAGACAGGTAACGAGGCGATCGCCCCGTCGACGGACATGGTGGTTGAGGTGTCCCCTCCACCGGTGGTGTCGCAACCGTTGATCTCGTATGCTAGTGCGGTGATGGGTCATAAAAACGTGACTACACAGAGCCCAATCGCCAGCCTCTGGACCCCTGTCGGGGAGCACGATCTCATCGCGGGCGAACGGAACGGGGAACCAGCTCTGAGAGTCTCGGCGTCTTTCAAGAACAAGATATGCGAGCCTTGGCAACGCACTCTCGTAGTGAGACTTCTCGGATGCAAAATCGGATTCGCTGCCCTGTGCTCCCGCCTCCGGTCGCTCTGGAGACCAGTGGGATCGTTGGAAGCCATAGACCTCGATCAAGACTGTTTTCTGGTGAAGCTTTCTAACGAGCAGGATTACTTCCGCGCGTTAACGGACGGCCCCTGGGTCATCTATGACCATTATCTAGTAGTTCAGCAGTGGACGCCCAATTTCAAGGTTTCGGACCCCCAAACGAAGAAGATGATCGTGTGGGTGCAGCTACCGGCACTCAAAGTTCACTTCTATCACAAAGAAGTTCTGCATATGCTGGGGAACCTAATCGGGCGCACGATTAAACTAGATTACCATACCTTAACGCAGCAGAGGGCCAAATTTGCAAGATTGGCGGTGGAGGTGGACCTGAGCAAACCTCTGGTCCCAAGAATTTGGCTCGACGACGAATGGCAGGCGGTGGAATACGAAAACATACCGACGGCATGTTTTGAATGTGGCAGGATTGGGCATGTTTCCGCTGCTTGCCCTCTCCTTCAACCAACGACGTCCCCGGTGAAGGCGGTGCAGGGCCTGCAAACGTCCCCGACGGCGACGGCGGAGGAACAGCCCGGCTTCGGCCCTTGGATGCTGGTTACGCGTAAAAGTAGGCGGAACTCCCGCGACTCCACCGTGAAAGGAAAGACGGAGATTTCGTCCAACGGCCAAATGGGAAAAACAGGGAAGGAAGTGGCGATGATCAAGGGCGGAGATAACTTACCTAATAAGGATGCCGTCATCATCTCCAGGAACGACAGGAGCGGCGGCCAAGAAAAGAAAGGAAGGAGCGGAAACAAGACAGGTGGTGACTCTCGCAAAGGGAAAGAGAAAATGGGCTCCGAGCCCGCTTTGGAGAAAGGCCTCCTTGGTCCTGGGCCCGCTGTTAAAACCAGACCCGGGACTGGGCCTTCGGCAGCTCCTATCAACACTCCAGGCTCCGCTTCGGATCGGGACATGGGTTTATTGGGCCGGGACGAGCCCAACCCCGAAAGCCCCAAAAGGGACCCGGGCTCTCCTGCTCAGACGCTGGTGTCGGGCCCAGGCTCTTCCTCCCCCTTGGTCCACGTGAGACAGGGCCCTAATGGCACCTCTCTGCAAATTATTGAGGTGAGACCGAGAAGCTCCTCCTCCAAGAACGAAGCGGAAGCGCTCTCTCCATCGGCCAGGTCGCGGACCAAGAAGAATAAAATTGACAAGAACAGGCAGCCTAAACCTTCCCCTTCAAAGCTCAAATCAAGAAAGCCTCTTCAAGTTTGGTCGCCAGTTAAAGACAGGAAGCCAAAATCCAAAAGCAGAATGGCTACTCTGACGCTGCAAGAGATATCGGCGTGGACGGAAGCTAAAAATCAGAAAACCAGGGAGTTTGGTGCTGGGAACCCAGCGGTGTCAGCCAGCGAGCTTCCCTCCCCAACCCGCCAGGATGCGACGGCGGCTTCGGCGGATAACAACCAATAGAGCCTTCCTTCCTTCTCTTCCTTTTCTTCCTGTTTTATATCTTTATCGATGTCTCACAATTTTAATCTTGAATTTAAAATCTTCTCTTGGAATGTTGGTGGAGCAGGTAGCAACTCCTTTCGTCGAGCCTTGAAGTTGACTATCCAGGTTCAACGGCCAGATTTTGTAATCCTTCTTGAGCCCCAGATTAGCGGAAGAGCTGCGGATTCCGTGTGCGATAGACTTGGATATCCTAACTCGATCAGAGTGGATGCGGAGGGACGGAGAGGGGGGATCTGGGTCTTCTGGGATGCAGGGGCCTTCTCGGTTCAGCTGCTCTCCGCCTGCAACCAGCACATCTCGCTCCAAGTCTCTCGAGGTTCTGGCCCATCATGGATATTGACTGCCGTTTATGCATCTCCCCAGTACAGCCAGCAGCAGAGTCTTTGGGATAACCTGATCAATCAGAGCAAATGGATTAACATTCCCTGGATCCTCACCGGGGATTTTAATGCCATTCGCACTCTAGACGAGAAAGCCGGCCCCTCCACTGCAAGCACAGCTCGCAGATGCAGGACCTTTAACGACCGGATCAACACTGCTGAGCTCATTGACTTGGGGTTCTCTGGACCTGCCTTTACCTGGACTAGGGGAGATGAGGACAGAACTTATAAAGCCAGCAGGCTGGATAGAAGCCTCTGCAATACTCGGTGGAACTCCTGCTTCCCCAACACGTCGGTCATTCACCTTCCGAGGCTTCAGTCGGACCACAACCCCATTTTAACTACTGTCTCAAATCAGGGAAGTACTTCGACTTTGTCTCGTCCTTTCAAGTTTGAGGCTGCTTGGCTGACTCACTCGGACTTATTCGACTTTGTTGCTAATTCTTGGGAGCCTGATACACCCTTACAGACTGCTTTACCTCTTTTGGCAGGAAAGCTCCAGGATTGGAATAAGAATGTCTTTGGCAACGTACAGCAACGGAAAAGGCGGCTACTGGCAAGGCTTAAAGGGATTGAGACTCGTTTAGCTGTGTGTTTTTCCCCAGGGCTAGCTAAGCTGCACTCCAAGTTGGAAGCTGAGCTTGATCAAGTCATGGAGCAAGAAGAGCTCCTCTGGTTTCAGCGTTCCAGGGAGAAATGGGTTCAGTTCGGGGAGCGGAATACGGGCTATTTCCATCAGCAAGCGAACATCAGGAGGCGTCGCAATAAGATTGAGGCTCTTCAGGATGCTCACGGCAATTGGGTGACTGAGCCTCAAGACCTGGCCTCTCTTGTGTTTAATTTCTTTGCTGATCTTTGTACGCAAGAGGAGGATACCTATGAAGACAAGATGCCCAAAGGAGCTTTCCCCCGTCTCAGCCAGACCGAGTTGCTAGAGCTCTTGCGGCCCTTCACCGGCATGGATATCCATAGAGCCATCTTTGATATGAAGCCTTTTCAGGCCCCGGGTCCGGACGGCTTTCAAGCTTGTTTCTATCAGCATATGTGGAGGACTGTTGGTCGGAACCTCATTGACATGGCTATCAAGTTCTTTGAGACGGGTACTCTTCCCGAGGCGGTCACAGAGTCGACTCTTGTACTTATACCCAAGGGGGAAAGACCGGAGGTGGTGAGCCAGTTAAGACCGATCTCTCTCAACAACGTCAGCCTGAAGGCAATCACCAAGGCCATGACTAGCAGACTCAAGCCGATTATGAGGAGTTTGATCTCCCCTCGCCAGAGCAGCTTTATCCCGGGCCGCCAGACGACGGATAACATTATCGTAGTTCAGGAAGTTCTCCATTCGCTTCATAAAAAGAAAGGGAAGAGGGGAGGTATCATCCTCAAGATCGATCTGGAGAAGGCTTATGACAGGTTAAGGTGGGACTTTCTCCGGGATACTCTGAAGGAGGTCGGCCTTCCAAGCACGTGGATCAGTTGTATCATGCACTGTGTCACTCAAAACAGGATGCAGATACTTTGGAATGGACAACTCTCTCAGTCTCTCAATCCGACTCGAGGAGTTCGCCAGGGAGATCCCTTATCCCCTTACCTCTTTGTTCTCTGCATGGAACGTCTCTCTCATTTGATTGATGAAGCTGTCTTTAATGGGCAGTGGAAAGCGCTTAGGCTGTCAAAGAATGGCCCGCCTCTCACTCACCTTTTTTTTGCAGATGATCTCCTGTTGTTTGCTCAAGCGGATACTCACCAGATCAGGGTCATCAAGCGGATTCTGGACGACTTCTGCTACAGTTCCGGGCAGCGTGTGAACTATCACAAGTCCATCCTTTATGTCTCCCCAAACATTAGCCGCGAAAGAGCTAACCGTATGAGTCAGCTTGCAGACATCCCCCTGAAGATGGCGCTTGGCAAGTATTTGGGCATCCCGGCGATTCATGGGCGAGTGACTAGGGAGAGATATCAACCCCTTCTCCTTCGCATTCAGAAGAAGCTGGCGCCCTGGAAAGCTAGGAGGCTATCTTTTGCCGCGAGAATCACAGTGGTTAATTCGGTTTCTGCTTCTATTCCTGTTTACTACATGAATTCTGAGCTGATACCGAGTGGAGTGTGTCACAGCATAGATAAGATGAACAGGGATTTTGTTTGGGCGGAGGAGGAGAACAAGAGCAGGATGCACCTGGTGGCTTGGGATAAAATGGCGGTGCCGAAGAAGCACGGAGGAGTGGGCATCCGGCCTACCAGACAGGCCAACCTGGCCATGCTAGCTAAGGGGGGATGGCGGCTCATCAAGGAAAAGGAAACTCTCTGGTCTCAGATCATGCATGCCAAGTATGGTCATCAAAGGGAGAACCTGGATATCCTCTGCAGTTCTCAGGGAAGTTCCTTTACCTGGAAAAGCTTTGCTAAAGCTGTTGATGTGTTAAAGCAGGGATGTGCCTGGAATATTAAGAATGGTAAGCGCACTAAGTTTTGGTTGGATTCTTGGGTTTTGCAGGGGAGCCTGAAGGAGGTGGCCACTATGCAAATTGCCGAGGACATGGAGCAAATGACGGTGGCTGATTACGTGACTGTCGAGGGAACGTGGCGCCTCGACATGTTCGAGGCCTTCCTGCCTGCTGAGGTCTGTCAGAAGATTCTCAGCGTGGCGGTCGACACGCTCTCCAATGAAGAGGACACGCTGTTCTGGACTGCTTCCCCGGACGGGAAATTCTCAACCAAGACGGCCTTCAACCTCATCATTCCGCAGCCGCAAGACCCGGATGAGAAGCTGTGGAGGACGATCTGGCGCCTTCCAGTCCCGGAGAGGGTTCGTGTTTTCATGTGGCAAACGTGCACCGGGAAAATTGCCACTAACAGTCTCCGTTTTCACAGGAAAGTAGCGGCGGATCCTTGTTGTCCGAAGTGCCCGGGGTCACCAGAGACAATCTTGCACACTCTCAGAGACTGCCCCCCAGCTACTTTCTTTTGGCTTCGGCAGATCGCGGGTTTGCAACAACAAGACTTCTTCACTCTCGATCAGGGAGATTGGCTGCGGAGCAATCTCTCGAGGACGGATACGGTGGCGACAGGGATGCCTTGGCCTGCTCTTTTTAGTACGGCGCTTTGGCTCATTTGGAAAAACCGTTGTGTTCTCTGTATGCAGGGTACTGGAGCAGCTCTCACCCCCCCCCCCCCTCACTGGAACACTCGATTTTGGCCAAGACGAAGATGTGGTACAATGCTTGGCTCGCCCCTCCTCTCCTTCCCTGTAAAGGAAATCGCCCAGCTGACAGAGTGGAGGAAGAAGTGGGTTGGAGGTCACCGCCAGAGGGATGGATCACGTTGAACACTGACGGAGCCTCCAACGGCAATCCTGGGCCAGCAGGGGCTGGGGGTGTGTTACGCGATCAGATGGGGCACTGGGTCGCAGGCTTTGTCGCCAATCTTGGCACCGCCACGGCGATTCTCTCGGAGCTTTGGGGAATTTCCTTTGGGCTTGACATCGCTTGGAAGCACGGAGGAAGAGCTATTCACATCCAGACAGATTCGCAGCTGGCGCTACAGCTTATTGAGGCTAGACATGACCCGATTCACCCGTATGCTACTCTCCTCTCCACCATTCGCAGGAAGATTAACCGTGACTGGCTGGTTCACCTAACGCATACTTACCGAGAAGGGAATAGAGTCGCGGACTGGCTCTCGAAGCACAGTCTCGTCTATCCCTACGGCATGCATGAGTTAACGAACCCGCCGCCAGGAATTAATTCTCTGCTCAGGGACGACATGATGGGCATTACCAGCACCCGCAGGGTGGTTGCTACCTCTCCTTCCCCTCTTTTCACCTCCATGTAATCCTCTTTTCTTGGCTGTTTGCCTCCGTCTAATGCAAAAAAAATATATATACCTGCTGTCTGTCCCGCCGTTGGAGGCGTTAACTGATCGCCATCCGATCAGCATGAGGATCATTCCCGCCGGCCGACGACTGTGGACTATCTACCGGCGGCTCCGTCGTCGATGCGCTTGCAGGAAAAAGGCCTGCATACATACATGCAAACCAATATATGTATATAGAATAGTACTGTTCATTAATTATCTGCAGTATCAAATTTGTCCCAAAGCCAAGAACTGTTCATTAATTAACAAGAAGCACTAATGGAGATGGAAATGAATACATGGAATAAGGGTGATCAGCAGCAAGAAAGCCAACTAGGCAACGTTAATTTGTTTAGAAATCGCCGATTTATTGGGTAAATAATCCAACTATTATGATCCATATATGTTTATTGGATTGGATTCGTGTATGCACTTAATTGTTTGGAGTTTGGAATGGGCTTAAGGCCCACTCATCCTTTCTATCGGATGGGCTAAGGCCCAGCCCGCTAAAATCTCTACCAAGACTTTCTCCCTGGCACAAAGGCCCATCCACCCAATCAAATAAGTTAGGGACAGTGGTCTACGTACTGGTAATTTTGCATGCATGTGTTTGGCAGATTCGTCGTCGAAGGGATCTGACTATGCATGCATGATCGATCACTTGGGAAGGTAAAAACGACATTAAGGATTTTCTGATATAAGATTTATTATTCAATCTATCTCCATAATTCTCGAGTTAATGTAATCAATTTATTTTTATATGAAATCAGAGTCTTTTTTATGATCGAGAGAGTTGTTCTATTCGAATCCCGATACCCCATTTGTAAATACATGATATTCTCGTTTTCAAAACCTTGTGTACACAAAAGCCCTTATAACTGATTTTTTATTTGATGGGACGTATGAAATTCATTATTGAAATCAGAGATGATCAGATCGATCATTTGTTTTGTTTTGTGAAGAAAGACAGAAAGGAAAACACCAAACAAAAGCAGTCCCAACTCATTAGGAAGGAAAAACTGCTCTGCCGGTGGAACAGCAGAAAGAAGAAGCCGAAATTACATGGAGATCGAAGCTGTTAAAGAAGGCAGAAGCAATGACAAGCATAGTCCTGGCAGCTGCAACCGACCCAGCAATAATCAAAATCTTGACCGTCGCACATATTTGGGTAAGTCGAAGCACACGTCTGGTCGTTGCACGTCTCGTTGCAGTCATCCTGCACCGACGACGACGAAGTAGTATTACTTTTGTGATTGTTGTTGTTGCTCATGTTGCTGGTGGAGGAGGAGGAAGACGATGGGGATGGCCGAGATACCGTCACTGGCAACGTTCCTCTTTCAGGCAGGGGGAGGGGCGACTTCTCGTCGTTCCTGGAACTGTTACGATTCACATGACGTGACATTCATTTTGATATATTTCGGAACAAAAGTATATTAGTTACACGAAATCATGTCATGATCGTATTTTTAATTTTCATAAATAAAAAATTCATTGAATTCGGAGTCGAAACGAAATGAAAGCAGGGAGGATATGATGCCAAAAAATTAATCTTCTTTCTCGCGATTCCAAGACTTTACATACCTGACATGAATCGGAGCATTGTCGTCGACATTCTCGGATTGCGGACTAACTGCTGCTCTTGATGCAAAGGAAGGTAAAACACCTGTAAATTTACGAATATTGGAAATTGTCATAAACCCAACCGAGATACATGTACATGAGAAGGTAACTACTTTCTTACACACGCCCCCCACTCAATCGAAAGTCAGCTCGTGGACTTGGAATTTGTACAGACCCGTCATACCATGCATAGCTTTTAAATCAAAACCGCTAATGTTTAGAATGATGAGGAGACTTGATGAATGCGTGAGTACCTCACGCGATAAAATCAAGTCGAGTACATCAAAATGAACATACTGATTTCAATAACTCGCGAGTTGTTGAGAGGGTTTAGCCGCTTATATATATTAAGACGAGAATAGAGATCAAATTGCGTACATGGAAGGAGGATGAGAAGCAGGACGGCCAGCTTATTAGCAACTGTTCTGCTGAGAATCGCCATGGAAGGATGATTAGCCAAGCTGCTGCTGCTTTTCTTTCTTTCTTTCTTTCAAAGAGGGTTATATTTTTTTTATGTTAATTACATGTGGTATTTATACGGTATGAAGAGTAGGCAAATGCTTTGATACCTCTTTCATAGATAATAATAATAATTCGTTGATTAAGATTAATTCCTAGTTAACCAATTCGCCGTCTCTTTGGCTCTCTTGTTTCATTGCCTCCCCCGTCATTGAACAAAAACAATTATGCTCCAACTTTATTTTTTGGTAGTACATTACTTTTACGTTTAGACCAACCATTTAAACGGCCACCATGACATATACCATACCAACCGGGAGCCACTATATAGACTAGCAAGTCCCAATAATTCGAGTTATTAGAAAAGGGATCAATAGTGAATTTTATATAATGCACTCTCACATTCTCGTAGAATTCCGCAAACGAATGCCAATTCACGAGCTCGATATTAAAAAAGCTTATAACGCAGTTAGAACTATTATATTTCATCGATATAATTAATTGAAAGCTGGTAGGAACATGAACAGGACTCCCCCATTGTGACAACAAAGACCTTAAATCTTTACCATACCATAGGATGTGTCAGGTTTCGGTTTCATTATAACATTTTAGTACTTAAACTTTTCACATTTTACATATTGATCCCTTGGTTGAGGATGTCATTTGGATTTATGGATAATCCACCAATCCATAAATCCACCAATCCATTGAATCCAATCCATTTAATCCATGAATCTACTAATCCAATCCACCAATCCATGAATCAATCCATTTGCCGCCTCTAATCCTGTTACGTACGCTAGCACATCATCCATATAATAAATTGGAAGGAGGGTGATCTTTGTCGGCCGAATTTGTGATTAGTCATCCATAGCCAGCCCAGTCTTCCTTAGCTTTCTTCAGGATGGGCTAAGGCCCAGCCCGGTAAGTTCTCTACCAATGCTTTCTCTGTGACACGAAGCCCATAAAAATTACTAGCTTTGTATCCCGGCCTTTGACCGGAATGATAGTAGAGTGACTTTGTATATTTTTTCCCTCTTCTAATCGCACCAGTAATCGTCAACCCACTTACTCGACGGCCTAACATGTTAAGTTGGATCGACAACTTTGAAATTTTGAGAATGCACAAAACGTTACATCACATGAAAAATGAATTTTCAATATTAAAACTCATATATGTTCCTTTTTTATTCATCTTCGTACAATTTTTTTTTTCTTTCTTTCTAACTACTGTCTTGACATCTTCTCGTACAGTTAAAGACTACACAATCGTTCTGCGACGAATTGGATGATAAGAAATGAAAGTAATAATGATAACAAACAAAAAGGCACGTAATAAGACCAAAAACAAAGATAAGAACTACTTTCATTTGATAAGGAGCTAGCTTATCACAATAGAAAAACTGGTAATTATGGAGATGGATTCACTTACAACAACCATTATTTTACTAAACCTTAATTAGCTTCCTCCCACAAAGCTTTGCTCTCAAAATCTCAGGAAAATGTCTTTCACCAATGATAAGGGCGGCAGACGCAGTGATTGACTCGACATTCGCAATCCACGTAGTAGTCTGGATTTCCACACCCATTAGGGTAAATCTCAAGGCAGTTTGCGTAGGTGCACCCACCACCAGAACCTTTGCAGTCTGTCTGAACCGAAGCATTGTTGCTGCCGGAACTTGTACGAGGTCTCCTGCAGTCCGAAGTGTACTCAGCGTAGTCAAAATCGCGTTTTGAAACATAAAAAGTTTACGCTCCTGCACTTACAAGTCATAAAAAAAAAATTGCTTGTACCCGTAATCGAAACGCTTCTACATAAAATCACGATTTCGACTGCTGCTGCATTGCGTTTTGGGGATCGAGTTACGTACCTGAGATAATTGATCTGATCATCGTGATGATCCGTGATGCTGGAATCGCTGGGAGAATTCGATGGAGGATCATCGTTATCCCGAAGAGGAGCAATCGTTCTCGTCGATTCGATTGAAGGCAGAAGGCCTGCGTGCGATTCAGGCAAATGATGATCAAATACTGTGTATGTATGATCAAAACAAGATTAATGAAGAAGAAATAAGTGGAAATTAAGAGATGGTGGTAGTTAGGGGAAATTAAATTACAGTACATGGGATTAGGAGGAGCCATAAGATGAAAGGAAGCAAGATGGCCAACTTAGTGATAGTATTATTGGGCGTGTTCATCATCGCCATGGCTGAGCAATGGTATTACTATGTATCTGCTTATTATATACAACTATCAAGAGAGCTTGAGACTTTGGGTTCTTCATTATTTACAGTTTAGGATCATTCATACTCATCATTTAATTTGATCCCTTCTTCCATAAAGGACGTAAGCAAGCGACGTATATATATATGGCTAGATTAGTGATTTGGATAGAAGAGTTTAAGTTCTTAATGTTACTCTTTAATTATTAATTACGGTTCTTTCAAAGCTCCATTGTCAGATACGTAAATGGCTAACAAGCAAACCAGGCCAATTGAGGATCCCATATCCCAAAAGAAAACAGAGCAAAAACAAACGAAATCAATTGCATTGATAATCATAAATAAATAAACAGAGTTTTCTAAAACAAAAAACGAGCATTGGGAGCGTTGAATTTGACGACATCAATGATGAAAACACAACTTTCTGTGAAAGAATATGAAGTTCGTCTTTTGCTTATCCCAACCTTCATGACGGTTGATCACAAAAAGAGTCGCGCTTGCTTGAAGCGTTGGGGCTGTTACTTTTGTCAGATGGCATGACCGATGAAGATTCATCCATTGGTGGAATGGGGGATACCGGGGGCAAGAAATTGTTGCATAAAAATTTGTAAGATTTTGGAGTATATCCCAACAATGCTTCAACTTGAAAATGCTTTTCGTTGTCCGCTGTGAAAATTGTTTTCGCTTGTTCAATCTAGACAATTAATTGAAGTGCATTAGCAAGTATAAACTATATACATAATTAAGATGACCGGTCTAGCGCAGTTTTGAATCCTGTTTTGACTGGTCAGACCATTTGGTTTTAACTGGTCTAGCGCAATTTTAAATGGTCTATCTTAATTTTGACTTTTTTCATAACCGTCCAACCGAAATGTACTCCAACAATATTGTAGATGACCGGTTTCAGTTAGCTAGAGTCGGTTGAACCGCTCACCCAGTGATTGCAGCCTGAGCGCGTCAGCCCATAAAATCAATAAATTATCCACCAAAACCCCTACTTTCCCACCTTACCCCTTCTTGATCTAGATTATCTCATTTAGTTTTGTTGATCCATCCACATAAAGGAAGGAGTTTGCTCTGGAACGACGTCATTTTTTATTCAAACACTTACCCTTTATAATAAAATTAGACGAAATTACCGGACATAACTACTTGGAAACAACAATTAGATGAATCCTATTATTAATGGAGCACTTCTACTATATATGCTATATAGCATTGGTGCTTTAATGTACAACTGCTCCACTTCTACTATATATATATGTTATATAGCATTAGTGCTTTAATGTACAACTTAAAGTTGTATCATAACATTAAGTGTATAAGTTTAGGTTGTACTATAAAGCAATTTGTACCATTATGTTATGATACAACTTTACAACTTGAAGTTGTACCATCACATAAAGGTACAAGTTCAAGTTGTACCACAAAAGAATTTGTACAAAAAGTATAGGTACAATCTGAAGTTGTACCACAACGTAAATGTACAACTTTAAATTGTACCATAAAGACAAAAAACTTATAGCATCAATACTATATAGCATTGTAAAATTTCTCTTAATAATGCCCAAACTCATATTTTTTTTTTTGGTTCATCGTCGTGCAGTTGAAGATTACCATTGTTTTCAGAACAAACGGGACGATAAAACATTACCATAACATTAAATGTATAAGTTTAGGTTGTACTATAAAGCAATTTGTGTCATTATATTATGATACAACTTTACAACTTGAAGTTATACCATCACATAAAGGTACAAGTTCAAGTTGTACCACAAAAGAATTTGTACAAAAAGTATAGGTACAATCTGAAGTTGTACCACAACGTAAATGTACAATTTTAAATTGTACCATAAAGACAAAAAACTTATAACATCAATACTATATAGCATTGTAAAATTTCTCTTAATAATATGCCCAAACTCATTTTTTTTTTTTTTTTGGTTCATCGTCGTGCAGTTGAAGATTACCATTGCTTTCAGAACAAACGGGACCGATAAAACATTACCATAATATATAATAATAATAATAGATAAAACATAACTACTTCTGTTATTTTATTCGAAACGTAATCATAATTCGTTAATTGAAAACACACGGTAATATAATTATACAGCCTTCCTTCTTTCTCCCAAACAAAGCTTGCTCGCGAACTGTTACTGGACCCCATCATCAGTATTCTCCGGGGGAAGAACATGCCGCCGGCCGCCGCGCGCTCTCTGGCTGTTTTAAGGAGTTGAGGGATAGCAGAAACATTGATTCAATGCACATTCGCAACCCATGACGTAGCCGGGACCGTACGCTTTACACTCCTCCAAGTATATCTTAACGCACTTCTCGTAACTGCAGTCTCCGTTGCTACAGTAGTACTCTCCCTGGATCTCAACGGAAGTATTGTTGTTGCTGCCGGAAGAAGCTGCACGAGGTCCGTAAACAGCGAGTGGTAGTACTGAAGCCGTTCCTCCGTTGTCGCGGCTAGATCGGTGGTGCAGACGGTGGTTCCTGCGGGTGTTCCAGCATCGGCCTTGGATCAAACCTGATAATTAAAAAAAAAACAAAATGAAAGTATTCCGAATTTCGTACCTGAGATCATGATGATGATGATCTGTGGTGCTAGAATCGATGGGAGCCCTTGATGGAGGAGCATCGTCGTCGTTCCCGCGTAGACTAGGAGCCATTGTTCTCGCCGATTCGCTTGAATGCAGAAGGCCTGCAAGCAGAGGTTCAATCGTGAATCATATATCGTGTCCGGGCACCATGTGCTTAACAGAAATGGGAAACATATGGGGTCAGGTCATCGGGAATTGAACACAAGACCTCTCGGTAACAAAAGGCTCTGATACCATGTCAAGAACCAGTTTGATTCCAATATAATACGAGTTGTTGTGAAATGTTCAATCGTGAATTATATACTGCGTTTAATTACTAACAAAGGTGGCGGTGGGGGAAAATAGAGTACATACATGGGATTAGGACGACCCATAAGATGAAGGGAACCAAGATGGCCAACTTGGTAGTGATCATCATCGCCATGGCTAGCTAGCTGGGTGTTCTTGGAGTTAAAGATGGTTATGTATGGATGGATATTGGTGAGCAATGGTATAGTAGGTATCTGGTTTATATACAATTCATACTTAGGGTTTCTTTTCATTATTTACAGTTTAGGATCAATTCATACTTATCATTTGATTCCTTTCTTTCCCTAAACGACGAAAGCAAGCAACCATCTATATGTATATACATATTGCTAGATGAGTGATTGGAATAGAAGAAAGTTGTAGTTCTTGGGTGTTATTCTTTATTTCGGTTATTCCAAAGCTCGAAATCAATTGCATTGATAACTACTCCGTGAGGCTAACAAGGGGAAACAAGCAAAAGGAGGGAAGAACATGATAACAAAGAAGAAGAAGAAGAAAAGGTAGTGTCATTGATTAAGATGATGCCTTTGTGTAAATACATGTTTTGTACGTATGTATGCCTTCTATCTCCTCTTGATCCGTGACAGATAGGGATGACAACAAAACTCGAAACCACGCGCGGGTATCCTATCCGATCCAATCCGGTTAACGCGGGTAAAACCTGTGTTGACGGGTTTTGGATCGGATTTGGGTTTAAACCCGTTCACTATTTATCGGGATGGGTTGAGTTTGGATTTAGGTATACCGGCCCCGTGGATACCCGCTCACAACCATATGATTCATTTTCCCGATATATTTAATATTCTAAGCAACTTATAATCTTCTTTACGTTTGTGGAGACGTGTCTAATATTTCTTTCTGATTGTATAGAATGAAGTTGATATTATTAAGTGGAGAGTGAAGAAGTTTAATTGACAATGAGGAAGAAGTTTTCAATTAATCATGTTGTTTATAGATAATTTGTGATTTGCTTCAATTTTCTTGAGTTTTCTAGATTGGTGTTGAACAATTTGTATGGTTAATTTGTGATTTGCATGAATTTTCTAGAATGATGTTTTATATATGGATAATTTGTATTGAGATATTGGTATTTGACTTTTATTTTGATAGGAACTTGTTATTGAACACATGGGTGGCTTCACAAAAAATATGATACTAGGTGGATGGTGGAGGGTTGGAATTTTGTATTACAGAGTAATAAATCCAAACAGTCCGAAAAATAATAACTAAATACAAATATTTAAACAAACATAAGCCAGCGTAATTCTATCGAATTGCCACGTCGGCTCGATCTCCGAACAAGCCACATTCGGCGCCGGTTGCGAGTCAAGCTATTCGTTATTAGTACCCAATGGCGCCACTCCGATGACAAATTGATCTCTTCGTGATAGACATCTTCTTTGCATAAGATCAATTGAATTAGAAACTAAAAATCGACGATCATCATTCATCGAAATATATGAATCAAAAAAAAAAATTACATGTACAATCTTAGAAGTTAGACTCTACGATTTACGAATCGCACAAGCAATCGCAATAATTGTAATAATCCGGGTCACAGACGCAGCCCACTTTGCAATTCCTTTCAGCATCTTGACCATAGCACAGATCTCGGTGATACCATTGGCATTCATAGTCGTTGCAATAAGCATCGCAATATTTCTCCACCGAAGCTGTAGCGTTGTTGGATGCTTCAGCTTTAGGTCTCATGACTACACCTGTTCCTTTTTTCGGCACCAGTTGGGTTGCTAATAATTTCTTATTGTTGCTGCTGCATTTTTATTGACGGGATTACGTTAGTTGACCAATAATTAACGAGATTGCAGGAGAAAATACGCCCTACAATGTGCATGAAAATACAAATTAAATTTGTCCAATGATTAATTGATAAATTTGTGCGAGGAAAATAGGATATGTACATTGCGTAATATATCTCGTAGCGTCAAAAAACATCACACCAAAAATAAGATATGGGAAAAGATCCCGGGGAAATAACCAAACCGTACGTGCGTGAGACTTTCATCTCGCACGACTCCTAAATGATAAAAAGAAACTACATAATGCCTCGATGATGAGAAGCATACCTATCGTTAGTCGGAGCATCGTTGCCATTCCCCGACTTCGGACTAACTACTCTCGATGCGCTCGAAAGCAAAACATGACCTGCAGCAAGCTAAATATCCGTTATCTGAAACCGTTTCAGCCACTTTCAAAAAAGCTTGGAATACAAATGACGAAAAAGATTCAAGATGTTTATGTTATTTTGTTCTAAAGGCAAAAAGAAATACGTAGAAATTAAGATGGACAGATCGAGTACGTACATGGAAGGATGATGATGAGAAGCAAGACGACGACCAACTTATTGGCAATGGTACTGCAGTTGGGGATCGCCATGGCTATATAGCTATTTTTCTTGCTTTCTTTTGAGATAATTTTTCTTTTCGTCGGAAAAAGGTTCGGAATGTTACAGTATTTCTGCATGTTGAAGAATTGTTGCTTGCATGTATATATAGAGTTCGAAGGGGATGCAAAGGCTTGGATATTCTCCCTGGTATATATAATTAATTCATTAGTTAATATTCAATTTTCTTGTGCATTAGGGAATTTTTTTTTCGGTGTGGTTGTTAAACAATTCCAAATAATTTGCTTCTCTAATTGTTTCATAGGCCTCTCCGTCGTGAAAGAAAAACCAACTAATAAAATTACACGTGTTTTTTTGGGAGTACATTTACGCTACTTATGATAGAACAACCATTTAAACGGCTCACGATGCAACCTATGAATAGGATAGCTTGAAGGCGTTATAAGCTATTTTTGGTCTTCATCAAAATGAAAATAGAAACTATTCTTGTTCTTGGTGTTCTTCTGCCTTGTCATTGTCTTTGTTATCAACTTATATATGAAAAAACGAAGAGTTGTCACCCATAACAAGGTGAAAACTCTTAACTGCAATGCCAGGATTCATTCACAATCAAAATGCAAATTCATGTCATTTTGGTCAAGCTGTAAAATTTATTCCATTGATGACACCGAATGCGCCGGAGAAAGTAGAAACCAATGGCAGTTTCAGAGGAAACACATGTTTGGCTCTGAAAGCTGCCTATCATACTAAAATGTTACTCAGTCGGGCAGAGAACCTACTCCGTAGCCTCCGCTGGTTGGGAGACTTCATTTTGTTTCAAGTTCTCGAGTGCAGAGATCCGTGCATCGAGTGTCTCGTAAAGGCCAGTTACCTAGGGAAACAAATGAAAATGGAAAAAATGGGAGTTAAAAGAGACAGAATGCTCAACAATGCATCACACCATTCTCCAGAAGAGGAAAACAAGCTGAACTAGCAAGTTTGCTTTGTTAATTTATCGACTCAAATACCCTTCCATATGAAAGGATGCATCTACAACACAGTTGTAGGTCCTCGAGCATTTCTATGTCAATTTCTCTACTCGATTTACTGCAGTTCTAACCGGGTAGTGAACTCTGACAATTGAAATGAAATTGGACTACACGTTGTAAGAAATTGCTAGTTGAAGTTCAGAAAAGGCCAGATGCTGAGAAATGGAAAGATGGCCCATCTTCTGGAAACACTCTACATATATATATCAGCAGACTGGAAATTCAGTTGGTTTGAATTTGTAACTCTCTCAGCAATTAAGAATGTTTCAGAGAGTGATGATTGATGAATAGCACTAGATGACTCAAGAAAACAAAAAAATTCAAATGATCCAGTCAGAAGGAGATTAGTCTTATGAGTGGACCAAGCACATTATTACTTCCTCAGTCTGTTCTTAATCAAACAAAGAGATGAAGAGGGAGAAGAGAATGGAATTAACTACCAAGACTAGCTCAACTGTACGTTGGACATCATATCATAAACTACAAGCATTCAAGCAGTCCGAAGCCACAAGAAAGAATAATCTAGGTATTGGCACAAAAGCATTGAAGTGTGGAGGGTGATTCTGCAGAGCGGTTTTCGGTTGAATTATGGAAATAGAGAACAGAATACAATTTGGAGTCTCTAGTTGCTGGCTAGACACCAATGCATGGATTGTCAATTTGGAAGGATACAATCAAGAATGTAGATCAAGCTCTAAGAGTTATCCTGGTATAAGATGCAAAGCCAAAAGGTCTATAAGAGCTCTCTCAAGGGCAGGTGGTGAAAAGCACTGATGCCCTTCATAGACCTGGATGATGACACCTCAGAAGCACCTTAGAAAGGAGAAAAGGAGTTTTCTGAACAGAGAACAAGCATAACTATTTGTTTTCCTTCTTTCGTCTACTTCTTTTCAGATGACAATGCAACAGAAGCAATCCAAGAAAATGCCAAGATTGAAGCTTAACAGAGCGGATTTCATCGAGTATTCTCCTAGTTCTTATGTTCATAACAAATTTGAAAAGGATGATCACAAAAAGAAGTTCCAAAGATAGGAACTTGATCAGAAGGGCACAGGATTCCGTTCTATTCCTCAGGCTGGACGAAGGGAGTTTGAGATGAAGAGAGATACCCCCTCCAGGTTGGGGGGATCTAATGAGGCTCAATCTCCGTAGCTTGTCCGTGTAAAAGTTATTTCCTAGCATCTCTACTTGCAGTGTTGCAACAAAGCTAATATAATTTCTATCTACGAAAGGGCACCCATTCCATAATTAGATCCCACTCACAAGCCAAACCAGCAACCTATGTTGAAGAAGAAGAAGAAGAATTCTTCTTGCACATTGTTTTAGCAACTACATTTGGGGGGGAAAACATGGGATCGGACTATGATTGAACGATGCCATAAACAACTCTTACAGAAGCCTCCGGTCATCGAAATGCCAACCAATTACACAATCAGAATTGCCAGGAGGAAACTAAATCTACCAAACAACCAGAAACCCAACAAAGAAAAAAACGGAATTCCAAACCTACTTAACACCAAAGCAATCAGCTTCCCGCAAGAAAAACCCTGATGAATCCAAGCTAAAAGCAACGTCCTAATCTTACATTCAGCGTATAAATTTCTCGTGCCAACGGGCATTCGTAGAAAAAAAAAAGGAACAGCCTTCCGGCAACAAATACCTGTTGAGAAATCGATTCATGAGCCACCTTGTAATCCTTGTACAGACTGTAGAGCCCGACGAACGACGCCGTCGCTGCTCCGGCGAAGAACGACGCCAATCTCACCCTCAGCACATAACCCATCGCCGCCTTCTCCTTTTCCCTCTCTCTCAATTTCTTCTTTTCCCTCTCTTCGGCGCTCTTCGCTGCTTTTTCCCTCCGGCGGTGCCAACTGCCAACTAAAATTGGGAACAGACTGACACGGCGTCGTATAAGCAACCATCGGAGAAACCTCGAGTTTGACATATACGATGTCGTTTTTCAGTCCCGGTGACGTGGCCCGTGGAAGAAAATCCGTCCTACTGGGCTATAAATAGTTTCTGCAGAGTGGCAGGAAAAGCCTTCCTGCTTTGGACGTTTTCTCTGTTCTCTTTCTGCTGCGCCTGACAACAGACAAAGACCAGAAAGAGATAGAGAGAGAGAGATGGAGTGAAAAGGAAGGTGAAGGAGACGAAAGGGGTTTTAGGTTTTTTGTGGGTTTTCTACTGCATTTTGTGGGGAAGGAAGGCAGAGTGGGGGGGAAAAAATGACGCAGACGCCACCGCCACAGCCGCAGCAGGGGATGCTGATGAACACTCCTCCGGGAAACGTCACCACCGAGCAGATTCAGAAGGTAGTAATGTCATCTCTTCCTTTCCCCCGTTTTTGCATGGAGTTTTTTTTTTTCTTTCTTCTTCCACATTTCGTTCCCCAATCGTGATTCTGTAGTGAAATCTCCCACGCTTTCATGGGTTCTGTGAGGGAGATGGTTAGGATTATCTGCCTTTGTTCTTTCTCTCCTTTTTTGGGTTCCGCGGTTTCAAGGTCTTGAGTCTCATTGGATTCGTTGGGTATTTACAGTGTGAGTGTGCCATTTTCTTTAAATTGGATTTGGTCGGACATTGCATGACCAACAAGAGTAAGGTCATGGCATTGCTTTGTTTTGTGAAAGGGAATAGCAGGAACAAGAACTTCTCCTTTTCTGTTGCGTTTTACTGTTCTTTACCATGAAGTCCTTGGGCTATTTCTTCATTTGATCAATGATTTGTAGTGCTTGGGTTTGGATGCATGATGGGGGGAAATGCAAGATAGTCATTGGCTGCGTGACTTTGTAAAATTGTGGTGCGCTGATTATGCTTTCTCTATGGAATTCTTGGAGGCAGTTAATCTATTTGTACCTTCTTCGAGGTGTGAAGAATCGAAGATGTATTTGATTGCTTCTTTGTGTTATACACCACCTTTGATCTTGGTTCTCATTATCTGTTGCAGTACTTGGATGATAACAAGCAGTTGATCATGGCTATCCTAGAGCATCAGAGTGTTGGGAAGTTTGCTGAATGTTCCTCGTGAGTGATATCAACTAACTAGCCTATCTTTGTTTGTCTATTTAGTTGAGCATATGCATTGCATTCAAAAACTTATTTCCTCAGAATGTTGCTGCTTCGACTTCATTAAGACTTCCGCATGTAGTTCAATTTGGAAGTCCTTTCGTTTGTGGTCAGCCATCTCACTCTTGCACGAGCCTGAAAGATCGTATGGAAACATCCCCAATAAAAATTTTCAGCTCTGTTCTATTCTAGAGCTATGCTGGCTGACACCTGTATTCCAGCTAAACGTAGTTGGCTGTGCTGTATTTGAGCATGGCCAACGTCGGGAGTTCTGTATAGATAAGAGAACAGGTGTTATTAGGACTAGTAGAACAGTCTTGTGGGGCGTGTAAGTCTTATAACTTCCGCGATACATTGGTTAGAATAAGGCATTTCTCACTCTAGGATCAATAAGCCAGCCAGAAGGTGAACGAGTGTGCAGTAAATGAATTTTATATGTTTGTCTGGATCTGCTTACTTCCTTCTCTGGGAATCGACATGGAAGTTGTTAATTCTCAGTTGCACCTTAAGGGTTTTTCTCCTTTCTCCTCTTCCCTCGCTTTCACCTAAAATTGATGTTTTGTTGGCTTGACTTTCGTGGATGAGTTAAATGGACCAGCAAGTTTGATGCTAAGCAGTTTGGAAAGAACTGTTGTGCTTGGAATCACCTTGTAGCAGAAAAGAATTACTAAATTCCGCTTTTTCTTTGCATGCGATGGGGGAGCTGAATCAGTTTGCAAAACCAGCTACAACAGAACCTGATGTACCTAGCTAAGATTGCTGATGCTCAGCCACCACCACCACAGCCACAAGGGACAGCACCACCAGCACCAAATGTTCAGGTAAAAAATTTGCACAACCAAAATATAACTTGATTTGATTGCTGTTTTTCAAACGAATTGGTTACCCATTGCTCTTTTTTTTGTGTGTGTGTGTGTGCGTGTGTGTGTGTGTCTACATATACATTCAGATGGCGCCGGTGCAACAGGAGCAGCAGCAACAACAACAACAACAACATTACATTCAGGCATCCCAGGGTCAAATTGAATGGTCGCAGCAGCAGCAGCAGCAGCAGCAAATGTACCATCAAGCTCCTCGGCATCCTTTTCAGATGAACGACCCTAAGCAACAGCAACAACAGCAGCAGCATTCCTATCAGAGATAAGGAAAACATGTCGTCCTAGCGTCTCACGTGTGTTCCGAGTACTTTAGTTTCAAGGTTGCGATTCAATGGGCACCAGTATAAGCCTGGACTCTCACTTTGCTTTGTATTGAAGTGCGCCAAAACTTATATCCCATTTTAGGCTAACCCCATGGTTGTTCCCCGTTTGTTTGACATTAATTCATATCCTGTTGATTTGTGAAGCAACATTGGGTTTGGCCGAATGGTTCGATTTCAATATCCAAAACCCAACTACGCACTAGAGGCTGGGCTAATTTTGTGGCTAACCCATAGTCAGAGAAATTCAAGGCAAGGCAGGAAGGAACATCAATAAGGCAATGGTCCTATCAAAATACAACGTTATGCAAAGCAACAACCGAACATATTCCACAGCCATTGTAGATTTCCTCCACTGCAGATATAATTTGCAGTGAATACCATGAGATGCATTGCAACTGCAAGGTAATGGTGAGGCGAAAAGACATTTCCTTCTGCTATGGCAGCCAAGCATAAAGGGCAGCACGAAAAAAGCGACATATATGGGAATACACCAACCATATTGAAGACAACGAAGAACAAATTTCACAGAAAACCAACTTCTTTAGTCAGGATCTAATAACTCGTTTCTGTTTTTGCAGCAGGTAAGCATTTCCCAAAAGATTTCCTCCACTCAACAAAACCTCTACCAGCCACTGATATGCTGCATAAACCCCCCACAAGGGACGCATCCAGTTTAAGAATACCTCCTACAAGGCCGCAGAGTTACCATCATATCATTCTACGGATTCAAACCGTTTTCCCTATGACAACCTCTCATTCTTGGTCTGGATACTTTCTATCTTCTAGAAGTTGGCACGTTTCCAGTGACCCTGCAACAACGCGAAGCAACAAGAAATCAATAATTCATCAACTGACAGATAATGCATATAAACTTCTTAGATAGAAATACACCATCTTGGAAACAAGAGTTTTAAAGGGATTCAAGGCGATACCTTCCCTGCTGCTTCCCCACAAAACTCGAATTAGGCCTAGCGTGACTTGAAACTTTGCTCTGACCACTGCCGCTCAAATCAGCTCCTGCATTCGTCTCTTGACTGTTATCCTTCAATTTGCTTAGTATCTTGACATTTGACATGCCACCAGTGGCGCCAAAACTAACACCATTTAGGTGGTTGGAGTCGGTAGAAGGAAACTTTTTGGCCCGGTGAGACTGTGCCATTGGGGTGAGGGACATGGTAGAGAATGATGAGTAAGGAGTGGAGGATGCAGCTGCAGCAGCAGCTACTTTGGCAACAGCAGCGGTAGCAGCTATCATCTCTTGTGCCCCTTCTCTTAGCTGAATATACTCACCCTCAATCAAGAATAGCTGAAACCCATCACAGCCCAAAAGTCTTGAAGTAAGACAATGACTCGTTAGAAAGAAAATAACTTTGGAGTATGGAGTGTACGTCCAGAACCATACCTCTGGATGACCAGCAACAAAGTCATCTAGTTTCCCATACTTTTTCTTGTAGTCATGCCAATGAAGAGGTGCTAGCATCTTTCCTAACCTATTTGGTAGCTGCAATGGAGCAGAAAAAAGTATCAAGTTATTTCAAGTCCTCCAAGAATATGCTTGAGAAACATCTGAAGCAAATTGGTTTCAATAGCCAAGTACTAACAAACCGTTGAGTTTATGCGAATTCTACCACCAGCAGGAATTGTGCGAACTATGCAAGCCAATAAAGATCGTTCATCAATAAGGGGAGGCTCCAATGCCTTTCCAGCAGTCGCGATATTGGCCTGACCAGTCGGCGTAAAAGCTTCAGGGACAGTTGTACCAGGCCCATTACTAATGACTGTTTCAGTGAGACTAGCAGATTGAACTGAAGCTTCAGGGAGTGAGACACCAACAGCAGAACTCTGTTGTTCTTCAGACACAATCTGCCTCTGTAATCCATCATTGGCCAAGCTAACAACATTTTGCTCCTGCACCAGTTCAAATCCAAGTAATCTCTAAGCCTCAAAACTTTGATATCGAAACCAATGATAAATTCTAAAAGAGAAGAATGGTATGTAGACAAAACCTGTGGTTCAATTTTCTGCTCGAGAGAGTTTAACCGTAATGCTTCACTAAATTGAACAGAAATATGTTGTAGGTTTTGATCCGGCTGATTCCCAACCAAGTAACTTCTATCAATCGACTCAAGAACCTGAAAACATACTAATTTCATTACTTAATGAAAAAATCAAAGTGGTATACTTGTTTGATCGTACTAAAACATGTTAACAACAAGAACCTGTTGGTCAACACTGGATGATGAGATCACAGAATCAGGATGAGCCCCTTGATTTATATGAACATCTAGATAGTCTGATCGATATCCTTGCCCATTAACAGACATGTCATAATATTTTGTTTCTGATCTATCAAGGTTCTGCTCACTTTGAGACGGTGTCAGTTGATCCTGTGTAGAAATGTGTGATGCTTCGGTAGCAGCCTGTAGGTAAGTGCAAAGAAGTAAAGCAAGCAGGATTACAAGGCAAATATTTGAATCCCAAACCAAAAGAAGTCAGACCGCTCCTAAACCATGGGACGGTAGAAGTACAAGCTTAAAAGATAACATTCAACAGAACCTGCTGAGCCTGCCACTGTGGAAGGGATGACATTGCTGGTACTGATTGAAAATGTCCCACTTGAGACGGATGAACATGTGATGGCATTGACTGAGGAATCCCCTGTTGATGCAGAATGAAGGGATGCAGTGCTGTCATCTGTCCAGGTGGAATGTAGGTTGGCATTCCCAGTAAAGATGATGAGGAGATCGGCATGCCAGCAACATTGTTGGTCTGGCAACAAACACAAAACAAAATTTTACTTCCCATTGAAACTTCCAATGCTGGATCAGCACAAGGGAGAAATAGGCACAAGTCGGACAGCATATGAATTGCTAGACAAAATTAAAAACACAATCCTTGTATTAATCCATGTTCTCCAGCCTCAAACAAACACAGATAGCAAGCCAAGTAAGAATCCACCAAGCAGGTTCATACACACACTCTCCAGCTCGTTCATTTGTTCAGCATAAAGCTCCGCCAATCTTACATTGTCCACTAAGCCATTCACTGCAGACCCTTTAAAGTTACTAAACCTAGAGGAATTTATGGTTCGAATATAATATCCTATAGAACAGAGGAGCCATTCACTGCAAAGCCTACCTGATTTGCAGCATTTCCAGAGGATGCAAATGATGAGACACTATCAGCACTCCCATTTGAATGTGCCCCATTATTAGCATTTGATGCCCCACTTCCATTTACAACTAGTTGGTTTCCAGAAGTCTGACCAAGCTTAGCTGAGTCTTTTGAATTCGTCTGAGAAAGCCGAGACTCATCAGGGTAGGATCCAGTCCTATCAGCCAGCTCAACCTGAAGCTGTTGTATGGTATATACATGAAGTCTCTCCATTTCTATGAACTGCAATGTCAACCAAAAACAACAAAGACATACATCAGCCCACAGTTACCAAATAACGAAGCATCAATTTGAATTAAGCTTTCAAATGAATAAATCAGTTTGTTCGATGGACAGATGAAGCAAAGAAAATAAAACAGATGACAAACACTGCCATAAGCAGGTTCACAACCATTTCATGTATAAATGTAAATCCTAATTAGCCACAGACCAGCAAAGTTTAAGAAAACACAAGACAGCAAACAAACCTGTCTCTGACAGCCAAGCCACAGTTGATTATATTGCTCAATCCGTTCACGCAGTTCAGCCTGTAAATTAGATTGCAAGGCATCCATCTCCTGAACACGTGCAATCCAAACTTTCAGTTGTTCGTCCTTCAGGTAGATCGTCTCCTGATCAACCCTACGCTGAAAGAAAAATGGCATTAGACATCCTTGCTTCATGGAAAATAATCTTCTAGACTCCAACCAGGATTCCTTTCAATCAATTCAATGTAAGATTTACAGGAAAAATAACAAATAGATACAGAGTATCAAGACACCGAACCTTGATAGACCATGAGCCACGCGAGAAACATAAATGAACTAACCTGTTCTTGCAACTCAAGAATCTGTCTCTCTTTATCCTGGATGTGTTCTTGAAACTCATGTAATTGCTGCATGTGCTGTGCTTTTTCAGCCTCAGAGTGATCGCGCTCCCTTCTGAACAAGGAAAAGTTCGTTGAGATTCTTTCAGATTTTGGATCAACAGAAGAACCAGAGAAATGCACATATCTAATAACGGTTTTAAAGCATTAGAACCAAACTGAACATACAGGCTGTTAGTCTAAAATACTTCGAGACCAGATAGAGAAGTGAGTCTGGCAGTCGACAAACATAGTGATTTACTGATTTCAATATACACATAATACATTTCATAATAAGATAATATATTTCTCCTCTTCATCTACATCCTGAGGGTATTTCTTCGCTGAACGACCAACAATAAGACGGGGGAGGGGTTGATCAAAAGAAAGTGCATCTCATACTCTCACCTGAAAGTAGCAAGCTCTTTGTTTTGCTCTCTGAGAAGGTCCTCTTTAGCCCATGCCTAAGTAAACAAGAAGATCAAATCACACAATTTACAGGTAACAAACAGCACCTGATGTAAGAGCCAGAGAAAGAAGCCCACAAACCGCTTCATTGTCCAATTTCACAGCATGTAGCTCCCTGTTCATCTCTTCAATTCTTCTTTCCAGGTCATGTATGGCCTGCTCTCTCTCGTGGAGTTTTTCCTGAAATGCAATGTGTATTCACAGCTGAAGGCGGAAGGCATGCAGAATGTCATAGAGGCAGATTACCAAAATGCACACTCTTGCTAGTATAATAGCCCACCTGAAGTTGTGCAGAAGAATCTTCACGTTCCTTGATTTGAGCATCAAAGCTATTTTGAATCTCCAATATCTCCGATCTAGCAATCATTTGTGCTCTTAGCTCAATTTCCATCTGCTGCAGCTCTTCCCTTTGTCTAGCAAAGGAATGAACCCGCTGACGTAAAATGTCATTGTCCAAACTCCCATCAACAGTAATAGAGCAGAAATCCACATCAACTGGCTCTCTCCCATGCTGCACCTTGATAAATAACAAAAACGAGTTCACTTTCTCTACTCTGAACATGAACCAAAGCCTGGCAATGCCAAGTTTTACATTGTTCTCTCATCATACTGCCCTAACTTGGAACGTTCCAACTCCTAGGATCAACAACATCTAGTTATTTGACTAAGATAGTGACCTTATAGGATGCTAAAGGTAATGCCACGGATCATCAAAATCAAAAATGTTCACGAAAGCCAATTAATTTCAGCATTTCCTTACTGCCGAGAAATGCTTCCCATATAAACAGACTGCATAGAGGCTGCTATCCGGAATTAGATGGCCAACTCAACCTACGACCAAGCTACTGAAACAGCAATTTCAAGGAAACCCATATGAAACAAACAGCTCAGAATCTGCAAATAAGCAATTCTACCACACATGCAGACATTTCTACAAGCAAAAGAGAGAAGGCGCAACCCTAATAGGCTAATACCACCACAGTCAGGCACGGCAACGCTAGGCAAAAAAACAAGCTATTCCACTTCACTTGAGGAATTACGCAACACGGATTGCACCTGACGACCGTCCAATTCCTACATTCCTCTCCCATAACCCAAACACAAGCTCGAACGAAAATCGTAGAGGGAAACCCATCAAAACACCCTACCTCATCGCTGGGGTTTCGAGCAGAATGGTGGTCCGACACGGCACGCCACTCCTTCCTCGAGGACGAACTCATCGGCAGAGAGCCACCGCGAGAGGCGGCGACACCAGCCGCGGCCTCCATTTTTCAATCAAGGAAGTCACCGACCAGCAGTCCAATCCCCAAACCCCCCCTCCTCTCCGGCGACGATCAAGAAGAGAAAACCCTAGAAGAGAGCGCGCGCGTGAGGTGGGGGAGAGAGAGAGAAACGGGCGCGAAGAAGAAACCCTAGAATCCGCTAAATTAGCCGCGAAGGGGAGAGAGCTGAGACGACGAAGGACATGAAAATGGGGATCGAAGCGGAGGAGGGAGAATTGGAGCCGACTTGAGTCCTGTGAGTGGGCGAGGTGAGTGAGAGAGAAAGACGGAGCCCGGGAGGTTTTGTATGTAATTAGAGGGTTCTTCAAGGGGCTTGACGTGCAAATAGTTCAGAATTGCGTGCGGCGAAGAAAGAAAAATGACGACGCGAGAGCGAGAGACGGGAAGATGATTGGATGCAAGATGCGAGAGTGGTTGATTGGGCTCCCGCCATTTGTCAGGCCCAAAGGTAAATGTCTGCACTGGGCTTATTAAACCGAATCAATCCGCCGGCTTTGTAAACCCAAGCCCAATCCAGCTGCTCTTTGAGCAAGCCCAATATTAATTTTTAATTTTGCTCAACGGCCAGAGAGAGAGGTAGAGGAGGACTTAAACCACATTGATTACGTATAGCTCGATGTCACAGGCTCTCTCTCTCTCTCTCTTCTTTCCATTTCTTCTTCCTCCTTCCTTCTCTTCCATTGTCGTCTCTCTCTCTCTTCTTCAAAGCCCCCAAACCAAACCCGAAATCTCACAAACAAACAAGAAAGAAAGAAAAAAACTTTCCCCCAAATGCTTTGAAACCCAACTCCCAGCTTCTCCATCTTTCCTCTCTCTATCTCTCGGTCACGCCGTCCCCGGCCGACTGAGAAATGCGCCGGGAATTCTCGTCCTGATCTCCTCCGATCAGTACCCAATTGACCATCTCCCGTCGAATTCCACAAACCCCTACTCCATATGGGGCAGTGCTGTGCCAAGGGAGCGGTGTTGTCCGATCAGGCGCCGCAATCGGCGTCCTTCAGCAACAATGAAGCAGCTCCGGGGAGGAGTAACAACAACAGCAGCAGCAACAACCATCAGGGTGCGGCGAAGTCGCCGTCGTCTGTCCCGACGACTCCGGTCTCCGGGGATTCAAATAACGGCAGTTCGTATGCAGCGAGTCCGTTTCAGAGTCCCCTGCCGCACGGGGTCCCGCCGTCTCCTTCCCCGTCGGGGACGCCAGGGAGGAAGTTCAAGTGGCCCCTGCCGCCGCCGTCTCCGGCGAAGCCGATCATGCGGATGATGCGGAAGAAGGGCCTGACGAAGAAGACGCCCAAGCAAGGCCCGATTCCGGAGGACGGGGAGGGCGGAGGCGGCGGCGGGGATGAGAGCGAGGTCCCGCTGGACAAGAATTTCGGGTACCCGAAGAACATTGCGGCCAAGTACGAGCTCGGGAAGGAGGTGGGGAGGGGGCATTTTGGGCATACTTGTTGGGCTAAGGGGAAGAAAGGCGAGCTCAGGGGCGAGTCCGTCGCTGTCAAGGTCATTTCCAAGGCCAAGGTACTGTACTACTGCGCGTATAATGCCGTCCAATTCTTCCTCTCTTTCTCTGAATTTTCGCTTCTTTCATTTTTTCCTGTTCGTTTTCCAACTGATTGGTTCATGATGGCTTGGTCAAATCTGATCGAGGTCTCTGGATTTGACTTTTAATCCATTGAAATTGCAAATTGGGGGGAGAATGCGTCCCAATTTCCACCGCTGCAATTTCGTGCTTTGCTTGACTTGTTGGTTTATGAACTTTTCAAAGCTAACTTAGGATTTGCGGGTTGATCACTGTGCTTTCCTTTGGTCAGCTGCTGTGGACTAAGATTGTTAACAGTCCAGCTTAACTCCACGTTTCAAGGGGGCTAGATAATTCGTGATGAGAATTGAAGTGGGTGGTTTGGAATTTTGCAGCGTGAGTAGTCACATTCCTCAGCTGATTATATGATCTTATAGCTTAGAGGAAAAGCAACAAGATTGCAAATAATGGTGGTAGAGTTTGATGGGTCTCTCCCTACTTGTCTCCTCCTTCCCTTTTGTTTTCTTGCTCCTCTCGCTTTCATGGGAGTGAGGACAAGAAGTGGCTTGTGGAGTGTCTTCGTCTTGCTGGAAACTTGGAGGAAATTTTACAGTTTTTAGGTATCATTCTGAGCTGGAACCACCAATGCTTGCTGGCATGAAGCATTGACACCTGTCATCTCTGGGGGATTAAAGCTGGAAGTCTCTGGATTAGGAGATGGTATGTGTTAAGACCTATTGATGGATACAAGGTTGTGGAAAGCAAATGTATAGGATAAGATGGTAAGGTGTATCTATCACCTTTTAGGTCTTGAGCAAGGAAGACAACAATACATGTCTGGATGGAAAAAGACCTTGCAGCGTCTGTTGGTTAACTTTTTTTTTTTTTTTTGTCAAATTATGGCGGTGGAGGCTGTTGTCACTATGAGGAATGTGTTGCTGGTGCACTATACTTTTAGTTTAGAGCAAAACAGTTGACATACGAAGGGTGAGTGAGAAGGTCTTGGACTGTGCTTATCTTTGAGAACTTGTATGTCTGGGTGTATGCGTTTATACTCTCCCAAAGAATCATGCAGTGTTTACCTTGAGAGCTTGTTCTTTTAGTTGGAAGAGGAAAAGAGGAACTTGGCAATTAGTCAGAAGATGGAAAGATTATGAATGTGGAGTCGACTGGAAGGGATGACGATATATGTATTTTCGATGATTGAATATCCTATTTACTTCCATTAAATCCATTAGAATATTTAACTTCGGCTCCATTGTCTTGGTTTTACTGTTGCTCCTAAACTGGTGATTAATTGCATTTGTTTAGTGTACTCATTGGGTTCTGTAAACTTCTTCTGTCACTAACTTGTTCTCATTGCAGATGACAACAGCAATTGCCATTGAGGATGTTCGCCGGGAGGTAAAAATATTGAAGTCATTGTGTGGGCATAAGCACATGATAAGGTTTCATGACGCCTTTGAGGATGCCAATAACGTCTACATTGTTATGGAGTACGTACATGTATTCACTCTTTTACATAAACGGGTCTGTCTTCTATATCAGTTTCTTTGTGGTTAAAGGAAAAATGATTTGACCATTGAGAAAATGTTGCTCAACCCGTAAGATTATCGAGATTCGAGATTAGCTGTCATGCTTATCTTTTATGCTATAAAATGTTTCTAATGTGATCTAAACGTGTTTGTTTGTCAGATTGTGTGAAGGTGGAGAACTTCTTGACAGAATTTTATCGAGGTAATAGCAATTCATATTCCCTCTTTATATGTGATTAGATAATGTTGCTGAAAATTCTCCATGTTAATTAGAATAGTTTCATGATGCACATGTCAGTTTGCTCCTTTATTTAGGAGGTAATTGGCGCGTTGGGTTATGTTTGTATTGTAGGGGTGGGCGGTACACTGAGGAGGATGCAAAAGCCATTGTCATTCAAATTTTAGGTGTAGTTTCCTACTGCCATCTTCAAGGTGTTGTACACCGTGATCTAAAGCCTGAGGTATAACATTATGATTGTATTGTGGGCAGCTATACTCACATATATGGAATTTATTCTTTGCTTTCCATTTTGTAGTCTAATTGAACAGAAGTTCATATATAAAGTGTCTTGAAGATCTTCTGTCATGTCTCTTCAATTTTTGATTCTCAGCTTCTAACTGAATACTCTCTCTGACCTTTCGCAGAACTTTCTGTTCACCACTAAAGATGAGGATGCTCCAATGAAGATTATTGATTTTGGCCTCTCTGACTATGTTAGGCCAGGTAAGAGTCGCTATACTCCAAACTACTGTAATCATTGATTGAGCTTTCACGTCAAGCAAAACCAATTACAGACCTACAATTTCAGTTCACCGAAACAAACATGGGTTAAGTGTTTGTATCTTTTCATATCTGTTCGACCCGTTTAAGTGTTAGGCTTAAGTGAAGGAAATAGTAAATCATTTCCATATTAGTGAACTTAGGCAGACAATGATGAACTTTGTAGATATGTTCAAGCTCCTCAAATTATTTTTTAGTGGTTCGCTGATAAGAGAGATTGCGTTTGTGATCGAATACTTCATGATTGATTGAATATGCTACTTGATTCTGGAGACTTTTTTATTGCATTTCATTTTGTTTTTCAGTAAATTATGTTAGTCTCAAGGTTTCTTCAATTTTTGGTGTAGTTGAAGCAACTTGCATACTCTTTTGCTTTTAATTTCACTCAATTGTGGAGACTATTTTTGTGTAAATCCAGGAGTAGTTTGGGGTCTTCTAGCAACTACGCCATCAATACAGTTGAAAGCCCTCTTTGTTGTTGTTTTTTCTGACAACCAAATCACCCTCTCTTGGATTTCATTCAAGTTCATTGCCTTGGACTGTTATTCTGAAGCAATACACATTTGGGACATTGTCTTGTTTGCAGAACAACGCCTCAATGATATTGTTGGAAGTGCATACTATGTGGCACCTGAAGTGCTCCACCGATCATACAGCGTTGAGGCTGATATGTGGAGTGTTGGTGTGATAACTTACATATTACTATGTGGGAGTAGACCTTTCTGGGCTAGGACTGAATCAGGGATCTTCCGGTCTGTGTTGAGAGCTGATCCTAACTTCAATGACTCTCCTTGGCCCTCAGTTTCACCAGAAGCAAAAGATTTTGTGAAAAGACTTCTGAACAAGGACCACAGAAAAAGAATGACAGCTGCCCAAGCTCTTTGTAAGTAGTTTTGTATTTATGATTAACACAAGAAAAAAATTTCATTACTCTGCTCCCTAGTTTAACGGAGTGGTTTACTTGTCTCAAACTTGTAGCTCATCCATGGATAAGAAGTGAAGCCCAAGAGGTGCCTTTGGATATTTTTGTATTCAAGACAGTCAAGTCATATGTTCGTGCCACACCTTTCAGACGTGCAGCACTGAAGGTATTCAGTTAATGCATGAACTTTCAGTCGCCATCTTTCCAAAAACATGGAAATAAGAGACAAGTTGTCTAGGTCATTGTAGCACATGTTTATTAGGAGGTTGTCTACTCTGACATTTCTTTCATGCCTTTTAATACGATTGCAGGCTCTTTCAAAAGGAATTCCTGAGGATGAACTTGTCTATCTGAGAGCTCAATTTGAGCTCCTAGAACCAAAAGATGGATATGTGTCCCTTAACAATTTCAGAGCGGTTAGTGAACGATTCTGTCACTTTCGGGTTTTTATTTATTTATTTCACATGATTCACAATGTTCAGTGTCAATCTAGTTCACATGATTGATAGAGAAATATGTAGTGCCGCAATAAAGACGTGCAAGTTTATTTTCTGGTTATGCAGGCATTAACCAGAAATGTGACCGATGCCATGAAGGAGTCGAGAGTTATCGACATTTTACACACAGTGAGTTTAACCCAAGTGAAGAATGTATTGTTACTGCTACTGCGTACAGTAAAGCATGTTAGAATTTTAATGTGCGAGGCTAACATTATTACATCAATTCCATTATCAGCTTGAACCACTCTCTTACAAGAAAATGGGGTTTGAAGAATTCTGCGCGGCAGCTATCAGTACATATCAGCTCGAAGCCCATGACGGGTGGGACAAGATAGCTAAAACAGCTTTCGATCACTTCGAACAAGAAGGAAACCGAGTTATATCGGTGCAGGAACTGGCACTGGTAAGCATTCCCTTTAAACAATTCCCTTTACAAACAAACCGTGATCGTGCGTGCGTGTCTAAAGATTGAGAGTTTGCATTGTAACATGCTCTTCGCCAAATGCAGGAAATGAACTTGGGGCCAGCAGCTCATTCGCTGCTCGCAGACTGTATCAGAACCTCGGACGGGAGGTTGAGTTTTCTTGGATATACGAAATTCTTGCGTGGTGTGACTATACGGAGTACGAACACCAGACCCAGATAGAAAGACGGGGTTATTTAGCTGCTAGATTATCTTGATTTGTTTGCCATTATTCTTTTTTTGTTGTGGAGGGGGGGAATACGAGTGTCCTTTCACTTGTAGCTGTTCTCCCTGTTCTTCTGTGGAGGTTGTGATAGAGAGCTGAGGAAGAAGAGAAAAGGAAGTCGAGACAGAGATGTGGACATTTTCAAGGCAAAGGCAAGAGCATGATGATTGAAAGTTGAAGCTTTGGTTTCTTCTCTTATTTTTCCTGTTTTTATAAGTCATGTTTATGTCGACGAAATGAACAAATTTTGGGAAATGATTATAGTTAATAGCTAACCTGTTTGTAGAAGAAAAAAAATTTGATGTATTGTTAAATGCAATAATGCACCTTCTGATATTTGGAAATACTGTATTCAGACTTGTTTCTTATATCACTATCACAATTAAGTAGGATGGTAAATGCAATAAAGGACCCAAAAATTACTTCAATTTGATTTTCCACAATAAAATAAATTCCAGTATTTTCAAGTCTCGATAATGAAGTTATTTTGCAATCTCTGGACAAAGAGAATAGATAATCAGCACAAAATATGAATGTCTCGAACCTTACACTTTAAGATACAAAAATATTACGACACGATTGACCTAAAACTGGTTTCAATCTGAACATACAAATGATTTGAGGGCTTTGGTTGATGTCAAGTATTTTATTTGCTTGTCTTCTGTTGTTTCAAAAAGGTTAGCTCATCCACATTCAGGGATCAATGAGAAAGCCTGATGGTGCAAGCTTACCAAATTTCAACTAATCTTTGATTATGTTATGTAGAGATAGAAAGGTCTTTGTTTTACACATTCTCGTTATTGTTTTACATATTTCTTGCGAGGAAAGTCAATCTATGTTGTTTCTTAGGGTACATGTGCGGATTAACTAATAAGTATGGGGCATAAATCATTTTGTGTTCACATTTTTTTTCTTTTTGGATTTTGATCCTGTGTTGCAACAATGATGATTTGTACGATCTTTTGGCGCTTCCGGGAACCCCGTTAGTATACTAAAATATGTTTCCATCCAATTGAGGAGAAAACAGAACAAGGAAATCGACACTATTTGTCTCCTTTTTGCGTCTTCATGTCGCCACGTGAGGGGGACATGGGAATTGGGATGGGGACATAAAAAAAAAATTAAGATAGATAAGCGGGCAAAATACACATAAGGCCCATTGTCCTATACTGGGTTTCGAGTAATTGCCACCCTCCGAGTATTCGAGACTGCATCATCTTTTTATACAATTGATACTGCATGCGTCAATTCAATTTTATTCGAATACTAACTATAGAAGCGTGGACCAAAAACGGTATATTTGTCCAATTACATCACAAGCGTCTCGTCCTTCCAAATCACACCCAACAAAAAACGACTTATGATTCTCATTTTCGTCCTACCGTAAACTCACAACAAGAGGGTGGAGGCAAGAGTCCCAAACATCATCAATCTCATCGAAATGGATGGTCCAATATTCCCTATGGAACCTCTTGTGTTTGCATCGTTCGAACTTCACTTTCATAACAAACAGAAACACCACCGATATATGTATTATAATGTGATGTTAGTGACGGCAAAGTCAATAGTCAATAATACTACCTAAGAACTGCGGTAAACAAAGACCAGAGAAAGCTTCACGCGTTTAACCCAAGAAGCCCTTTATTTTGTTAACCCATAATTAAAAACATGATTAGTGAGGTAGGGATACCTTAACGTTGAAAACGAGGATAGAGAATGGAACAAATCCCACATGGGTGTATGACTTCTAAAGATTTGACCAAGATATCATTAGAATGAAGGAAAACTTGGGTTAGCAAAAGGGGAGGAAGATGTAATGGAAATGGGTACCTTACCTTACCTAGAAGACCAATTCAGCAGCCTTTTAAGGTATTCCAATCTTTATGCAATAACGAATTCGCGAGATCTGATTAAAGTATGATCAATACCCAGAAAGAGTTATAAGCTAGGGAAAAAAATTCCGACGATAAAAATTATCTATAGCGATTAGCAACAAGATGGCCAGGCGTAAAGTTGGCCTCTTTATAGACATCATCTAATCAAATTTGTTAACGTAATGCGATGAGACATATCGCCTAGCAATGCGAGTGAATGTATAGCAAAGAACTTTCCTACCTTGTGCTAGTGGTAGAGCCAGAAGATCGAAATATGTGTGTCCTTTTATATAATATATAATTATATGAATAAATATTTTAAAAATTAATATTCAAGTTACCTATCAATACTAGTTTTCCATGACATACTTTCATAAACGTCTGAGATTTTTCCATAAATAGCACTGTTTAAAAAAAAAATTCCAAAAATAGCACCCAACTCCGAAAAATTCCAAAAATAGCACCATTTTTGAAAAACCGCATCCCGGAGGTGCGTTTTTCGATGAAAACGCCACCCGAGGGCGCGTTTTTCGATGAAAACCGCACCGGTAGGGAGCGGTTTTGCAAACCGCACCCCCAGGGTGCGATCTGTCTTTTTTTTTTTTTTTTTTTTGCAAACCGCACCCCCAGGGTGCGATCTGTCTTTTTTTTTTTTTTTTTTTTGAAAAAATCCTAATTTAGGTGGAAACTTCAAACGGACGTATCTTTATGTTCGGGTATCCGATCGTCGCGATTTTTTTTTTGATTCCGCATAACTTTTTGAGATCTTGCAAGCCGAAGACTGCCAAAGGTGGTTTGGTCTCGCCTTCGTACCAAAAAATGTCGTTTGCTACCCCGAACGAGCTTTTTTCCGATTTCGTCAAACTTTGGACAACCGTAACTTTGTGCTCCAAATCCAAACGGCATGATTTTTTTTAATTTCGCATAACTTTTTAAGGACTATAATTTATGTGAAATAAAAAAAATCATGCCGTTTGGATTTAAAAAATTATGTGAAATAAAAAAAATTCTGCGAAAACGGCATGATTTTTTTTATTTCGCATAACTTTTTAAGGACTATTTCACATTAAAAAAATTATGTGAAATAAAAAAAATTCCATGCCGTTTGGATTTTGGAGCACAAAGTTATGTTTGTCCAAAGTTTGACGAAATCAGAAAAAAGTTCGTTCAGGGTAGCAAACGACATTTTTTGGGACGAAGGCGAGACCAAACCACCTTTGGCAGTCTTCGGCTTGCAAGATCTCAAAAAGTTATGCGGAATCAAAAAAAAAATCGCGACGATCGGATACCCGAACATAAAGATATGTTCGTTTGAAGTTTCCACCTAAATTAGGATTTTTCAAAAAAAAAAAAAAAAAAAAGCAGATCGCACCCTCGGGGTGCGGTTTGCAAAAAAAAAAAAAAAAAAAAGACAGATCGCACCCTGGGGGTGCGGTTTGCAAAACCGCTCCCTACCGGTGCGGTTTTCATCGGAAAACGCGCCCTCGGGTGGCGTTTTCATCGAAAAACGCACCTCCGGGATGCGGTTTTTCAAAAATGGTGCTATTTTTGGAATTTTTCGGAGTTGGGTGCTATTTTTGGAATTTTTTTTTTGAACAGTGCTATTTCTGGAAAAAACTCCCAACTTGCACCATAAAGTCATAATACATTAACATAATGTCATATTGAGACATGATTATCTCTACTCTCTGGTTAAATGTGGTTGTGAATGAAGGAGATACGAGATTAACAAAATTAAAGTTGAGACTTGGGTGTCGTTGTGCGAGTTGGGAGAGTGGTCAAATGGGCTGTTAACACATATTGACAAGTCGGTTGGGTCCACAGTTTGGTCCACGGTTTGGTCCGGTAAAACCGCGGTCTAGATCATACCAGACCAAGAGATCAAAACATAAAATAATACAGACCATGGACCAGACCAGACCATACTTAACGGTCTACGGTCCGGACCAAACTGTACGGTACGGTTTGGACCATGGTTTTTCTAACGGTCTGGTCTATTTTCCCAGCCCTAGATCATTCCATCACTATTAATAGTCGTCTGTCAACCTCCAATTCGTCAAATTAAAGATTACCAATGACAAGAACTTGAGATGTCTCCTCTCCTCTCCTCCATTTTTCTTAATAATATCATAATTCAAGACTCTTTGCTTAGTCTTTTTTCCTAAATTAAACAATAAAATCTCATTTATATATATAATTATTAATTGTAAAGGTAATCAATTTCGTATTCGATAATATCAATTGGGATACCGAAGTACCGATTGGGATACCGGTATATTTAGAGATTGGGTCTATTAATTAATCACTGATTTATGCTATTTCTTTCGGAGGGCATTTTCGTTATTTTTCAGCAATCTTTTCGAAATGTCATTTACCTTGAATTTTGAAGCCTCACAGATCATGGCTACATACTGAGGCTGTTTTTCATTGACGATTAAGTCTATTAAGCACTGATTTGGACGAATTTTTCCCGGAAGACATTTTCATAATTTTTTGGGAGATTTTTTCGAAAGACCGTTTTCCTTTTATTTTAAAGGCTACATATCATGAATTCGACCTGAGACTATTCTTCATCGATGATTAAGTCTATTAAACACCAATTTGGACATATTTTCTGGGACCATTTTTGGCAGATTACAAAGAGGTACGTACAATATGTTTGGTATTAGAACCATTTTTGTCTAGTAAGACGCATATTAAAAAAAAGAAAAAAGAATTCAACGCAAGCCCAAAGGACATGATACAGCGACTCAATTACAAGACTGTCTCCAACTGAATATGTGGTACAACAACTCGCGATTGCAAAACTGACTCCAACCCAATATACGGTACAACGACTCGATTACAAGACTGACTCCATACACGTATAATAGTATCTAGAAGAGCTGATATATGATTTCAGAGAAGACGATCCACTTACAACCATTTGATATTTGAATAAACCTTAGCTTGCTCCTCCCAAACACTAGCTTAGCTTGCTCCGCAAACTGTTACTGGACTTACACGTTAGGAAGCAGGGAAAAAAAGGCGCGCCTCTAATGACGAACAACACACTTGCAAGAATTGGTTTCACAGTCGCAATCCATGTAGGAAAAGAAAGGGTTCTCACACGCATTATCGCCGTGAGTCTCGATGCAACCATCGTGGGTGCAACCAGCATCACAGTCTGTCTGAACGGAAGCATCGCCGGAAGTTTTACGAGGTCTGCCGCCGGCGACAGGTACTGTCGTTATGTTACTGATAGGTCGTCGGTACAAATGATGGTTCCTGCGTATTATTACATTATTGACCTTGGATTAAAACTACGATATATAATCGAGTCGTTGTACCGTATATTGGGTTGGAGTCAGTTTTGCAATCGCGAGTTGTTGTACCACATATTCAGTTGGAGACAGTCTTGTAATTGAGTCGCTGTATATATATATATATATATATATATATAACCAGAATTTTTAGATAGGTGTGTACGTCAGTCCAAAAAATATAGCACGTAATTTCATTGTTTTTTTAAGCTTTGCAATTACAACAGATGTGTCGCAATTACAACTTTTGGAGGTGTGTCGGAGATCCTATGTTAGCTAGAATCGAGTTTTGTACCTGAGATTGATATGATCATGATCTGTGCGGCTAGAACCGTTGGAAGCCGTTATTGGAGCAATCGTTCTCGCCGATTCGCTTGAAGGCAGAAGGCCTGCATGCATGCATGCATGCACTTAGGCAATCCGATCGTGAGGCGCTAGAAAGACATACCACAAGTCTTACAGTGTGGTTTGGCGTGACCGCAAAAGCGATTCGGTATGATTCAGAATGGTCTGACCGTACCAATGCCCACCCCCGGCCAGTATGTAAATATAGAAAGCGAGCATAAAAATGAAAGAAGAAATACAGTACATACTTGGGATTAGGACGACCCATAAGATGATGGGAAGCAAGATGAACAAATTAGTGATAGTGGGCATGATCGTCATCGCCATGGCTGGATGTTTGAAGCTTAAGTGGGATATATATGTATCTATGTATGGATGTTGATGAGCAATGGTGGTAGGTTGCTGCTTATATACAAAATCAAGAGTGCTCAGGATTTGGATATCTTCATATACATAGCAATTCATTAATAATGCTGTTATTTGAATGAATTGGAATTCCGGCACAGAAGTAAAAATAATGATAATAAACCACGATAGGCGAAAAAAGAAAAGGTACAACATTCCGACACATCATGTTAATGAACAAACCAGTTAACCCTAATAATTCATACTTGCCGGTGGACTATACCATTAGGCTTTGAGTTTGTACATATATTGAACATATCATCTCTGATAGAGTGTTATATTAGAGAATCATCCAAAGAATTCGAAATCATGACATTTCAGCTTAAAAGGTTATGATATTATGTTAACGAACAAACCATTTAGCTCCAATCATTCAAATTGTCGGGAAATAATTTATTTAGCTTTTATGTCTTACAAGTGCATGTACCTACTTTCTCACTCAAATTTATCTATTGCACTTATAAAAATTCATTAGTAATGCGGTTATTTGGATTAATTGGAAGAAAAAGACATCTTTGTTGCATACGCTTGCATATCATCTAATTATTGGAAGGAAGGTGGTGTTTGTTAGCATAATTACTTGTGATGGTCGACAATGAAACTAGTGTCATGTTCGACAATTAATCGATAAAAACTGCGATTGTTGATTCCGGAACTGTTGTTCGACTTATCTCAGGACAATTAATCGTCAGATCAGATCCCGTTAATAGGAAATGGGGAAGTTGACAAACTAATATATGGTATGATTTAGAATATTAGATAGCACAACCGTTATTTATTTAGTTAAGGATGGATATAATTAAGCTATGGTCCAAACACTTTTGTAAGCAAGACCGGAACATTTGCGATTAGAAAATGGTAATGGCCAGGTTTGGAATGGGTTTGTCTAGACTATTCTTATTTTTTCGTTTTCAAAAATTTTAAATCTATACCCGTCTCGCATCCATGCGGAGAAGGTTTCGCAAACCCATTTCCATATTGATGATTTTTTGGTACCAGTGGAAAATACGCTCCCAGTACATTCAACATTATTATATCTAAATTTATGTAAATTTGCAATTATAACACTAAACATATCTACTATATCATGAGTCAACAAAGATACAATCATTCTTAATACGGTTCAAAGCATCTAATCCTAAAATATCTATTAATCCATAAAGTATAGTGTAATGGTCTCATTGGAACCTTCGATTCTAAACGTTGTATCATGAATATACACGTATTCTGCAAAACAACATGTTTTGACTTGTTTTAATCACATAATGCATGATGTATTCATGATACATATAATATGAATTACATAGAAAATGATGTATACTTAATCTCACTTTTTTTGTGAGATTTTATCCATAGTTCATTTCACATGTATAGTACATGCATTCTTCTACATTTTCCAAACAAAGCATTCTTAAAATCCATACAATTTTAGGATACACATAATTTTGATAAACACATTCTTGTAATACACCATTTCCAAAATCACAGGTTCCAAACGACCCTAATATTTTTCAAATCATTATTCTCTAACTGGGTGACTTTGATGCTTCTACTAAGTAATAAATAACTAACATAATCTTCTTAATATGGGTGGAAAAAAAGTGAAAGATTGAAGGGAGAATTGTGAGGAATGAATTAGGTTTTTATTTGAGAGGCCACTCAATTGCATCTCTACTATATTTTTAGTTACCCTCATTATCATTGATATGTTGCAATGCATTCTTTAAATGTGAAGGAATGCTCTTGGTGGAGAAGATATGAGTATGAGTATGGGGCGGATGATGAGGCTAAGACCATACCCGGCCCCATACCCATCAAACGGTTGCCGGTTTTATCCATACGCAGTCAATGCAGGGATTCTCCGTGTTAACTGGATCGGGAACATACGTCTATGTGTTTGATTGTCATCCCTATTTGCGATGGGGGACTCGGAACTTTATGGAAGAGGCTGTGGGGTTTGCAGGTCCCACCAAAAGTAAAGACGTTCTTATGGAGGTTCGCCCGCGAGCCTAAAAAGACATACATGGTACAACGACTCGATTGCAAGACCGACTCAAACCGAATTTATGCGATACATAACGACCCGCAATTACAAGATTGAGTCCAACCAACGGCCATATGTGGTACAACAACTCGATTACCAGACTGATTTTACACGCCGTATTATACTTGACAAAGCTGATGATAACAATTCCAGAGACGATCCAGTACTTACAACCATTTATTGTTTGAATAAAATTAAACAAGCTCCTCTCCCACAAGATTGTTCGCAAATTAAACTGTTACTGGACTTAATTATGTGTGGTTCTAACGGCCCCCAACACGCGCAATCATTGGTTTGACAGTCGCAATCCATGTAGTAACGCCTAGGGTCACCACATTCAACAACAGGGTCGTAACGTATAAGGCAATTAAAGTAGGTGCAACCACCACAATCTGTCTGGACGGAAGCATCGCCGGAAGTTTTACGAGGTCCGCCGGCGGCAGGTGTTCTTCCTCTGCTACTGTTAAGTCGTCGGTGTAAATGGTGGTTCCTGCGTATTATCACATTGACCGTTAGGGATGGCAATGGGTCGGGTTGGGTCGGGTTTTGCCAAACCCAAACCCATGGGTTTATCCGTGAAAAAAACCCGGGGTAAAAATCTATTGGGTTTGAAAACTCAAACCCAACCCAACCCGCTGGGTATCCGTGGGTTCATGGGTACCCACGGGTTTTTGTCGTAAAAAATTACAATAACAAGTTCCTATCAAAATTAAAACCAAATATCAATCTCTCAATACAAATTATTCATATATAAAACACCATTCTAGAAATTCAAGCAAATCACAAATTAACTATACAAATTGTTCAACACCAATCTAGAAAACTCAAGAAAATTGAAGCAAATCATAAATTATCCATAAATAACATGGTTAATTGAAAGCTTCTTCCTTTCAATTAAGTTTCTTCACTCCCCACTCGATAACATCATCGACACAATTTGAAAGAAAAAATTAGACATGTCTCCACAAACATAAATAAGATTATTGTTTAGAATATTAAATATACCGCGAAAATTAACTATATGAGTGTGAGCGGGTACCCATGGGTCGGGTTTACCTAAACCCAAACCCAACCCAACCCGATGAATAGTGAACGGGTTTAAACTCAAACCCAGCCCAAAACCCGTCAACAAGGATTTTACCCATGTTGACCGGGTTGGGTCGGGATTAAAGCTGCTATATATTATATATCCACTAGCTAGCGAGCTCAGCGGCGGACCTCAAGAGTACGATATTTATTGTTTTTTTTTTCCCCAACGCGAGCAACAAATTAATTCGGTATATTATGAGAGGTCAGGTTTGTGAAATACCTCTTAACATTTATTTTGCAACTCAACTATTCTTCAATGCATAGGACCGAACATTAATCATTGATAAAATCGATCGCTAGTCTGATTCCGAATATAATTTTGTATCAGCTTCACAGTAAAAAAAAATAAAATAAAAAAAGTCCGACGTCTCACTCTGCTCTCCTTACAACAGATGTGTCGCAATTACAATATTTGGAGGTGCGTCATCAGAGATCCTAGCTAGGTCGAGCGAGTTTCGTACCTGAGATTGATCTGACCATGATCTGTGAGGCTAGAATCGTTGGGAGCAGCCATTGTTGGAGCAGTAATCGTTCTCGTCGATTCGCTCGAAGGCAGAAGGGCTGCAAGCATGCATAAGATGAAGGGAAGCAAGATGGCCAACTTGGTGATAGTATTATTGGGCATGTTCATCATCATCGCCATGGCCGGCTAGGAAATCTTCAACTTAAGTGTGATTTGTATATATGTATGGATGTTGATACTGGTGGTAGCTAGGTAGCTGCTTATATACAACATTCGATTAAGAGAGCTCAGGATTTGGATATCTTTTTATATATTAATTCATTAATAATGCTGTTATTCGGATGAATTGTAATTCCGGCACACAACTACTTAATTAATTATCTTGCCGGGGTTTGCAACGAGAGAAGAGAGGCGGTGTTTGTTTGTATGTTCCAATGTGACTTCGTCGTCATTGTTAAAAAAAAAAATTCATTTTATTTTATCTTTTCACCTATCTTGTTCTATTCATGAAGCGATGTAGCGTTGCATTTGGATGGACTGACAGTTCTTTGTTTTCATAAAAACAATGTAATTGATTTTATTACTATAAGTAAAGGGGATGGTGGATGGCTTGATGATACCCACATAAAATTGATTTTTTTTTTCTTTCCAAAACTTCTAAGTGTACTTTATTGTTCTTAAACTAAAGAACGTAAAGTAGTGGTAATAGTTTTCCTACGAATTTTTTTTTATGTAACCCGAGACTTTTGTAGAGAGTGGAAAATATTGCTATTTGCCGAAAGTGAACATATATAGTTCACTGACTCTATCAATATCCTAGTCACCCGGTCTCGGACTACCGTACAAATACACCCTCGTTGCATGGAATCCATGTAGTAAAAGATTTGACTGACCACACCCATCATGGTAACGCAGGAGGCACTCTGCGTAGGTGCGACCACCAACACAGTCTGTCATCTGAACGGAAGCATTGCCGGGGATTTTACGAGGTCGGCCGGCGACAAGTACTGTTGCTCCGTCACTCTTAGGTCGTCGATACAAATGATGGTTCCTGCGTATTATTACATTTGACCTTTGATTAAAGCTGTTATATATCTATCTATCTATCTATCTATCTATCTATCTATCTATCTATCTATCTGTGGGAGCAGTTACTATGCATAATCTTCTGGTGAGTAACCATGCATAACTCAATCACCATCTGCCATATCAGCGCCCCTTCTCTCTCCTAGAAAGCCTTTAATTTTTTTCCCATTAATCTCTAACGAGCGATTTCTCACTCATTTTAAGTCAGAATTTAATTTTTTTGCACAGTTATATCAGATTAATTGTGCTCTTCAAAATTATATCCACTTTGATATATTTTTTAAACAAAAAAATTGAGCCAGTTTTTTACCAGTCTATACCATATGGTATTGACTGATATTAAATAAGAGCATACCATATGATATGAAAAATACAACTCCATACCAAACCAGATTTATCCAAATACTATCGATTAAAACAGTTACCACTGTAACCACTCCGTTTGAACACCCCTATTTTCTTGACTGGTTAATTCGGTTTGATTGGTTAAGAGTGTCTGAAAGCAAACCAAACCACCTAAATAAAACAAGCAAAAAAGTATAACCAAACCAATTATCCAAATTTACCAAACCAAATTATCCAAATACTACCCATTAAAACAGTTACCACAGTAACCACTCCGTTTGAACACCCCCTATGTACGATCCAATGAGCAGAGACACTGCTATTTCCCAGTAATGATGCAAAGTTAGGGTATGGTTGTGCAATGGTCCAATGTGATAAGGATCATATCAAACCATGAGAACTGTGTTCTAATAATAAAATAATTTTTAGAACCAGTGATCACATTAAGGAAAGGAGGCTTGAGGCTTGATTATTTATATAAACAGAGTGTAGTTATTAATGTGCAGCATTATCTTATATTGAAGCAATTATCTTCAGTTTTGAGATCAGCCTTGATTGTTCCTTCGACTAGCAGCAGTTATGAGAATTTAATTTGTTTTGCTTGGGTTTGTAACATGTTAAGATGACACAGTACATGGTATGGGTGTTTCAGAAGAAGGCAAGGGTTCTATATTATGGATCTTTGATGGAATTTTATCTTTGACAAATATACATTTGCTTGCAAAATTGTTGGTTGTTGAATGCTATTTAATTGGTTTTGTTGCATTGATAATGGATTGAAAGTGAATGTGATAATTGAAATTCAACAGCAGGTATTTGTGCCTCTGAATGTATTAGCGACCCTTTTTTCTTAATTGCTAACATCGTCGCTAAAATTATCATTAGTAGCAGGGTTTCCAGATCGTTACAAAATCATTTGCAGTGACTAATAAGTTGTAGCGACCGTTGGTTGCTAGAAAAAATGTCAGCGGTTTACCGATGCTGGAACCGTTGTAAAGATTTCCACCAGGGGTTGTACTTACCGCTGGCAAATATTAGCGGCGGTTACAAAAACCGTTGGCGGGGTGCTTAGCGACGGTTCTTCCTGTTGCGGAAAGAAAAAAGAAATCTCCTGTCATATGTGATTTATTTTGTAGTGTTATTGGGAGCAACGGGTTCTTGACAATTCCATACCATCAATTCCCACCAAATAAATCTTATCTAAACGTGATATTTCGTTCAATTTCCACAAGTCAATTCTTTGGTTTTGTAAAACATGGAAATTCCAAAAAATTACCACATTTCAAATTTTCACATCCAAACGCACTCCTAGAGTCTGCCCAATCCAATGAGCAGGGACGCTGCCATTTCCTAGTAATTATGCAAAGCTAGGGTTGTGCGATGGTCCGGTCTGATAAGGATCAGATCAAATCATAAGAGCTGCGGTCTAATAATAAAATTAATCTTAGAATCAGGAATGTGATCATATTGTATTATGTTCTGTGTGATTTGGTTCAAATACCAATTCGATTCATTTTTTTTTTAATATTTATAAAAGTTTATGGAATCAACCATGAGGGTGAGGATGCTTGAGCTCTCACCATGACCACACTCAAGTCACCATTGAGGACTAAAATTACGTTCATCAATTCCAATAGTGTTTAGAAAATACGAAATTTCATGTAAAGGGAATCAAATGATATAACTAAAGTTTGTGAACTAAAACGATCGACATATTAAAGTAAAGGGATTAAACTGATAGTTTAGTCAAGCTAAAATAAACATGATAAAAGAAAGGATACTAAATATATTCATAATAAAAAAAAGCGGATATGCACAAAATGTGAGCACGTTTGATATTAGAACCATTTTTATTTGATAAGACCGCGTATTATAATAATTTTTTTTAAGGCAAGCCCAAAGAACACGCGCCACGTGGCACGTGGTACAACGTGGCTCGATTACAAGACCGACTCCAACCAAATACGCGGCGGTACACCATTCCTCCCACAAAGCTTGCTCGCAAACTGTTGCTGAACTCACGTTAGCTAGGAATTGCAGGAAAAAAACGTACGCCTCTATTCTATTTGACGGGGTTTACAGACGCAACTATTGGTTTCACATTCGCAATCCAGGTAGTAAGCGAGAGGATCACCACAAACATGTTGGCCGAAACGCTCAACGCATTTTGCCTCGGTACAACCATGAATACAGTCATTCTGAACGGTAGCATTATTGTTGCCGGAAGTTTGACGAGGTCGTCGGTCGGCGACAGGTACTACTGTTGCTCGGTCACTGTTAGGTCGTCGGTACAAATGATGGTTCCTGCGTATTATTACATTATTGACCTTGGATTAAAGATATTATATATATATATATATATATATATATATATATATATATATATATATATATATATGGTGACTTCTATCGTACCTTGGGTAAAATCAAAGGTACGAAATACCTTGAGTAACAAAATGTTATCTAGACATCGAATTAACCAGATTTTTGGACAGACTGACAATTAATGTGTCGGTCCATAAAAAAATAAAATTTATAGAATACGTATAATTGTTTTTCACTGCTTGGAATTACAACAATGTGTCGCAATTACAACTTTTTGGAGGTGCGTCGTTAGAGATTCTAAGGTCAGCTATAGGATCGGAGTTTCGTACCTGAGATTGATCTGCTCGTGTTCTGTGCGGGTAGAATCGTTGAAAGCAACTGTCGTCGGAGCAATCGTTCTCGCCGATTCGCTCGAAGGCAGAAGACCTGCATGCATGCACAAGATGAAGGGAAGCAAAATGGCCAACTTGGTGATTGTGGGCATGAACATGATCATCATCGCCATGGCTAGGAATTTATGAAGCTTAAGTGTGATATTGATATATGTAACTTTGTATGGATGTTGATGAGTAGTATTGGTGGTGGTAGGTAGCTGCTTATATATATACAACATCGATCAAGAGTGCTAATTAGGATTTGGATATCTTGGTATATAGTAATTCATTAATAATGCTGTTATTCGAATGAATTGGAATTCCGGCACACAATAAGTACTTATCCTGCCGGGGTTCGTAACGAGAGAAGAGGCGGTGGTTGTTTGTTTTTTTTTGATAAGGGTGAGAATTGCATTAAAATAGAACCAAAACGGAACCAGTCCGAGATACAGAAAGAAAAAAGCGGCACCAGAGGTGCAGCACCCACGGAAAAGAAAAGAAAACGAAAAAAAAGAAACACCCGACAGCCTGAAAAGGACAGCCACGCACAGAGAGCAAAGTCCCTCACGAAACAAGGACCAAGACCAAGACCAAACTGTCAAACTAACGGGAATCAAAGCCCCATCCGACCACAACCATCACTGAGAAGAGCAGAGGAAAACAGACAGAGAGAAGAAGAAGACAGGGGCGAGGCGCGGTCAACAACCCGGCCGCCACCAGCAACCCGAACCCGAACAAGGATACCAGAGGATTCCAACTAGCCCAGCACCTGAAAGGCAGCCGACAAACACGACAACAGCCAGCGAACGAACCCACGGCAACAACCCCACCGAAAAATGCCCCTGTGTCAGTTCAGCCTCAAGGGGCGGAGCCACTCCATCACCTGAATCCTGCTGATCTTGCCTTTCGCGACTAGCCAATCCGCCGTGGATCTGATAGCAATCCAAAAGACCTCCTTGGCGCTTCTGCTAGCATCCTGGAAAACACGCCTATTCCTCTCGAGCCAAATTTGCCAGCACACGGCGTGGAGAATGCAGAAGCCGATCCAGTCCGTCGTAGTGTCCGGAACGTCACTCTTCCAACACTTGATGGTGTCTAGGATCTGCTCTTGTGGGGCGAAGGAATCACCACACATTCTTCTTACTTCAGTCCAGATCTCCAACCCGAACTCGCACCGAGTAAACAAATGATCAACCGATTCTTCATCCCTACAACACATACAACATCTGTTAGCAATGGAGCAGCCCCTCTGTTGAATTTTGTCCATCGTCAATATCCTCTTGTGCGCGACCATCCACATGAACGCATTGATTTTCGAAGGAATGCTCTTTCTCCACACGGATTCACTAGGGAAGTTGGGCACCCCATGGAATCGCCCATCCGTCAATAACCTGTACATGGAGCGCACTGAAAAGCTCGAATCGGGATTAGAACACCACGCCAATCTGCTGGGGCCGCAAACGATCCTGAGCTTATCAATAGAATTCAAAAAAGTGAAGAAACTCTCTCTCTCCCTCTCAGCCCCTCCCCTCAAGACTAAAGAAAAATCGATATTCCACTCAATATTCCAATTAGGACCCTCACCTGATCGGCTTATGACATCAGGCAGCAAAGCCTCGGGATTCGCAGCGGCAGCGGCAACTCTCGGGAAGGAATGCGCAAGAGTCGTCTGAGGTAACCAGCAGTCGTTCCAAAAGGAAACACCCGCCCCGCCACCCGGGTCAATAACTGCCACTTTCCAGAATTCACCGTATTCCTTAGAGATGTTGGCCCACACCGAACTTCCAAACCCATTCCTGCACTGTTTGCTCTGCCACTGGGAATTGCTAGCCTTGTATTTGAACTCTATGAGTTGTCTCCACCAGCTCTCTCTCTCCGTAGCGTACTTCCAAAGCCATTTAGACAGCATAGCTTTGTTAAAGCAGGCCATATCTCTAATACCCAAGCCCCCATTCTCAATACTTGCTTTGCAAATCTCCCACTTAATGAGCGGAGTCTTGTGATTATCCCCGGCACCGCTCCACAAAAATCTTCTTTGGATTGCCTCAATCCTGTTCAGCACACCGATAGGAGCCCGAAGTAAGGAGAAGAAATAAACCGGCTGCCCGGAAAGAGTACTTTTGTTCAACACCAAACGGCCACCGAAAGACAGAAATCTACTCTTCCATCCGTCAAGCCTCTGCTCAAACTTATTGATAATAGGATCCCAAGTGGAGATAGCACTGACCTTGGCGCCAAGAGGGAAGCCAAGGTATTTCGAGGGCTCGTTGCTCCAATTACACCCAAAAGTAGCAGCAAAGAATTCCGGAATCGCTACATCCCCAACAGTAATCATGACCGACTTCTCAAGGTTAATCCTCAGTCCCGTAACACTTTGGAAACACACCAAAGTAGCGAGAATATTCAGAACTTGATCATAAGCAGCGTCGCAGAAGATCAAAGTGTCATCGGCGAACAGAAGATGTGTAACCTCACCATTGCCATTTACTTCGTCCATACAAAAGCCTCTAATCTTCCCCTCCTCCTGCAATTTGTTCAACATGAAGGAAAGAATGTCCATAATGAGAGTGAACAAACCGGGAGAGAGCGAATCACCCTGACGCAACCCCTTCTGCGGCTTGAAGTACCCCTTCGACTCGCCGTTGATCAAGGTGGATATGACCGGGGAACACATAGTACCTTTGATCCATTTATTCCACTGTGCCGGGAAACCGATAGATGACATAGTCTTAAACAAGCAGTCCCAGCTCACGTTGTCAAATGCCTTTTCGATATCCAGCTTAAACATAAGTCCCGGCTTGCGACTCTTCCTGCGGCTGTCCAGCAGTTCGAAAGCAATAAGACCAGCCTCAGAGATCTGCCTTCCTCTAACCGAAGCATGCTGGTTCTGAGACACAATCTTGGGAAGAACATTGCTGAGACGACGGGCCAGCACCTTGCTAATAATTTTATTCAAGCTGCTCATCAGGCTAATAGGGCGGAGATCCTTGATGTCCTCCACGGCATCACGCTTCGGCAGGAGACAAAGAAATGAGTGTGTAGCACACTCCGGCAGAACACCAGTATTGAAAAATTCAGCAATGGCGTTCAAGAACTCCTCCCGGATGAGAGACCAAGCCTTTTTGTAGAACTCCCAGGAAAACCCGTCCGGCCCGGGGGCTTTCCCCCCGTCGCAGTCCGCCAAGCTGACCCAAACCTCCTTTTCCGAAAAAGCACAGGTCAAGGCCGCAATATCAGCGGCATCAATTCTCCTATCGGTGTGCGACCTCGGAAAAGGACGCCTTGAAACAGTATCCTTGAACAAATTCTGGTAATACCCCACTATGCCTCTGCCGAGAAGCTCCCTCCCTTCATGCCTAACTCCATTGATGTTGATGCAATCGATCAAATTGAGCTTTCTTTTATAATTAGCAACCCTGTGGAAGAAGCTAGTATTGTTATCTCCTCCCTTCAGCCACAATTCTTTAGACAACTGTCTCCAATGAATCTCTTGGAGGAAAAAGAGCCTGCTCAAAACAGCTCTCAAATCCTGCCTGTCTGCTTGTTCCGCATCTGTAAGTGAACGAGATTCCTCCACCATGTCCAGCCCCTTGATAAGACCAAGAGACTCCTCGATCTTCGAATTGATATTGCCAAAAACCTCTTTATTCCATATTCTGATGGTCTGTTTCAGATTCTGAAGCCTCTTAACCCACAGGAAAGCTTTACCGTGCCCACTCACCGTGCTCCTCATCCACATTTCGAGACCCTCAAAGAATCTCGGGTCCTCCAGCCACATGTTCAGAAACCTCCATGGCCTTCGGACCCTAAGCGTAGCACCCCATTTGATCAACAAGGGATTATGATCCGATTCAACCCTTTCCATAGCCGTCAAAGTGCAATCAGGATACAAAGCATCAAAAGTCGCATTAATAAAAACTCTGTCAATACGCGAGAGGGACCCCGAACCGTCCCCTCTTCCCCACGTAAAGTTACAGCCTCCGAGAGGTAGTTCTAAAAGCTGGTTATTATCGATCACATCGTTGAATTTTTCCATCAACATCGTGCACCGCCTCCCACCCCTGTAATCCTCGTGGCCTCTAACAAGGTTGAAGTCACCTGCAATACAAAGGGGGTTGGCCGCGCTCAGACACAAGGAGTGAATTTCGTTGATGAACTCCAGTTTAGCTTCCCTCTCTTGAGGCCCATACACGACAGAGAGAGTCCAAACTTTTAGTGTGTTCACCTCCTGAAGATCGACAGACAAATGGAATCTCCCCTCCCTATACGCGAGAGCTCTCACAACTTCCTTGTCCCAGTAAACAGCTATCCCACCTGCGCTATTCTCCGCATTTTTTGCTGCCCAACCACTGTCCCTGTTTCCGCTGATGCTCCTGATCAGCTCATCATTGCAAACATTCCACTTGGTCTCAACGAGTCCAACGATCTTCGGTTTCCTCAAACACAGTACGCGCTTAATCCTGGACCTTTTCGCACTATCACCCAACCCCCTTACATTCCACACAATCACAGAGCACTCCATTATACTGGTTCAGCATGTTCATCCCCACCCCTTCTGCGGCTCCTGCGATCACCTGAAACTGGCGCCTCAATCAATCCTAGTCTGTGTCTTTCCATTTCAAGTTTGGACCTGGGTTGGCGCACTTTTCTCTGATGCATTTCCCTGGCGGTATTCTCTATCAATTTCACCACATTATCCGCTCCACCCTCCATTTCAATCTTGAATAAACTGCTCAATTCAATGCTGGTGGCCACGAGAGTTGCTGCGTCAAAGGGGAAATCGTCTTGACTTCCCACCCTAGCTTGACTGTCCGGAACGCACGAGGGGGAAGGAAAATCAAAATCCCCGAAGCTGGAACTCAACGCGAAATGCGAACCGGGGGATGAAGGCGGGCTGGTTAGATCTGAGCACTGACTGTGAAAGGAGGAGGGAGGAGAGGTAATGGCCAGGGGGACTGGAACAGATGGGTCATCGGAGTATATGGATCGGGAAGAAGGTGAGGTTAGACCAAAAGAGATAATACAAAACGGTGGGCAAAGGTTGCGAATTGGAGCAACAGAATTAGCGGGTCTAACCCCTGGAATGAAAACCGAACAAAGCCAACCCAATTCGTCCACAGCAGGGTTAAATCTGGGCCCGGGCCTGGACAACAACTGGTACACGGACCTAAGCATATTCACACTGACCTCCTGCACACAAGGCGTGGGCCCAGGCCTGTACAAGGCCCAGTCCTCCTCCACACAAGCAGACCCCCGTGAAAGGCCCAGAGGGGGGCGGTTGATAGGGCCGAACTTCCTGACCCATATTTTCCTCCCAAGCCGCCTGGGGCCTGCGAAGTAGTTGACGTTATCGGTGAGCTGCTGTTGGCCGGGTCCCACCGCCGAAAGAGAATCAGCACGCCTCGGGGTATCCACCAATTGATTCACCCTCGGTCGCTTCAACATGTGACCTTGCATTGGATGCATGGGGGCATTGCACGATGCAAGGCGTTTCAACTCCCCGCTTGAATCGGCTTCCGAGGCGGGTCTCCCTTTCTGAGCGGACATCGGCGCCGTGATGATTCGGATCGAGAACCGCTCCCCGGCGAACCGAACAGGGATGGTCGACGGCGTCTCATCGATCATTCTCACCCGAATGCGAATGAAGTCCGCGGACCAGTGATTCCAATCGACCTCTAACAATTTGCCACAAAATCTTCCGATCAAATTAATAAGATCGATGCTTTTCAGATGAAGCGGGATCCCAAATACCAAAATCCATTGAGAATCATCGTACCAATCCTTCTGACCCTCCTCCGGCCAAAACGAGATGAGGATATTGAAATTTTTAAAGGAGCACTGATTGAAGCCTCTGATGCGGACAGCGTGTTGAACACTTGGGCATGATAGAAGCCACTTCCCGTTGTCAAAATAGTGCCAGTCGAAATTGTCATCGGTGGCCCAATGCCGATTCGCCCATCGCTTGAAGTCCTTAGCGTCGTCCCGGACAAAACACTCCCCAGCTGTCGGCTTAAAAGTAATGATCAAGCTTCTACCCAGCAGTTCACATCTCTCTGACACCCCGACGTCTTCAATATCAATGAAGCGGTCTGCGCCTTTACCTCTTATGCTGCAACGACCCGCTCCATAAAATCCCCTGTTCTTAACGGCCTCGGCATAGGTTTTCTTCGTCGTGTCTGCAAGAACCTGCTGTCGTGGAGGGCTGCAATCGGGAGCATCAGATTGTCGGCAACCCCTTTTCTCAAAGTGGTAAAAGTCCTGTAGCAATGAAATTAGTTGTGCCCAACCTCTCCCCTGCTCCGACTGGGGGACGAGGACCTTAAAGGAACGGCCGTTCATCACCTGCTCCGAGATCTGAAGATAAAGCCTGGAACCCACATATTTCTTTCCAACGTGGATCAACCTGTCGCCACACTTCTTGACACAACCACTTGGGAACTGCCACCCCCTCATCACCGCCGTTTGAAGGACTCCTTGAAGCCAGGACAGATGCCCTTCATTGAGAAGAATGAACCATCCCTTAGAACCTTCTTCGACCTGCATTCTATACCACGCAGCCTTGCCCGCTTCTTCCTTTTGGATTACAACCCGCCTGCAGCCAAACCACGACTCTCTCGAACATCCTTCCTTGCTGCCACCACTGCCGCCACCGGACCCGAAAGCCTGTAACCTGCGATCACAACCAAACGAACCAGGTGAACTCAAAACCCTACCCCTATCGCTCACCCCCACGGCGCCTCTCACAAACGCACCACCGGCGGCTCCTCTCTCTTTCGCTTTCTCACCGCCGGCGGCTCCTCTCTCTCTAGCTTTCTCACTCATCTCTCACGAAAGCCAACTCATGGGCTTGAAGTTTTCCGGTGGTTGTTTGTATGTTCCAATGCAATCGACTTCGTGGTTGGATGCAGGTTTTGGGTGTGAGATTTAGGCACAATCCTACATAATGTGCGATTTTATTAAAATCACTCGTTTGGAAAAGGAATTATATGATAAGAGATTTTAAATATTAGAGATTTCAGAAACCCACAATTGTGGGATTATGAAATAGCTGATGGTGATCAGCTATTTTAAAATCCCACACAAATTCCACAAATTAGAAACTTGGATTTTTAAACCAGTGATTTGAGCCAAAATCCCACAAATTAAAAACCTGGATTCAAATGACCCATTCCCTGTTAATATACAAGTATCTCGCCGGGGATTGCAACGAGAGAAGAGGGTGTTTGTTTGTTCCAATGATACTAAGAAGCTCTTTAACGGTTTATCAAATGAATTTACAGATTAACGTTATCGATCAGATACATACGAATTAATTCGGTGTTGTTTGTGCTAGCTAGGGTGAATTCAAAGTACCGGTGTGCTTTTCAGGTACGAAGCTCGATCCTTGCTGACCAGGATCTCTGAGGCACCTCATAAAGTTGTAATTGACGAATTTAATTTGTTGAAATTGCAAGTAGTGAAAAACATTGAAATTACGTACTCTATAAAGTATAAACTGTATTTTATTTAAATGAGTAACATGGCAACCAAAAGATAATAATGTTTTTATTGTTTTTATTTTTTCACCTTGTTCTATTCATGAAGCGATGTAACGTTGCATTTAGGGATGACAACAAAACCCGAACCCATGGGTACCCACCCGACCCGACCCGGTCAATGCGGGTAAACCCCGTGTTGACGGGTTTTGGGCCGGGTTCGGGTTTAAACCCGATACACTATTCACCGGGTTGGGTTTGGGTTTAGGTGCACCCGCCCTATGGGTACCCGCCCACACATATAATTACTTTCCCGGTATATTTAATATTCTAAATAATATATCTTCTTTAAACGACTAATATTATTTATGTTTGCGGAGACATGCATAATTTGTTCTTTCTAATTGTTTAGAATGAAGTTGATATTATGGAGTGGAGAGTGAAGAAACTTATTTGATGAGGAAGAAGATTTCAATTAATCTTGTTGTTTATAGATTTTTATCTTTAATTTTGAACAATTTGTATTGATCATTTGCGGTTTGCTTGTATGTTCTAGATTGGTGTTTTTTGTATGAATAATTTGTATGAGAAAATTGATGTTAAACTTTTATTTTGAAAGAAATTTGTTATTGTAAATTTTTTACCACAAAAACCCACGGGTACCCATGAACCCGCGAATACCCAGCGGGTTGGGTTGGGTTTGAGTTTTTCAAACCCAACGAGTTTTACCCCGGATTTTTTGGAGGATAAATCCATGAGTTTGGGTTTGACAAAACCCGCCCTAACCTGACTCATTACCATCCCTAGTTGCATTTGGATGGACTGACGTTGTTTGTTTTCACGAAACAATGTAATTAATTTTATTACTATAAATAAAGGAGATGGTGGTTAGCTTGGGGATACACTCATACACGCATAAAATTGAATCTTTCTTCTTTCCAAAACTTATAAGTGGATCACTTCAGTGTTCTTAAAAGGTTTGGGTAACCAAAGGTAAGATAGCCTAATGGTAAAGCTGCCGCAACAATGAAGGCTTGGGAGTTGCAGATCCCAATTTGAATCCAAGCGAGGCCCGTTGGTGTTCCCGGAGGTACAAGACTCCTGGCGGCGAAGCCCCGTTGGCGTCAAATTAAATGCAGGTGGCCCCCAGGTTTAGTAGGACCCGCTGTCACAAAGTGGCACGTGGGGCTGAGGTTCCTGGGTATCAAAAAAATAAAAAAAATAAAAAAAGGTTTAGGTAAAAAATAGACATTGTCCAAGAAATTTCCCTGTAATCTAAAACTTTGTAGAGGGTGAAAATACAGGAAAAATGAATGTAATTCACGACTCTATCATTTTCCTAATCAGCTAGTCTCGAACTATCGTACAAATACATCCTCGTCGTTCTTAAACCCAACGTGGAATAATCCATGTAGTAAAAGATAGGCTGACGACCACACCCATCATGGTAACGCAGCAGGCACTCTGCGGAGGTGCCACCACCAACACAATCAGTCATCTGAACGGAAGCATTGCCGGAAGCTTTACGAGGTCGGCCGACGGCGACAGGTAATGTTGCTCTGTTACTGTGCAAATGGTGGTTCCTGCGTATTATTATTACATCCAGCGAATTCAGTGGCGGAACCGGAAATTTTGGACAGTTAGCCCATAAAAATAAAATAATAAATAAAAATAAAATCTAGTTTACAGGGTACATAATTTTATTATCTTTCGCTCAGATTGCAATTGAAACAAATGTGTCGATTACAAATTTTGGTGGTGCGTGAGAGATCATAGTCAGCTAAGATCGAGTTTCGTAGTACCTGAGATTGATCTGACCATGATCTATGCGGCTAGAATCGTTTGAAGCAACTGTTGGAGCAATCGTTCTCGCCGATTTGCTTGAAGGCAGAAGGCCTGCATGTATGCATAAGATGAAGGGAAGCAAGATGGCCAACTTGGTGATAGTATTATTGGGCATTATCATCATCGCCATGGCTGGGTTTTCTTGAACTTTTTTTTTTTATAATGGTTCAATTTCTATGTATGAAGGGAAACAAGATTAATTAGCTACTTATATACAACATCAATTAATCATGCAATAGCAGATTGGAGGAGCTCGTAGCTAGCTAGATAGTGTTTCAATTTCTGTCATCTCGATCCGTCTTTCCTTTGTGAATATGTTAAAAGAGGAAATCCTGGTCAAACAACTCTTGTCATCATTTCTCGTCTTTATTTGAGATTAAACAATCACTGAAATCAATTTTAAAACGTGGATCCCCAGCTCGATCTCTTCTGGGTCCATGAATTTGAATTCAATCGCTTCTCTTTCTTCCTTGGACTTTTCTTTACAGGTTTTGGGAGTACTTGTACGTCGGTTTATGAAACAGCAGCTATTGGAACGGCACCATGAGTTATATCGTAATTAGGAGATAGAGGTCTGGCTAATACGATTGGGTATATACTACAAATCATGTTTCAAAAAGACACGCTTAAACTTACGCTTAGACACGCCTAGGCGCAAGGCAATGGCAAAATGCCTTCCCTAGGGGTTCCGCGCGCCTAATTAGATACCGAAACACGTCAATGGAGTAAGGTGATATATAAGTCTCTCCTAAACATTACTAGATGGAACTAGAAAGTCAATATTAAAGGAAAAAATTAACATCAACTACAAAATCAATTTTCTGTATCAATATTTTCAATAGCTCAAGAACTTTTTGAGCTATTGAGCTATGATTCTATGAATTCGTAAGCTATGTTCTTGTCATTAAGTGTTGAGTAAGTTATTAATCATTTTACCTGAAGTGGGAAAGTGTTTTAGATTATTATTCCATTCATCATGCAGTGCGAATAGCTATTTTTCTTCCAACGCCTAGGCAAGGTTAGTCTACGCCTAGACAAGCAAGGCGCTAGGCAAAGCCTCAACGCCCGCCTTATGCCTAACGCCTTTTTGAACCTTGCTACAAATTAATGAATGAATCGAAAGGACACACTGCTGATCACTTGTCTAAGTTTTCGTTTGGATTGCATTTTTGTTGCGATATTGCCACTTCGAATTGGTTAAAAATACTCATTCGTTCTTCTCTTTCTAATGAAATAAAAACCGACCTTCTTCTTTCTTGATCTTGTGAGAAGATAGATTAGGGGTTGATGTGTTCGCCGGATACTTCTCCCGTTCTCCGGCAATGTAGACGGGCAAAGGAGACCGCGAAGATATTGACGATGGCTACGGTTATCAACCCAAAAGGGTCGACAATTGAGAAAGGAATAAACAGAAAATCACGTTAGATTCACTGGAAGCCATGGAACGGAAGAGCCAAATGATGGTGAACACGAAGATGAAGGTGGAGATGAGTTCGACGAGATATGGCCGGAGAAATCTTCACTAAAGTTGGAGGAATAAAATATTGATATTTTCGGATTTGTATGAAAAGTGAGAGGACAAATGGCAATAAAAAAAACATAATAACATGTGTCGGATCAGAGACGAATAGTTAAATTCAAGACACCTTTATGCTTTGCTGCAGCCGTCAACATTGAATGTTGCGTATCATGCAATTTGGCCATTTATTATTATGTAATTAGGTGGGTTTTCAATTTCAAAGGTTCTACCGGTTGCATTCTATATTCTTTTTTATTCTTTGTTGTTTTTGCTCGTGTCATCTCAATTTTTGGAGTTTTCACAGAAGCTATCAATTTCATAGCACAACATACGTACAGGCTCTTTCATTAATAGTCCAGTTGTTTATGGACTTTGGTTCATGTCAGGTTTGAGGTTAAGTTTGTTCGGCTGGCCATGTCTTCTGGGCTTATGTTGGCTAGAAAAAGATCGCATACATATTTTTGTTATTTTCACGCACGTTCATAGATTGCTCGAGCATGTCATCTTGTATTCGTTGCACCTAACCTTTTTTTTTTTATTTCACGTAATTAACAATTTTCTAACGCAATCACATCACCAATAATAGAAAAAATGTGCATGTATACACACAAAATGTGAGTGCACCAAAAACAGACTAACAGCAGAATCGTTTTTATTCGATAAGACGCGTATTATAATAATTATCAAACCCGATAACCTCATAGATAAACGATTCACTTACAACAATTATTATATGACTAAAACCCTAAGCTCCTCCCAGTCTCCCACAAGCTTTCGATCTCCTCACACTATTCCTGGCCTTATTTTATCTTAGGAAGCAAAGGAAAACGGAATTCTATCAAGCAAGGAAGCAATTGCAGTCGTTGATGTTACAGTCGCAATCCATGTAGTAATAGTAAGGCTGGTCACACCCATTAGGGTAACGCTTAAAGCAGTATTTGTAGGTGCAACCATCAGGAACATTGCAGTCTGTCTGAACTGAAGCATTAATATTGCTGCTGCTGGAAGTTGTACGAGGTCGACGGCGGCCAGCAACGACAGGCAGCGTCCCTGATCTGTTAATAGTTGGATATCAAAGCTGCTACATAATTAAGCCGAGCTGCAGCTGGGGCTTCACAAACCCTAGCTAAAAATGAAGAATGCGGAGTACTGGGCTAGCTTCTGGGATCGAGTTTCGTACCTGAGATTGATCATCTGACCACGATGTGTGAGGCTAGAATCGTTGGAATTAGCCGTTGTTGGAGCAATCATCGTTCTCGTCGATTCGCTCCAAGGCAGAAGGGCTGCGTGCATGCATAAGATGAAGGGAAACAAGATGGCCAACTTGGTGATTGGTATTATCATTGCCATGGCTGGGTACGTATTCTATAATAATGCTCTGTTTATATACAACATCAAAGAGTGCTCAGGATTTGGATTTCTTCGTATAAAATAATTCATTAATAATGCTGTTTGATTATTGGATTATAATTGAAAATCCTATTTTTGATGATTAAACCATTCGAATTACTATTAATTATATTTCTCTTGTTTGATTGAAGGAAGACACTTTTATTATGCTCTGTTAGCAGTCAAACATTTGCTGTTGCGTACGCATGCATATTATCTATTTGGAAGGAAGGTGGTGTTTGTTAGCACGAGTTACAGTGATTCTATTAAAAAAAAAAAAATTGGGTATATTGTTCCTATATGGATATGTTCTTTTTTTCCTTCCAGGCAAGTTTATCGATTTAATTTTATTAATTGTTAGGTGCTAGTTAAGAGATCCGAACTTGAAACTATTAGAGCAATATACTCGCTAGAACAATCACGTAAGAAAATCAATCATGCAAGCATATAGGAGGAGCTTATTCTAAAAACAGACTCGACCACGACCAGGTTATTGCACCTTACTTATTTGAGCATCGCCGAGATTCGAAGTTGGTTAGATCGAGATTGGCAGGTCCACGTCACTCATGTTTACAAATAAATTTCGCGTATCAAAATGTAAAATATAAAAAAGTATAGAAACTAAATTGTAATTTGCCATTTGGATCCTCAATCCATGCATGAATCCACCAATGGATAAAATTTATTGGATTTAAATAGATTGGATTAGTAGAATATTTAAATGGATAGATTGCATTGGATTGGTGGATTGGATTGAGAATTGACACGTCTACATCCAGGTCATTATGGTACAGGAGTACCACGTAAATAACATGCAACTATCATGTGATTAGGTGGTTTCTCAAAGGTTCTACCAGTTGCCTTACATCCTCTTTGGTTCTTTCTCGTTTTGTTTGTGTCGTTTTGTTCTCCGGAATTTACAGAGCTATCCATTTAGCGTCACAATATTCTCTTTCATTGATAGACTGGTTGCTTACAGATTCATGTCAGTATTGGGGTTAATTTGTTTGTCTGGCCATGCTCTTTGGGCTTATGCTGGATCAAAAAGATGAGTACAATATTCCCATATGTGTATATTCTATTTTTCCACACACGGCGTTGATAGATTGCACGAGCATGTCATCTTGTATTCGTTGCACATAACCTTTTTTCTCATCACTAATAACCAAAAAAGTGTATGATTAACCATTTCTTGTCACGTAACTGGAAAAAGTGAGTACGCCAAAGACAGACAACAACACATATATTTGGTATCAGAACCATTTTTATTTGATAAGACTACGTATTATTATAATAAAAAAACCCGATAATTATTTCATAGATGGATTCACTTGCAACAATTATTATATCCTGGACCAGCTGGACTTATAATAACTATCTCAGGAAGCAAGAAAAACTTGCGCCTCTATTAAGCTGGATAGCACCTGCAATCGTAGATGTCACACTTGCATTCGTAGTTCATGTCAGCTGGCTCTGGATAGCACCTGCAATCGTTGATGTCACACTTGCAATCTATTTGGTATTCGGAAGCATTGCTAATATTGTTGCTGCTGGAAGTTGTACGAGGTGGCCCTCTGTTACTGTTTGGATCAAACTAATTAAGCTGCTGCTGCTGCTAGGCTTAACAAACCCTAGCTAAAATGAAGAAGAAGGTGGAGTACGGGGCTGCAAGCTAAGGATCGCGAGGAGTTTCGTACCTGAGATTGATCATCTGACCATGATCTGTGAGGCTAGAATCGTCGGAAGCGATATTAATCGTTCTCGCCGATTCGCTTGAAGGCAGAATGCCTGCATGCATGCATCAGTTGATCAGGCAATGTAAGGAAGTGGTTAAGTACCATGCAATCATTGACCTCTCCCAACAACTCGAATCGTTGGGATCAGTTGGTCTGTGACGTATTAGTATATACATACACAAAGCGAAAACACAACATACAAGGATGAAGATAGAAAGAAATGAAAAGAGATGGTTGGTATACATGGGATTAGGATGATCCATAAGATGAAGGGAAGCAAGATGGCCAACTTTGTGATGGTATTATTGGGCATGATCATCTTCATCGCCATGGCTGTGTAGTCTTGAAGTTTTAAGCTGGATATGTTCATATATAACAGCAACAAGAGTGCTCACGATTTGGATATCTTCGTGTATAAATAATCCATTAATGATGCGGTTATTTGGAGGAATTGGGAATTCCTCTTCTTGATTATTTAAACCGCATTCGTATTATTAATTATTTTAGTTCTCTTGTTTGATCGAAGGAAGACACTTTTATGTTGTTTAGCAGTCAGCATTTGTTGTTGCGTACGCATGCATATCATCTATATTTGGAAGGAAGGTGGCGTTTGTTAGCAGTTAGCACAACTACGGGTGATTCTTGAAAAAAAAAAAATTTGGGTAAATTGTAAGGTTGGTCACTAGGATTACTAAAAAGTTTCACGTTTGGTCACTAAATTTGTACTTTCGCTTCATCAGTGGTCACTCTCCGTCCATCTATGTTATCTTTATCATACGTGGCAGTCAACTATCTTATTTGCCCGTTAAATGTATGATGTGACAAAATCTTAAGAACAAAAAGGGTTAAAATATTTAAAGTGGCGTGATGAAAGTAATAGTTTAGTCAATAAGTGTGTGCCCACAAAAAATAAGTGCACCGAGGACAACAATACATTTGGTATGAGAATTATTTGATAAGACATACGTATTATAATGTATTTTTTAAAGCAAGTCCAAAGGACATGGTACAACGACTCGATTACGAGACTAACTCCACCCGAATATGCGGTACAACGACTCGCGATCGAGTACAACAAGACTGACTCCAACCGAACATGTGGTACAACGACTCGCGATTACAAGACCGAGTATACTCCAACTAAGTATGCGATACAACGACTCGGATTACAAGAGTACTGACCCCAAAAAAAGCGTATTACTTTTGAATTAGAAAACACTCGCAAGAATTTTTTGGGCAGAAGCAGTCCATGTAGTAAAAATCAGGGTTGCCACACCAACCAGCGCCATAACGGTATATGCAATTCCCGTAGGTGCAACCAGCATCACAGTCTGTCTTTGTATGCTGAATGGAAGCATTATTGCCGGAAGTTTTACGAGGTCGGCCGGCGACAGGTACTACTGTCGTTCTGTTACTGTTAGGTCGTCGGTACAAATGTTGGCTCCTGCGGTATTAATTATTACATTATTGACCTTGAAGAATTAAAGCTGTTATATATCTCCACTAGCTAGCCAGCTCAGCATAGTGGAAGAACAATAATTTATAGAGTACGTATAATTTCATTGTTTTTCACGATCGCTTGCAATGCATCGAAATTGCAACTTTAAGAGGTGCGTATCAGGAGATATTCCAAGTTATCGTCAAAACTCAAACCGGCGACCATGAATGTCAAAGTGGATCGACAGGGTTTAGAGTAAATCATCATCATCATCAAATTAGTTTAATGTCAATGTTTGTTTAGACTTAGTTTGAATTAATGTTTTATCTTTGTAGTCTCCAAATGCTAGCTTGCACATGTTGTCTTGTAGTGCAAAGCTTTTGCCTATTTAAACTCAAGTATGAATGAGAAACACCTAAGACTTCTAGGGTTTCATTTTCCCCAACTCATCTTTGTTGTTAGTGCGTCAAGAGATTCGAGGTCAGCTTGGATCGAGATTCGTAGTACCTGAGATTGATCTGATCTTGTTCTGTGCGGCTGGAATCGTTGGAAGGAACTGTCGTGGGAGCAATCGTTCTCGTCGATTCGATCGAAGGCAGAAAGCCTGCATGCATACTCAGGCAAATCAAGAATACTGTATGTGGTTTGACCGTACCGATGCCCAACCCTAGTATGTATTTATGCTAAAGAGAACACGAGAATGAAGGAGATCGAAATACAGTACATACATGGGATTACGACGAGCCATAAGATGAAGGGAAGCAGGATGGCCAACTTAGTGATATTACTGGGCATGTTCATCGTCATCGCCATGGCTAGCTAGCTAGCTGGGTGTTCTTGAAGTTTTTGTGGGATATATAAGTATGGATGTTGATGAGCATTGGAAGTATATAGTACGTAATTCACAGCTGCTTATATATATATATACAACATCGACCAAGAGTGCTAAGGGTTTGCATATCTTGGTATATAGTAATTCATTAACAATGCTGTTATTCGGATGAATTGGAATTCGGCCGGCACGGGATCAGTAATTATGTTTTAGGGTATCTTTGCCGGGATTTGAAACGAGAGAAGAGGCGTTGATGATAATGTTGATCAATAATTAGGGTGTTGATAATGAGGGACCATACTTAATTAGAAACTCTTAACGGTTTTATCAAATGAATTTACAGGTTAATATTATCCGATCGGATGTGCATACGAATTAATTCGGTGTTGTTTGGTGCTAGAGTCAATTCAAAGTACGTACCTATGTGCTTTTTCAGGTACGTACGGAAGAGTGCGGATCTGGTGACTAAGGGGGTGCTTAGTCACTTGACTAAGCCCCTCCTAGCCATTAGATCTGGACACTTCAATCCAATGGTTAAAAAGTGGGAAGGGCTATTTAATTAATGGCAGGGGTAGTTTGGGTATTATGGAAAATTACGAAGTATACAAACCGGATTTACAATTAGTACAAACCATACAAACATACGAACAGTACAAACTAGAGCGACAAAACATACAAACAGATTTACAAACATTACAAACGTATGAACTCTACAAACAATACAAACTAGACTGACAAACAATACAAATCATACAAAAAGAAAAAACAACCGGGTTGACTTTGGAGGCTCCATCCTTATATAGAGGGGCTCCTTCCCAAAGTCAACCCGGGTGTTTTTTAGACATACAAACAGTACGAACATGGTGGAGAAAAATGACAAACTAGACCGACAATCCATACGAACGGAAAAAAACACCCGGGTTGACTTTGGAGGCTCCATCCCTATATAGAGGGGCTCCTTCCCAAAGTCAACCCGGGTGTTTTTTAGACATAAAAAACATTACGAACATGGTGCACAAAAATGACAAAGTTTACAAACATGGTTAACAAAAATAACAAAGTTTACAAACATTACAAAAAAAAACCGACAAACATTACAAAATAACAAAGCATACAAACATTACAAAATATGTCAACAAACATCACAAAATTAACATTGTCGCCGGGAAATTCTTCTCCGGCGACGATGTTCGCCGGAAAATTTTTCCGATCAGAAAATTTTCCGACCAAAAAAATTCTCTCTCTCTCCTGAGGAAAATTCCCTTTCCCACAAAAAACACCCACTGCCCTCCCTCTCTCTCTCTCCCCGCGCATGCTTTTTCCCTTCCCACTACAATTGACCAGCCACCGGCGGAAGGCAGTAGCCGGACCGAAAATCGAAGCCGGCAGGCAGTAGCGGAAGACAGCAGGCCACTTTTTTATTTTTTTGTTTTAATTAATAAATAAATAATGTAATTACTATTTTGTCCTTCATTAAATTGGATTAATGTGTGCCATTGGATTTTAATGAACTTCAATGGATGAGATAGGCTTAGTCACCTGATCTTGGCCCCGTACGGAACTCGATCCTTGCTGATCAGGATCTCTGACGCACCTCTGGATCTCTCGACAATTACAAGTAGTGAAATACGTACAATGAAATTATGTACTGATCAGTGACAAAATTTGTCTAGTGATATGATAATGCAGAGATATGAGAACATTTGTCACACTGCGTATCTTTGAGATCAATACGAATGACAAAAATATCTTCGAAGATGGAGTTAAATCTCTTCATGAATTTGCTGATGACTTCAAACATGTCACAAATCAATAGCTAAATTTTTTCAAATCAAGGACAAAGCTTAGTGGCCAAGCTTAGGTCTCAAATCCATGACCAAATCCACTAAGTAAATAATTGCCACTATATTAATAAAACCAATGCTTGCGGATATTTTAGTTTCCCGGTTACTAGAGGCGTTTTACTTTTCCCTGCTTACAAACGGACGTCCAGTAACAGTTTGCGAGCAAGCTTGTGGGGAAAAAGATGTTGTTAAATTATATGGGATAATTTAGCCAGTACAATATTTCCAGCACATATATGATCTACTTTTTCAACTCGTTGATTGGGGCTTAATTGCATGGTTGGTCACTGAGATTACAAAAAACGTTCAAGTTTGGTCACTCGAAATATTTAAATCCATTGGTGGTACTTCACTTTACTGAAACAGTTCACGTTTGGTCACTCTCCGTCCAACTCCGTTAACTTTTGCTGATGTGGCAGTCAACTCTCAAAGTTGACTGTTAACTTAATGACGTGGCAACTAAAAAATTATTAAAAATAAAAAAATAAACTTTTATATTTTCCACCTCATTATCACATTCATTAAAAACTAAAAAAAATATAAACCTAATTTCTTTTCGCCCTTCCACCTCCGAACCCACTCCTTCCACCTCCGAACCGACCGCTTCCGTATAATTCCCTTCATTGCAATCGCCAACCACCACCTCGTCGCTCCCGCCGCCACCATCAATCTCCACAAATCCCTCGCTCCACAATCCCTCCCGCCTCGTGTTTACGATCCTACCCTCTTTTCTCCCCGCAACTTGCCAGAACTCCTTCCTATCCCCGAATGCCCTCCCGTCGCCGCGCTATCTACGCCGCCGGGACGGACTGATACCATTGAGCCTTTCTTGGCCTTGTCGACGATGATGGATGTTGAGCAGAGTGGCATGGCGTGGTCGCCGGAGAGAAGTTTTGACCGGACTGAGTACGAGCGCCGCAAAGTTGAGGATGCTGGGGAAGTCGGATCTCGCTGCCGGTCGTCGTCTTGTGCTACTGGATCTGCCGATGGTCAAAGACGACGTTGCAGCTGAGATGCGAAACCGGCGGCTTGTGCCGCGGTGGCGAGGATTGACCGGTGCTCTGTTGAAGCCGGCGTGTGAGCCGAGGCGGTCGACGATGATGCGGAGCCGCGACGCGTTGTGAAGGGAGGACGCCGACGAGCTGCTGGTCGCCAACGGAGTATCGCTGGGACAGTTCCGATCTACCGACTGGAGAGAGGTGTGGGGTTTAGATGGAGAGAATCAGTGAACGCCGGCTCGCCGGGATTAGATGATTGGGAAAGTTGTCTTTGCCGGATTTGGGGATTTTTTTTGGTGTATGTATTCTGGGCGAGATGAGGAGACGAAGTGAAGGACTTGTGAAGTTTGGGGGTTTTTTTTTTTTTGGAAGATGGGGAAGGATTTGGGAAATCAAATATGGATCTTGATCTGGATTCTTTTGTTACCGAGACTTTTTTTTTTTTTTGAGATTTGAGTAGAACGATTTGAAAGGGATCAGATGGAATGAAGAACACTGGTTGTGAAGGAATGGTAGGTTTTAAAGAGTGTAATAATGAGGTGGAAAATATAAAATTTGGTTTTTTTATTTTTAATAATTTTGTAGTTGCCACGTCACTAAGTTAACGGTCAACTTTGAGAGTTGACTGCCACATCAGCAAAAGTTAACGGAGTTGGACGGAGAGTGACCAAACGTGAACTGTTTCAGTAAAGTGAAGTACCACCAATGGATTTAAATATTTTGAGTGACCAAACTTGAACGTTTTTTGTAATCTCAGTGACCAACCATGTAATTAACCCCGTTGATTGGTCATGGCTATCATCTTGTATTGATTGCACTTAATCTATTTTCCAAGGTAATCCCTCAATTTTTTCACGCAATCAATTACATATTTTTGCATAACTATAAATAATCATGTTACTAATTGCAATTGGGGAGAGAAATAATTTTTTTCAATTTTATTTAACAACATATATCTCTTTTGTTTTAAGTTGTAATTTCACTAAAAAAAAAGTCAAATGAGTTTGTGCTCTTGAAAATGACATCTAATTTGATATTTTTTGTACTATAAATATTGAGACGTGTATTACCAATCTATGTATACCATGTTGGTAAATATACTGACTGACATTTTACCACCTTTCATCACCGTTTACCAATAGTTGTCACCCTATATATACCAGGATGATATATTCTGCTATGCAATTCTCCCCCTGAAATTTGTATATCCAATAGATTACGATTACCTCGTTATTCTAGGCAAAAAAATTAGTCATTCTTTATAAGAGGAACTCGATTACAAAGACTGATTTCAACCGAATATACGGTACAATGACTCGCGATTACAAGACTGACTCCAACTTAGTATGCGTTACAACGACTCGATTACAAGACTGACCCCAAACGCGTATTAATTATAATTAACGGAAAAAACACTGGCAAGAATTTGTTGGACAGTCGCAATCCATGTAGTAATCTTTACCACACCAACCGGAGCCGTAACTGCCAATGCAATTGGTGTAGGTGCAACCACCATTACAGTTGGTCTGAAAAGGAGAATCGTCGGAAGTTTTATAAGACCGGCCGGCGACAGGTAATGTTGCTCTGTTATCGTTAGCCGGTCGGTACAAATGGTGATTATTCCTGCGTATATTATTACACTGACCTTGAATTAAAGTTGCCATAAAAATAAAAATAAAAATAGACACAAATAAAATATAATTTATAGAGTACATAATTTCATTATTATCGTAATTACAATTTTTAGAGGTGCGTCGGAGATAATCCTAGGTAAGCTAGCTAGGATTCGAGCGAGTTTCGTACCTGAGATTGATCATCTGGCCATGATTTATGAGGCTAGAATCGTTGGAATTAGCCATTGTTGGAGCAGTAATCGTTCTCGCCGATTCGCTCGAAGGCAGAAGGGCTGCAAGCATGCATAAGATGAAGGGAAGCAAAATGGCCAACTTGGTGATATTATTGGGCATGTTCATCATCATCGCCATGGCTGGTGGGCTTTCTTGAAGTTTACGTAGGTAGCTGCTGCTTATATATAACACTCAGAATTTGGAAACTCATCGTATAAAATAATTCATTAATAATAATGCTGTCATTCGAATGAAGTGGAATTCCGGCACAGAACATAAGTAGTGCTAATGTGCAACAAGATACATATGTCTCTATGAGATATGTGTATCTTGCCGAGGTTTGTAACGAGAGAAGAAGCGGTGTAATTTGTATTTGTATGTTCCAATGTGACTTCGTCGTCGTTGTTATACAAGTCTCTTGCCGGCCGGCCTGCCGGGGTTTGCAACGAGAGAATTGAGGCGGTGTTTGTATTGTATGTTCCAATGATACTTAGAAACGGATCATAACGTACGGTGTATCAAATGAATTTACGAATTAATGTTGTCGATCGGATGCATACGAATTAATTTTGTGTTGTTTGTTCTATACCTAAGAGTGAATTCAAAGTACCGGTCAGGTACGGAACTCGATCCTTGCTGACTAGCTGGATATCTTACGCACCTCGCAAAGTTGTAATTGACACATTTGTTGCAATTGATGGAACTGAAAAACAATGAAATTACATAATACTCTATATATATAAGTTATAGCAGTTGTTTTTTGGCCCGCATTTTGTCGCGGTTAGAAACTCATTATATTTAAAAAAAAATTATCTATTCATTTACAATTAGTTGAAATAAAATGATTCACAAAATACATCGGGTAAGATACAACCATAAACTTTACGCAGTGTCTTAATCATTATGAAATACTTATGTAATGCGGTTACTTAATTGATACATATACCTTTATGACTTTACATATTGCAATTTTTCATTTATGCTACTGTTATGGAATAATGTTATGAAAATATTATGTAAAGTGTGATATAACAACAAAATCAAATAATGAAAAATTATCACATTTGATCAAACTATTAGGGAGAACTTACCTTACCTTACGAAACCTTTACATAATGCAAATTTATGAGATGGTTGTAATTTTAGTTAATCAAAAATGTATTTAGTTAATCAAAAAGTAACTAAGTTACAAAATGTAACATTGGATTAAACTATTATGTTTAAAAAAATATTGAGCTTAATTTTTTCGTGTAATGCAAAATTAATGGCCAGCTGTTTAATTAATCATAAAGGAATATTTGTTCAAAGTTATATTACAGAAGAAGAGTTGTCATAAACCAGTTGCTCCCAATAACTCGAGTTGTTTGGAGACTGTTATGTTGGATCTTATACCACTCTCTAACACGTCCCCTCAAACGAAAGCCAACTCATGGGCTTGAAGTTTGCACAGGCCCACCATACCTTGTGTTTTAATCAACTATTAATATTGGGGGTCGTAGAGATTCGAACACATGACCACTTGGCCAAACCAGCTCTGATACCATGTCATGAAGCAGTTGGTTTCAATAACTCGATTTGTTGGGAGAAGGTTATGTTGGATCTTATACCACTCTCTAACAAGAGTTTCGTAATATGTTTCTTTAATTAAACCCAAGAGGTTTGCCTAATGGTAATATGGAATTGAGAACATCTAGTACACCTTACACTTAAATCTTGGAGCCAACAACCACCCAAAAAAATGTTTGTTTAAATGACTATCCCTCTATAAGTTTTATGTAGTATCTTAATTATTATGAAAGACTTATCCATGTATTTTTTTAATCAATAAATAAGAAATAAATATCCCCATAAGTTTTACATAATGCATTTATAGCGTAAAAACTTCCTTAATATGGGATCTAACAATAAAAGCAAGACAATATGGGGATGAAAATATCCACCACAACTTATGTTCGAATATTGTAGCCAACAATTTAAAAAAAAATATGTTTGTTTAATTGATACATAAGAAATGACTATCGCTCAATAAATTTTACGTAGTATCGTAATTATTATGAAAAACTTATGTAATGCATTGAGTGTAATTAACAATTTTTATACGAATCACATCACCAATAACCAAACCGTCCACGTTTAACCATTTGTTTCACGTGATTGATAATAATAATAATAATAATAATAATAATAATAAATAAATAAATAAACATGTATACTAAAAAATGTAAGTAAGTGTGCCGAAAACAGAAAACAACATATATATATTTGATAGCGTAACCATTTTTGTTTGATAAGACGCTCGTATTACAGTAATTAAATAGCCAATAATCTCATCGATAATTCAGTTACAACAACAATTATTCCTTCTTTGACTAAACCAATTGCTAGCTAGCTCCCGGCCACAAGCTTGCTCGCACAGTACTGTTCCTGGACGTATTTATTATCTTAGTGAGCAAGGAAAACGTACGGCTCTATAAAGCAAAGAAGCAACTGCAATCGTCGATGTCACAGTCACAATCCATGTAGTACACAGAAGGGTCATCACACCCATTAGGGTAAAGCTGAAGGCAGTTTTCGTAGGTGCAACTACCACCTTCTTCACCACAGTCTGTCTGAACGGAATTATTATTATTATTATTATTATTATTGTTGCTGCTGCTGGAAGTTGTACGAGGTTGTCGTCGGCCTGCGACAGGCAGTAGTAGCGTCCCTGATCTGTTACTGTTTGGATCAAATTAAAAAGCTGATACACATAAGCGAGCTGTGTGTTGGGCAATTTAACAAACCCTAGCTAAGATGAAAGAAGGTGGGAGTACTGATCGAGGCTTCTGGGATCGATCGTCGAGTTTCGTACCTGAGATTGATCGTCTGACCATGATATATGAGGTTAGAATCGTTGGAAGCGATTGTTGGAGCAGTAATCGTTCTCGCCGATTCGCTTGAAGCTGGCAGAAGGGATGCAAGCATGCATAAGATGGAGGGAAGCAAGATGGCCAACTTGGTGATAGTATTATTGTTGGGCATGATCATCATCATCATCATCATCGCCATGGCTAGCTAGCTGGGTGTTCTTGAAGCTTAAGTGGTAGGTAGCTGCGCGCTTATATACAACATTGATCAAGAGAGCTCGGGATTTTGGATATCTTGGTATATAGTAATCAGTAGTTAATAATTAATGATGTTTGTTATTCGGATGAATTGGAATTCCGGCACAACAATAAGTACAATTAATTATCTTGCCGGGGTTTGCGACGAGAGAAGAGATCGAGGCGGTGTTTGTTTGTATGTTCCAAATGCGACTTCGTCATTGTTATACAAGTATCTTGCCGGCCGGGGTTTGACATTGCATCCCGATGCGATGTTGATCAATAATTATAGGGTGTTGATCAATAATTAGAAACTCTTAACCGTTTATCAAATGAATTTATACATACGAATTAATTCGGTGTACGTTGTTTGTGTACTGGGGTGAATTCGAAGTACCGGCGTGCTTTTCAGGTACAAAACGCGATCCTTGCTGACCAGGATCTCTTCTACGCACCTCCAAAAGTTGTAATTGACACATATGTTGTAATCATAAGCAGTGGAATAAGATACATTTTATTCGTATTATTATTTTATTTTTATGGACTGACACACCTGTCCGAAAATTCTCGTCCAGGAGCTCTCCAGCCGGTGGAGATATATATATATATAGCAGCTCTAATCCAAGGTCAATGTGATAATTAATACGCAGGAACCACCATTTGCATTTCGTCGTGGACTGTGCTCGATCGGGGAGAAGAGACGATGGTGGTGGTACGTGTTTCCGTGGGGAGAAGAGGCGAGCCGAGCTGAGGGAGTTTGGTTTTCGAGAGGGCGAAGAGAAAGAGAAACGAGCTAATTAGGCCGGGATCCGAGCGAATAGAGGAAAGTATTAGAAGTTAGAGTATCAAACTGTAATTAACCAAGGCTAGGGTTAGTAGTTGTAGCCGTATATATGTGTTGTGTGGCCGGCCGAATTGTACAGTCAACAAAAAACCAAGAATAATATCATACTCTGCCGTTGTGTCGTGGACTGGTCTCAACCATCATCGTTGGGGAAACCATCGTGATCTCGTTGTCCCGCGTGCTATATATAGGGTCTGCATGCGCGGCTGCGCTCCAGTGCACGTGCATATATATAATACATACACACACGTAGCTGAGTAGAAGAGTTTTAGCTTAGGGTTAGTTAGTCACCAATAACCAAACCGGTCTACGATGAACCATGTCTTGTCACATGATTGATAACAAATGACAATAATAAATAAATAAATACGTATACCCAAAAAAAGCGAGTACACCAAATAAGAAAAAAACACGTTTGGTATCAGAACCATTTCTCTTCAATAAGACGCGTACTATAAATCAGGCTGATCACACACTCGTCGCCGTCGTCGATCGTTGTCACAGCTGCAATCCATGTAGTATAAGTAAGGCTGCTGATCATCACACCCTTAATTAGGGTAATTTAAGCAGGCAGTTTGCGTAGCTACGGTGTCCCCTCTGGTTACTGTTGCATCAAATTAAAAAGCTGGCTACATAATAAGCTGAGCTGCTCGATCTGATGGGCTTTAACAAACCCTAGCTAAAACGAAGAAAGCTAATTTCCTACCTGACAATCAAGGCAGAAGGCCTGCATGCATGCGCTCAGGCGAATCACGAACACCGTGTACGTGCACAGAGCCAGCACAAGAACGAAGAGGAAAGTCGTGAGAAGAGATGGTGGCGGTTGTCGGAGAAATGCAGCGCATGGAGATGGAAGAATCAGGGCGACCAATAAGATGAAAGGAAGCAAGATGGCCAACTTGGTGATAGTATTATTATTATTGGGCATGATCGTCAGCGCCATGGCTAGCTTGAGCTGAAGAATGATCGTCAGCGCCATCGATGAAAGAGTGGTCGTGATTTTGGATAAATTAGTTCATTAATTAAATGATGCTGTTATTTGGATTAATTGGAATTATATATTGCTCTTCTTGATTAAATTCCATTTGCAGCAGCGTTCAACATTTGATGTTGCGTACGCAAGCATGAGTCATTTTGTTGGAAGGAAGGTGGTGTTTGTTAGCAACTTATTAGCACAAGTAAGTACTTGTGTTTCAAAAAAAAAAAAAAATGGGTAACAATATTTCTGTTTGTATATATATTTTTTTTTAATGCAAGTTCACTGAAATCAAACTCTCTCATTTTCTCGATCCTTATTTGAGATTAAACAATCGCTGAAATCAATTTGAACGTGGAGATTCCCAACTCCCATCTTCGTCAGACAGTTCGAAATCGGGACGTCCAGGCGTGTTCTGTTAATTTGAACTGTCTTGGTGGTCACGAAAGAAAACGACAGTAGCTAGGTCACATCAGAAAAACTCTTGTACTACAGTAACTCCATTGTATCTTTAAATGATTTTCAGGATTATTAAAGATTCCATCGCACTACAGGAAAAAGGTCATTTAATCACCGGATATCCCGTGTTTAAAAGCATGTTTCCCGTGATTAATAAATTTGGTCACGGGAAATTTACCGTAATATAAACCTCTGTGACTAATTGTATACCGTGACTAGTTAACTAGTCACGGTGAAGTTTCCCATGATTATTTGTACTTATTAATCACGGGATTAACCATGTCTAATATAAAATTTTGTAGCACATATGCAAGATAGAAAACATTTTAAGACGGGATATGCTGCTTTGAAGACAGTATTAACCATGACAAAATCATTTCCCTTAACTAGATGTCCATCACTTGTCACGGTATTTGACTGGTTCTCCCGTGATTACATATGTACAAACCACTAGTCACCGCATATTTTGGTAGCTAGTTACAAACGGCTATTCACGTATCTATAACTAAATATAGTAACACACAATTAGAAAGTTCAACTCTTGTAGCATGACATTCTAATATTATTGTCAACCCAACTTGTTCAAACGCCATTTATTGATCAATGCTAATTTACATAATTGTAAAGGCTAATTATTGTAGCATGAAACTCTGCGATAATGAAAATCAATCTAACCATATCATCTAAAGTTCTATGCATCTTTGGTCTAGGCTTCTACAAGATATTCCTCAGTGGCTGCAATATTCATCAGCTCCGAAATCTTCTAGTCTTTCTCGTCCTGCCCAAACATAGTAAAAAACTCATTTTACTAGAGTAAGGATTTTCAATGTTCACTAAATTAATACTAGTAATCTAATGAGTACATCATAACAGACAAGTAAAAACAGTCATATGACTAGTAAGTAGTAAGCCAACTAAATTAAGGAGTTAGACTGATAAATCCAATACCTTGCAATGATGCTTGGACAAGTAACTAAGATCCCCACATTTGAGTTCTACAGCTGCGGAGAAATCAAGTGAAATCATTATCTCACAATTAACATTTGAGTTTCCCATTTTTACCAACCCAGTTATGAAACTTCCCTAGTCCGATTTATGACATTCCCTCTCAAACAGTTATCGATTCCATTATCAACATTCTGGTGAAGCAGTAGAAGCTTCAACATTATTTCCATTTCCAATAGACATCAGGTAAACTGCTGCAAACATCAATTTCAAACTGCCTTTCTGAGCCAGATTCATATTCATAAGCATCTCTAGTGATAAGGTGAACCAATGATATTTGAAGGATTGATTTAAGTACGAAATTTGATGTTCATTTTTTCCACATGATATTTATCACTATTCAAGTCAAAAGAAAGTTAGAAAGTAAACTTCTAAAGACTAACATAGACAAAATGGAGACCTTGCAAAAACTGAGAGAGAATGCCAAAAGTATCATCATTGTAAACAGGCAATGTTCACAAATCTTACGGCTTTATTTCAACAAATTTCTAGTAGTCCAAAGCCAATTGTTGTCGTCACAATCTATATAATGTCACCCTGGCTCACTGCAGGAGATAGCAATAGACTAGCTAATAAGAAGCAACGGTAGTTAAGTAGCAAGAGAGAGACCATTCAAGCAAACTCTTATTTCCAAAGCATCTAGTAAAGACAAACTAAAACCGAGTACAGAGAGCTATCTCCAAAGCATCTAGTAAAGAGAAACTAAAACCGAGTACAGAGAGCTCATTGCTGAGTTTCTTTCTGCATTGATAGTGCATTTAAGAATACAGTTAAACTTGATCCTTCAATCTATGTACCTTATCTGCTCATCCACTTCCAAATTATGCTTCCTCTCTTTTTTCAGTCACATGTTTGTGGAGCTTACAAGCTAGTACTTCACCTTATCTGCCAAAATCAAACACAGAATCAGCTATTGACATGTGCAATGCAAAAGCATAGATAGAATAGAAGTAGAGGGTTGTGGCATCTAGGGCCAGTGATGTCAGCACCGGAATCTGCAGTAGAGACAATAAATGGAAATGGACCATATCCATCCAAACAAAGCTAACATAATAAAATAACCACACCAACCATATCTGAAGTAACGAACACGAAAGACTGTATATTAGCTGCCAATTTTAAGACTTGAGCTACACTTAGCTCTTCCCCACTAGAACAGCCACCACAAGAATGCAGCAACGCCAACTATCAATTACACACCTTTCTCAACTCTCTATGTCTAGATGCATAGATACAATAAAAGCAAGAGGAAAACCAATTAAGGATACACCAACTACTCCATCTGCTAAAGAATATCCAAAAGTAATATCCTCTTTTAAATATAAATCGCCCAGTTCACCACCCTTCCAAACACATATCATTGCAACGGAGCTTTATACCTTTGACTTACAGCAACAGGATTCCTAATTAAGCCAACTATGAACTTTGCTTTTAGAAGCTGTTATGAGCAATTATACAAATACCGATATTTCCGAACTAACTACCCCTACACAAACAAAAGACCCAGCATTTCTAGTTCTTTAAAGTGACAAACTTACCTTGATCAACCACCAAATTGTAGTTTTGGCACTTGAAACCTATAAGATCGAATAACATTCAATACGTCTTCTATAAGGAAACAAAAAGAACACAGTTAGAACTTGATTCTTAACATCATTTGTCTCTCATTAACACACATCTAAGATAGCTTTCCGGAAGTATAAAGTGACAATATCTAGACCCCACCTTCCATTATCTACACAAGCTCAAAAAATTACTTGATGTCTAAAAACTGCACACAAGAAAATAGACAACTAAACCCTTTTCCTTAGAGTATATAATGCATCTATCACATAACCATATGGTGTCATAACTTTCTAGCACAAGAGAGTAGGTTGGGTTTTGTAAACATCACCCCCTTCGAATCCATCACAATTACACAGAGGCATTAACTGACCAATATATCTTAGTAAGCATCATTTAACCCTTTGAGAGCTTCCTGTCATTCGTGAAAATCAAGCCAACACTTCATGTTAAAATGAACTATTTAATCACGAAGTCCAAGTTAATACAAACCAAACACCAATCCATAAACTCAGAATCGCAAACCATCTTAAACCCCCCTAAATTAACTAGTCAGTAACCTAAATCTCTAATTTAACAAGCTTAGTTGATCAATGTAGAATTAGAAGAGAACTGAGAGAGTATTACCTAGATTACTTGCATCAAACCATCTAAAGAGTTATGCATCTCCTCCACTCTGCCATTTTCATCGGAAGTACAGGTACTTTTAGGGGTTGGCTTACTTCCTCTTTCTCCTCTCCACGATAGAGTGGCCTCTCATCCGCCGGCAAGGTACAAAGTATGCTACCTTCGCATAGTTAAAACCACATAGCCACATCCAGAAAATGAGAAAAAGTGCATTAGATTCCTAACGCAGCCAAAAATGAATAAAAATAAAAAATGCATTAGGTTTTCTTTTGTTCGTCTGCAGTTCGGAACAAGGATATTGTGATAATTTTAATCTCCTCATGCCGAATACAAACCGACACAGTAAAATCATAACCCTAGAGTGCAAATTGGAAATGTACCTTATCAATTACAAACGATTCCAAACAAAACCCTGATGTGAGAAATTCAATCCCTCTCCAAATCGGACTTCCTTCATTCCAGTTATGCTAAATTACTTTGTAGCTCCAACTGCATGCGATTCAAACAGATATAGAAAGGATCGATTGTTGGGATGAAATAAAGAGAGAAAGGGAGGAGTTTAAAGAGGGAAAGGGACAAGATTCGGGTACAAACATACAGAGTACTCTTCGGAGAAGAAGGAACTCGGTAAAGAAGTAAGAAGGGAATGACTGGAACGAAGGATTGACGGGGGAAGAATGAAGAGATTCTGATTTCTGACTACGAAGAGGAGAGATGGGAACGAAGAGAGACAGAGAGAGTTCTTTCTTTTTTTATTGGGAACGCAGAGAAAACTAATAGTGGTAAAGCAATAGCGGGATAAACCTAAAATTTTAAGATTTGCCGGAGCCAAAATTTTCAGGTTTGGAGCCAAAATTTTGGGTGGGGAAATTTTTGGAATATGCAGGCGGGAAGAAAGTGGGGGAAGTGTACAACTTTTTGGCAAATCAATTGGGTTTATGAATGTAAATCAATTTCCAATTTCCCACTCATGTTATTTATTAGGGAGAACATTTTTTTTAGTTCATCTCAAATTTATTTCATCCATCGAGTGAAAAAAGTCTTTCCTCTATAATTTTTTTTTAATTTTTGTCACATTAACCATGGTAAATTTTTTGAACACATTTCATTTTTTTTTACTCATTTCATTTATTTCATTTAATTTATAATTTGGAAAGATAAATTGTCACATTAATTAACCATGAGTAATTATTAGTCACATTGTTCACGGTAATTAACCATGACTAACAATTAATCACGGGAAATGCAGACTAAAAAATAGGTAAATTAATTCCCGTGATTAGAACTATACAATCAAATACGGGAACTTTTCCAGTGATCATTAGCATACTTCTTAGTACGGGAAATACTACCGTAAATAAGATCCCGTGACTAGAAAACTGTTTTCCTGTAGTGTCGGCTGGTTACGAAGAGTTTTTTTTTTTTTTTGCATAAATAGGAACTAGCGTGGCCCAGGCCAGTTGGTCGGAGGAAGATGAGTTATGAAATTTGATAATGTACGTAATGGAGTGTATAGCTTATTGTTGTACAGTTTTTTTTGGGAAACACGTGATAAAAGATAGTGAATTTTAGTAAGAAAGAGACATGAATAATGCAACGAATCAAAAATCAGCCTTATGAACCAAAATCAAGTACCTGTTACCTTGTGAAACTATATTGTTTCTGGTAATATGATGAGGAGGAGTAAGTTTTATAGAAACCGAATTCCAGAAAATCGAATAAAAAATCGCCTATCCTGCCGGTTTTCGGGAAATGAGCATCTCACAATCGTTGCTAGCTTTTACTCGGCCCGTTGGCCGATTAATTTGCTTTATAAAACTTTCATCTTGTCGTCATTGTGCTTTCTAGTTTTTGCCAGATCATGATAAAATCTAAAGAAATCAAGAACGAACAACATGATTTGGGATAGGAACCGTCGTTCCTGTATCCCTAGAAAATTGTGGTAAACACAGACTCACTATATCGAGGAGATTACAGATTACAGAGAAGTACGAGAAGTATTTATAGTACTTCTCCATGTGGGTCTAAACCTAATCCAATCTGGCAAAGGAAACGGTTACAGACTAGGCCCTGAACCCGAACCCAAATAACATTGAGCCCATAGACCCCCGACTAATCCAGTCGTAGCGGCTGATAGTCCGATTCAAGTCACATCAACATACTTGTTATGGAACAATCCAAGTAGCACATCGAAAATACAAGAGAATGAGCCATTGTTTATTAATGTCCGCTTTGGGCCAAACCCGCACGGTTTTACTTTTGGATTTCCTCCCCAAAAGGCCTCGTACTAATGAGCTTAGTGGACACCAATATACAAGGGTTCTTTCCCTTATATGTGTACTTGGATTGTCTCATAACAATCCTACCCTCAAGACAAGGACCACGAACTTCGTGTGCTCTCCTCAACGAGTATCTTGATCCGTCAGACGCCTTGTAGCCCAGACGTGGATCCACCAAACCAGGCGCAGATCTCAAATCCCGAGGTCACCGAACGAGGGTCCACCCAACTGACGTCCACCTCCCCGGGTCCGCCAAACCAGGCTCTGATACCACTTGCCGTAACCGAGGTGCTCAATTAAGTACAATATTATCCGCTTTGGACCAAGTCCGCACTGTTTTACTCTTGGGTGTCCTCCTCAAAAGACGCCGTACTAATTGGACTAGGTGGACTCTTATATACAAGGATTCCCTTCCTTTGTATTACCGATGTGGTACTTGGATCCCATAACTATAACCATACCAATGTACCATACCATACCATACCATTTCACAACCCCAATTCTTATCGTACACATGCATGTCGTCTAATTGGAAGGAAGGTAATACTTGATTACTTGTTACCAGACTTAATACCATGTTGGACAGCTGTAGCCTGTAAGCCACTTTGAGGGAAAGCGGATATATAGGCACGGATTTTATTTCACCAAAGGAAAATTACATTCATTCAATATATTACATACATATATAGTATCTGATAAAAATAACTAATGAAATTAAATAAATATTACAAAACAGTCCTAAAACTATACAAGTTAAACAGCTAAGTAATTGGTGTATCTCCCTCGGACAAGAGAGAGAGAGCAGTGCATGTGATTCCATGGGCATCATCATTTCTAATAAGTTGGTGCAAGAAGCTATGGTTTAGCTTAGGGTTAATTAGTTAGAGTTGGTGCAATGGTTAGAATTGATGTATCATATGAATACTTTAACGGTAATTTAATGTATTGTCTAAATACATGTATTTTAAGATACATTGTTTGGCCGTTGCGATTGTAATTTAGGAATAAAATGAGAAATTCACATTTTAAGTGAAAGGTCATGTTTACCATTTCTTTTACGTACATGAGTAAAAAATGCATAAAAGTTGATAGGGATATAAAGGGAAAGAAAAAATGAAAGAACAATCTCAAAACACAATCTCACCAAATTGTTGAGATCGTAAATCATTCATATTGAGTGATCGATAACCATTTATGATTAACCAAACCGTCTATGATTAACCATTTCTTGTCACGTCATTGATAACAAATGACAATAATAATAATAATATATAAAACATGTATAATCAAAAAAATTAAAGTGTTGCACCACCAAATACTGAAACCAACATGTTTGGTATCAAAACCATTTTTCTTTAATAAGACGCGTATTATAATCATTAGAACCGTTGGTTCATGTCACAGACACAATCCATGTAGTATAATTACGGCTGAAAGACACCCATAATTAGGGTAATGCTGAAGGCAGTTCGCGTACGAGTAGGTGCAACCACCACCTTCACAGTCTGTTGAACGGAAGCATTAAATATTGCTGCTGGAAAGTTGTATACGAGGTTGTCCCTCTGTTACTGTTGCATCAAATTGAAAGCATCTACATAAGCGAGCTGCTGCATGGGCTTAATTAACAAAACCCTCGCTAAAAATGGAGAAGGTGGAGAGTACTATCGGGCTGCATAGTTAGTAAAATATGGTACGTGAGAGTTACGTATGAAATACGTACGCGGGTATTTTACTTCAATCTCTAAACTAATGTTACGTTTTCAACAGTACGTTAATAGTAATAAACATATAAAATTAATTATTTTAAAAAATAATAAAATATTAGTAAAGTTAACAATTCAATTCATTAAATACGGATATTCAACGGGTTATACGGGTTTAGTACGGGAGCCATCAAATGAAGGAGGAAAAAAAATGGAACGGCCTGATAATAATACGAAGACGGAAGTTTTAAGCGCTGGATAAACATAGTAAGGAGTACATATACGCGTGTATTAAACAGAGTAATTACTAACTATACGCAGTGTGGGCTGCAATGGATCGCGAGTTTTTCGTACGTACGTACCTGAGATTCAAGGCAGAAGGCGTGCATGCATGCGCTCAGGTGAATCATGAACACTATGTAAGTAGACAGAGCCAACACAAGAACGAAGAGGAAAGAAGTGAAAAGAGATGGCCCATAATTATGAGAATCATCAGGACACAATATTACATTACATGGGATTAGGACGACCCATAAGATGATGGGAAGCAAGATGGCCAACTTAGGGATAGGATTACTGGGCATGATCTTCGTCGCCATGGCTAATCTGTGTGTTGTTGAAGCTTAAGTGGGATAATTAATGTATCTTTTTTGTATGGATGTTGATTAATTAGCACTTGAAGTAGTAGGTGGCTGCTAAATTATATACACCACTCGATGAAGAGTGGTCATGATTTTGATTTGGATTTGTTAGTATAAAATAGGTCACTAATTATAATGCTGTTATTTGGATTGATTGGGAATTGCTCGGCTTGATTAAATTCCATTTGCAGCAGGCAACATTTAACGTTGCGTACGCAAGCATATATCATCTAATTGGAAGGAAGGTGGTGTTTGTTAGCACTTAGCACAAGTACTTGTGATTCAAAAAAAAAATTTTGGGTAACAATATTTAATTTGTAACCGTCCGAACTTTTTCTCGATGAAGATATTGTCCGCTTTAGGTCTCAACCCTCACGGAGGGTGCTATTCAAGGTGACTTCACATAAGGTCACCCATCCTTGTTGTACTTCACGGAGGGTGTTTGTACTTCACAAGAACTCTTCCCTTTCACTCCAAAACACGTATTGTCAGTTAAGACCGATTTCTTACTTATGCACCATGGATCTCACCCGTGGTTTGTAGATGTGGGATTCGCCTAAAATGTTACAGTATTCCCATTTGTATATTTTATTTTTTTCACCCAAGTTCATCAATTGTTACGAGCATATTATCTTGTGTTTGTTGCTCCTAACCTTTGAAAGAATACCAATCAGTAATCACGCAAAGCATATTATCTTATGTTTTATTTTGTTTAACGCAAGCTCATCATCGATTGTTCGAGCATATTATCTTTTGTGAATATGTTAAAACAGGAAATCCTGGTCAAACAAACTCTCACATTTTCTCGTCCTTATTTGAGATTAAACAAATCACTGATATCAATTTGTACGTGGATTCCCAACTCCCTTCTTTGTCAAACAATTCGAAATCGCGACTTTCAGCCAGGCGTGCTGTTAATTTGAAGGTCTCGATGGTCACGAAAGAAAATGACAGTACGTACGTAGTTCACGTCAGAAAAAAAACTGTTATGCTACGGTTAACTCCATTATATCTTTAATGATTTTACAGGTTTATTAAATATTCCATCGATTGGTAACGATCGAAGAGTTTTCTTTTGTGTGCATAAATAGAACTTCTATCTCTCGGGTTGGTTTAATGGTTTGTGCACATCAAATAAGGATCCCTCATACATAACTAGCCCTAGTGTTGGCGATCAACATATTGAGTTCAGGTTATCGACGGCGGACGACAACAGTGACTAATCTCTCGTTACATCTAGGGTGATCATGCACGAAACGTTAAATGGTTAGATACAGAGCGAGTCTGAGCTATCTTCCCCGTGAGCAGGGATCGATTCTCGATCAATCTCTCGAGTGTTGTTCATGATATTGGTTGATATTTCATTCATGAAAAATAATTTTGCAGGTACTGTAATTCCATCAGGGTTCAGGAGGCTATGTTTTTTGGTGAGAGTAATACGTACATGCTGTGGAAAATGCTTCTTATTTGGGATCAACCCTAATTAACCATGGAGGTCTAGCTAGTACTTTTGGGATACTACAAATTAACGAAATATAGAGATCGAATTGTAACATATCAATGACAAGAAAGGTGATTAAAAAAAATAGAGTAAAAATGTAATTTAGTGGCCAATCAAATCAAATCTTGTATATATGATTTTATTGATCGACATGAAATAACTAAACTAACACCGTCATATGATGATGGAAGACAAGATCGATCGATCATTTATTTCATTTTATTATGAAGAAACGAAAATGAAAAAAAACCCATACAAAGCAGTCCCAACTCATCTCTAGGAAGGAAAAATATGTACGGTAAATATTGTTCTGATCTCCATCGTTGAAATATTTTCGAACGAAAAATAATAATAATAATAATAAATTACATGAATATTCGAAGCGTTTGTGGTAGATAGGCTATACCAATGGTAAATCATGACCTCCACAACCGACATCTTTTAAGTTAAAAAGAGAAAAATAGAATATCACATGAATCGAGGTGTTTAATCATGGCTCCTATGCTATGACAGTTAGGAATGGCAATGGGCAGGTCCAGGTTGGGTATCTCGATACCCATACCCGTCACATGGCAAGTCGGGTGTAGGTCAGATAATTTATTACGGGTCGTGGGTCGGGGCAGGTCGATCCAATGAGTATGTAATTTATGTGAAAAACATTAGAAATATTCATTATTTTCATTAAAAGACCAAGAAAGAAATCATAATATGATATAATCTAGTTAAATTATTGAAAAAATTGAGGTTTTCACTTAATTGCAACTTCATTATAGCTCAAATATATTGTAATTAGAGGAAAATCCTAAGTAATTTGACTAAGATTATATGTAATTTAGACAAGAACGGGTCGAGAATGGGGCGGGTCAGGACAGGTCGGGTCGATGAGAGGTACCCTTGCTTGCCCCGCCCTAAAACAGGCCAAACAGATCGGATAAATCGGGTCAGATCAAAATTGTCATCCCTAATAACCGTAAATAAATATCAAAAAGCATATCGATCATCGTGGTACCATCATCACGATAAACTATACATATGTACCTATATTTTTTTTTGTATAGTAACAGCAGTGGTGAAGGTACGTTGAAACTAGGAAGGATTATATCCCAACTTTCAAATATAAGTAAAATTACACGTAAAATACAAACAAATTCTGAAATTTCTTGACTCCACTCCCTAATAATTATCACGGTTCAAATCATCCCTCTCATTTTGAGCAACATTAAGGAAGGAGAAAGGCTATATATATATATGTAGTATATATACCTGCTGTCAGTACCGCCGTTGGAGGCGTTAACTGAAGCCATCCGATCAGCATGAGGATCATTCCCGCCGGCCGACGACTGTGGACTATCTACCGGCGGCTCCGTCGTCGATGCGCTTGCAGGAAAAAGGCCTGCATACATACATGCAAACCAATATATGTATATAGTACGGTTCATTAATTATCTGCAGTATCAAATTTGTCCCAAAGCCAAGAACTGTTCATTAATTAACAAGAAGCACTAATGGAGATGGAAATGAATACATGGAATAAGGGTGATCAGCAGCAAGAAAGCCAACTAGGCAACGTTAATTTGTTTAGAAATCGCCGATTTATTGGGTAAATAATCCAACTATTATGATCCATATATGTTTATTGGATTGGATTCGTGTATGCACTTAATTGTTTGGAGTTTGGAATGGGCTTAAGGCCCACTCATCCTTTCTATCGGATGGGCTAAGGCCCAGCCCGCTAAAATCTCTACCAAGACTTTCTCCCTGGCACAAAGGCCCATCCACCCAATCAAATAAGTTAGGGACAGTGGTCTACGTACAGGTAATTTTGCATGCATGTGTTTGGCAGATTCGTCGTCGAAAGGATCAGACCATGCATGCATGGTCGATCACTCGGGAAGGTAAAAACGACATTACGGATTTTCTGATATAAGATTTATTATTCAATCCATCTCCATAATTCTCGAGTTAATGTAATCAATTTATTTTTATATGAAATCGGAGTCTTTTTTTTTTTATGATCGAGAGTTGTTCTATTCGAATCCCGATACACCATTTGTAAATACATGATATTCTCATTTTCAGAATCGTGTGTACACAAAAGCCCTTATAACTGATTTTTTATTTGATGGGACGTATGAAATTCATTATTGAAATCAGAGATGATCGGATCGATCATTTGTTTTATTTTATGAAGAAAGACAAAAAGAAAAACACCAAACAAAAGAAGAAACCGAAATTACAACAAGACACTGCAACGAAAAAACATGGAGATCGAAGCAGTTAAAGAAGACAGAAGCAATGACAAGCATAGTCCTGGCAGCTGCAACCAACCCAGCAATAATCAAAATCTTGACCGTCGCACATATTTGGGTAAGTCGAAGCACACGTCTGGTCGTTGCACGTCTCGTTGCAGTCATCCTGCACCGACGACGAAGTAGTATTACTTTTGTGATTGTTGTTGTTGCTCCTGTTGCTGGTGGAGGAGGAGGAAGACGGTGGGGATGGTCGAGATACCGTCACTGGCAACGTTCCTCTTTCAGGCAGGGGGAGGGGCGACTTCTCGTCGTTCCTAGAACTGTTACGGTCCACATGACGTGACATTCATTTTGATATATTTCGGAACAAAAGTATATTAGTTACACGAAAACATGTCGTGATCGTATTTTTCATTTTCATAAAAAAAAAATTATTGAATTCGGAGTTGAAACGAAATGAAAGCAGGGAGGATATGGTGCCAAAAAATTAATCTTCTTTCTCGCGATTCCAAGACTTTACATACCTGACATGAATCGGAGCATTGTCGTCGACATTCTCGGATTGCGGACTAACTGCTGCTCTTGATGCAAAGGAAGGTAAAACACCTGTAAATTTACGAATATTGGAAATTGTCATAACCCCAACCGAGATGCATGTACATGAGAAGGTAACCACTTTCTTCCACACGCCCCCCACTCAATCGAAAGTCAGCTCGCGGACTTGGAATTTGTACATACCCGTCATACCATGTGTAGCTTTTAAATCAAAACCGCTAATGTTTAGGATGATGAGGAGACTTGATGAATGCGTGAGTACGTACCTCACGATAAAATCAAGTCGAGTACATCAAAATGAACATACTGATTTCAATAACTCGCGAGTTGTTGAGAGGGTTTAGCCGCTTATATATATTAAGACGAGAATAGAGATCAAATTGCGTACATGGAAGGAGGATGAGAAGCAGGACGGCCAGCTTATTAGCAACTGTTCTGCTGAGAATCGCCATGGAAGGATGATTAGCCAAGCTGCTGCTGCTTTTCTTTCTTTCTTTCTTTCAAAGAGGGTTATATTTTTTTTATGTTAATTACATGTGGTATTTATACGGTATGAAGAGTAGGCAAATGCTTTGATACCTCTTTCATAGATAATAATAATAATTCGTTGATTAAGATTAATTCCTAGTTAACCAATTCGCCGTCTCTTTGGCTCTCTTGTTTCATTGCCTCCCCCGTCATTGAACAAAAACAATTATGCTCCAACTTTATTTTTTGGTAGTACATTACTTTTACGTTTAGACCAACCATTTAAACGGCCACCATGACATATACCATACCAACCGGGAGCCACTATATAGACCAGCAAGTAGCAACCATTGAAACGGCACAAAAACTATATGCTCTGTTCAAGGGCTCACGCTTATGTTAAACCGTTAAACCGTGTACGTAGTCCCAATAATTCGAGTTATTACAAAAAGGTCAGTTGTGAATTTTATAAATGTACTTTCACGTTTTTATAGGATTCCACAAACGAATTTCAATTCACGAGCTCGATATTAAAAACATTTATAGCGCAGTTAGAACTATTATATTTCATCGATATAATTAATTGAAAGCTGGTAGGAACATGAACAGGACTCCCCCATTGTGACAACAAAGACCTTAAATCTTTACCATACCATAGGATGTGTCAGGTTTCGGTTTCATTATAACATTTTAGTACTTAAACTTTTCACATTTTACATATTGGTCCCTTGGTTGAGGATGTCATTTGGATTTATGGATAATCCACCAATCCATAAATCCACCAATCCATTTAATCCAATCCATTTAATCCATGAATCTACTAATCCAATCCACCAATCCATGAATCAATCCATTTGCCGCCTCTAATCCTGTTACGTACGCTAAGCAGATCATCCATATAATAAATTGGAAGGAAGGTGATCTTTGTCGGCAGAATTTGTGATTAGTCATCCATAGCCAGCCCAGTCTTCCTTAGCTTTCTTCAGGATGGGCTAAGGCCCAGCCCGGTAAGTTCTCTACCAATGCTTTCTCTGTGACACGAAGCCCATAAAAATTACTAGCTTTGTATCCCGGCCTTTGACCGGAATGATAGTAGTGACTAGTGAGTAGTGACTTTGTATGTTTTTTCCCCTTCTAATCGCACCAGTAATCGTCAACCCTAGGGGTGGCTATACGGTCCGGTCCGGTTAAATTGGCCCAAATTGATCCGGTCCAGTCCGGTTTTTTTGAGAATATAAGGACCGAAGATTGGATTGGATACAGTCCGGTCTTGATCCGGTCCGGTCTTGACCCGGTCCGGTCCCAATTCGGTCTTGATTTTATATTGAGATTGTGGGAATTTGAGTAGCCTAAGGCCTAAAAGGGTGAGGAGTTGGTTAAGTTTTGTACTAAGTGTAAAGGTTTGTGTCCGTTTATGCAAATTACCCTTAAGTTTTGGGTGTTGAGCTCTCTTATCCGGTCTTTATCCGGTTTTTTACCTCAAATCTAAGCCCAAAGATTGGATTGGATTGTTTACTATCCGGTCCCGGTCCGGTCTCGGTCCGGGTTATACGGTCCGGTTTCCGGTTTTTTATCCGGTCCCGGTCCAAATAGCCAGCCCTAGTCAACCCACTTACTCGACGGCCTAACAGGTTAAGCTGGATCGACAATTTTGAAATTTTGAGAATGCACAAAACGTTACATCACATGAAAAATGAATTTTCAATATTAAAACTCATATATGTTCCTTATTTATTCATCTTCGTACAGTTTTTTTTTTCTTTCTTTCTAACTACTGTCTTGACATCTTCTCGTACAGTTAAAGACTACGTAATCGTTCTGCGACGAATTGGATGATAAGAAATGAAAGTAATAATGATAACAAACAAAAAGGCATGTAATAAGACCAAAAACAAAGATAAGAACTACTTTCATTTGATAAGGAGCTAATTATCACAATAGAAAAAACTGGTAATTATGGAGACGGATTCATGACTTACAACAATCATTATTTTACTAAACCTTAATTAGCTTCCTCCCACAAAGCTTTGCTCTCAAAATCTCAGGAAACTGGGGGAAAAAATGTCTTTCACCAATGATAAGGGCGGCAGACGCAGTGATTGACTCGACATTCGCAATCCACGTAGTAGTCTGGATTTCCGCACCCGTTAGGGTAAATCTCAAGGCAGTTTGCGTAGGTGCAACCACCACCAGAACCTTTGCAGCTTGTCTGAACGGAAGCATTAATGTTGCTGCTGCCGGAAGTTGTACGAGGTCGTCGGCCGGCAGCGACTGCTGCAGGCGTTCCTCTGTTACTGCTAGATCGGCGCAGATGGTGGCTCCTGCAGGCCTCGCGTATACTCAATGTAGTCAAAATCGCGTTTTAAAACTTAACAATTTACGCTCCTGTATTTATTACAGGGTCATCAAAAAACGATTCTGTCACGTAATCGCGCTTTTCGCTTAATTACAAGTGTAGTCACCAGAACGCTTATACATAGAATCACGATTTCGACTGCTGCATTGTGTTGTACCAATATCGGCCGAGTTTCGTACCTGAGATAATTGATCTGATCATGATGATCCGTGCTGCTGGAATCGCTGGGAGAATTCGATGGAGGATCATCGTTACCCCGAAGAGGAGCAATCGTTCTCGTCGATTCGATTGAAGGCAGAAGGCCTGCGTGCGATTCAGGGCAAATGATGATCAATACTGTGTATGTATGATCAAAACAAGATTAATGAAGAAGAAATAAGTGAACAATTAAGAGATGGTGGTAGTTAGGGGAAATTAAATTACAGTACATGGGATTAGGAGGAGCCATAAGATGAAAGGAAGCAAGATGGCCAACTTAGTGATAGTATTATTGGGCATGTTCATCATCATCGCCATGGCTGCGCAATGGTATTAGTAGGTATCTGGCTTATTATATACAACTATCAAGAGAGCTTGAGACTTTGGGTTCTTTCATTATTTACAGTTTAGGATCATTCATACTCATCATTTAATTTGATCCCTTCTTCCATAAAGGACGTAAGCAAGCAACGTATATATATATATATATAGCTAGATTAGTGATTTGGATAGAAGAGTTTTAAGTTCTTGATGTTACTCTTTAATTATTAATTACGGTTCTTCCAAAGCTCCATTGTCAGATACGTAAATGGCTAACAAGCAAACCAGGCCAATTGGGGATCCCATATCCCAAAAGAAAACAGATCGAGCAAAAACAAACGAAATCAATTGCATTGATAAATCATAAATAAATAAATAAAACAGAGTTTTCTAAAACAGAAAACGAGCATTGGGGGCGTTGAATTTGACGACATCAATGATGAAAACACAACTTTATGTGAAAGAATATGAAGTTCGTCTTTTGCTTATCCCAACCTTCATGACGGATGATCACAAAAAGAGTCGCGCTTGCTTGAAGCGTTGGGGCTGTTACTTTTGTCAGATGGCATGACCGATGAAGATTCATCCATTGGTGGAATGGGGGATACCGGGGGCAAGAAATTGTTGCATAAAAATTTGAAAGATTTTGGAGTATATCCCAACAATGCTTCAACTTGAAAATGCTTTTCGTTGTCCGCTGTGAAAATTGTTTTCGCTTGTTCAATCTAGACAATTAATTGAAGTATATTAGCAAGTATAAACTATATACATAATTAAGATGACCGGTCTAGCGCAGTTTTGAATCCTGTTTTGACTGGTCAGACCATTTGGTTTTAACTGGTCTAGCGCAATTTTAAATGGTCTATCTTAATTTTGACTTTTTTCATAACCGTCCAACCGAAATGTACTCCAACAATATTGTAGATGACCGCTGACCGGTTTCAGTTAGCTAGAGTCGGTTGAACCGCTCACCCAGTGATTGCAGCCTGAGCGCGTCAGCCCATAAAATCAATAAATTATCCACCAAAACCCCTACTTTCCCACCTTACCCCTTCTTGATCTAGATTATCTCATTTAGTTTTGTTGATCCATCCACATAAAGGAAGGAGTTTGCTCTGGAACGACGTGATTTTTTATTCAAACACTTACCCTTTATAATAAAATTAGACGAAATTACCGGACATAACTACTTGGAAACAACAATTAGATGAATCCTATTATTAATGGAGCACTTCTACTATATATGCTATATAGCATTGGTGCTTTAATGTACAACTGCTCCACTTCTACTATATATATGCTATATAGCATTAGTGCTTTAATGTACAACTTAAAGTTGTATCATAACATTAAGTGTATAAGTTTAGGTTGTACTATAAAGCAATTTGTGCCATTATGTTATGATACAACTTTACAACTTGTTGTTGCTGCCGGAAGAAGCTGCACGAGGTCCGTAAACAGCGAGTGGTAGTACTGCAGCCGTTCCTCCGTTGTCGCGGCTAGATCGGTGCTGCAGACGGTGGTTCCTGCGGGTGTTCCAGCATCGGCCTTGGATCAAACCTGATAATAAAAATAAAATAAAAAACAAAATGAAAGTATTCCGAAATTCGTATCTGAGATGACGACGATGATGATGATCTGTGGTGTCGCTGGAATAGCTGGGAGCCGTTGATGATGGAGCATCACCGTCGTTGTTTCCCCGTAGACTAGGAGCAATCGTTCTTGCCGATTCGCTTGAATGCAGAAGGCCTGCAATCAGGGAATCCCAATAACTCGAGTTGTTAGGAGAGGTTGAATCGTGAATCATATACCGTGTCCGGGCACCATGTGCTTAATAGAAATGGGAAACAGATGGGGTCAGGTCATCGGGAATTGAACACAAGACCTCTCGGTAACAAAAGGCTCTGATACCATGTCAAGAACCAGTTTGATCCCAATATAATACGAGCGGTTGTGAAATGTTCAATCGTGAATTATATACCGCGTTTAATTACTAACAAAGGTGGTGGTGGGGGTGGGGGGGGGGGGGGGGGGGGGGGGGGAATAGAGTACATACATGGGATTAGGACGACCCATAAGATGAAGGGAACCAAGATGGCCAACTTGGTAGTGATCATCATCGCCATGGCTAGCTAGCTGGGTGTTCTTGAAGTTAAAGATGGTTATGTATGGATGGATGGTGAGCAATGGTAATATATAGGAGGTATCTGGTTTATATACAATTCATACTTAGGGTTTCTTTTCATTATTTACAGTTTAGGATCAATTCATACTCATCATTTGATTCCTTTCTTTCCCTAAACGACGAAAGCAAGCAACCATCTATATGTATATACATATTGCTAGTTGAGTGATTGGGATAGAAGAAAGTTGTAGTTCTTGGGTGTTATTTCTTTATTTCGGTTATTCCAAAGCTCCATTGTGTCATTGATTAAGATGATGCCTCTATGTATAACATGTTTTGTACGTATGTATGCCTTCTATCTCCTCTTGATCCGTGACAGATAGGGATGGCAACAAAACTCGAAACCATGCGCGGGTATCCTACCCGATCCAATCCAGTTAACGCGGGTAAAATCTGTGTTGACGGGTTTTGGATCGGGTTCGGGTTTAAACTCGTTCACTATTCACCGGGTTGGGTTGAGTTTGGATTTAGGTATACCGGCCCCGTGAATACCCGCTCACAACCATATAATTAATTTTCCCGATATATTTAATATTCTAAGCAACTAATTTTTTATTTACATTTGTGGAGACGTGTCTAATATTTCTTTCTGATACGTATAGAATGAAGTTGATATTATCGAGTGGAGAGTGAAGAAGTTTAATTGACAAGGAGGAAGAAGCTTTCAATTAATCATGTTGTTTATGGATAATTTGTGATTTACTTCAATTTTCTTAAGTTTTCTAGATTGGTGTTGAACAATTTGTATGGTTAATTTGCGATTTGCATGCATTTTCTAGAATGATGTTTTATATATGGATAATTTATATTGAGAGATTGGTATTTGACATTTATTTTGATAGGAACTTGTTATTGTAAATTTTTTACAACAAAACCCCATGGATGGATTAAAAAAAAAAAAGATGATACTAGGTGGATGGTGGAGGGTTGGAATTTTGTATTACAGAGTAATAAATCCAAACAGTCCGAAAAATAATAACTAAATACAAATATTTAAACAAACATAAGCCAGCGTAATTCTATCGAATTGCCACGGTCGGCTCGATCTCCGAACAAGCCACATTCGGCGCCGGTTGCGAGTCGAGCTATTCGTTATTAGTACCCAATTGCGCCACTCCGATGACAAATTGATCTGTTCGTGATAGACATCTTCTTTGCATAAGATCAATTGAATTAGAAACGAAAAATCGACGATCATGATTCGTCGAAATATATGAAACAAAAAAAAAATTACATGTACAATCTTAGAAGTTAGACTCTACGATTTACGAATCGCACAAGCAATCGCAATAATTGTAATAATCCGGGTCACAGACGCAGCCCACTTTGCAATTCCTTTCAGCATCTTGACCATAGCACAGATCTCGGTGATACCATTGGCATTGATAGTCGTTGCAATAAGCATCGCAATATTTCTCCACCGAAGCTGTAGCGTTGTTGGATGCTTCAGCTTTAGGTCTCATGACTACACCTGTTCCTCTTTTCGCCACCAGTTCTTGGGTTGCTAATAAGTTCTTGTTGTTGCTGCTGCATTTTTATTGACGGGGATTGAGTTAGTTGACCAATAATTAACGAGATTGCAGGAGAAAATACGCCCTACAATGTGCATGAAAATACGAATTAAATTTGTCCAATGATTAATTGATAAATTTGTGCGAGGAAAATAGAATATGTACATGGCGTAATATATCTCGTAGCGGTCAAAGAACATTACACCAAAAATAAATAAGATATGGGAAAAGATCCCAGGGAATAACCCAAACCGTACGTGCGTGAGACTTTCATCTCGCACGACTCCTAAGTGATAAAAAGAAACTACATAATGCCTTGATGATGAGAAGCATACCTATCGTTAGTCGGAGCATCGTTGGCATTCCCCGACTTCGGACTAACTACTCTCGATGCGCTCGAAAGCAAAACATGACCTGCAGCAAGCTAAATATCCGTTATCTGAAACCGTTTCAGCCACTTTCAGAAAAAGCTTGGAACACAAATGACGAAAAAGATTCAAGAGGTATATGTTATTTTGTTCTAAAGGCAAAAAGAAATACGTAGAAATTAAGATGGACAGATCGAGTACGTACATGGAAGGATGATGATGAGAAGCAAGACGGCGACCAACTTATTGGCAATGGTACTGCAGTTGGGGATCGCCATGGCTATATAGCTATTTTTCTTGCTTTCTTTTGAGATAATTTTTCTTTTCGTCGGAAAAAGGTTCGGAATGTTACAGTATTTATACATGTTGAACAATTGTTGCTTGCATGTATATATAGAGTTCGAAGGGGATGCAAAGGCTTGGATATTCTACCTGGTATATATAATTAATTCATTAGTTAATATTCAATTTTCTTGTGCATTAGGGAATTTTTTTTTCGGTGTGGTTGTTAAACAATTCCAAATAATTTGCTTCTCTAATTGTTTCATAGGCCTCTCCGTCGTGAAAGAAAAACCAACTAATATAATTACACTTTTTTTTTTTTGGGAGTACATTTACGCTACTTATAATAGAACAACCATTTAAACGGCTCACGATGCAACCTATGATAGGACAATAGCTTGAAGGCGTTATAAGCTATTTTTGTTCTTTATCAACAACAAAAAAAAACGAAGAGTTGTCACCCATAACAAGGTGAAAACTCTTAACTGCAATGCCAGGATTCATTCACAATCAAAATGCAAATTCATGTCATTTTGGTCAAGCTGTAAAATTTATTCCATTGATGACACCGAATGCGCAGGAGAAAGTAGAAACCAATGGCAGTTTCAGAGGAAACACATGTTTGGCTCTGAAAGCCGCCTATCATACTAAAATGTTACTCGTCGTGCAGAGAACCTACTCCGTAGCCTCCGCTGATTGGGAGACTTCATTTTGTTTCAAGTTCTCGAGTGCAGAAATCCGTGCATCAAGTGTCTCGTAAAGGCCAGTTACCTAGGGAAACAAATGAAAACGAAGAAAATGAGAGCTAAAAGAGACAGAATGCTCAACAATGCATCACACCATTCTCCAGAAGAGGAAAACAAGCTGAACTAGCAAGTTTGCTTTGTTAATTTATCTACTCAAATACCCTTCCATATGAAAGGATGCATCTACAACACAGTTGTAGGTCCTCGAGCATTTCTATGCCAATTTCTCTACTCGATTTACTGCAGTTCTAACCGGGTAGTGAACTCAGACAATTGAAATGAAATTGGACTACACATTGTAAGAAATTGCTAGTTGAAGTTTAGAAAAGACCAGATGCTGAGAAATGGAAAGATGGCCCATCTTCTGGAAACAAGCTACATATATATATATCAGCAGACTGGAAATTCAGTTGGTTTTAGAATTTGTAACTCTCTCAGCAATTAAGAATGTTTCAGAGAGTGATGAATAGCACTACATGACTCAAGAAAACAAAAAATTCAAATGATCCAGTCAGAAGGAGATTAGTCTTCTGAGGTCCACGCACATTATTACTTCCTCAGTCTGTTCTTAATCAAACAAAGAGATGAAGAGGGAAAAGAGAATGGAATTAACTACCAAGACTAGCTCAACTGTACGATGGACATCATAAACTACAAGCATTCGAGCAGTTCGTTCGAAGCCACAATAAAGAATAATCTAGGTATTGGCAGAGCGGTTTTCGGTTGAATTATGGAAATAGAGAACAGAACACAATTTGGAGTCTCTAGTTGCTGGCTAGACACCAATGCATGGATTGTCAATTTGGAAGGATACAATTAAGAATGGAGATCAAGCTCTAAGAGTTATCCTGGTATAAGATGCAAAGACAAAAGGTCTATAAGAGCTCTCTCAAGGGCAGGTGGTGAAAAGCACTGATGCCCTTCATAGACCTGGATGATGACACCTCAGAAGCACCTTAGAAAGGAGAAAAGGAGTTTTCTGAACAGAAAACAAGCATAACAATTTGTTTTCCTTCTTTCGTCTACTTCTTTTCAGATAACAATGCAACAGAAACAATCCAAGAAAATGCCAAGATTGAAGCTTAACAGAGTGGATTTCATCGAGTATTCTCCTAGTTCTTATGTTCATAACAAATTTGAAAAGGATGATCACAAAAAGAGTTCCAAAGATAGGAACTTGATCAGAAGGGCACAGGATTCTGTTCTATTCCTCGGGCTGGACGAAGGGAGTTTGAGATGAAGAGAGATAACCCCTCCAGGTTGGGGGATCTAATGAGGCTCAAGCTCCGTACCAAACGAAGAGAAAATGCAATCCGCGTAAAAGTTATTTCCTAGCATCTCTCAATGCAGTGTTGCAACAAAGCTATATAATTTCTATCTACGTAAGGGCACCCATTGCAAAATTAGATCCCACTCACAAGCCAAACCAGCAACCTATATTGAAGAAGAAGAAGAATTCTTCTTGCACATTGTTTTAGCAACTACATTTGGGGGGGAAAACATGGGATCGGACTATGATTGAACGATGCCATAAACAACTCTTACAGAAGCCTCCGGTCATCGAAATGCCAACCAATTACACAATCTGAATTGCCAGAAACAAACTAAATCTACCAAACAACCCGAAACCCCAACAAAGAAAAAAACGGAATTCCAAACCTACTTAACACCAAAGCAATCAGCTTCCCGCAAGAAAACCCTGATGAATCCAAGCTAAAAGCAACGTCCTAATCTTACATTCAGCGACTAAATTTCTCGTGCCAACGGGCATTCGTAGAAAGAAAAAAAAAGGAACAGCCTTCCGGCAACAAATACCTGTTGAGAAATCGATTCATGAGCCACCTTGTAATCCTTGTACAGACTGTAGAGCCCGACGAACGACGCCGTCGCTGCTCCGGCGAAGAACGACGCCAATCTCACCCTCAGCACATAACCCATCGCCGCCTTCTCCTTTTCCCTCTCTCTCAATTTCTTCTTTTCCCTCTCTTCGGCGCTCTTCGCTGCTTTTTCCCTCCGGCGGTGCCAACTAAAATTGGGAACAGACTGACACGGCGTCGTATAAGCAACCATCGGAGAAACCTCGAGTTTGACATATACGGCGTCGTTTCAGTCCCGGTGACGTGGCCCGTGGAAGAAAACGTCCTACTGGGCTATAAATAGTTTCTGCAGAGTGGCAGGAAAAGCCTTCCTGCTTTGGACGTTTTCTCTGTTCTCTTTCTGCTGCGCCTGACAACAGACAAAGACCAGAAAGAGATAGAGAGAGATGGAGTGAAAAGGAAGGTGAAGGAGACGAAAGGGGTTTTAGGTTTTTTGTGGGTTTCCTACTGCATTTTGTGGGGAAGGAAGGCAGAGTGGGGGGGAAAAAATGACGCAGACGCCACCGCCACAGCCGCAGCAGGGGATGCTGATGAACACTCCTCCGGGAAACGTCACCACCGAGCAGATTCAGAAGGTAGTAATGTCGTCTCTTCCTTTCCCCCGTTTTTGCATGGAGTTTTTTTTTTCTTTCTTCTTCCACATTTCGTTCCCCAATCGTGATTCTGTAGTGAAATCTCCCACGCTTTCATGGGTTCTGTGAGGGAGATGGTTAGGATTATCTGCCTTTGTTCTTTCTCTCCTTTTTTGGGTTCCGCGGTTTCAAGGTCTTGAGTCTCATTGGATTCGTTTGGTATTTACAGTGTGAGTGTGCCATTTTCTTTAAATTGGATTTGGTCGGACATTGCATGACCAACAAGAGTAAGGTCATGGCATTGCTTTGTTTTGTGAAAGGGAATAGCAGGAACAAGAACTTCTCCTTTTCTGTTGCGTTTTACTGTTCGTTACCATGAAGTCCTTGTGCTATTTCTTCATTTGATCAGTGATTTGTAGTGCTTGGGTTTGGATGCATGATGGGGGGAAATGCAAGATAGTCATTGGCTGCGTGACTTTGTAAAATTGTGGTGCGCTGATTATGCTTTCTCTATTGAATTCTTGGAGGCAGTTAATCTATTTGTACCTTCTTCGAGGTGTGAAGAATCGAAGATGTATTTGATTGCTTCTTTGTGTTATACACCACCTTTGATCTTGGTTCTCATTATCTGTTGCAGTACTTGGATGATAACAAGCAGTTGATCATGGCTATCCTAGAGCATCAGAGTGTCGGGAAGTTTGCTGAATGTTCCTCGTGAGTGATATCAACTAACTAGCCTATCTTTGTTTGTCTATTTAGTTGAGCATATGCATTGCATTCAAAAACTTATTTCCTCAGAATGTTGCTGCTTCGACTTCATTAAGACTTCCGCATGTAGTTCAATTTGGGAAGTCCTTTCGTTTGTGGTCAGCCATCTCACTCTTGCACGAGCCTGAAAGATCGTATGGAAACATCCCCAATAAAAAATTTCAGCTCTGTTCTATTCTGAAGCTATGCTGGCTGACACCTGTATTCCAGCTAAACATAGTTGGCTGTGCTGTATTTGAGCATGGCCAACTTCGGGAGTTCTGTATAGATAAGAGAACAGGTGTTATTAGGACTAGTAGAACAGTCTTGTGGGGCGTGTAAGTCTTATAACTTCTGCGATACATTGGTTAGAATAAGGCATTTCTCACTCTAGGATCAAAAAGCCAGCCAGAAGGTGAACGAGTGTGCAGTAAATGAATTTTATATGTTTGTCTGGATCTGCTTACGTTCGTTAGTATAACTTCTGCTCTTGTTCCACCGTCCGCATTTTTATGTTTGGCTGGATCTGCTTACTTCCTTCTCTGGGAATCGACATGGAAGTTGTTAATTCTCAGTTGCACCTTAATGGTTTTCCTCCTTTCTCCTCTTCCCTCGCTTTCACCTAAAATTGATGTGTTGTTGGCTTGGCTTTCGTGGATGAGTTAAATGGACCAGCAAGTTTGATGCTAAGCAGTTTGGAAAGAACTGTTGTGCTTGGAATCACCTTGTAGCAGAAAAGAATTACTAAATTCCGCTTTTTCTTTGCATGCGATCGGGGAGCTGAATCAGTTTGCAAAACCAGCTACAACAGAACCTGATGTACCTAGCTAAGATTGCTGATGCTCAGCCACCACCACCACAGCCACAAGGGACAGCACCACCAGCACCAAATGTTCAGGTAAAAAATTTGCACAACCAAAATATAACTTGATTTGATTGCTGTTTTTCAAACGAATTGGTTACCCATTGCTGTTGTGTGTGTGTGTGTGTGTCTACATATACATTCAGATGGCGCCGGTGCAACAGGAGCAGCAGCAACAACAACAACAACAACAACATTACATTCAGGCATCCCAGGGTCAAATTGAATGGTCGCAGCAGCAGCAGCAGCAGCAGCAAATGTACCATCAAGCTCCTCGGCATCCTTTTCAGATGAACGACCCTAAGCAACAGCAACAACAGCAGCAGCATTCCTATCAGAGATAGGAAAACATGTCGTCCTAGCGTCTCACGTGTGTTCTGAGTACTTTAGTTTCAAGGTTGCGATTCAATGGGCACCAGTATAAGCCTGGACTTGCACTTTGCTTTGTATTGAAGTGCGCCAAAACTTATATCCGTCAATCCTCTCCCATTTTAGGCTAACCCCATGGTTGTTCCCCGTTTGTTTGACATTAATTCATATATCCTGTTGATTTGTGAAGCAACATTGGGTTTGGCCGAATGGTTCGATTTCAATATCCAAAACCCAACTACGCACTAGAGGCTGGGCTAATTTTGTGGCTAACCTATAGTCAGAGACATTCAAGGCAAGGATGTGATAGAACTTAGAAGGAACATCAATAAGGCAATGGTCCTATCAAAATACAACGTTATGCAAAGCAACAACCGAACATATTCCACAGCCATTGTAGATTTCCTCCACTGCAGATATAATTTGCAGTGAATACCATGAGATGCATTGCAACTGCAAGGTAATGGTGAGGCGAAAAGACATTTCCTTCTGCTATGGCAGCCAAGCATAAAAGGCAGCACGAAAAAAGCGACATATATGGGAATACACCAACCATATTGAAGACAACGCAGAACAAATTTCCCAGAAAACCAACTTCTTTAGTCAGGATTTAACAACTCGTTTCTGTTTTTGCAGCAGGTAAGCATTTCCCAAAAGATTTCCTCCACTCAACAAAACCTCTACCAGCCATTGATATGCTGCATAACCCCCCACAAGGGACGCATCCAGTTTAAGAATACCTCCTACAAGGCCGCAGAGTTACCATCATATCATTCTACGGATTCAAACCATTTTCCCTATGACAACCTCTCATTCTTGGTCTGGATACTTTCTATCTTCTAGAAGTTGGCACGTTTCCAGTGACCCTGCAACAATGCGAAGCAACAAGAAATCAATAATTCATCAACTGACAGATAATGCATATAAACTTCTTAGATAGAAATACACCATCTTGGAAACAAGAGTTTTAAAGGGATTCAAGGCGATACCTTCCCTGCTGCTTCCCCACAAAACTCGAATTAGGCCTAGCGTGACTTGAAACTTTGCTCTGACCACTGCCGCTCAAATCAGCTCCTGCATTCGTCTCTTGACTGTTATCCTTCAATTTGCTTAGTATCTTGACATTTGACATGCCACCAGTGGCGCCAAAACTAACACCATTTAGGTGGTTGGAGTCGGTAGAAGGAAACTTTTTGGCCCGGTGAGACTGTGCCATTGGGGTGAGGGACATGGTAGAGAATGATGAGTAAGGAGTGGAGGATGCAGCTGCAGCAGCAGCTACTTTGGCAACAGCAGCAGTAGCAGCTATCATCTCTTGTGCCCCTTCTCTTAGCTGAATATACTCACCCTCAATCAAGAATAGCTGAAACCCATCACAGCCCAAAAGTCTTGAAGTAAGACAATGACTCGTTAGAAAGAAAATAACTTTGGAGTATGGAGTGTACGTCCAGAACCATACCTCTGGATGACCAGCAACAAAGTCATCTAGTTTCCCATACTTTTTCTTGTAGTCATGCCAATGAAGAGGTGCTAGCATCTTTCCTAACCTATTTGGTAGCTGCAATGGAGCAGAAAAAAGTATCAAGTTATTTCAAGTCCTCCAAGAATATGCTTGAGAAACATCTGAAGCAAATTGGTTTCAATAGCCAAGTACTAACAAACCGTTGAGTTTATGCGAATTCTACCACCAGCAGGAATTGTGCGAACTATGCAAGCCAATAAAGATCGTTCATCAATAAGGGGAGGCTCCAATGCCTTTCCAGCAGTCGCGATATTGGCCTGACCAGTCGGCGTAAAAGCTTCAGGGACAGTTGTACCAGGCCCATTACTAATGACTGTTTCAGTGAGACTAGCAGATTGAACTGAAGCTTCAGGGAGTGAGACACCAACAGCAGAACTCTGTTGTTCTTCAGACACAATCTGCCTCTGTAATCCATCATTGGCCAAGCTAACAACATTTTGCTCCTGCACCAGTTCAAATCCAAGTAATCTCTAAGCCTCAAAACTTTGATATCGAAACCAATGATAAATTCTAAAAGAGAAGAATGGTATGTAGACAAAACCTGTGGTTCAATTTTCTGCTCGAGAGAGTTTAACCGTAATGCTTCACTAAATTGAACAGAAATATGTTGTAGGTTTTGATCCGGCTGATTCCCAACCAAGTAACTTCTATCAATCGACTCAAGAACCTGAAAACATACTAATTTCATTACTTAATGAAAAAATCAAAGTGGTATACTTGTTTGATCGTACTAAAACATGTTAACAACAAGAACCTGTTGGTCAACACTGGATGATGAGATCACAGAATCAGGATGAGCCCCTTGATTTATATGAACATCTAGATAGTCTGATCGATATCCTTGCCCATTAACAGACATGTCATAATATTTTGTTTCTGATCTATCAAGGTTCTGCTCACTTTGAGACGGTGTCAGTTGATCCTGTGTAGAAATGTGTGATGCTTCGGTAGCAGCCTGTAGGTAAGTGCAAAGAAGTAAAGCAAACAGGATTACAAGGCAAATATTTGAATCCCAAACCAAAAGAAGTCAGACCGCTCCTAAACCATGGGACGGTAGAAGTACAAGCTTAAAAGATAACATTCAACAGAACCTGCTGAGCCTGCCACTGTGGAAGGGATGACATTGCTGGTACTGAGTGAAAATGTCCCACTTGAGACGGATGAACATGTGATGGCATTGACTGAGGAATCCCCTGTTGATGCAGAATGAAGGGATGCAGTGCTGTCATCTGTCCAGGTGGAATGTAGGTTGGCATTCCCAGTAAAGATGATGAGGAGATCGGCATGCCAGCAACATTGTTGGTCTGGCAACAAACACAAAACAAAATTTTACTTCCCATTGAAACTTCCAATGCTGGATCAGCACAAGGGAGAAATAGGCACAAGTCGGACAGCATATGAATTGCTAGACAAAATTAAAAACACAATCCTTGTATTAATCCATGTTCTCCAGCCTCAAACAAACACAGATAGCAAGCCAAGTAAGAATCCACCAAGCAGGTTCATACACACACTCTCCAGCTCGTTCATTTGTTCAGCATAAAGCTCCGCCAATCTTACATTGTCCACTAAGCCATTCACTGCAGACCCTTTAAAGTTACTAAACCTAGAGGAATTTATGGTTCGAATATAATATCCTATAGAACAGAGGAGCCATTCACTGCAAAGCCTACCTGATTTGCAGCATTTCCAGAGGATGCAAATGATGAGACACTATCAGCACTCCCATTTGAATGTGCCCCATTATTAGCATTTGATGCCCCACTTCCATTTACAACTAGTTGGTTTCCAGAAGTCTGACCAAGCTTAGCTGAGTCTTTTGAATTCGTCTGAGAAAGCCGAGACTCATCAGGGTAGGATCCAGTCCTATCAGCCAGCTCAACCTGAAGCTGTTGTATGGTATATACATGAAGTCTCTCCATTTCTATGAACTGCAATGTCAACCAAAAACAACAAAGACATACGTCAGCCCACAGTTACCAAATAACGAAGCATCAATTTGAATTAAGCTTTCAAATGAATAAATCAGTTTGTTCGATGGACAGATGAAGCAAAGAAAATAAAACAGATGACAAACACTGCCATAAGCAGGTTCACAACCATTTCATGTATAAATGTAAATCCTAATTAGCCACAGACCAGCAAAGTTTAAGAAAACACAAGACAGCAAACAAACCTGTCTCTGACAGCCAAGCCACAGTTGATTATATTGCTCAATCCGTTCACGCAGTTCAGCCTGTAAATTAGATTGCAAGGCATCCATCTCCTGAACACGTGCAATCCAAACTTTCAGTTGTTCGTCCTTCAGGTAGATAGTCTCCTGATCAACCCTACGCTGAAAGAAAAATGGCATTAGACATCCTTGCTTCATGGAAAATAATCTTCTAGACTCCAACCAGGATTCCTTTCAATCAATTCAATGTAAGATTTACAGGAAAAATAACAAATAGATACAGAGTATCAAGACACCGAACCTTGATAGACCATGAGCCACGCGAGAAACATAAATGAACTAACCTGTTCTTGCAACTCAAGAATCTGTCTCTCTTTATCCTGGATGTGTTCTTGAAACTCATGTAATTGCTGCATGTGCTGTGCTTTTTCAGCCTCAGAGTGATCGCGCTCCCTTCTGAACAAGGAAAAGTTCGTTGAGATTCTTTCAGATTTTGGATCAACAGAAGAACCAGAGAAATGCACATATCTAATAACGGTTTTAAAGCATTAGAACCAAACTGAACATACAGGCTGTTAGTCTAAAATACTTCGAGACCAGATAGAGAAGTGAGTCTGGCAGTCGACAAACATAGTGATTTACTGATTTCAATATACACATAATACATTTCATAATAAGATAATATATTTCTCCTCTTCATCTACATCCTGAGGGTATTTCTTCGCCGAACGACCAACAATAAGACGGGGGAGGGGTTGATCAAAAGAAAGTGCATCTCATACTCTCACCTGAAAGTAGCAAGCTCTTTGTTTTGCTCTCTGAGAAGGTCCTCTTTAGCCCATGCCTAAGTAAACAAGAAGATCAAATCACACAATTTACAGGTAACAAACAGCACCTGATGTAAGAGACAGAGAAAGAAGCCCACAAACCGCTTCATTGTCCAATTTCACAGCATGTAGCTCCCTGTTCATCTCTTCAATTCTTCTTTCCAGGTCATGTATGGCCTGCTCTCTCTCGTGGAGTTTTTCCTGAAATGCAATGTGTATTCACAGCTGAAGGCGGAAGGCATGCAGAATGTCATAGAGGCAGATTACCAAAATGCACACTCTTGCTAGTATAATAGCCCACCTGAAGTTGTGCAGAAGAATCTTCACGTTCCTTGATTTGAGCATCAAAGCTATTTTGAATCTCCAATATCTCCGATCTAGCAATCATTTGTGCTCTTAGCTCAATTTCCATCTGCTGCAGCTCTTCCCTTTGTCTAGCAAAGGAATGAACCCGCTGACGTAAAATGTCATTGTCCAAACTCCCATCAACATTAATAGAGCAGAAATCCACATCAACTGGCTCTCTCCCATGCTGCACCTTGATAAATAACAAAAACGAGTTCACTTTCTCTACTCTGAACATGAACCAAAGCCTGGCAATGCCAAGTTTTACATTGTTCTCTCATCATACTGCCCTAACTTGGAACGTTCCAACTCCTAGGATCAACAACATCTAGTTATTTGACTAAGATAGTGACCTTATAGGATGCTAAAGGTAATGCCACGGATCATCAAAATCAAAAATGTTCACGAAAGCCAATTAATTTCAGCATTTCCTTACTGCCGAGAAATGCTTCCCATATAAACAGACTGCATAGAGGCTGCTATCCGGAATTAGATGGCCAACTCAACCTACGACCAAGCTACTGAAACAGCAATTTCAAGGAAACCCATATGAAACAAACAGCTCAGAATCTGCAAATAAGCAATTCTACCACACATGCAGACATTTCTACAAGCAAAAGAGAGAAGGCGCAACCCTAAAAGGCTAATACCACCACAGTCAGGCACGGCAACGCTAGGCAAAAAAACAAGCTATTCCACTTCACTCGAGGAATTACGCAACACGGATTGCACCTGACGACCGTCAAATTCCTACATTCCTCTCCCATAACCCAAACACAAGCTCGAACGAAAATAGTAGAGGGAAACCCATAATAACACCCTACCTCATCGCTGGGGTTTCGAGCAGAATGGTGGTCCGACACGGCACGCCACTCCTTCCTCGAGGACGAACTCATCGGCAGAGAGCCACCGCGAGAGGCGGCGACACCAGCCGCGGCCTCCATTTTTCAATCAAGGAAGTCACCGACCAGCAGTCCAATCCCCAAACCTCCCCTCCTCTCCGGCGACGATCAAGAAGAGAAAACCCTAGAAGAGAGCGCGCGCGTGAGGTGGGGGAGAGAGAGAGAGAAACGGGCGCGAAGAAGAAACCCTAGAATCCGCTAAATTAGCCGCGAAGGGGAGAGAGCTGAAACGACGAAGGACATGAAAATGGGGATCGAAGCGGAGGAGGGAGAATTGGAGCCGACTTGAGTCCTGTGAGTGGGCGAGTGAGTGAGAGAGAAAGACGGAGCCCGGGAGGTTTTGTATGTAATTAGAGGGTTCTTCAAGGGGCTTGACGTGCAAATAGTGAAGAATTGCGTGCGACGAAGAAAGAAAAATGACTACGTGATTGCGAGAGACAGGAAGATGATTGGGTGCAAGATGCGAGTGGTTGATTGGGCTCCCGCCATTTGTCAGGCCCAAAGGTAAATGTATGCACTGGGCTTATTAAACCGAATCAATCCGCCGGCTTTGTAAATCCAAGCCCAATCCAGCTGCTCTTTGAGCAAGCCCATTATTAATTTTTAATTTTGTTCAACGGCCAGAGAGAGAGGTAGAGGAGGACTTAAACCACATTGATTACGTATAGCTCGATGTCACAGGCTCTCTCTCTCTCTCTCTCTCTCTCTCTCTCTTCTTTCCATTTCTTCTTCCTCCTTCCTTCTCTTCCATTGTCGTCTCTCTCTCTCTTCTTCAAAGCCCCCAAACCAAACCCGAAATCTCACAAACAAACAAGAAAGAAAGAAAGAAAAAAACTTTCCCCCAAATGCTTTGAAACCCAACTCCCAGCTTCTCCATCTTTCCTCTCTCTCTATCTCTCGGTCACGCCGTCCCCGGCCGACTGAGAAATGCGCCGGGAATTCTCGTCCTGATCTCCTCCGATCAGTACCCAATTGACCATCTCCCGTCGAATTCCACGAACCCCTACTACATATGGGGCAGTGCTGTGCGAAGGGAGCGGTGTTGTCCGATCAGGCGCCGCAATCGGCGTCCTTCAGCAACAATGAAGCAGCGCCGGGGAGGAGTAACAACAACAGCAGCAGCAACAACCATCAGGGTGCGGCGAAGTCTCCGTCGTCTGTCCCGACGACTCCGGTCTCCGGGGATTCAAATAACGGCAGTTCGTATGCTGCTAGTCCGTTTCAGAGTCCCCTGCCGCACGGGGTCCCGCCGTCTCCTTCCCCGTCGGGGACGCCAGGGAGGAAGTTCAAGTGGCCCCTGCCGCCGCCGTCTCCGGCGAAGCCGATCATGCGGATGATGCGGAAGAAGGGCCTGACGAAGAAGACGCCCAAGCAAGGCCCGATTCCGGAGGACGGGGAGGGCGGAGGCGGCGGCGGGGATGAGAGCGAGGTCCCGCTGGACAAGAATTTCGGGTACCCGAAGAACATTGCGGCCAAGTACGAGCTCGGGAAGGAGGTGGGGAGGGGGCATTTTGGGCATACTTGTTGGGCTAAGGGGAAGAAAGGCGAGCTCAGGGGCGAGTCCGTCGCTGTCAAGGTCATTTCCAAGGCCAAGGTACTGTACTACTGCGCGTATAATGCCGTCCAATTCTTCCTCTCTTTCTCTGAATTTTCGCTTCTTTCATTTTTTCCTGTTCGTTTTCCAACTGATTGGTTCATGATGGCTTGGTCAAATCTGATCGAGGTCTCTGGGTTTGACTTTTAATCCATTGAAATTGCAAATTGGGGGGGAGAATGCGTCCCAATTTCCACCGCTGCAATTTCGTGCTTTGCTTGACTTGTTGGTTTATGAACTTTTCAAAGCTAACTTAGGATTTGCGGGATGATCACTGTGCTTTCCGTTGGTCAGCTGCTGTGGACTAAGATTGTTAACAGTCCAGCTCAACTCCACGTTTCAAGGGGGCTAGATAATTCGTGATGAGAATTGAAGTGGGTGGTTTGGAATTTTGCAGCATGAGTAGTCACATTCCTCAGCTGATTATATGATCTTATAGCTTAGAGGAAAAGCAACAAGATTGCAAATAATGGTGGTAGAGTTTGATGGGTCTCTCCCTACTTGTCTCCTCCTTCCCTTTTGTTTTCTTGCTCCTCTCGCTTTCATGGGAGTGAGGACAAGAAGTGGCCTGTGGAGTGTCTTCGTCTTGCTGGAAACTTGGAGGAAATTTTACAGGTTTTAGGTATCATTCTGAGCTGGAACCACCAATGCTTGCTGGCATGAAGCATTGACACCTGTCATCTCTGGGGGATTAAAGCTGGAAGTCTCTGGATTAGGAGATGGTATGTGTTAAGACATATTGATGGATACAAGGTTGTGGAAAGCAAATGTATAGGATAAGATGGTAAGGTGTATCTATCACCTTTTAGGTCGTGAGCAAGGAAGACAACAATACATGTCTGAATGGAAAAAGACCTTGCAGCGTCTGTTGGTTAACTTTTTCTTTTTTGTCAAATTATGGCGGTGGAGGCTGTTGTCACTATGAGGAATGTGTTGCTGGTGCGCTATACTTTTATTTTAGAGCAAAACAGTTGACATACGAAGGGTGAGCGAGAAGGTCTTGGACTGTGCTTATCTTTGAGAACTTGTATGTCTGGGTGGAGGCGTTTATACTCTCCCAAAGAATCATGCAGTGTTTACCTTGAGAGCTTGTTCTTTTAGTTGGAAGAGGAAAAGAGGAACTTGGCAATTAGTCAGAAGATGGAAAGATTATGAATGTGGAGTCGACTGGAAGGGATGACGATATATGTATTTTTGATGATTGAATATCCTATTTACTTCCATTAAATCCATTAGAAGATTTAACTTCGGCTCCATTGTCTTTGTTTTACTGTTGCTCCTAAACTGGTGATTAATTGCATTTGTTTAGTGTACTCATTGGGTTCTGTAAACTTCTTCTGTCACTAACTTGTTCTCATTGCAGATGACAACAGCAATTGCCATTGAGGATGTTCGCCGGGAGGTAAAAATATTGAAGTCATTGTGTGGGCATAAGCACATGATAAGGTTTCATGACGCCTTTGAGGATGCCAATAACGTCTACATTGTTATGGAGTATGTACATGTATTCACTCTTTTACATAAATGGGTCTGTCTTATTATATCAGTTTCTTTGTGGTTAAAGGAAAAATGATTTGACCATTGAGAAAATGTTGCTCAATCCGTAAGATTATCGAGATTAGCTGTCATGCTTATCTTGTATGCTATAAAATGTTTCTAATGTGATCTAAACGTGTTTGTTTGTCAGATTGTGTGAAGGTGGAGAACTTCTTGACAGAATTTTATCGAGGTAATAGCAATTCATATTCCCTCTTTATATGTGATTAGATAATGTTGCTGAAAATTCTCCATGTTAATTAGAATAGTTTCATGATGCACATGTCAGTTTGCTCCTTTATTTAGGAGGTAATTGGCGCGTTGGGTTATGTTTGTATTGTAGGGGTGGGCGGTACACTGAGGAGGATGCAAAAGCCATTGTCATTCAAATTTTAGGTGTAGTTTCCTACTGCCATCTTCAAGGTGTTGTACACCGTGATCTAAAGCCTGAGGTATAACATTATGATTGTATTGTGGGCAGCTATACTCACATATATGGAATTTATTCTTTGCTTTCCATTTTGTAGTCTAATTGAACAGAAGTTCATATATAAAGTGTCTTGAAGATCTTCTGTCATGTCTCTTCAATTTTTGATTCTCAGCTTCTAACTGAATACTCTCTCTGACCTTTCGCAGAACTTTCTGTTCACCACTAAAGATGAGGATGCTCCAATGAAGATTATTGATTTTGGCCTCTCTGACTATGTTAGGCCAGGTAAGAGTCGCTATACTCCAAACTACTGTAATCATTGATTGAGCTTTCACGTCAAGCAAAACCAATTACAGACCTACAATTTCAGTTCACCGAAACAAACATGGGTTAAGTGTTTGTATCTTTTCATATCTGTTCGACCCGTTTAAGTGTTAGGCTTAAGTGAAGGAAATAGTAAATCATTTCCATATTAGTGAACTTAGGCAGACAATGATGAACTTTGTAGATATGTTCAAGCTCCTCAAATTATTTTTTAGTGGTTCGCTGATAAGAGAGATTGCGTTTGTGATCGAATACTTCATGATTGATTGAATATGCTACTTGATTCTGGAGACTTTTTTATTGCATTTCATTTTGTTTTTCAGTAAATTATGTTAGTCTCAAGGTTTCTTCAATTTTTGGTGTAGTTGAAGCAACTTGCATACTCTTTTGCTTTTAATTTCACTCAATTGTGGAGACTATTTTTGTGTAAATCCAGGAGTAGTTTGGGGTCTTCTAGCAACTACGCCATCAATACAGTTGAAAGCCCTCTTTGTTGTTGTTTTTTCTGACAACCAAATCACCCTCTCTTGGATTTCATTCAAGTTCATTGCCTTGGACTGTTATTCTGAAGCAATACACATTTGGGACATTGTCTTGTTTGCAGAACAACGCCTCAATGATATTGTTGGAAGTGCATACTATGTGGCACCTGAAGTGCTCCACCGATCATACAGCGTTGAGGCTGATATGTGGAGTGTTGGTGTGATAACTTACATATTACTATGTGGGAGTAGACCTTTCTGGGCTAGGACTGAATCAGGGATCTTCCGGTCTGTGTTGAGAGCTGATCCTAACTTCAATGACTCTCCTTGGCCCTCAGTTTCACCAGAAGCAAAAGATTTTGTGAAAAGACTTCTGAACAAGGACCACAGAAAAAGAATGACAGCTGCCCAAGCTCTTTGTAAGTAGTTTTGTATTTATGATTAACACAAGAAAAAAATTTCATTACTCTGCTCCCTAGTTTAACGGAGTGGTTTACTTGTCTCAAACTTGTAGCTCATCCATGGATAAGAAGTGAAGCCCAAGAGGTGCCTTTGGATATTTTTGTATTCAAGACAGTCAAGTCATATGTTCGTGCCACACCTTTCAGACGTGCAGCACTGAAGGTATTCAGTTAATGCATGAACTTTCAGTCGCCATCTTTCCAAAAACATGGAAATAAGAGACAAGTTGTCTAGGTCATTGTAGCACATGTTTATTAGGAGGTTGTCTACTCTGACATTTCTTTCATGCCTTTTAATACGATTGCAGGCTCTTTCAAAAGGAATTCCTGAGGATGAACTTGTCTATCTGAGAGCTCAATTTGAGCTCCTAGAACCAAAAGATGGATATGTGTCCCTTAACAATTTCAGAGCGGTTAGTGAACGATTCTGTCACTTTCGGGTTTTTATTTATTTATTTCACATGATTCACAATGTTCAGTGTCAATCTAGTTCACATGATTGATAGAGAAATATGTAGTGCCGCAATAAAGACGTGCAAGTTTATTTTCTGGTTATGCAGGCATTAACCAGAAATGTGACCGATGCCATGAAGGAGTCGAGAGTTATCGACATTTTACACACAGTGAGTTTAACCCAAGTGAAGAATGTATTGTTACTGCTACTGCGTACAGTAAAGCATGTTAGAATTTTAATGTGCGAGGCTAACATTATTACATCAATTCCATTATCAGCTTGAACCACTCTCTTACAAGAAAATGGGGTTTGAAGAATTCTGCGCGGCAGCTATCAGTACATATCAGCTCGAAGCCCATGACGGGTGGGACAAGATAGCTAAAACAGCTTTCGATCACTTCGAACAAGAAGGAAACCGAGTTATATCGGTGCAGGAACTGGCACTGGTAAGCATTCCCTTTAAACAATTCCCTTTACAAACAAACCGTAATCGTGCGTGCGTGTCTAAAGATTGAGAGTTTGCATTGTAACATGCTCTTCGCCAAATGCAGGAAATGAACTTGGGGCCAGCAGCTCATTCGCTGCTCGCAGACTGTATCAGAACCTCTGACGGGAGGTTGAGTTTTCTTGGATATACGAAATTCTTGCGTGGTGTGACTATACGGAGTACGAACACCAGACCCAGATAGAAAGACGGGGTTATTTAGCTGCTAGATTATCTTGATTTGTTTGCCATTATTCTTTTTTTGTTGTGGAGGGGGGGAATACGAGTGTCCTTTCACTTGTAGCTGTTCTCCCTGTTCTTCTGTGGAGGTTGTGATAGAGAGCTGAGGAAGAAGAGAAAAGGAAGTCGAGACAGAGATGTGGACATTTTCAAGGCAAAGGCAAGAGCATGATGATTGAAAGTTGAAGCTTTGGTTTCTTCTCTTATTTTTCCTGTTTTTATAAGTCATGTTTATGTCGACGAAATGAACAAATTTTGGGAAATGATTATAGTTAATAGCTAACCTGTTTGTAGAAGGAAAAAAAATTGATGTATTGTTAAATGCAATAATGCACCTTCTGATATTTGGAAATACTGTATTCAGACTTGTTTCTTATATCACTATCACAATTAAGTAGGATGGTAAATGCAATAAAGGACCCAAAAATTACTTCAATTTGATTTTCCACAATAAAATAAATTCCAGTATTTTCAAGTCTCGATAATGAAGTTATTTTGCAATCTCTAGACAAAGAGAATAGATAATCAACACAAAATATGAATGTCTCGAACCTTACACCTTAAGATACAAAAATATTACGACACGATTGACCTAAAACTGGTTTCAATCTGAACATACAAATGATTTGAGGGCTTTGGTTGATGTCAAGTATTTTATTTGCTTGTCTTCTGTTGTTTCAAAAAGGTTAGCTCATCCACATTCAGGGATCAATGAGAAAGCCTGATGGTGCAAGCTTACCAAATTTCAACTAATCTTTGATTATGTTATGTAGAGACTAGAAAGGTCTTTGTTTTACACATTCTCGTTATTGTTTTACATATTTCTTGCGAGGAAAGTCAATCTATGTTGTTTCTTAGGGTACATGTGCGGATTAACTAATAAGTATGGGGCATAAATCATTTTGTGTTCACATTTTTTTTTTTTTTTGGATTTTGATCCTGTGTTGCAACAATGATGATTTGTACGATCTTTTGGCGCTTCCGGGAACCCCGTTAGTATACTAAAATATGTTTCCATCCAATTGAGGAGAAAACAGAACAAGGAAATCGACACTATTTATCTCCTTTTTGCGTCTTCATGTCGCCACGTGAGGGGGACATGGGAATTGGGATGGGGACATAAAAAAAAAATTAAGATAGATAAGCGGGCAAAATACACATAAGGCCCATTGTCCTATACTGGGTTTCGAGTAATTGCCACCCTCCGAGTATTCGAGACTGCATCCTCTTTTTATACAACTGATACGGCATGCGTCAATTCAATTTTATTCGAATACTAAGTATATAAGCGTGGACCAAAAACGATATATTTGTCCAATTACATCACAAGCGTCTCGTCCTTTCAAATCACACCCAACAAAAAACGACTTATGATTCTCATTTTCGTCCTACCGTAAACTCACAACAAGAGGGTGGAGGCAAGAGTCCCAAACATCATCAATCTCATCGAAATGGATGGTCCAATATTCCCTATGGAACCTCTTGTGTTTGCATCGTTCGAACTTCACTTTCATAACAAACAAGAAACACCACCGATATGTATTATAATGTGATGTTAGTGACGGCAAAGTCAATAGTCAATAATACTACCTAAGAACTGCGGTAAACAAAGACCAGAGAAAGCTTCACGCGTTTAACCCAAGAAGCCCTTTATTTTGTTAACCCATAATTAAAAACATGATTAGTGAGGTAGGGATACCTTAACGTTGAAAACGAGGATAGAGAATGGAACAAATCCCACATGGGTGTATGACTTCTAAAGATTTGACCAAGATATCATTAGAATGAAGGAAAACTTGGGTTAGCAAAAGGGAAGGAAGATGTGATGGAAATGGGTACCTTACCTTACCTAGAAGACCAATTCAGCAGCCTTTTAAGGTATTCCAATCTTTATGCCATAACGAATTCGAAAGATCTGATTAAAGTATAATCAATACCCAGAAAGAGTTATAAGCTAGGGAAAAAAAATTCCGACGATAAAAATTATCTATAGCAACAAGATGGTCAGGCGTAAAGTTGGCCTCTTTATAGACATCATCTAATCAAATTTGTTAACGTAATGCGATCAGGCATATCGCCTAGCAATGCGAGTGAATGTATAGCAAAGAACTTTCCTACCTTGTGCTAGTGGCAGAGCCAGAAGATCGAAATATGTGTGTCCTTTTATATAATATATAATTATATGAATAAATATATTAGAAATTAATATTCAAGTAACCTATCAATACTAGTTTTCCATGACATACTTTCATAAACGTCTAGTATTCAAATGTCTTAAGGGACAGCCATCGTGCTTTTCTGTAGTGATGACAATTTTAACCCGCCCTACAGGTATTATTCGACCTGACCCGCAATGTGGTGGGTATTACCCAACCCACAGTAGCATGGGGCGGGCATGGGTAACTACTTTCGACCCACCTCGCCCCGTTCTTAACACATTCTATCTCAATTTCTTACATTATCTATACATATTTATCCTATTTTGATCTTTCTTCAACTTGTTCGAGTCGATCTTTCAACTTTCTTTTTAGACTCATTTATCCATTCTATTATCACTATTTTTCACTCATAAAGTGTTTTCACATTCGTTTTATCATAAATAAATAAAAAATGCATCTTTTTATTTTTTTCTTCAAATAACATGTAAGAGTAAGTCGACCAGCCCTGTCCCGTATCCGTACGGGTTTTATCCGCCCGACTCAAAATAACATTGGACGAGACATGAAAATTGAGTTACTCGCCCTACCCCATTGCCATCACTACTTTTCTGCCTTTGCCGAATCCCTGCTTTCTGACGGATCCTACAAGGAACCAAGAACTGGGCCAGCTGGCCCAAGTTTGCGGTGTCCGTGTTCTCCCTGGCCTGTATCAGAACCCATAACATAGGCAGCCTTGATTTGAGGAGTTTCATTACGTGTTTCAATTTGGGAAGTTATGTATCTTTGTACATTGAGCAAAAAGATGCCGTGGGAAACAAAGTCAAGTAGCACCTAACAAAAGATACACGTTAAGCATTGTTCTAGTGAGTTACTCGGTCAAAGAAAGGGCGGTGGAAGGTTCCTCTTAAGGTTCAACAAGTCGGTTGATTAGGTTCTATTAGTGCATTAGTTCGAATAGTCATCCAGGTGAATCGAGTCAACCTATTTATAAGCGTCGTATGGATAACTTACAAGGGAGGAGTCAACGTGTGAGTGCTACAGGAAAAGAAGATCGAGGGTTAACATTGTAAAAGCCTAGTTTGACAGAAATTAACACGTCTTTGTCGTTCATCCATCGTAAAATCTCTTGACGTCCAATATGCTTCAGCGCACAGTTTACATCGTTACACTGCATGCTTTGATTCACCTATGAGGATTAATGGCTATAAAATGGGGATTTTTTTATATTCACTGGCCACTATGATTGAAACAACGATCACAACAACCGACGACAAAGTAAAGGACCTCCTTGAGGCGCGAGGCTTGTGCTGTAATTGTGACGAGCGTTTTACGATCGGAGGCATCGTTGAGAAATAGGTTGTCGGCTGTTAAATTTGGTGTACAAGGTTGAAACTGAGGCGGTTAATTGGGGGAATGATGAGGTACATCGGGCCGAGATGGGTACGGCTTGTTGCAGGTTTTCAAGCATGTATATTGTAACAACCGTATAAATCCGATTTATCGATCGATAAAACGAGAAAAATTCTGACACGTATGCATGGCGTACTCTCATTTGAGATTACAAGCAAAACTCCGGAACCGTGAGTCACGGTTCAATCTCATCGACTAGTTTGCCATCTCTAGTGGGGGTGGGATCTCTGGGGCTTAGGCTTTCGTTTCATGGGCCCGAAGTTGCTGTATGGTCCGGTTAAATTGGACCAAATTGATTCAGTCCCAGTCTGGTCTTTTCGGGAATATAAGGACCAAAGATTGGATTGGATACAGTCCGGTCTTGATTCGGTCCGGTCTTGACCCGGTCCGGTCCCAATTTGATCTTGATTTTAGGTGTTGGGGGTCTCTTATCCGGTCTTTATCCGGGTTTTTTACTTCAAAATCTAAGCCTGAATATGAGATTGTATTGTTTGCTATCCGGTCCCAGTCCGATCCGGATCCAAGTTATACGGTCCGATTTCGGATAAAACCAAACAGTCTAGGACCAAATAGCCGGCCTAGCTAGCAAGATATGAACATGAATACATGATTGATTTCGATATGGATGCTTTGCTTCAAGTGGAAGGAAAGGGACTTGGCGAAAAAAGAGAGACAGATACGGGCCGGGATCTCTGGGGCTTAGGCTTTTGTTTCATGGGCCCGAAAGTTGCTGGAGATTATTAAGGTGTAGCGGCTCTTCTTTCTTCACATGTGGCCGGTGTGACTGTCGCAAATTGTACTGTCTAGTCACTCTCTCTACAAACGTACGTAGTACACAGCCCAAAGCTTAATGCATGGCCCAGCTTCCAACTGAATCTCTCTCTCTCTCTAACTGTCCTCCACCGCTTTTTCATTAACACAGGATGAAAGAGCATCTTTGGCTATACAACGAATCAAAGGGCCAAAGTAGCAGGCCTTCTTTTGTCTTCCTTTTTATCGCTTTACCAAAACCATAGGATTCGAGAGGAACATATTCCTCCATTTGCACTGCACAAATTCAGTCTGTGTCTATGTCTAATCCCATTTCTTTGGGGACAACAGTACCAGGTGGAACTGCAAAACGATATATGCTTGTGTCGTTGTTGCTAAATGTGTGCATAACGCGCGTCCCAAGAAGTTTAGAAGTTCCTTCAAGTAAGAAAGGTTTGTGTTTGTGATTCAATGTTGTTATAAACGCGCTGCTGCTACGGATCGGGAAATCGCCGGAATCGACAAAGCAAGAATACGAAAGCGAGAATCGAAAAATACGACACACGATTTACGTGGTTCACTAACACGATGTGTGTTAGCCAGTCCTCGGGCGAGGGAGAGCCAGTTTCACTATATCGAGCAGATTACAGATTACAGATTACAGAGGAGTATGAGAAGTATTTATAGTACTTCTCCATGTGGGTCTAAACCTAATCCAATCTGACAAAGGAAACGGTTACAGACCAGTCCCAATATACAACAATACCAGCCTCTTAACGCCATCCATTGCCGCCTCTACAAGAACAAAGAAGGCGTGGGGGACATTTGTGGATTTGGTGGTGGTCTGGAGAATAGAAATATAAGGTGTGCAAAGTTACATCAGCACGACGTCGTTGGGTTTTGCACCAACCATTGAAACTGGGACACCCAACCTAACCCCATTGCCGATTTGCCATTAATCAACCACTAAATATTATTATTAACCTTTCTTCTTTCCATACCACGCCATGAGAATGCTATGATGATGATGTTGGGTGACTCCGGCCACCATGCGCACAACAGCAACAAATTAAGTGCTTGCAATCGGCAAAATTTCGTATCTTTCGAGGGTTTTGTATATTTTGTATTTAATTGTGTTCTTTCTAGGATACTTATACAAAAAAAAATTGATATGAAAAGATAGACCACTTATATTCTTGATAATTAGTTATGATTAGATTGTCATCTATTGGGTTTGGCTTAGTGGAAGACCACATCATCGTTGTTGTTAGCCATTTATAATTAGTAGATGGGCCGTACCATGGATTAGATAATTAATGCTTTGCCTGATGAAAATCGGTCTCTCCAAGGTAGGAATTTTGTGTTTGGAACAACTATACATAGAATTTCGTAAGTAAATGCATTAATTTGAAAGGCTAATAATATAAAAATAAAAAACTACCGATGCTCGTGGACAATGTGATCAGCAACAACAAAATTAGTTTCTCTCCTGGATACGTAGAGAGTTGATTGTCCGCAATATCAATAAGATGGAGTGCGGGAATAAGTAATCGGGCTCGACGAGAACCCAACTGAATTTCATTTCTCTAAAAAAAAATTCCTCAACCCCGTACATAGACAATCGTTATCGATTCATCGTCTCGTATATCAATATGTTGATATCGCCACCTGAATCGATTTCAACCTGTTGTGAATTGGCCAGTTGCTCCACTTGCAACTTTAAATCAAAACCTTCCATCAATGTTTGTTAAGAAAAAAGCTTCCCAATCATGTAAAGTTTATAGAAAGCAAGATTGAAGGAGCAAGGGAATGGAATGTGACATTTAAAGGAGGGGAAAAGGCCCCAACTCCCCCAACCAAGCAAATGCAACCATACAATCAAAGAGCGAGCAAGCATGAAGGAAGGTTGAAGGCGTTGGGCGTTTGGCCCTTTCCTTCTCCATCCAACAACAAGAAACCCCTCCAATAAGCCCAAAAGGCAAAACGTAACATCCCAACTTGGCACAACTACTTTTCTCCCACTTACAAGAAAGTTGGAAGATTACTTGGCCACCCCACCCCAAATTGCATCAACAAAGTCATTAATTAAAAAGAAAAGGCAAAAGCAAAATCTTAAACAACTTTCAATTTCTCGAATACTAGCACAACTACATGAAAACCTGACAAATTCATACGAGCGAACAATTTGAGTTTATCATCAACATTGTATCCAACCAACCATCATATCGTGTGGATTGAGTCATCTCTCTTGTGTACATCAAACAAATGTTGCAATTAATCACAACCCACACATTTTTCTTCTTACCCTTTTTTATTGATACATTAATAGCAATTCGTATTACACAATTAAATCAATTTATGTATATCGCTGAACCACACAAAATACAATGTGTATCAATGGCGAATCCAATCCAATCCAATCCAATCCAATCAAACCCTAAAGCACGAGAGCTGGCTGTGGTGGTGGCCGTGATGATGGTGGAGGTTGTTGTTGTTGGTTTCCCGGTCGATCAAGCCCTGGATGTTGCGGAACTCCTCCACGTGGCAGGGGATGGTGATCGGCCCTTTGTGGTAGTGGAAATCGAACTCCTCCTCCGCCGATTTCAGCAGCCTCAGGAACAGCGGGTGGTTGATGTAGATCACCGGAACCACGAACCTCTGCTGCTCCTCCCCTTCCTCCCCCACCATAACCGCCACCCTCCCCTTCTTCGCCGCCCCGCCGCCGCCGAACAGATCCAGGTGCGGGAAGTGGATCTGGAAGTGGTGGTGGTGCTTTCCCCCTCCCACGCCGCCTCCGCCGTTGCCGCCGTCGGCGGCGGCTGCTGGTGGAATCGTCTGTGTTATGCTCTCCTCAGACGCGACGCTACTGCTCCCCATATTTAGCCGGAAAATCCGAAACGTAATATGTAAAGGAAACTGAAATTAAGAAAGCTAGCGGCGGTGGTGGCGGCGGCAGGGGATTATAAGAGGGATACGGCGGAGAAAGGCCAGGGATCGGAGGAAGAGATGGCGAGGTTGAAGAGGGTGAGCGCTGAGTCTGTGAGCGAGGTCGGAATGTTGCTCATTCTAATTGCTCCTTTCGCATGTAAAGCAGAGATGAAACCAACTGGAAATTGAGGGGAGAAATCTCTGGTTCTGGCTGAGGATGGAGATGAAGAGGGAAGGGGAAAGTAATGCAACGGCGGTGTGCGGTATTTATAGTGGGGAATTAGGGATTTTTATCAGGAGGGAGCGTATTGGGGAAGGTAATTAAAGAGGAGGGATTAATGGATTGCTTAGCTTGAATTACACAAAATGAGGGGAAAAGGCGCGTGGGGTGGGGTCGGCTTGCTTGCTTAGCTGGCTCACGGAACCAGTCGTGAAATTCGCGTGAGTCAGGAAATCAAACTAATGATAATCAATTAATTAATTAACGAGATTTGTAGATTAATCAAGTCAGCAGTAGGTGCCAGTATCAGCTTCTGGGAGGGCATCGGCGAGAACCCTCTTTGGGCCCACCACCAACCCTTCTCCACATCGGAGTGGGCTTTGTTTCATCCCCCGAGACTCGGACTCGGGGAGTATTCAGCTGAACCGTTCATATGACTCACGAACGGCCGATTCAGTCGGGCCCGTCCATTGACGGCCCATATTTCCTCTCCCAGCGTTACGGGACACTTTCACCGACTTTCGGTGAAACGACACCACAAGACGTATTCGGCTGGCCCATCAGAGCCCAAAGGTTAAGGAGAACTGGCCCGGCCCAAATTCCTCCACCCCACCTTAATGCCCCCACTCGGGTCACAGGTTTTCGTTAATCAACCCGGCGCTTGACGGTCAGAGAAATAGGGTTAATATCCTACTTTATATTGCCATTCTCCACCGATGTGGGAATTGGCGCTAGTACCAGGGCATACTCCTCTTCTTTGAATTCGGTGAAATTAACAGAGATTTTATGCTTTTAAATGGAACTCGTCTAATAGAATCGGGGTTAATTGCATGGTTGGTCACTAACATTACTAAAAGCGTTCATGTTTGGTCACTGGAAAAATTTAAATCCATTTTTGGTCACTAACTTTACAAAAACCGTTCATTTATGGTCACTCTCCGTTAGTTGCCGTCCAACGCCGTTAATGGCGTCCGTTAAGTGATGACGTGGCTGACGGATTCGCCTAATCAGCACCTTTTAACCCGAAAATTGACTGACCCGACCCGCCACGTCATTTAAACCCTCCATGTCAACCAAACCTAACCAAACCTCTATCCAAACCCGACCCGACCCACTAACTAAAACCAAACCAGACCAGACCCCAAAATTGTTTGACTAAAACCCTAATCAAAAGACTGCCTCCATCCCGCGCAGCCTCCATCTCGTCGACAACGCCACCACCGCCGTTGCGATCTTCCTCCAGCACTGCGCCTGGTCCTTCGCCGAGGGCCGATTCAACCCCGGGGCCGCCGCCGTCATGCTCCACTACGCCTACGGCGCCGTGAAGAAATCGGTGGAGTCCAACACATCGGGGAAAGACGTGGCGGCAGGGGGATTTGTGACTTCGGATTCCGACAACTCGACCCGCTCCTCCCCCGGATCCGCCGCTGTTACTACTTTCCCAACGATCTCCAATTGCTTTCTCCGACGCTGGCGTGGACGATGGCCATCGACGAGCTCTTTCTCCTCGAGCTTCTCTGCGACGTTGACGGGATTTTATCTCGCCTCCGCACCTCGTCGCCGGGGGAAGCGGCGCTGCCTCTCGAAGACGGGGATAGGTCTTCTTTTTTCGGATTATGTGCTGTCACTGTCCACAACGCTGCCAGGTGGACGCCGTTTTACTCGAGAACCAGATCCCGATCTCGATTGTGGCGGAGGCGGTGAGCTGTTTCGGCGGCGACGACGTACATCGAGTGCTGGCGCGAAATCTGGAATCGCTTCGCAGATTTCCTTACGACCCTTCTTCTTCGACTTTCGGCGGCGCGAAATCTGAAATCGTTTCGGCGGCGACGACGTACATCGACTTTCCTTACGACCCTTCTTCTTCGTCGGCTGATGAAGAACGACTCGCGCCGCCGCCGCGGCATCTGCTGGACTACTTGTACTCGGGTATCGTTCGCGGCGCCGGCGGCGTAGTGGAGCATGACAGCGGCGTCCCCGGGGTTGAATTGGCTCTCGGCGAAGGACCAGGCGCAGTGCTGGAGGAAGATCGTGGCGGCGGTACTGGTGGCGTTGTCGACGAGATGGAGGCTGCGCAGGATTGGAGACAATCTTTGATTAGGGTTTTAGTCAAACAATTTTGGGGATCTGGTTTGGTTTTAGTTAGCTGGTCGGGTCGGGTTTGGGTAGAGGTTTGGTTAGGTTTGGCTGACATGGAGGGTTTAAATGACGTGACGGGCCGGGTCAGTCAATTTTCGGGTTAAAAGGTGCTGATTAGGCGAATCCGTCAGCCACATCATCACTTAACGGACGCCATTAACGGCGTTGGACGGCAACTAACGGAGAGTGACCATAAATGAACGGTTTTTGTAAAGTTAGTGACCAAAAATGGATTAAAATTTTTCCAGTGACCAAACATGAACGCTTTTTGTAATGTTAGTGACCAATCATGCAATTAACCCAATAGAATCGTATAATGTTTTAGATTTAACAAACACGAATTACAGCATGTAAAGTGTAGAACTCGAGTGACATATTATGTATGGTACGAAAACATAGGTGTTTCACACGTGAGGTGCTTAACTAGTTTACTTGCGAGAAATCTTACTTTACATAGTTCCTTTAAAAAAAAAAAAATTGAACACACACGATCTTCATTCGTGAAAGTAAAACTTGCATTTGAATAATCATACAAAACCTCTTTCAACAATTTCACGTTTCACAAACTTTTCTTGTGCTTACATTGAGTCGTTCAATCATCGTAGGCTAATAACTATTCAAGAACAACAAACCATTTCTCCCATTATTCCACGACCAAGAACGAAAAACAGAAACAAAAGCCCTTCAGAAAGTCAATACAGTAAAACGCATTCTTCTTCTATTACTAGTACCACTACTGCAATCGTCACAAAAGCAAGCCGGTAACTCCTTATCTGACACGGGGATACACACAAAAATACTAACACCCTCTGCCGTAAACCTGGGAATGGGACTTCCACAGCAGCAAACAACGACGAGGTTAATCGCTTCGCATCACATCGTAATCACGTGGTGATGAAGGCTAGAAGCAGAAGCAGCAGAAGTCGATCTTTCCACCATCTTCCTCCGTTCGTAATTGGGATCATCAGTAGGCAATTCATGCCTACAAACTGGGCAAGTGTTCCTGATATTAAGCCAAGGCACAATGCAGTCCTCGTGATACCAGTGCGAGCAAGGCAGCAGCTTCGCTTTCTCCCCAGCACTCATGTCGTCCTTGCAGACAGCACATGTCGAGTTATCACTCTCCGCATCTTCTTTGGTCAGCACGACCGAGGGAAGCCTCTCGACCACCAATCTCGAAGCAGCGGGCTGACCTGTCGTAAGCACCGTGTCCATCTCAGCAAACTGCCCAAACACCGTCTCGTAGTCTGCTGTGTAGATATAGTCATCGTCGTGACCACCACCACCAGCAAAGTATCGAGCTGCTTGATCTGGGTCTGGAAGTGGTCCCAAGTTAGTGGCATCCAGCAAGACCTCCCACTCGAGATTCCCCGAACCGACCACCCTGTCCACACTAACCATATCCTCGGGAGAAATGGTTGGAGAGATTGAGAATGATACAGAGGCCTCATCGTCGTCGTCGTCGACCTCATCATCCTCTTCCAGAAACATGCTTAGGACCTCTCTTTCATCCACATGGCCATCAACTTCCTCCCACTCGAAATCTCCATTCTCGTGATCTCTTTGATCCTCCAAGGAAAGCGAGTTCCAACGTAAGGGAATCGTAATGCTCGCATCATCATCATCAAAAACATCACCTTCTCCATTGCCATAATCATAGTGACCGCTTTCCACATGAACATCATCATCCAATCCATATTCGTCATGAGAACCAAAATCTAGAGCTAGCAGAGAGTTCTCGTTCTCCTCCGACTCTGAATCCGAGTGAAACCCAACAACCCGAGATTCAAGCCCAGAAACCCTCCTGTTGATGAAGAAAATGTCGTCTTCGATAATATCATCAAGAACAGTATTGCAATGATACTCAATGTTGCTGGTATCATCATTGGCGTATACATCCTGGAACCCCCCAAAATAATCGCGCGTGCCTAGACCAAACCCTAACCCTAAATCGAGTTCTAAGCTCCTGATGGCATTATGATCGTCTTCTTCGTCAATAGCACCGAAGGCGGATTCATTCAGGGCCTCCGAAACCAAATGTGAATCGAGGCCCATTACCTGAGATTGTTCCACTCGCTGATGAATCAAATCCATGACGAAACGCACCTGATTCTCGCAGTCGAAGATGTCCGGGCCGTTCAGGATAACGGAATCGGCATCGGAAAGAGCATCGTCATTGTTCGAATTTCTGTCAAAAAGAAACACACACACAACGGTATATCAGAGCCAAACAAGGAGAAGAAAGGAAAACAAAAACAAGCCGCCCCCCAGCTTCCTGCACCGACCGAGTTATACCTTTCCTGGCCGATTTGACTCAGCGAGTCGAACACCAAATCCTCGAGACTCGGCCGGAGAAGCGCCTTGTAACTACTCATCGCTCGATTGCCGGGGGATCTGCGATTGCCTGTGCCTCTCGCTTCGCCGGCCTCCTAACCAATCGCGTGCCAACATACGGTTTCCCGAATGCGCGGTTTAGCGGGATACCGCACCGAGTTACTCCAATTCCATTCTCTCCCCCCCCCCTGTTCCTAAGCAAGTTCTCTCGTCGCCGTTTCCGCCGCCGGATCTTCCGGAACGAGATCGATCTGTTCCCGTCGCTCCCTCTGTCTCTCGCTTTGCGATGAATTCAAAAGCAACCGCGGTCGCCGGCGAGAAAGTATTCTCTTGAGAAAGAAGAGCAGACCAGGCCAGGCTTCCCCTTCCATGTTTCCCCCTTTTAGATAAAAACCAGTATTCTATTTTTAAATTGATTATTATTATTTTGGCGCAATTACCTTTTCAACCCCCAAACCGGGCCCAAAATATCCAATCCCAAATCCGGCCCAAACGTGAACGGATGCATTGCATAGTGGGCCGATATAAGTACATAATTAGAGAAGGAAAAAAAAAAGGGAAAAAGAATTGTGAAGAGGAAGCGGGAGCGTGTGGGAGGCGGGAGTCTTGCCGACGTGGCAAGCCGTTAGCCCGTGGAAAGCAATGGGCGGGAAGTACAAACCGATACGGGTGTCCGCCACGTGTGCGCTGACGTGTGCGTAACAGAAAATTGACTACCAACTGCCACGAGCCATCACTGAGTCCTCCTGGCCACTTCCGCCCCACAACAATCCCACTAAAGATTCAATTTTTATCCTCCCAACAGAAATCAAATCCCCATCTGTTGTGATCAGGATTCAGGAGGATAGTATTTCAGTGGGGGATTTCTTCAATCGGAAAAACGCCGATTTCCAATCCTCTGTTTCAGTGGGGGGTTCAGGGTTTTAGCCTTTTAGGCTCGTCGTCGTCAATTTTTTCTCTCTGGTTCGTTTTTGCCAGTTCCTTTTTGCAATGGGCGACGGTGAGGGGGAAAGGAAGGAGATTGAGATGGCTGCAGAGAGGGCTGAAACGAGAGGAGCCCAGAACTGGGAGGAAGAATGGGAGGAGAATTCGGAAGAAACAGGGGAGCAGGAATTCAAGAGGATTCCGCCGTGGACGAAGCAATTCACGGTGAGAGGGATAGTGGCGAGCGTGGCGATCGGGTTTATATATGTGGTGATCGTGATGAAGCTGATTCTCACAACTGGGATTGTCCCGACGTTGAACGTTTCCGCCGCGCTGCTGGCCTACGTGTTCGTCACCACTTGGACCAAGCTTCTGAAGAAGGCCGGATTCGTCACCACTCCCTTCACCAGGCAGGAGAATACCTTGATTCAGACCTGCGCCGTCGCTTGTTACAGCATGGATTTTGGAGGTTTGGGATTTTTAACCTAGTTTTCCCTTATAGAACATCAAATTATGTTTTTCATATACAGCAATGGTTTTGTAACAATGGCGAATTCACTATGCAGGTGGGTTTGGGTCGTACCTTCTGGGTTTGAACAGGAAGACGTACGAGCTATCTGGGGTTGATTCGGCGGGGAACAATCCGCGGAGCGTAAAGGAACCGGGTATTGGATGGATGATTGGTTTCCTCTTTGTGAGCAGCTTTGCTGGGCTGCTTGCCCTGGTTCCTCTCAGGAAGGTAGAGAGGAACAATTTTTTTTTTTCTTGTTTAGTGATCAAGTCTTAATGAAGTAGCTGCCTGTTGAATTGAATGAGCAATTTGATCTGATGAATTGGGATGGTTTTGATTTGTGTCAGATTATGATAATAGACTACAAATTGAGCTATCCAAGTGGAACAGCTACTGGTGTACTCATCAATGGATTCCACACCCGAAAGGGGCACAAGATGGCCAGGCAAGTAAATCGTTACTCTTGCTTTTGGGTTCGGTTTCGTTACCAACTGATCATCAAAACCAAGATTTGTGATTTTAGTTTGAAATGGCTCGATTCGGCTTTGGGGTGTTTTGTAATGCAGGAAACAAGTCCAAGCCTTCACCAAGTACTTTTCTATAAGCTTCATATGGGCCTTCTTCCAGTGGTTCTTCTCCGGTGGACCGAAAGATCAGAGCAAGAACTGTGGTTTTGTGCAGTTCCCAACATTTGGATTGGCTGCTTGGAAAAACTCGTAAGTGCTAAAGCTAGCTCCTGGAGAACTCACATTGTGCATACTTGAGTTGAATTTGGACCTCTTTTTTCACTAGTTCTGTTGGTGTTCAGTACAAATGTACAATGTGCTCTTTATTGATCGATGAATAGGAACTTTCTTGCAGATTCTACTTCGATTTCAGCACGACTTATGTCGGAGCTGGAATGATATGCTCCCATCTCGTCAATTTCTCGTTGCTGTTTGGCGCGGTGCTCTCCTACGGGGTAATGTGGCCGTTGATCGATGGACTTAAGGGAAACTGGTTTCCTTCTACACTGCCTGAAAGCAGTATGAAGAGTCTCAATGGCTACAAGGTCCTCAATCCAAACATATTATCTGCTGTTGTTGCCCTTGTTTTCATTCATAAACTCTTGGACATGATGATGAAACCGATCTTGTGGTTTTGTTCAGGTTTTCATTTCATTCGCTTTAATCCTCGGGGATGGGCTCTACAATCTTCTCAAGATACTCTGCTGCACAGTTGCCAACCTTCATACTGGTGCAAGGGAGAGAAGAAACCTGAAAATTGGTAAGTAATAGAGTCCATGTTCTTATCTCTCGAAGGCTGTTTACAAACCAGGACACATCACTGATGTTAAAAATCTTAGTCCATGCATCTGCAGATTCAAACGACCGGAATCAGCCTCCATCCGAAAACCTTCGAAGAAACGAAGTGTTCATGAGGGAGACGATCCCGATTTGGATAGCCTGTGTGGGTTACCTCGCCTTCTCCGCCATCTCAATCGTCATCATCCCCCTCATGTTCCCTCAACTGAAATGGTACTACGTGGTAATTTCCTACATTCTCGCCCCGGCTCTCAGCTTCTGCAACGCATATGGCGCTGGGCTAACCGACATGAACATGGCCTACAACTATGGCAAAGTGGCGCTCTTCGTCCTTGCAGCCTTATCCGGGGAAGAAAATGGCGTCGTTGCAGGGCTCGTGGGGTGTGGACTGATCAAGTCGATCGTGTCAATCTCTTCTGATCTGATGCACGACTTAAAGACCGGCCACCTCACTCTGACTTCCCCACGATCCATGCTTGTCAGCCAAGCCATTGGTACCGCCATAGGTTGCGTGGTAGCTCCACTCACGTTCTTCCTCTTCTACAAGGCGTTCGACGTCGGGAACCCCCAAAGCGAGTACAAGGCTCCCTACGCTCTCATCTACAGGAACATGGCGATCCTCGGAGTGGAAGGCTTCTCCGCCCTGCCTCAGCACTGCCTGCAGCTCTGCTACGGGTTCTTCGCGTTCGCTATAGCAGCCAACCTGTCGAGAGACTTGCTGCCGAAGAAAGTAGGGAAATGGATCCCGCTCCCCATGGCAATGGCTGTGCCTTTCCTCGTAGGAGCGTACTTCGCGGTTGACATGTGTGTGGGGAGCTTGGTCGTTTTCGTCTGGCATAAATTGAACAGCAGTAAGGCCCGCTTGATGGTTCCTGCAGTTGCTTCCGGGTTGATTTGTGGAGATGGGTTGTGGATTCTGCCCTCGTCGATCCTTGCTCTGGCGAAAGTGAAGCCTCCCATTTGCATGAGCTTCTTCAAAAGCTCGTAGATTGTAAAGATTTTAGGATGGTAATACTTTTTTCGGCTTCTTTTAACACGGGTAGAACAGAGATTCAGAAGAATTCTAGGTCAAGTAGCTTCATTGCTTGGTAATGCCTGTACAATGTTCTTATTCTTTAACATTTTTCCATTGCAAATATGATAGGAGGAAATCAAGAAAGTATCTAAGCTGGTAATCTCAAACAGAGTAACAATGGTGGAAACGAAAAAGGTCTCTTAATTATGAACAAACAGAGTAACAATGGCGACAAACCAACAACAACAAAAAACGCAGGTAATCAAGAAAGAAGAAATTAAATGAACACAAAGAACTTGCAAAAATGGCGCCTTCTAACTCAGACTGTAAAAAGGAGGAGAAATGGAGAATTGACATTCACATTTTCTTCTTGTTATATGATCAAAATTCAACACACAGGAAAAAGCTTTCTCTGTGTATTGTATACTCATTCATATAACCAAAACAATTACCCATTTTTTTTTCCCTTTTCCCGCTCTCTCACTATGATTTGATGCTTAAAACTGTACACTACGACTACTCCCACCCGCCGTCGTTTCTTCCGTCGCCGCTGCGACCACCACCACGGCTTTCTCCTCCTCTTCCTCCGTCCGAAAAACCGCCGCGGCCTGACTCGAACCCAACTGAATCACCTTCCCGGAGCCCAATTGAATGTCCTGATCGGCAGCCAACGAATCTGCGATCGGCCGAATCACCATGACTCCCTCCCCCGCCGCGGCCATGACAAACGCCGCGAGGAAGATGACGAGGGAGAGCACGGCGTACGGCTCGTCCCGCGGCGTCCACAGGACGGAGAACCCGAGGCAGACAAGCTGCAGGGGCAGGGCGACCATCACGACGAGGGTCAATCCATAGAGCCGAAACCTCAACCCTTGATTGATGACGAGAGTCAGCGCCTTGAAGCACGAGATCGAGAACGCCGAGAGGTACCAGACGACGAACGCCCCGAAGACGACACAGCTCATCAGCGGGTAGAGGCAGAGCACGGCGTCGTTTCCGGCGGCGATGGGGATCTTGTTGTTGTTGGGGGAAAGGACGGTGCGGGGGAGGAGGTAGCTCCGATTGAAGAAGGGCGGGAGGCGGAAGAGGCCGGAGGAGGCGCCGAAGATGAAGACGAGCTGGAGGAGGAGCGCCGGCAGGCAGGTGGCGGAGATGGAGAGGACGGCGCGGGATCCGCGCGGCGTGCTCTTCTTGACGGAGATCTTGACGAGGTAGAGCAAGGCGACGAGGAACCCGGGCTGGAAGAGGCCGAGATTGAGGGAGACGTGGAGGCGGCAGAGGCAGATCTGCTGCGGGATCGTTAGGGATTTGGGGAGGTAGTGGCGGCGGAAGGACGGAATCACGAGGAGCTCGGTGAATGCCCAGAGGGAGACGAAGAGGACGAGTACAGATCGGACGGTCCAGAGGGAATTGAAGCTCCGGAGGTGGTGGCCGCGGGAGGCGGCGCCGCCGCCGGCGGCGGTGGAGGATTTGAGGTGGAGGTGGAGGATGAGGAGGAGGGAGACGAGGGAGAGGAGGAGGATGGCGAAGATTGAGAAGAGGGCGACCAGATCCGCGAGGAATTGGAGGAATGGCGGTGGAGGAGGGTTGTCTACCATGGCATTTGTGAGCTCGATTCGAGAATTCAATTTTTTTTCAGAATCTCAATCTCAAACTCTCTCCCATTTGTGGTGGCGGCGATGGTGATTGCCAGGAGGAGGACGATGATGGAGATTAGGGTTTGGGTAAAGGCGTAGAAATGTAATGAGATGAGATGGTTTCATGTCACGGCGGTGGTGGTGGCCGGAGGAGGAGGAGGAGGTAGAAGGGAGATGAGATGTTCTCTTCCTTTGTTTTTGTGTTGTCTCCTCTCTCTCCCCCCACCCAATTCACCGGCCGGCGGCGGGTTCCTGCCGGTATACCGTTAATTAGAAGAGAAAACAGAGGAAGAGAAAGAATAGATATATTTTTTTTCGTTTTTTATTTTTTGAGGAGAGGAATTGGTTAGTGGGAATGTGGGCTTTGTTTTCGGACTAAAACGGAACCGATTTGCATCTTTAACTGTATAATTAATAATTTGATTTGAATATTTGATTAATTAATGCACCTAATTGCTGTAAGTGGAACTTAATGAGGGATCAGTTATTACTTATTAGTCAAATAAATGAACCAATAGGACTAATTATAATTAGTTAGCTGTTAGGTATCTCATCCCCAAAATAAATGAACCAATAGGACTAATTATAATTTGACCGCAAGCGTTTCTATAAAAAAAAAATAATCCGAAAGCGTGTATATTTGTGGGCCTTCAATGGCCCGCCGTGGAATAATGAGTAATGTTGGAATGTGGGCTTCAAATACTCCAAGGCCTGATCGGTGTTGGGCTTACAGTTTCCGTATTCGGCCCGATATTTTTATTTTTGTTGGTGGAACTTGTCGGCTACGTTTGATTTTGGGGCTTCCAACCTAATTTTTGTAAAATGGTTTAGATGAGTCATTTGTTCAAATTATCTCGTAATATAAGCATTTTAGGTTTTAGCTCCAGTGAACTTGAGAGTTGAGTCGTTTGATAGGGATAAGGGTGTCGGTTCGGGTCGGGTTCGGTTACCCAAACCGAAACCCGAAAAACCCGAAAAACCGAAACCAAAAATCACCGAAACCGAAACCCGAAAACCCTAACACTTAAAAATACGGGCTGACTTCTATTCATTGGAGATTTTTATCCGGAACCCGAAAAACCGATAAGCAAAACCGAACCGAAACCGAAAAACCTGAAACGAACCCAAACCCGAAAAACCGAAAATGTATATAATCGGGTCGGTTTCGGGTAAACCCGAAAAACCGAACCCGTTTTTTTTTTTTTTTTTTTTTTGAGAAACCCGAATTGACACCCCTAGATAGGGAAAAGAAAATTCAACATGTTGGTATATATTAATACGAATCGCCTCCGTGGTTACAACAATTTGAATTGTTTTCAAACTTTCCAAAACCGAGTCATTTGACCGAAATACTTCGTTTTCCAAATGCAACATTCCAAACCTACCTACAAAAAGCAAAACAACATCACGAATCTATCATCACGGTGGTTAAATTTGAGTTGGTCATGTGACCGAGTTATAATAAATACATTTATTTATTATGCAGTATCTGTCTGCTGGCTGTTGGCTGCTTATTAAACCCAGCTATATATATATATATGCCCCCGACCCCTCCACTTCACAGTACACTACTCCTCCATCTCTTCTTCCTTGTTTATACTTTCTTCTGCTGTGTCTCCACTTTTTCTATGAAGATCCGAGGAGAGAAAACGATGGAGGAGAAAGAAAGAAAGAAGCTTGGGTTTTGTGGGGAAAGTTGTCTGGTCCAAGGCTAGCTCAGCTGTGTTGCATATATATGATTAGCTGATCTGCAAATTTTATGCAAAATGGGTATAGTAGTCCTCGGACCAGGCTTCATTCCCCTCAATCACTCTGGCTTCCCCTGCTTTGCCACCTCCATCACCATTGTTATTCTCTCTTGTCATTAGAGAAATGGGTTGGCGTCAGATGGTGTTGGTGATTGGTACAATGATGGAGCATTTTGACTATCATCATTGCTTTAAGTTTTGTTCTTGTAATGTCAACCCAACAGTTCCCTTCTCTTCTTTTTTTGTTTACTTCTCTCCTTGCTATATAGCTAGAGCTGTACAAACGATCCGAGTCAAGTCGAGTTTTTGCTTAGTTTGAACTCGGCTCGTTTAGAAATTTTTCAACTCGAGCTCGGCTTGATAGAGCTCGATAAATGCTCATTAACACTGCTTGTCAAGCCGAGTACAAATTCGGCTCAAGATGAGCTCGATTTGAAACCTTTCTTTGCTGAAAAATGTGTATAAATAAGAACATTAGAAACTAAAAATGATAAAAATGACACTAGAAACTAAAAATAACATCTAACTTCCATACACATCCTTATTAATTAACAAGATAATTTTCATGTTCAAAAGAGTAATTAATCATTCCACAAGCTCTAAACAAGCAAGCTCGCGAGCTAAGCTCAACAAGCCACCGAGTCAAGTAGCTCACGAGCTTATCAAGCTGAGCATGGTCTAGCTCAAGCTTGGCTCGTTTACTCGCGAGTCGGCTTGTTAAACAACGAGTCGAGTATCGAACGGGTTTTTCCCGATTCAAACGCCGAGTTAAAACCCGATTCAAACGCTGAGTTGCTCGCGAACGGCTTGGCTCATTTGCAGCCCTAATTAGCAAACGGGGTTAATCATTAGTATGAATCTCTCTGTGTGTGCGCTTATAATTAGACACTCTATTGCTGTTCTTCAAAAAGGAAATCCTCCAGATCAGCAGACCTTTCCACTGGTTCATCATGATTAAGCTCTTAATTGAACTAGCTAGCTACATTCGCACATGATGAATGAGTCCAGATGCATGGGAATCACTTTTGGTTGTGTACATGCCTCTCTCTGCTTTTTCTTTGTTTCTTCTATTCCCTGCTGTGAAGTGAACTAGGGTTTTCTGCTGCACTTCTTTCTTTAAGTTGTACGAGGAATTTTGAAACCGTATCGATCGTTGTACGAGGAAATTTAGTAATTAGGTATCCTGTAATGAATCCGTGATTTAACAGTGCCGTCTATCAGTTTAGTCTCCGATAAAATTTAACAAACACTAACATACACCAGCAAAAGGCCAAGACAGACAGACAGACAGACATTAATTTACATATACAATTGCTTGATGTCTTATAATAATTGGGGGTGTTAGTGGGAGTGGTTGGATTCTGCTGCACAGTAAACTAAACAAAACTAAAATGAATTGTATGTTTATGTATAGATTGTTTATTAATGACTAGTCAGACTGTGGACGATACCAATCTAATTAATTACTGATTCTAAAACAATACCACTAAACATTAATTAATAATTGATGAAGAGAATCCATTTCTCTGACATGAAAGTTCAAGGCAAGTGGCCGAGGAGGGACAATATTCCAGTAAAGGCTGGAACCCATCTTTCTCGTTGTAGCTATAGCCTATATGTTATGCTTAGTACTCTTTTTTTTTTTTTGGTAGGAATGCTTAGTACTCTTTAGTCTTTAGCTATTGGAGAACCTGCAATATTATGTAGAGTTTGATGTTTCTTGTGTGAAAAAGATAGGCATCTTTTTGCTACTGCAATTTTTCACAAAGCTACATATATATATTCTTGAGTTTGATGTGCAAAAGCTCCGTAGAATCAGATTCATCATATATTCTTGGTCCTCTTTATTCTCGAGATTTTGAATACTATAAGCGCTGTTAGATGTATTTTTTGAAAAATGATCTACGATATAATGCCCGCTCATGTAGTTCACAGGAAAAGGTGCGAAGTTGCTCGCATTTTAATTAGCCAGGAATATGAAGTTTCTCCTCTTGCAAAATTACTAGAGAAGCTAGTGGAAACAGGGATGGATACACACTACAAATTGGTTTTGTCGGTTGATTCGTCTAGTATTGACCTAGAGCTCGTTTCAACTGCTACTATGGAGAGAATATTTTCAACAATGAAACATGTGACACTATTTAACCACTATTTAACACTATGTGACACTATTTAACAACGCTACTATGTCCTGGATCCGCCGCGCGCTGCCTCCTGATCATAAGACACTACTATGTGAAATCTGTATCTGGGTAAACTTGAATTTGATAGAATTTCTGCGTCTTCGTGCATATTGAATCCAGTGTGGGGAGCTTTAGCATAGAACTTTGCGCGCGAGGAGGTTACGTGTATAAGAGCAACCAAATAGTAATTTTCATGGCAGTGGAAAGGTTGTTCAATTTCGCTCCCACGGCAATCATCTCACTCTTTCTCCTCTTGGGTATTCGCTTTTTGTCTCATACACATCGCCATTTATACATACACAAATTACACGCACATTTTCTCCTCTGCAGGATACACAGATCTTCCTTTCCATATCTCCTGAAGAAAAAGCCTGGAGAGAGAGAGAGCAGAATCTGCAGTAGCTAAGCTAGCTAGTTGGTCTCTCGGCTATTTCAGGGGCAACAACAATGGTGAACTTTCGAGTTGCAGGTGTTGGGTTCTTCGCCAACAGACCCAAAAAAAAATAAAAAAGACGTCTCTGGCAGCTTAGATCATCGTCGTCAGCCTAGCAACTGAGTGCAAGAAATCTAATCTACAGATCTATATATCCCTCCGCTAAATTTGATTTCCCGGCGGGCCAGCTGCTGCCTTCCCCAAAATGTCTCCTGTATTTGCCTTCCCCAAAATAACTTTTCTGTGTTTGATATTTCTATGTACTCATTGAGTTGCACTGCAATTTGAATGCTGGGCGGGCCTCATCCAGCAGCTTCAGTTGAAGAATTGCCCAAGGTGGATAGTGGGCTTAGTGATGTGATCGGGGAATAATATTAATGATATTGGGCCGTGCCAGCGAACCAACCTGTGTACAGGCTGTTAAATGTGGGATCCAAATAGTAATTCAGAGCCCGCAAACTTCATAGAGGCTACATTTGATTTTGAATCCTTAAAATTCATTTGTTAAATATAATTTCTATTTATGTATTTATTAAAGTATTGGTGAAGTTATGAAATTCAAATTTGGTTCATACCATCCACACACCAACCAGCAACCCTATAATAATGAATAAGAAAACAAGTGAATTTTTGCAAGAGTCGTTGACGATTTTGATCGGTATTTAACTAAGTCCGAGACTTGACTGGTAAAATTCCACAAATCCATTTAATAACTATGATAGCAATAAAAATTAGAAGGAAAAAAAAAAATACATGAAGTCATCATAATTCCGAGAGTATATAATCATATTCAACAAATCTCAACATCTAAAATTCAACTAACTAAGATGTAAGGTATTCATCCAAAATAAGGGTCTACTTTCTTAAAAAAAAAACAATATATCTCGTCAATTCAATTTCTGTTACTCACTCCTGCTGACAAAGAGCCCAAAACAAAGTCAACAAGAGGACAAAAGAACATGGTCCATGAAACAGTACCATACCGGCGATTCAACCATAAAATATCATTATCGAAGACTAAACCGGTAGGTGACAGTTAACGGTCTAACGGTTGGGCTACGATTAAACCACAGTTTTATTATAAAATATTATATCGCTGACTTTTCCGATACTATATTCGTTACGGTTTCATGGACCAGTTTGGGAAGGCACATATAATAAATCACAACAACACGCAAGTAGTGGTTTCCCAAAATTACCCAATCCATCGCAACACATTACAACAAAGAGGAAGCAAACTACATCCCGAAAAAAGGGGAGGAGAAGAAGAAGAAGAAGAAGAAAAGAACCCTGTGATTGAAGACCGACGACAATGCAGGAATCCATACTGTCATTCCTACAGTACAAAATCGACCCAAATCCAATGAGGAGAAATGAGCAGCAACTTTTACAAACAGAGAGCCATACATACCCTCTTTCTACAGATACCCAAATCAAGATATGAAACCTCCAAATTGTAAGCTATACCTGCTGCTGGCGGGTCGTCCTCGCCGACCGCCGTCACCACCCCCTGCACACGTGTCAAACAAACACCGCAGTCACCCAACCAATAATGGCCGTTTAACGACAGAGAGTCAAGTCATTTTCACTCGGTGTTGAAAACTAAGCCTTCCCTCTGTGTTTGGTAGTGACAAACAAGAAAAAAGACGTATGCATTGAATTCATACCTACCTTTCATTTTTCTCCAACTGATGACGAAGACGAGGGAGGAGGGGCCTAGCTTCCTCTTTGTCTTGGACAAGTATGTGTATATTATAAGTACCCTTTTGTCCCACCAGCCAAACTTGCTCCAAGACAAAGTTCTGTGAACAGGTTAATCTACCAGAGGGGGACCAAAAACATGTGTTAAACTTCTCCAGTTCACCAACTCTTTGTCTATGTTCCTTGTAGGACTGGCCAAACTGCCCACAAAAGGCACTTTGACACTTCACCCACGTTTTATTACCTCGGAGACCAGAGAAAAAGCTGCAGATAAAGAATTTGCTATATTCTTGCGCCAAAATCAGCTTGGTATGATTGGCTATATAACGCCAAACTGGGGGGTTTTGCTCATTCACTTTAAGAACTGCCCATATTTGTCCATCTCTATCCACTTACTACTGTTGTAGCGTCTTCCCAGAAAGGTTGCATCTTGGCTTTGAGGTTGATGACTTTGCCACAACTCATACCTAACCAGTTGTCCCTGCAAGGCTGCTAACAAGGAGCTTTTTTAGCAAGTTCTCAGCATCTAGAACACTTCCATCGCCTTATGGGAAACTCTCATCAAACATTATTGAAGATCAGAAGCATTCCCCTTGCTAGTTTCAGGGTGCATCCCACCTTGCCTCTCTACCCATTAGGTTTGGTTAGGCATTAGTACTAGCAGGGCGTAAGAGGATTGCGGCTGACAGAAAGTGCAGTGACTACAATTCCATGAACGACGAATTGAACTCTCTATCTAACAATAAATGGTACATGCATATCCAAAAGGGTGCCTGTCGATTCATAAATCTCTGCACCATTTGATACCAGAACCATCGTAAGAAGTGACTGCTCAGACATCATCCTATTGACCACTGTTATTTAGCTATCGATCTGGCCATGCATGTCGAATGCAGAACGTAGCCAGGACGAAAAGGAGGCAACTTTCAGTGCTGATGAAACCTCCATTTTGCTGGCGTTACTCAAGTGTTTTCAGATAAGGTGGGGCCAAGAAGAGTTCATGTTGGGAAAACCATGAATTATTATTCTAGATGACTTACCGTGTGAAATGTAGAAGGTGGAAACTCCTTTTACCTATTATTGTAGACCATGCCAGGACTTGTTTATCTTGTTTTCCACCATAGCAAAGTTTCCCTGTGGTCATGCTTGCGTGAACTGGCTACATCTTTCCTGTAATATAAACGAAATCAAACATGAGCCTCATACTTCTTCAACCTCGAAAAGAAAATGATGGTTTCACAACCATGTTAATCATTGGTTAATACATCACGATTCTAGATCAGGAAGACTATCAGAATACGAACTGTAAATTAGAGCACATCAGTGTCTTAAGGAAATCCCACAAGAAATGAGATTTCCTTCTGATTTACTCCACTTCAATAAGGTGGTCACCAGCCACATCAAACAAATTGAGCTGAAGAAGGGACACAAATACAAGTTTTCTATTTACAGCAAGTATATAATGATCTGGCTGCGGGGTAAAGATGTAACAGTAAAGCTCCGATTTAATATTTGATTTTGACAAAAGGGAACAAGGACAGAGATATCCTCCAAGGCAGAAGAGGTATAATGGCACACGTTATGAAAGATTATTGGCTACTGGACTCCTCAGTGCAAGACATGGTTATAGAAGCTCTCTGCCTCAATCTAGCAGCGCTATATATATGTTCCACCACATGCATTCTTCTACACAATTGTCTGAAACTTAGGAAGAAAACCAATGAAAGGACACTTCTTTAACTCTTACTTCTGTCCTCAAGGTACACAAAAATACTAGAATTACCTGTCACAACATGAGTACTCAAATGACGAAGCAAAGAGAGTGGTCTCCAGAAGCACCAGATGCAAAGTCTGAAACTTTAGCCTGCTCCCAGCCATCCCATCAAGCTCCAAAAAAGAAGAAGAACAGCAGCAACAAGAGCAAGAGGAGATTCAGTGATGAACAGATTAGGTTGCTAGAGTCGATCTTCGAATCGGAGACAAAGCTTGAACCGAGGAAGAAGATGCAGCTGGCGGGAGAACTCGGGCTTCAACCTCGCCAGGTTGCTATATGGTTCCAGAACAAGAGAGCTAGGTGGAAGTCAAAGCAGATTGAGAAAGACTACAAGATGCTGAAGGCCAACTATGACAGCCTTGCATCTAGTTTCGAGTCTTTACAGGATGAGAGGCAGACCTTGCTCTTACAGGTGACTTTTGTTTACCGACAGTATATAACAACTTCCTTACAGTTCTGAATAAATAAATAAATAAAAACGGTTCCTTATAGTTCTAAGCTACTGAATGATCATTTCACAATCCTTCTTGAAACAGTTGCAGACTCTAAACGCACTGGTGGAGAAATCATGGGAGGGAGATGATAACTGCAAGGGCTTGGAAGGAAGTCGCCAAGTCGCGGTAGCTTCAGAAGACAGAAACATGTTCCAACCTCAACCTGCACAGCAAGGAGTAGAGAACAAAGTATTCACAAGTTCACAGAGCTCACAATTGGATAAGACCAGAGGTTTTCTGCACCCGGGGTATGATGGGTACCAGCAGCTCGTCGACAAGGTTCAAGCTACAGAAGGTCCATTACCACCAGGTTGTCAATTTGACGTGTCTAATGCAAGTTCACAATGGTTCAACTTCTGGTGTTGAACGGCCAAAACCCATACAGGAAAATGCCTGTAGTTTGGTGGCTTTGATTTGCTAGTAGTAACTAAGATTGGTTATTCAAAAAAAAACTAAGATTGGTTAGAGCAAGAACAACATGGTATTGAATGCAGCAGGGGGATGAGCACTAATTTGACAAAAAATATTGACTGTGACATCATGCAGGATGGCGATTTAGGAAATTTAAGTTGTAAAGTACCAAGTTACAAATACCCCATAGCTGGAATTGCATTTAGATTTCAAAATTCTAATGGTGTGTAAGTTATAGCATTGCAACAAATGCATATAGAGGAAGAATGTTGGTGTGGAATTGTATGAATAAGCAGACAGACAAGACTGCAATCTGCAGCATAATGTGAGATGAGATGCAACTATGAACCATGGGAAGACAATCCAAACAGCTATAGTATTAGGCTATTGGAGAAAAAATTACAAGGTATCAACTTTCGACAGTCTATCAATAACGTATAAGGATAGCTTGCAAGGTTTGATAACAGAAGAAGATTTTCTCGGTCTTCAGCCATAGAACTTAAAGGCAAGATTAGAATATCTTCAAGAACGGTAACAAGGTATCAACTTTCTCTTTGGTAATCCTTCGGGTCAGCAAAGCATGCATTGCCCTGAAATTACCAAGGCTCATAACTCGGCTCTCAGGTCACAGGGACAATTACGCAAACACTTGGTGGGCAAAAGAGAGTTTACGCTAATCCCAACCATTCCGCTTCGCTGTAAGACGAATCCCTGATATATATAAACAATTCCCACCAATCCGACGCCGCTGCCCTTATTTCAAGGGATTATCCCCTCAAGTCTCAACTGCTCAAAACAAGAAACTGCAATTTCCACATACTGTCCCAGGAGAAAAAGACCACAGCTTTCCCCTTCGATGTAGTAAAAAAAATCGACAAATCAACGGGAACTGAGAATTTTGATTGTTTTTTGTGCCAGGAGAAACTTCTGCCAATGTCTATCATCCATTTGACAGTTTGGCCGAGTGGTCTAAGGCGCCAGATTTAGGCTCTGGTCCGAAAGGGCGTGGGTTCAAATCCCACAGCTGTCATATTTTTTCGTCACCATTTCCAGTTTACATTTTAGCAACAGCACCGGCAAGACAGATCGACAATCGTGGCCACAAACAAGCCAAAGAAACATAGACTTGTCACTTTTTTGCTTCCTCCAATCATCCCTCTTCCCTTCTTCAGCCTTGAAGCCTTCCCAGCTTTCTCTTCATCTGGCCATGGCAAAAAGATAACACTGAATGATTCATTTCCCGTCTCCCACCAGCTATGAAATTCCATGCATCTCCACCCCCCAGCAAGTGGTTGGTTGCCAACCAGATGTGTGTGCAACTTTCATCGATCCGAATCTGATCAAATCGTGTGCTGATTTTGTTAATATGCAGGAAGTTCATACCATCATTTTGCAGGGGGGGAGGCTGATATTTGGTCAAATTCTTCCTGGATTGGAACCTCTGCTGAGGGTGCTCTCTGAGATTGCAACGAAGAGGAACAAAACCGTATCACAGTTTGCAATAAATTGGTGCATCTGCAAAGGTGCGATTCCAATATCGAGTCTGAAGACGGTAAGACAAGAAGGTGCAGAGTGAGCTAGAATCTGTAACAAGTAGCATCCAGTTCCCCCCAGAAAAATTATCCAAAATGTTTTCTAGACAAGGTAGATATGCCGTATTCACACCCTTTTTTTCCACCCAGAATCTATTACATCGCTTCTATTTGCTTACAGATTTTGAGTCTCATGAACTTGTGTCATGCCAGATAACTTGTCTTGCTGAGCCAGACTTAGAAGCAACAGAAAGTACAGTTACTTGACTCCCTATGCCGAACAACTGAGCTCATCATGGACATATGGACCGTCCGGTGAGCTCGACTGTACCAGTATAGCCACCACATAACTTGAGCTGACAACAGCATTTAAATGCGAAGTCATGTTCTAAACCACATCAATGGTAATTATGGTTGCCACAAGTAGAGGTGGAAATCGGTACGGTATCGGTATCCCAATACCAAATACCGAAATCCCGAATACCGAATTACACCCTAATATCAATCACAATCCCAATCCCTAAATAATCGGTATCCCAATCCCAATCCCTAAATAATTTCGGTATCCCAATCGGTATTATCGAATACATAATTACTTACCTTTGCAATTAATAATTAAATATATAAATTAAATTTTATTGTTTAATTTAGGGCGAAGAGACTAAGCAAATAGTCTTGAGTTGCCTAGAGCTAACATCTTAAGTTCTTGTAATTGGTAATCTTTAATTTGACGAATTTGAGGTTGAGAGACAACTAATAATAGTGTGAAATAGTGATATAATGATCTATGTATAATTAAATGACACTTATGGTGGTTGATGGTCGTGTAGTAGTGAATGTGAGAGTCTAGTTGAGAGGATAAAATACACACTAACTTATATTTCGGTATTTCGGTATATACCGATCCAATCCCGTAATCCCTAATACCGAATAACAATTGAAATTCAATCCCAATCCCAATCCCAATCCCACAAAATAATACGTATATTCGGTAATACCAAATATAGACAAATTCGGTACGGTATTCGGTACATCCCAAATACCGGTACCAAACTTCCAGCCCTAGCCACAAGAGTAACAGGAATAGAACAAAGATACCATATTAACTTTCAAAACAAAACAGCAGTTCATTGCATTAAGGTTTCAGTGCCAGAAGTGTACTAGCAAGCCACAACCAATGGATCAACGAACCCAGTACTAGCATTCAAGTGATAACACTATTACATCAAAATTTCTGAAACCAACAAAAGAGAATGACCAGTAACCTAACAGTAACGGCATCCGCAGCACCGAGATTAACAGTCTACTTAATCTTCTTCTTCGGCCTCAGCTGCAGGTAACAAAACGAGTCATGCATCAGTAATGACCAACACACAAATAGTAGAGAAGACATCGACGTTTAAGAAGTTACGAAAAATGGAAAAAGACAGTTTACCTGGTTGCTGTGTCCACACTTCTTCTTCCTGCAGTTGACAGCACGGGGGTGGAGACGTGCATAGCACCTGAATTCGAAATCATATCCAACACATGATTATTACATGATCACGTGTCTAAGACGCAACAGAAAGCATAGAGAGAAGAACGACACTGGCATAAGTTTAGATCAACAAAGGTCGATTGCATCATTACTTAAGGCGACTAACAACTTCTACAAAAAGAAAGATGGATCAAGTCCAGTACAGATTAAGACCTGTTCGTTAGAAAGAAATGAGCAGCTTTGATAGTTCAGACTAAAAACCAGTTCCTTCCTAAGCTCTATTACATGGTTCAACACCCAAACTAAAGCATTCCAGTTATAGCATATGCACACAAACAAAAAACTCTCAAGTTACCAGAGCAATTCAAGGCGATCGTAGGCCGTAACCCCTAAGCAACCATATTAGACACAGTGCTGAAGCTTGTACGATGACTCGAAATAATCCAAATCCACAAAATGGTATACGAAAACACATATATGCTCATGTATTTGGTAGAGCGGAATACAATCATTCCGACTGAGAATACATGCTTAACCCAAGAAAACAGATGTGAAGTAGCAACCATCTAATCACTAGGAAGTCTCAACAGGATCAGAACTCACTTGCGGCAGATCATCTTCTCCTGGTTATACTTCCTGGCCAAAGCCATCAACGATGGCTCGATAATCCCACCACGAAGCCTCAGAACCAAATGAAGAGTCGATTCTGCAACACAAATACCTCGTTTCAGTAAAAGACCGTTCGACTAACAGAATCCTCCAAAAATCACCGCACCATAATGGAATTTCAAGCCACGTGCACTTAGAGAGAAAACCCCCAGGGAACTCACCTTTCTGGATATTGTAATCCGCAAGAGTACGACCATCTTCCAGCTGCTTACCGGCGAAGATCAGCCTCTGCTGGTCCGGGGGAATACCTGATCCAAACATCCACCGCCAAAAAAAACTCAGCCACGATACTAAATCTTAAGAAATCGGCCGGAATCAAGAACAGAGCGACGGAGATGAAAGAGAGAAGGCTTACCTTCCTTGTCCTGAATCTTGGCCTTGACATTGTCGATGGTGTCGCTCGACTCGACCTCGAGGGTGATGGTCTTGCCGGTGAGGGTTTTCACGAAGATCTGCATTTTTTCTCGCCTCTTCTGTTCGCCGCTCTCTTGAGCTCTCTCGCCGATCGTCCCGCTGTCAGTTATCGCCGCTGCGTTTGAGAAGTATTTATATGTGGTCTCGTTCTGTGGTTTAGGGTTTTGATGAGGCCTGTTTGGGTGCGCGGTTACCCGAATCACTTGTTTGGTTCGACCCGGATTCTAGCGAGGTAAATCCAGTCTTCGTCTCACTAGCCTGGTTATGGCGGGTTATGGCCCAATAGACAAGCCCACGCTTCTTGAAGTAATGGGGTGGTTCTAGTCAGCCGGCCCATTTCTTCGCAAGGTAGCCCGAAAAGTTTTGTAGAAGAACCAAACTTACGGTAACCGGCGGTTTAATCTCAAAATATCAGTATTGGTTCTATGATTAAATCACAATTTCACCATAACATACGTTATTGTTGACTTTCATGTACGATTTCACAAACCTTGAGAAGAACACTTGTCATCCACAAAACTCAGAGATTGGCACTTACATACTACTGCAAATGGGGTTGAATCGAGTCGAGTTTTTAGCTAATTAGTACTCGAGTTCAAGCATGGCTCATAATATCTTATTATTTAAATTAAAACTATAATTAGTTCATATCATATTATTTTATAGTAATTAGTATTTAAACATATATATAAGTTAACAACTCTCTGTTGAATTATCTTAAAAACAATTCATAAAATATAAATTGATTCGCTCAAAGTGAGAATTAACTTGTTGTTCATAATATTAAGATAACAAGTTATCGAAATGAGTTAACTCACGAGCCAACAAGCCGAACTAGCTCAACTCGTTAATAAATTAATCAAAGTTTCGAACAATTTTTTTCAAAATCAAACACGAAATCTACAGTAAACAACTCAACTCATTTCCAGCCCTACACATCTCCGGTCAGGTCCCATTCCCTCCGTTCACGGTCACTCCCATCACTCGCTGCCATTATTATCGCACGTTGACTATAAAAGCTTCCCCACTCGCCGGTCCATGGCCTCACTATCGCTCTCCTCCTCACCAACCTTCCTCCGCACCAGAAGCACGATCTCGTCATCGGTGCGATCCCTCTGCGGACTGCCGATTTCCAAGCTCTCATTTCGGTCGCCCGATCGATCGCCCGCGGCATTAGGTGTCGGAAAAGCGGATTGTTCGAGGAGATTTCAGCTCAGGCCGACCGAGGCGTTCTCACCGGCCGGAATGGCTGCTGCTGCTGCTGCTGAGAAGAAGGTCGAGGTTTTCGACACGGAGGAGAATATCGCGGTTTCTCTCGCCAAATACACCGCCGATCTCTCCGATAAGTTCTGTAAAGAGAGGGGTTCGTTCACGGTCGTCCTATCCGGCGGTTCTCTCATCAATTCTCTCAGGTGAGTTTCATCTTCGCGGCGTTACCGTGATCGATCTCGTTAGAAATTGAAGGAGTGATTTTTTTGCCTGGGTTTTCAATTTGCCCGAATTCGATTCGATTTGGGAACTTTCAGGAAATTATTGGAGCCGCCTTATAAGGATTCCATAGACTGGTCGAAATGGCATGTGTTTTGGGTAGACGAGCGAGTTGTTCCCAAGAATCACGAAGACAGTAATTACAAGCTCGCTCTCGATCTCTTCCTCTCTAAGGTATATTCTTCTCATTGCAATTTCAACACTTTCAATGTTGTGGCTCTGCATCTAGAAAGAAAGAAAGAAAGAAAGAAAGAAAGAAAGAAAGAAAGAAAGAAAGAATGAATGAATGAATGAATGGCCCCCTTTGATAGGGATATTGACTGGATGGTTAGCTCTGGAGTAACAGTCTGAGTTAGAACTTAGGAGAATGATGTAGCTATGTTCAAAGTTCAACCAAAACAGTGTTGATTAAGATACTGTAACTGTTGCTGTCATTCTGCTCCCAAGTGGTGAGTTCATTTCTGTGCTCATGATCGTGAATGGATGGAGAACGATTTTTAATGAAAGAAGCCCTTACATTTATGTCAGGTGCCTATTCCACCAGGCAATGTTTACGCGATCAACGATGCATTGTCTGCCGAGGGTGCAGCAGATGACTACGAGGCCTGCCTCAAGCGTTTGGTGAGCTCAGGGGTGATAGCCAAGTCGAAAGCTAGTGGGTTTCCGAAGCTCGATCTCCAGCTTCTGGGAATGGGTCCAGATGGGCACATAGCATCTCTATTCCCTGGCCATCCGCTTTGCAAGGAGAGCAAGAAATGGGTTACTCACATCTTGGATTCCCCCAAGCCACCTCCTCAGAGAATCACCTTCACTTTCCCCGTGATCAACTCGTCTGCCTACATTGCGCTAGTCGTATGTGGAAGTGACAAGGCTGATGCTGTGCACAGAGCACTGGGCAGCGGTGGGAATAACAAGGAGCCGCTGCCCTGTCAGCTAGCTTCGGCTGAAGGGGAGTTCAAATGGTTTCTGGACAAAGCTGCTACCTCGAAGCTTTAGATGGACCGAAGAGTGTTCCTGAAGCAATATGACGCTCGCGAGTTTTCCCCAGATAAAGCTGCTTTCTGATAGCAGCATTACGAGGTGACGGTGGACTGCCCACTGCCTTGAGGTTTTCCTTTTTCTGTAAGGCCAATAAAAAAGGGAGTTAGGGGGGTTGTTCAAGGAAGAACTGTTTGTAGAGAACAAATGCCGGTACTACTTCTAGGCCTTCACTACAGTTCTTTTGTATACTTCTCCCCTGTAGATTTCTCTGAAAGATCTGTCATGTCGATCTTCAGCTTTCCTGACCTTGTAGAATGCAGATTACCTGGTAGAGAGACGAGGATGTTGAATGTAAACATATTCGTCCCAACCAATGATCAGAGTTTGCCCAGTTTACCTTGCTATTCAATAAAATGTGAAGACAAGCATGTTGTCATTCACTCCAAGCTCCGATTACTTTATCGGTCATCTTCTTTGATCTCCCTTTTCGTCAGAGAATCCATTTTCCCAGTCACTCCTCTCCCTCACTTTATCATCCTCCCAAGAGTTGCCGGCTGACATTGTGTCTGTCTTGCTTGTCATTCGGCGGCCAGTCGGATACTGTCCGCCGGTGCTGTAGCATAAAACCCAGATCACCCAAGTTGCAGAAGGACAAGGGGGACCGACTCTGCACGAGAAACACCAAACAAGAAGTTCAAAAAGTTTGCTGTCCATATCCAGATTCCCAGAGCTCTGCATTTTGCCTTAACCGGCATTGCTTGCCCCACGTTGCCCTTTTCTTTTTAGGGACTCTTTCTCGACTTCCCAGTAAGCAACCACTTGGAGCTCTGCCTGCAGCGCGCACTCACGAGGAGCCTCGACATGCGGCCGGCCCATGGTGGCAGCAGCCACGACTTGTTTACTAAAGATATTTTGCTTGGCGGCTGGATCTCGCCCTTGATCGCAAGGAGATTAGCACAAAGCTGCAGCGGGATAGCTGGCTGGCTTTAATTTGGAGACCACCATCATTACAAAGTATTATGTATATACGGGCATTGTGAGCAAGAGGAGCAACACATGATCCATGGAAAAGTGATTTTATATTGCAGGGTGTTTTGGCGAGCAGATCGGAGACAACGTATGGGGTCAACTTAATTATTGTGCCTTGATCAACATGGGATGGGATGGGATATGATTGAGGTTGGTTGATCCACTTCAAACTACACATTCAAAGGAAAAAAGAGATCTGGGGTTTGGATAAACAATATTTCCATTCACGATATAACTTTAGAAATCTCGTAAGTGTATGAAGAATTACAGTTCAGCGAGGATTGTGTACTCGATACAGTATTATTTTGGACATTTTTTTTGGGGGGATTCTTAAAACAATAGTTTCTTAGTGTAGGCGTGTAGCAATTAATAATAGTTATATCATGGGAACGATGGCCATATGGTTATATATATATATGTTGAGCTGTGTCTGCCAACGCATCACTGTGTTTTCATGTGACAAGGACGTAAAATGTTATACTACTTGAACTTCGTGCTTACGGATCATATCCATCACGAGTCTTTTCTTCCCTGACTACTATATGGAATGTAGTGTAAGCCACAAAAGGATCACGTTCACATAGTATGACCTCCATGGTTGAAGTACTCTGAAGTTCCAGTCGTTTGGTGCGACCACTATTTTTGAACCCTTCGTTCGTTGAACTTCAATCACATTATGGTTGTTGGAAAAAAAAAAGTGAAAATTGGTACCTCGAGTTATCTCGTTTTTGTTATGCTCACATAGTTATCATGAAATTCCCCCCCCCCCCCTCCCTCCCCAAACACAACAACTATTGGACTAGAGGAAATAGCTTATTTATCCCATGGAACTTTCACTAAGAGAGTTGATATATGACTTAAAACATTCGATAATCGTCGAGTTCTTTACTGTCAAAGTGCGGTCAAACTTTGTAAAATAATTTGTAACTGACATAATATAAGAGCATAAAATACATTCTAATGGTAATCAGTCACATCATTATGTACTGGAGGAATTAAAGGCAAAAGAGAGAAAATGGAAGCATTGGAGTAATCCGGGTTGGAGAAGGATTAATTAATCTTGTTCATGAAAAATCACTACCCATAATTAATCTTGTTCACACTTCAATCACTTTTTCTCCCTCACTTTCCCCTTTTTGCTTTTTCTGCTTTATTATAATTATTATTATCTATTTTTCTTTTAACAATAACAGTGTAGAAGAAGGAACTGTGGATCGGACCGGAGTGAGACAAAGACAAAACGCGGGGGGAAGAGCCCAACAAACCCAAAGACGACTTTTTCTCTCTCTTACACTTCCTCTCTCTCTCTCTCTCTCGCTTTCCTCTTCCCCTGACCTCCGTCGCCTCCCGATCTCCTCCTCTACAAAGCCACGACGGCGCTCCTGCTGCAACAATTTACTTTCCGGAGAGACTCCATTTGAAAGCGGATCTTGCTTTTGTTGTTCACACCCCCTCAATGTTCACTCCCATCCCCAACTTCCTCAGCCTCAAAGCATTCCTCCACATCTCCGGCAACGGCGGGACTGCCGGTGGCGGTGGCGGCCGGTTCTCCTGGGCGCTGACGACGGCGGGTGGGTCCCACTCTGCTTCCTCACCTGCTGCTGTTGTAGCCGTCACTGCCTTGGCCGGAATCGCCGTCTTTGCCGCCATCTTCTACACCACTAATAGGTAAATCCCCCTCCTAAAAAAACCCAGATTCCATCTCCCCTGAAAACACAGCCGGCAGAGAGGACTCGGATCCTTTTTCTCTTTCTTACTTCACTTCTTGTTGTTGTGGTTGTAGATTGTAACTTTCTAGGGTTTTAGATTGTGATTGTTAGTTGGGTAGTTTCAGAAAACTGACGTTTGTAGAAGGGGGGAAAAGGAAAGGGAAAGGGGGATAAAAAGAGAAAACCAGATTTCAGTTATATATTTAGGTAGATGAAAGCTCTGAGACGAAGTCATACTTCGTCGGCGTCTTCAGATACTACTTCTCCGTCGTCGTCTGGTTCAGGATCATCGTCCTCCACCACCTCGTCTTCCTCCTCCTCCTCCTGGATTCACTTGCGTTCGGTCCTATTCGTTGTTAATTCCTCCTCACAAGCTCATCACTCCCATTTCGATCGGTGAGTCCCACTTCCCTTTCCTTCCATTTTCTTTTTGCTTCATCAAATGTTCCCCTTTCTTCGTTCATCCCAACACTTCCTCTCTGGTTCTCTTTCTGTTCTCCTCAATTCTTGAGGGTTTTCTTTAGATCCGCCCCCAGGTTGCTCTAGATGCTGCTTTAAGTTGGTTCGTTTCTTCTCCTTGACACTTCTTAGCGTTAAGACTCAGAACTTTCGATTCCCTGTTGGGTTACTGTTAGTAATGGGGTTTCCATAGGAAGTTTCTCATTTCCATTTCTAGCTGTTCCCAGTAGACTGAATAGCGGCTTTTGGGGTTAGCTTGGTCCTAAAAAAATGAAGTCGCTTCCCTAGGACTCTAGAGATGGGTGAAACACTTGACGTTGTTGTGTAATTTGTTTGGGTTCTTGTCTGATTGGTGTATGTGTAATTGCCTGAAGTAGGTACTAGTGTCTTAGCCTAAAGTGGATAGGTAATGCCTTCTTGAGTTTGGCATTTGATATGTTGCTCTTTTCTGTGTTCTTCCTTCTGTGTTTTCTCCTTTCCATCGGTGTCTTTAAGCTGCATCCACCTGGGTATTATAGGAGTTAAAGAATAAAAGTTGTATTTTCTTGACTTGGATGTGAATGCTTGTAAATGTATGTTTCCTGCTTTTGATGGACTTCCCAATTTCTCAAACCCGGTTTCTGGCTGGCGTGTGTATATCTATGGTTACAATTACTGTGTCATTTCATGTACAAGCTTCTTATTTTGAGGGATATAGTGACTAACTGAGAATTCTCTTCCATTTCAGGGGGCGTCTCAAATCACCATGGTCCCGTAGGAAAAGAAAACATGTCCTTACTCCTCAACAATGGAGTAATTTATTTGCACCAGATGGGAAACTCCGTGATGGTGGAGCCAAGTTTTTGAAGAAAGTTCGAAGTGGAGTGAGTAGATTCGTCACTTACTCTAAAATGCTAAGCTTGCATTTCTGTTATATTGATATCTTCTTGTTTCTTGACACAGGGTGTTGAGCCAAGTATCAGACCAGAGGTTTGGCCATTTCTGTTGGGAGTGTAAGCCCTCATAACCCTGGTGTCTCTGACGTGCTTATGATCTTGCTGTTCGTATATATCTATGGTTATTCCTATCTATCTCCCGTCCCTGTCTTTCTACTATTCTTCAATCTCTATATACTTTTATGATCCCGTAAGATACTTTGAATGTGTTATGTCATTTATTATTATAAATTTAGTGAAGGCTGTAAGCATCCCTAAAATCTGGGGGATATAATAGCAACCCATCTTTGGATCATTGCATACCTTAATTTGGTTTAGACCAATAGCCTTAATAATCTCTAAAGGGAGGTGCTTACTTCTATCCAGAATCCTTGTAAAGCCTCAACTTTGCCTACTTCTTCACTCCTGAAACTAGTTAGAAAACCTTGTGCACTTTTTTCCTTGCATCATGATCACCTATGATCAGCCTGGTCCAATTCTGGGGGAGCATGCTTATTGCCGGTCACAGCTTTATGTTTCTCATTTATCTTTCTGATTCTGGAGGTATTTGGGATGTCCGGGAAAGAATTGGTGCAACTTGCAGTATTATCTAGTTCTAGATAGCAAAGGTGTTTGCCATACCCATGATTGCGGCAAACTCTTTCTTTTTGGGCATTAATCATTAATCTCATTTAAGTCTTCTTTGTAATGTTAGTCAGTGGTAAGTTGTAGACTAATTAGTATTTGATTATTCTTCCCTAACTCACAATTTTGCTCCTACTTTAACAGCTATGACTTGAGCAGTACTAAAGAGGAAAGGGAGCTCCTAAGAACCCAGAAAAGGTATGCTCAAACGAATTCAAAGCTAAAATGAAACTTGAAAGCTGGATCTTGATTCCTTGAGATGTTGTCAGCACTTTGCTTCATTCTTCATTCATAGCCTCCACTCATAGCTTCTGTTATCTGGTTATTGGTATGGTCGCATGATTATTTCTTGATAATCTGGTGCAGGAAAGAGTATGAGAAACTTAGGAGACAGTGCCGTCGACTCCTTAGGCGAAGTACCGAGAACTTAAAATTGGGTGAAAATGATGAAACAGTTGACAACGGAGAAGATGGTGGAAGTTCTGCTCATGATACTGACTCTTCGAGTCATGAGGACGTTGTCAGTGCCCGGGAGTCTCTTTCTAGTGAAGGAAAGAGTCCAGATGTTGAATATTTAGATGATCCATGTACCACACTTTCTGAAGGTGCTGATGCCTCTGCACAAAATACAGAGTCGTCTGATGACTCTGAATTGTCTGAAGATTCTGAAGTCATTCAGGCATCTGCTCCAGAAAACATAGAAGAGAACGATGATGCGAATGTTTCCTCCAAAGAAGATACTTCTCCATCACTTCCAACTCGGCGTGCTGTTGAAGATTTCACCACCTGGCAACGAATAATTCGTGTTGATGCAGTGCGTGCCAACTCAGAGTGGGTCCCTTACTCTCCTTCTCAGGCTTCCATATCTGAAGTCAGAGCCCAATGCTCAGCTGAGGCAGTCGGATTAAAAGAACACGATCACCTTGAGCCATGCAGAGTTTTCCATGCAGCAAGACTAGTTGCCATATTAGAGGCCTATGCACTCTACGACCCTGAAATTGGTTACTGCCAAGGAATGAGCGATCTACTTAGCCCAATCATTGCAGTGATGCAAGAAGATCACGAAGCCTTCTGGTGTTTTGTCGGGTTCATGAAGAAGGCTCGACATAACTTTAGACTAGATGAGGTAGGCATCCGAAGGCAGCTGAGCATTGTTTCCAAGATTATCAAATTCAAGGACTCACACCTCTACAGGCATCTAGAGAAGCTTCAGGCTGAGGATTGTTTCTTTGTTTATAGGATGGTTGTGGTGTTATTTAGGAGGGAGTTGAGTTTTGAGCAGACCCTTTGTCTGTGGGAGGTGATGTGGGCAGATCAGGCGGCTATCAGAGCTGGGATCGGGAATTCAGCAGGGAGCAGAATTAGGCAGAGAGTGCCCCCGACGGATGATCTGTTGCTATATGCTATCGCAGCTTCTGTGCTGCAGAAGAGGAAGTTGATAATTGAGAAGTACAGCAGTATGGATGAGATTCTGAGGGAGTGCAATAGCATGTCGGGTCAACTTGATGTGTGGAAGCTTTTGGATGATGCACATAACTTGGTGGTCAACTTGCATGAGAAGATCGAGTCATGATTCTAGCTGAGATGCTGCTGCTGCTTCCTGGACTTTGGTTGCTCCACTGATTTATTTGCTTTTCTTTTCTGAAGTTCTTTCAAAGGATCGTCTAAACCTCTGCATGGAATCCAGAAGGCTGGAAATGCTCTTGGCTGGTTCCTGATGTCCTTTCGAGCATGTTTTTATAGCAGTTGCATGCGATGCTTGAAAAAGAAACCCGCACTACGATATTTGATGCGGAGGTTGTTCATGGAATGTGTCCCTGCTGCTTTCTAATGTTTGAAAGTAGACATAGCCTGCATTCCGAGCCAGTATGATCTTGTACTTGGGGCTATTCTAGAAGATAACATTATGTACTACTGGACTATGAATACAAACACACTGATTGCTAAATTCCCAATTGTTTCACCCCCTTCAATATTACAGAAAGAACACGGCTGCTGGGATGCATATTATTTGTTAGAGTATAAGTGAAGTTTTATGATAACCGACAACTGAATTTGTGTTCGATTGCAATTTGATCTTTGGGTTGAATTTGAGATCACTCTTGTAATCTAGAGAGGAACACTCTCTGGCAGGTGTGCGGAGGAAGAGAGGCTAGAACTAAGGTGAGCTAAGGCAAAGTGAAGGTGAGAACTACATGCCTATGATAGGTTAAAGATGTGGAACATCCTACATTATTCCCCTCTTTAACTGTTTGATCATTCAAAGACAATTTGATACTTTCCCCACAGCTCGTTCGTTGCGAGTCTGGGCTTACTGCATGTATAAGTTCAACCAAACTCGACCAAGGGTCACCTTGAAGCGCAAATATGGTCGGAGGAGAATAGGATGTGCACTCCTTGATTGAAGAAGCTTTATTCTGCAGAAAATATGTTCATGTTCATCCTGTTCGAATTAAACATTGTGAGCGTTATGAGTCTATCTAGAGAAGAGAAGTAGCTATTAGGTTTGTACTTTGTAGGTTTGGCAACTGGAGGATGAAGAGAAAGGAATGCTAAGAAGATTTGAGATGGTCGATGAAAGCTGTGCATAAATGGAAAATAAGATGGCATGTTCTGTTGACCAATGTGCTTTTCCATGGGGTCTAGGGCCTCTGTTTTTTTATGGTACACCAGTACCAGGCCAACTTTCCTTGTAATGAAATCAAAATGTGTTCAAGCATCAAATGCTCCTTTCTTACAAGTCCAATGCAGAGATTGACAACACTTTCTATACCAACTCAAATGACATTGGACATGAGGCCACAAATGACAAGTCTCTAGGAATCTCTTCTATTGTAGGAACTCCCCATAATTAGAAGGTGTGAATCTTGTACAGATAACAGTGCATAAGACGTGCATTGACATTCGACTGTCTACAAGGTGCATATCACCCCTCACTTACCTAGAAAAATAAGAAAGAGCAGGTACGAGAATCCTTGCTACATGACTGTCCAGCAAACGCAACAATCGACACTGAACTGACTGCGAAACAAACATTTTGTATAAATGTTGACAAACATAATGCAAGTGAAAGCTAAAACAAAGATGCCAGTACTCTCGAGTCCCACAGTTGAGTATTCTAGGGGTTGGGGATCCACAAGCAAAGGTGTGGCGCAGTAGCCTTTATTCCTTCTTGGTGTAGCTACGGACGGCAAAAGCCAGCCCCAAAATCAAGAGGGGAACCAGAAACTGCAATATCTTAATCACAAACTCGGAGGTCTTGTCCTGGTTGTATGACTCCTGTGGGGGTACATACTTGCGTTTCGTAGGAACTGTGTTTGCATCTATCTCGCCAATGTAGTATTTGTCCATCATCTCCCTGGCCGAATCGCTGTGCCCCACATCCTCAAAATCGTTTGTTGCATCTTTCCCTGAAAAGAGAAAAAATCCTTGTCATATGATTATCCGTCCTACTTCAAGTTGGAAAAACTGGAGCAAACTGCAAAACAATTCCCTTATGTTATTATGCAACTTACCAGTTGCCGACAATAAAACTTCATCTCCTCCAGGATGATCTTCCATGAATGGGGTCACATCATAGACCTAAAGATTAACAGATTAGCAAACATCAGATGACATGTTTGATGTTTCACACCACCATCTACGAAACCCGACACAGCATGAACAAGGCATAGAACAAAAGCAGGTCCATCCTTTATTCCTGTCATTGATGGTAATGCGAGAGTAGTATCTCTTTTTCGCCAAGCAAACCTTTGCCAAATTCACACCAAAGATCATCAAGTCCGACAAAAAGGATTAGGATTCAGGATCCACATGTAGTCTTTCTTTCCATCATACTGATTAACATTAATTCCCTCAGGATAAGCATGAAAAGTATGCCAACTTCCTATAGCTCATAGGATCCAAGGAGAAATAAAAAACGAACACAAAACACAAAGTGCCTCTCCAGAATTTTCTCAAAGCTGCTTGTAGTTGTAACCTCAAAGGACATCCCTAATCATACAAATCAGGACAGCTAGTCATAAGTCATAACTCATAACCATTGGACATTCAATGCCATTTCTGAGGTAGGAACAAGTTCGGTGATCCGTGATGAGAGTTTCATGATACGTGAAAGGAATTCATTAAGCTGGGCACACCATAGCCTCGTTCATCAACACAACTTTGAAGGTAACAGAACTTTAAAGAAACGTCAGACGAGCATAAGAAACCGTAGGGATGTTTGATATTTGAACAGACAAGCGAAGTGGTACCAGTCAGATTCATCAAAGTCTATCACTTTACATCAGATAGCAGATATTCTCAGCAATGAACCAAAAGGGGTTAAGAGGAACAGAACAGTTCTAACCCCCAGATAACAGGCAACACCAATTCAAAGAACAAGTTTCAGATCAGAAGGAAAGAACTTACCTTGCCGGAGATAATAAGCCAGCAATCTTTGGTCTTGTTGTGCCCAGAAACCTCCTCGAACCCATAAACCTTCTTCGGATCTGACGCCATAGCTAAATCCCTGTTGACTTCCTCACCAGCACTGAACACAAAAAAACCCAATGAAACTAATCAGAACCCAGACCAGTTTATAACGGAAAGTCTCCAGATTGGGATCCAAAAACAACGATCCAGCAGAATCATCCAAACAAACACTACCATCACACAATCCAGAACAGCTGGAATTCAAAACAAAGCAAAAACTTCAAAAGGGTTGTTGAATTACCCCTGAGACACGAGATGCAGAATCAAAGAGAGTTGGTGGCGAGGTGGAGTGTCCCTCGCCCGGCTCAATTGACTGTTGCTCTTTCCTTCCCTCGCCCGCTTTCTCCGCTGCAGCAGTTTCTTTGTCCACGTCTGCCGACGTATCGGTGGGAGAGCGTGGCCGGCAGATTCTGTGGTTTTTATAAGCAAGAAGGGATGTGGCATGCTTTGGGGAAACCGACAAAATGCCCTTCACGTTTGACTTTATTTACGAGATGCCCTTGGTTAGCCGCCCAGACGGCCCACAGGAATGAGGGGGCAATCTTGGGTATAATGAAAGAGGAAATTAAGTAACCGGTTTGGTTCGGTAGTAGTTGCGTGGTTGGTTGGCCGGCCGGTTAGATGGTGGGGACCGGCTAGGTTGCCATTTATTGACCGGCTTTACCGGTTGGCCGAAACTCCAAAAATTGTTGGAAGCATGACAATCGAGCACTCTACCGTTTGAGCTACATACAAGTCTCCAAATTTTATGCTGTTAGTGTTGGTAATGCATAGGTCTATTCATATGGATGAAGATTATGGGTACCGGTCTACTGGATTATTGGATGTCGAGCTCTCCAAAGTTTAAGTCACTCCGCGTGCTTTTTACATCACTCATCACTAACGTAACTGTGTGAGTTAGAAGCGTGCCGATCCATTACCTATCCTTATATTTTAAGTTATACACCTTAGAATTATGATGTATAATCTTTATCCGATGTCTATTATAAAGTCAAATGATTTCCGAATATAATTACATAACGTATGTGTTACAACTTACACGTTTGTAATCAGTTAGAACAACAATTAGTATTAAAAAATAAGTGTGCTTTGACCTAAAACATTGGTGACAACAATCCATCTTACATTTGCAATTTGGGTTCCCAATGGATATGGTCATTGATTTGTCACTCCTTGGAAATACAATGTCTTTTTGATGGAAGTATAATATTCACACTCCTTGGAAATAAGACAATGTGCCCGTTGCCTGTGAACTACAGCAATTTTTAATTGCCGGCTAAGCTCTTCCATTTGCTCCTTGTCAAACACAGAGCAAGCGATATGGTCAAAGTTGATAATCAACATAAGAACAGAATCCAGGCATCAGAATTGAACCCTGTAGAGCTCTCTGTATCAACTTTCAAACTTCATACATTTTTCTTCTTCTAATAACTCAATATTTTCACCAGTTCTGGTAAGAAAACCTCAAGCATGCTATGACTATGCACCCTAACTGCTCAAAGCTCAATCTTTATCTATATAAAGATCCTATTTTCACCTGACCCTCTACCTTCTCATTACAACTAAATCACCAGCTCAACCTTTCATATCCCTCACAATTCACTTCCTTCCCATATCTCCAAAACCCCTATTTGCTAGCCATGAAGCCCATACAAATCGGGGGAGTCACTTTAGCCAATGCAAGAATCGAAGCAGGCAGAATCCACAACCCATCTCCACATATCAACCCAGAAGCCACTGCTGGAACCATCAACCTAGCTTTCCTGCTGTCCAACTTGTGCCACACGAAAACAACCAAGCTCCCCACACACATATCAATCGCGAAGTACGCCCCGACGAAGAAAGGCACAGCCATTGCCATGGGCAATGGAACCCACTTCCCCACTTTCTTCGGCAACAAGTCTCTCGACAGGTTGGCCGCTATGGCAAACGCGAAGAACCCATAACATAACTGCAGACAGTGCTTGGGAAGGGCGGAAAAGCCTTCCACTCCAAGAATCGCCATGTTCCTGTAGATGATAGCAAAGGGGGCCTTGTACTCGCCTTCAAGGTTTCCAACATCGAATGCCTTGTAGAATATGAAGAACGTGAGTGGAGCTACGACACAACCAATGGCTGTGCCAATTGCTTGGCTGAGAAGCATGGAACGGGGGGATGTTAGAGTGAGATGACCTGTCTTGAAATCATGCATCAGATCTGAAGAGATGGAGACGATTGACTTGATAAGCCCACACCCTACGAGCCCTGCAACGACGCCATTTTCCTTCCCTGATATTGCTGCTAGGATGAAGAGGGCTACTTTGCCGTAGTTGTAGCCCATGTTCATGTCTGTTAGCCCTGCACCATATGCATTGCAGAAGCTGAGGGAAGGGGCGAGAACGTAGGCAACCACAACGTAGTACCATTTGAGTTCGGGGAACATGAGAGGGATCACTATGATGGAGATGATGGAGAAGGCAAGATATCCTACGCAGGCTACCCAAATTGGAATTGTCTCCCTCACAAATATTTCATTTCTTCGGAGGTCATCGATTGGAGGTTGGTTCTGATTCTCAGGACCTGTGAGGCACATTAAGCACTGAACTTGAGCATGAAGTTCTGAACTTTCATTGACTTTGTGTCATGTAATCGACATTTTGAACAAGTTTCACTTACGGGTTCGGACATTTCTTCTTGTTCTTGCACTTGTAACAATGCTGGTAGCTGTGAAATAGAGTATCTTGAGGAAATTGTACAGCCCGTCTCCCAGTATCATAGCAATAGAAATGAACACCTGAAATGAAAAGGATAAGAGAGAAGTCAATTTCCATGGCTTAGTCTAGCAATCTTCCACTTTAGGGAGGGAAATGGACAGTAGCATGTAAGGACCTTGTAACCATTGGGGCCCTTCATACTACTTTTTGGCAATCCTGAAGGAAACCACTTTCCTTCGAGTCTCCCGATCAGTGGCCACATCACACCATAAGAAAGCACGGCGCCAAAGAGCAACGACAAATTAACAAGATGAGAGCAAATCATTCCTGCTCCAATGTATGTCGAGCTAAAATCAAAGTAAAACCTGCAAAAAAGCTATTGGTCACATTTGGTACCTGTAGAACAATGATGAAGGATTGGAGGTTAAAATGAAGAAAGCACTAACGTGTTCTTAAAAGCAACCAATCCGAGGGTGGGGAACTGAACAAAACCACAATTGATTTCGGATTTGGGTGCACCGGTGTAGAACCATTGAAAGAAAGCCCAAATAAAGCTCAAAGAAAAGAACCTCAAGAACCCTTGAACCTGCTTCCTGCACCACCAGAATCACACTACTGGAATTTGAGTTGGCTTCAAACACGGAACAAACTCAGTTCTGTGTCAAACAAGTGGGAACAACAATACGTACTTGGCCATCTTGTCTCCCTTAGGTGTATGAAATCCATTAATAAGAACTGCAGTAGCAGTTCCACTCGGATATGTCAGTTTGTAGTCGATTATCATGATCTAAAACCAAAAAAGTTTCAATCTTGATAAGTACAACACCAATATGAATCAAAGCTTGCACAATTTGCATATACAAATTTCAATGATGTGCATCCATCTCTAGCACAGAACAACAGTCTAATACATAAGTATCACAAGTAAGAACCTTTACCTTCCTTAGGGGAACTAGAGCAAGTAACCCAACAAAGCTGCTTATAAAGAGGAAACCAGTCATCCAGCCAATCCCAGGTTCCTTTACACTCCTAGGATTATTGCCCTCCGAGTTAACCCCAGCTTGCTCATAGGTCTTCCTATTCAAACCCAAAAGATAAGACCCAAACCCACCTGTAGTCCAACAATTTAAGGTCAGTTTACCTTCACACATACACCAAAAAGAAAAAGGAAAAAAAAAAAAACACTTTAACCTGTTCAAGGCTCTAACCTGCAAGAGAAATGCTGTAACAAGCAACAGCACAGGTCTGAATCAATGTGTTCTCCTGTCTTGTAAAGGGTTTGGAGACAAACCCAGCTTTCTTCAGGAACTTGGTCCACGACTTCACAAACACAAACGCAAGCAGAGCTGCTGAGACATTGAAGTTTGGGACTAACCCAGTTGTGAGGTTCAGCTTCATCACAATCACGCTGTAAATAAACCCAATTGCAAGGCTGGCCACCATCCCTCTGATCGTGATCTGTTTCGTCCAGGGAACAACCCTCTTCACTTCCTCTTCTTCCTCCCCTACTGCTGATGCAGCAGCAGCAACCTCAACTTTGTCTTTACCCATAATGTTCTCACTTACTTCATCTGTTTCCCGCCTTTGAATCTCCTTCATTTCCTCCCCATTACTGCCCATATCCCCCACTTGACTCATTGCTCAGAGGACTGCTAGCTCCCTCACTTCTTCTCTTTGCCTGTATAGTACACACAAACAATCAATAATCAGTTGACAGCGAAATCAGACCCAATTCTGTTTCACTCTTTTGTTTTCTTCTTTCAGACCAATCAACCGCAAGTAACATGGAGGTGTAGTAGTGCATTACCCAAATCAAGAATCCAGCTTTCGTTTTCTTCCTGGCTTGGATTTTTCTTCCCTACTCCTATCCTGTCTGTTATATTCTTGGCCTTATTTTGAAAACAGCCAAAACCATTCCAACTTGATGTAATCAACTATCACAAGGAAGAAAGACCAAGACTTGCGCTGATTCAGCTCTTCTTTGCGGCGACCCTTCACTACAAAAGCATTGAATTCCGAGCTAAATGTCGTGAACACAGAAAGACTGAAGGAATCTGGAGATGGTGATTTATATACCCGACAGGCAGAGGAGGTGGGCGTGTGGGGATGTCATCAAAACTGGAACAGAGACATCTCGAATTTATAAAGAACTAGAATCATCAGAAAAGGAACAGAGAAGGGTGGGAGGGGGAAGAAGGAGGCGATTGTCAAACGTCGATTTCCAACCAATCCACCAAAGCGAAGCATTAAGCGGCCACAGTCCAGAAAAAAAGCAGATTACTGAGATTAGTGACCAACTGACCATCATCAATGTTGTACTGCAAAAGTTGTTTGGCAGTACAGAGTTAGCCAAACTTAACGGACAGTGGGAAAAAAATGCAGTACTAGCTTTTAGTAGCACTACACACTAAATCCGAGAATTGAATGCCCATTACCAACTATGGCTGGCGGTGAATCTACCCACCTGGCAATTCTCCCTCTCTCTCTCTCTCTCCCCTTCGTTGACTCCTCCTTTCTAAATTCTAACTCCTGCTATCTGCAACGTTGGCTATGGCGGATGATGGCCGCGACAGGAAAAAAAAACCCACAACAGATGATTGCCCGATGGGTTTGTTTCGGAATGAAAACGGGATAGTGATGTTGTGCCAACCCAGAGAGAAAACAGAGTGGCTCCATCTCGAGTCTACAGAAATCGGATCTTCTTTGTCGAATTCTCAACGTTTTTGCCAATTTTAGTAGTGGTGTTCAAACGGTTTGGTTACCGTGGTAACCGTTTTAACCAGTACTATTTGGATAATTTGGTTTGGTTAATTTGAATAATTGGTTTGGTTTGGTTTGGTTAAAGTTTTTAATTTGTTTGGTTTGGTTTAAGACACTCCTAACCAGTCAAACCAAACTAACCAGTTAAGTAACTAGTCATATATCTAACATATATTATATACACATACTTAATACTTTGCATAACCACTCAAGAGTTAACGTTCATCCCTTTTAGACTCTTAAAATATAAAGCTCACTATTGCTCATATAGTGTATATTTGTATATGTAAAATGTCGTCGGAGGTATAATCGCTTGATTGGACGTCTCGAGATCGCCTAACATGACATTCAATGTTTGAACCACCACCGAGTGGACTATAAATACTCACCTTCATTAAGGTTTTCAACTCGGTTTAATCCGTTGCCCCGATCGAGTAAGTGCGTTGAGTATTAACAGTTCATTCATCTTAGGCCAAATATATGAAAAAAATTGTTATATTATTCATACTTATTATAATTTATATCAAATCTCATCTAACAACATATGGGTAATAACATTGACCAAAATAAAAGTTGTATATAAGCTAAACAGTAAACATATACCCTCTGTTTTTTAAGAGTGGAAAAGGAGGGGAAGGGAAAAAGGCGAAGGAAAGTTGAAATTCCCAAACATTTTCCTCCGTTTCCGAAGGGAGGAACAGTGCGCGAGGAAAGAAAATGGGAGGGAAAAAACACTGTTTTACCCTACCCTCCAAATCGGAGGGAAAGCGCTGAGTGGGCTTAGTTTTTTATTTTTTTTATTTGCATCATCTCTCTTTTATCTTTCTTCTTCGTTCTTTTTTTCCCCATTCCTTCTTTGTTCTTCTTTTCACAAAACACAGAAACTCCTCACCTGCAAAAGGAAGAAAATAATTGGAAACCAATTGAAAGTGAAAAACAGAATAAAAACGAACCCAGAAAAAACATATTCCAGTTGAATCTACTATGTTGTCCCACCGTCGATCGTCGGCAAGGATGTCGACGGCCATTTCTGGTTATCTCCTTTCATCTGTAATCAAGACCCCAAAACAACTAAATTCAATTAAAATCAAGAAAAATACAAAAAATAAAATAAAAGATACATGCATGCCTTGATCTTACCAGAATCGATGCTTTATTTTTTGGATTGGGTTTACCCAAATCGTTTTGTAGGCCGAGAGAGGGAGAGGAAGAAGATAGGGTGGGAGAAAAGGGATCTTCTTTGTACATGCAGAAAGAAATAAGAACGGAACAAATCGTTTTGTCAGTTGCCGCCTCTCGATCTCTCCTCCATCGTCACCGAATCTCGTCGCCGGATCTCTCCGCCTCGTCGTCGGATGTGGGTGATATGAGAAAGAGGGGTCGTTTCTGGGTGAGGATGAGAAAGGAGTGGTCGAAAAATGGGGTCATTTTTTGGCGGAGGAACAAGGAAATGGGGTTTTTTTTTTTTTTTTTGAGAAACAGGAACGAAGATGGAAGGAAGGAAATAAGGAAAAGGGGAGGAATTAGGGTTGTGTATTTAGATAGGAAAGGATGATACGTCTCAATTCATTTTTACCCCTTTTTGAAGCTAATTGTATATAGGACTGTAAATTTGGAATTATTTTAAGATATACAGTAGTTTGAGTAATTTTTTTTTAAGACAATATTATGGAAAAAACCCAAATGACATAAATCACAAACTACAAATTCACTGTGTATTTTATTATGTGTTTAAAACTCTCATTTTGTACAATAAGTAGAATATTAATATACAATCAAATTATTTTAATATTACATAATCAATAAAATAACTTATTCATCACACTTTTCAATACATACTTTCCTTTCCACTTTCCTCCATAAAACAACATTTTCCTCCCAATTTTCTTCACCTCCAAATCTCCCCTCCCCTCCTAATTTTCCTCCACCTCCCCTCCTTTTCCTCCCTTCCTTCGGAAACAGAGGGTAGTGAAATCCAAACACATGCCTCCCAAGTCCCAAGTCCCAAGTCCCAACTCTAACACACGTGGGCCGTGCATGTGTCTCTGCATGGGCCTTTAATGGGCTGGCTGGCTCTCTCTCTCTACTACACTCCTAAACACACACGTACACTTCACTAAAATAATACAGGTTAAAGACACATTGGGTCACTGAAATTACAAAATCGGGACATGTTTAGTCACTAGAAAAAGTTAATATCAAATTTGGTCACTACAATTACTAAAACTGGACACGTTTACTCACTCGCAGTTAGTCTCCGTCCAACTCCGTTAATGAAGTCCGTTAAGTGCTGATGTGGCAAACAGAATTGCCTAATCAGCCGGATATAACCCAACAAAAATAAAACCCGACCCGCCACGTCATTATAACCCGCCACATCATTAAAACCAACCCGACCCAACCCAACCCCACCTAATCCTTCTTCCTCCTTCCTCCCACCTCGACACCTCCCACCTCCTTTCCCCAAAACCACAGCCGCCGCCGCTCTCCTCCTTCCTCCCACCTCCTCCCGCAAACCTGTTCGACCTAACCCAACAGACCAATCCTTCACCAACGAAAAGGTTCCATCAATGGCGCCGCTTCTGCACTCGCCGTACTCTTCTTTTTTTTTTTTTTGTCAAAAGATATCATGTATTGATCGAAATGCACTCGCGGTACTCTACCATTCAAGAAAACAGCAAAACAAACAAAGAAGCAAATCCAATCAAACAAGCGAAGCCATGGCTTCAACTTCGAATTGAGATGATCGACAATTGGAGACCTTTCCCCCGAAACAGCTACGAATCAAAGCAAATAGAGCATCGAGAAACTGCTGCTCAGCGCATGAGATTCTACTTTTTTGTATTTAAAAAATATTCTCTGGCTGGTAGTGATTTCGCGGAAGCCAAACAACAAACGGCATACCTGAAAGCGACGCAACGCAGCAGATATGTGAGAGAGTGATTGTCGGGGACTAAAACGCCGGCGCCGGCGTACGACGGATCGAATAAAATCGGCGAGGAATTAGAGGCGACTCAAAGAGAGAGAAGAACAAAGGAGGATTGGTCTGCTGGGTTAGGTCGAATAGGTTTGCGGTAGGAGGTGAGAGGAAGGAGGAGAGCGGCGGTGGTGGTTTTCGGGAAAGAAGGAGGTGGGAGGAAGGAGGAAGAAGGGTTTGGTGGGGTTGGGTCATGGGTTGGGTTGGGTTGGTTTTAATGACGTGGCGGGTCGGGTTTTATTTTTGTTGGGTTATATCCGGCTGATTAGGCAATTCTGTTTGCCACATCAGCACTTAACGGACTTCATTAACGGAGTTGGACGGAGACTAACTGCGAGTGAGTAAACGTGTCCAGTTTTAGTAATTGTAGTGACCAAATTTGATATTAACTTTTTCTAGTGACTAAACATGTCCCGATTTTGTAATCTCAGTGACCAAATGTGTCTTTAACCCAAAATAATACACATACTAATCACGTTTTCTTCTTCGTTCTTCTTCCTATTCGGGATCAAACTCCGGCGGTAGAAAAGGAGCATCAGCGACAGTCGGGCTGATGTAGGACAGCGCCGGAGATAAGAATCCGGCAATGGCAGCAGCGGTCAGAGGACTGAGGAGCTCGGCAACGACGACTGGGCAGGTGGTAAGAGAGATTTTTTTTTTTTTGCTTAGGGTTTAGGTTGGAATTGGCACTAAGGTTAAACTTATCAATTTTGTGCATTTTAGGGCGCAACAAAATTTAAATTTTAGGTGCAACGAACAACGATTCCGTTTATCTATCACATTTTTCTTGCTGATCAGCCTTTTTAGAGGCAGTCATTCCCTTTTCACTCGGGCCTTTATTCATCGGCCCGTAACAGTGTATAATGGGCCAGATAATTTACCGACCCAACCGAGGCCCAACCAGGGGAAAATGGGAAGGAAGGCGAACAGTCCAATACAGAGAACGCCGCGAAACCTTCTGAAGAAGGCGGCGCGTTTCCTTTCATCTCGCCGTTTCTGGTTTCTTCGTCCCCAAGAAGAAGGAACGAATTTCAGAAACAATCGAAATAACCCCAACCCCCCTTTGCCCTTTGGCTTCCCTCTTCTCTATCTCATCCTTCAAAAACCAAATTGCTGTTCCCACCACCCACCTCCCCAAGAGATTCATCACAGTTTCAGGACCCTTGAAATTTTCCCTCTTATTCACTCGGTGGTTGTTGTTTTTTTTTTTTTTTTTGGGTTTCCCGTCAATGGGTGGTTCATCGGAGACCAAGGTCTTGCAGGAGCTGCTGCTGTACGCAGCGAGCGCCGCCTTGAGCTGTCTTGTCCTGTTCGCCGGGCTCCGCCATCTCGACCCCAATAAGGATGCTGCGAAGAAATCCCTTGAACAGAAGAAGGAAATCGCCAAGCGGCTGGGTCGTCCTCTTATACAGACCAATCCTTACGAGGTCGGTCAGCTCGAGACTGCCTTCCATCTCCCTTTATCATCTCGCTTTTTGTTCTTATTTTTCTTCTGGTTGCATAGTACTACTGGGTTTTGTTTATTTCTCTGGTTTATAAATGTAGCTTTGAGCATGCCTTTTTTTACTTCTCTTATCGGCTCTTCTGAAGTTTCTCAGCTCTTGGTAATGTGTGGGGTTCTGTGCGAGCGATTTATTGAGCTGTATGCTTTTCTCATTTTGGGAACTTTGATGGCACTGGAAATTTGAGAGTAATTTGGAAATCAGTTTGAGTGTTCCCAATTGCATACTTGAATTTGATGTTGATGATTTGTCTCTGTTAATCAGTGTCGTTGAAGTTCTGTCCTTGATGCCAGTATTTAGGATGAAATTCATCTACACTAAAGAATTTGAGCCCCCAGCCTCAATTGCTGATAGCTAAATTTGTCAAGATTCAGCATCATCAATGCCAGTGATTACTGTATGGTGAAAATCTTGTAACTAGTGCTCAGATATTTCCAGCTTTTAGAATGTCACCTTGCTTGATTTGGAAAATTTAATGGCTCTATCTCTTTCCGCTTGAATGAAACAGGGTGGGATTGGAAGCTTCTTGATACTGATTTCGTTCTGTCTCTGATATTTTGACAGGATGTGATAGCTTGTGATGTTATAAATCCTGATAGCATTGATGTAGAATTCAATTCTATTGGCGGATTACACAGCATCAAAGAAGCATTATATGAACTTGTTATTCTTCCTCTTCGGAGGCCTGAACTCTTTTCACACGGGAAGCTTCTGGGTCCTCAGAAGGGGGTATTGTTATATGGACCTCCAGGTACAGGAAAGACGATGCTTGCTAAAGCTATTGGAAAAGAATCTGGTGCTGTTTTCATCAATGTAAAGGTTTCAAATCTGATGAGCAAGTGGTTTGGTGATGCTCAAAAGCTCGGTGAGTTTGGAACTCTGGTGGTTCTTATGCACCGTGCATATCCATGGTTGCATGTGTGCCATATTATCTGCTTTTTTATAGTCCCTTAAACCCTTGAGTGATTGGTCGAACTGAGACAAAACAATTAATATTTCTGTTGTAGTTGCTGCTGTGTTTAGCCTTGCTTATAAACTCCAGCCGGCTATCATATTCATTGATGAGGTAGACAGTTTTCTGGGACAGCGCCGTACTTCAGATCAGGAAGCAATGACAAATATGAAGACTGAGTTCATGGCTTTGTGGGATGGCTTCACGACAGACAGTGAGTTGCTTCTATTCAATTTTTTCAACTATGCCTGTTTCATTCTTTTGCTGGCACTTAGATGACCTGCTAATTTTGTGAGTTCAAAATATAATGTAGGTAATGCAAGAGTGATGGTGCTAGCTGCTACTAATCGTCCATCTGAACTCGATGAGGCAATACTTCGACGCCTTCCACAGGCCTTTGAGATTGGAATGCCCGATTGCAGGGAGAGGGCTGAAATATTGAAGGTGATTTTGAAGGACGAGAGTGTTGAACGTAACATCGACTTCAACTATATAGCGAGTCTTTGTGATGGTTACACAGGTTCTGATATTTTTGAACTCTGCAAGAAGGCTGCTTATTTTCCTATCAGGGACCTACTAGATGAGGAGAAGAAGGGCAAGAAACATCAGGCGAGTGAACTGCTTTTGATAATCTATCCTCTGTTATATTTCTTTAGGTTGTTTTCACCAAAATTAACAAGTGGCATGATGACCAGCTGGTCTACATGTTTGTTGATACTTCTTTTATATTTGTTGGTAGAAACAAGTGTCTTCACAGAGATTTCTTACAATTCCTTTCTTAATCCAGGAACCACGTCCAATGACCCAGGCAGACCTGGAGAAAGTTCTGGCTACATCGAAAAGAACAGGAGTAGCTGCTATCGAGTACAACAGGTCAAGATCTCAATCTCCAGTATGGCCCATACAGTCTTCGGACGATGACCATGTTCACGCCACAATAAGTGAGCTGTCTAAGCTTGTAGTTTCCCAGATCTTGAATCTTCAACCAGATTCTCGGGATGAGGTGGAAGATGAACATTAGTAACATTATTGCTGCTGCCTTACGATCTAAGATTTCGAAACCATATCGTGGAAATTTTGTCCTGTTAAGTGATAACAATGATGCAACTGACCAGTCAGGCTAGATAAGGCGGGTGATAATATACCCTCATTAGAAGTTGGATTCTCTTTTTATGGTTGTATTGCATGTTCGCGTGTAAGAATAGAAGCTATATTATTGATGCCAGGGTTCCATTCCATCCATTGTTATCTAAGCTTGCAGTGTAAAGTATCCTTCTGATTCTTGATCTTTCGGTCGAAACGAATGGTCGGTCTGATTCGGAAATGGATTATACAGTTCATTGTGGAGGCTTTCATACTGATAGTGGAATGAAAATGAGGAACCTCGAGTTGATCTTCATCATGGGTTGGTGAGGATCCACACTTGCAGAGGAAAGGGAGAGAGTAGTGTCATATTGCACACCTTTTCAACTAGTGCTTCCAACCTATACGTTCCCTTCTTCCTTCACTTCATCCACTGTTCTCCAAACAACACCCTTCAGGCCAGTCGAGATGGTCTTGTAAAACTGCACCAGAAACAAAAATGAACAATGTGGTGACCAACCTACTGAAACTCTTAAGCAAACATCAAACTCCGACTGAGGCTGTCATGGAAACTCAGATCACCCAGGTCTTTCGCTAAATAGAATAAAGACCAGAGACCCCACAAAAAGCTGATACTAGTTTCTCCGCAGATGGCAAACAATGCAGAAGGCTGAAGCCAGTGATTTAGCATGCCAAGTGCCCTCCTCCTGTCAAATTGACAGACGACACCTGTGTCGTCTATTGTGCGAACGGAACACAATCAAATACCTTGTGAAATTGCAGGGCGTCGCCACCAGACTTGCGAAGCTCGACCGTGTATTGAGAAGGAGCCACCTCAAAGATCTGAATGGAAGACATGGGTAAATGCCCTCGTACAACTAAGGTCAGGATCCAATAACAGAACTGAAAGAAGGCTTGAACTTACTTCAGCTGCAATTGACAGGTGACCTTTAGGTCCTGTCTTCTCTCCTTGAAGAGTCATCTAGGTTGTAGAACAGATGAGCCGTTAAAATTTTGGGAAATACTAATGTCTTTTGAAAATTCCATAGAGACAGCGAGAGAAGATTAAACCTTCAAGTTATTCTTCTTCACGTGAAAACGCAGAGATGTTGCTGCTGCTTCAATTTGTGACATTATGTCACTAGCAGTTCTTTCTGATGCAGATCCAGTTTCACGTTTATCAAGTCCCTGCTCACAAAAGGAAGAATAAATTCGATTTTGCTCCATGCTATTAATCAACAACTTAAAAGGTCGTAAACAACACCCAAAAATCTATACGCTAGCTACATTATGATTGCCCAACAATGAGATCAACTCAAAGCTGATAAAGCTATCTAGGACAAATGATCTTACTAAACCAGGCATATCATCTGAAGGATGATGCTAATTACGAAGCAAGAACACAGAGAAAGGAACCACAATGAGGTTTGATATGGCTTAAAGTTGAGGGATCTGTTTCATGACAATGTATGAGCAGGGCCTATTAAATCATACCATCTGCCTCTGGAATGGACTACTGAGATTGAGACTCCGAGATGTAGTGATCAGTTCAGAAGGATCCATAGGAGCCACAACGAGATTCCGAGTGTCCTGTCCATTAAAAGAAATATCAATTTCAACTTCAAAAAATGTGCTATAACCTATTAGATCATGTGCGCATGAGGCAGGGTGTGGAATCTGAGAACCTTACTGCTGAATCATTGAAGAAGGAGTCCACATCATCAAGGCTAATGTCAGCATGTTCAAAAACAGGTGGCTCGTAGTCTTTCTTAAACCATTCATTTTCAATAATCTCGGCAATACTGATTCGCTGTTTCATCATCATAACAATAATACATAAATTCACTAAATGTGGTGCAATTAATATCAAATGAGAGCCAAACGAAATTGACCACGTCGTACAGTAGCTGGATCGGGATCCAATATCCTTTTAATGAGTTCCTTTCCACTGGTGGAGAAACAAGGAGGACATGAATAATCAGCTTTACAAATCTGCAATCAGATATTATCAGGTCAAAACATGGACAAAGGATGATTGCATCCAAAGTAACAGATCATAACAGTTAGTAAGACCCTAGAACTTTATATCAATGTACAGCAAGCGAGAGTGGCCTCAGTTGACCTGTATCTACAAATAACCTATGTTAAACAAAAGCACACCATATATACACAGCCATTAGTTTCTGCAAGAAAGAAAGAAATCAAACCTTTCTGTACATCGCCAATATGTTCGAATCATGAAAAGGCATGTAGCCAGCCATCAGGACAAAAAGAATCACACCACAAGACCATACATCTGCTTTGGCTCCATCATAACCCTTCCTGGAGATTACCTGGAGAAGTGCACACTAAGAGAACGAGAACAAAGCATTTACGGGCTAGGAAATGAATATAATGGCAACGTATCTAATGTACCTCTGGAGCAATATAAGTCGGGGTGCCACACATTGTGTGAAGTAACCCATCCCCCTAGTGGACGAAGAGGAAACTATCAGTTCAGAGAAGTTTGCAGCTTCATGATATAATATGAATTTGTGAGAAAATTCTAACTTGACCATGAACTCATCCTTACTCACCCTAAGCTGCTGAGGCAATGCACTAAGTCCAAAGTCCGCAACTTTAAGTACTCGAGAACCATCTAGAAGCAGATTCTCAAGCTGATAAACGATATGGGACAACACATTCATCAAGAAAAGATTTGTTAAGAAAACTTGAAGCAGAAAACATACGTCACGTGACAAAAGAAAATCAAGGGCTCTAGTACCTTTAGGTCTCGATGATACACACCTCTAGTGTGGCAATAATCGACTGCATTTATAAGCTGCTGAAAATACCTCCTTGCTGCAGCTTCTTTCAGCCTCCCTCTTGCCTGATTCAAGAAACAAACAAGAGAATAGTCATGTATTGAGCCCTTAACTCCTTATGCACTCTGCTCGTCATTTGCGCAAAATAGCAAAGTCAAGATTATAGGCAACATACAACTTTGTCGAAAAGCTCACCACCAGCCACAAACTCCATGACTATATATATCCTTTCCTTGCTTACCATCACCTGAAGCAGAAGAGCTGCAGCACATTACCACAGACAGTTGATAAAAAAAAAAAAAAGGAACTAGCTCGCACTTACAAAGATCCCAAAGGAAATCCCAAGAACCAGACAAATTCTCTTTTGAGCTATGATGGAATGAGAAAGATAACTAAGACCAAAAGTCACAGGGAAAAAAACCCAATTCACCCTTCAAGTCCAATCCTCCCACCTGTCAGAACAAAGAGAGAAAATGGGCTCTAATTTCCTACCTCATGCATACGGATGACATTTGGGTGTCGAATTTGCTTCATGGTTGATATTTCTCGCTTAATCTGAGCGATCATCTTATATTTGAGGAGCCTGCCCTTGTCGAGGATCTTGATGGCAACGGTCTCCCCAGTCTCGGTGTTCCTGGCAAGCTTGACCTTTGAGAAAGCTCCTTCCCCAAGCGTCTTCCCGAGCTCGTACCTTCCGACGCGCCTGTTGCTCCCACTTCCACGTTGCCCTTGAGACTCCATATTACTCCCCCGCTGTCAATTTGGAGCTGCGAAATCTGAATTTGCCGATGCGTTGACTCCCTCTGCAAGTGGAAAAGCAGTAGCAGATCCCGTCAGCTTCCTACGGCGGCCGGTGAGGGTGAATCTGAAGTACGAGAAGGCTGTTCAATTTGTCGACCTGGTATTTTGTTTCATTTGATCGGACACTGATTGAATTGGCAGCTGGACCTGGAGTTTGAAGAAGGGAAAGGGGAAAATATTGGCGGGGAGGTTAAAAGGGAAGGGGGAAGACTGAAGAGGGAGGAGCTGGTTGAGCCGGTCGGTTGAGTTTCAGGGTCGATCTTGGGCGGTTGGGAATAAGGCGGGTTCGGTAACTCTCAATTCCCAATCGGTCCGGCATCGAGTCGGAGTAGCGATGGCAATGAAACGGGATAGGAATGGGTGGGGTGTGTAACTCAAGTTTCATGCTCGTTTCGCATTAAACGTGAGTTAGGTTGAGTAATATTCATGTAGATATGGGATGGGTTGACCGATTCTTAGAAATTGTTTGAAAAAATAACGTCGAGATTTAACTATCTTACGAGAACACATAGAGAAAATGCTTCATAAATTACTGACAAATATAGTAAAAGGAATATATGAGTGTAAATAATTATTAGATAGAGTCTTATTGTAATAGAACGGGTGGAGAATGTGACGAGGCTCGATAGGTCGGAAGCAATATATATACCTCTCCTCACGCTACTGGAGGTCGGGTACTACCTATCACAAATAGTTCGGGGGCGATTGGATTCCGCAACTCGAGTAAGAAATTGGTCATTACTAAAAGTGAGGGCTCAGGTCATATCGATGATACATACATACACACATGATTACAAGTCAGGACAGATCGAATTATTATCGCATGTTATTTGAAGAAGATATACACAAAAGTTTTATATTTTACAATAAAAGAAAAGAATAAATTATTCGTAAATGAAAAATATAGAATGAGTAGTTGAGTCCAACTGGTTGAGGTGAAACCCAATGTAAGACATCATGTCACCTTCATTGTTACACTTTCTAGTTGCATATGAATATCAAGGTTTAAAACTCGAGAGTTAACCTGTTTTGATATTTACGCAATGAGAAAAGCGGGCTACACACATCCAAGGTTAGATCGGGTTGGAGGTTACACAGCTTCATTTGTCCCTTTAGTTTCCGAAATGCGCCTTTTTTCCAACATTCTCGTTCGCCTGACTCTATATGTTTGGTCTAGGCACAAACTGTTATTTTGGTGCAATGTTAGTGAACTAGAGTTTAAAAAAAAATGGTGAACTATGGTAGTGTATAACATAATCATCAAACTGATTTTCATATGCAAATGTAAAGAAAATTAATCCAAGTTCTGTACTCCAATCTTGGTAAGCGCTTTCTTCAGCTCGTCCATTCCTTTAGCTAAGGAATCCCTAAACTCCGGCCGGCAACTCTTACCGGCCGATCCAACTCCTCCGCGGGCGCCGCCCTCGCCGTTCTTCACCACACACCACCGGCCGACTTGAACGCCGGACATGTACGCTTTGCACGCCGCCACGATCCCCTTGGCCCGACTGTGGAAATGTCCCCTCACAAACTCCTTGAAATTCTACAAACATTATTATGTCGTGGACGTACCGACACAAATGAGATCAAATTAGCAAAAATAACGACTTTTTTCTTCTTCTTCCCTTACGACATGAGGTTTGATCCATCGGAGAAAGAAGGCTTACTTTTGGTGGCTTCCTCATTGTACGAACCATTAGCCGGAGCGATTCGAGGAATACAGTCTCGCTGTAATGCAGTGAGTAGATGCACTCTTTTTTTTCCTTTCTCCCTTCTTTTTTTCGGCGGAATCTGGTGGTGGTGATCAAGTTGCCCATCATTGTATCCTCGTCGTCTTCGTCTGTTATATCATCATCGTCCGTTATATCATCATCGTCCATCATAACCTCATCGTCCATCATATCATCAGAACTATCAGTGTAGACGGGTTTTTCGCACAATACCAATGCCTGCAACGAAAGCAGAATCTGCATCACACTTGAAACCCCAGGCTGCCAATTCTCGAACTCGTCGATACCACCGATTCCTCGATCGAGAAGGCTGAGGCACACGTATCCGTGGTTGAAAATTGGGTTCAACAAGAGAGAATCTTCATCATCGAGGTGGACTTCCTGATGACCAGAGAGGAGGGGGGAAAATGCGAAACAGGCGAAATATGAATAAATCTGTCTCATATTGCGCAGGGACAAAGAGAAACCCTGTCTCGGTGATGCGACTCAAAAATGTGTAGTGAAATTTAAATTAGATCGCGACATGACCACGTACGTACCGGTGGAACATCTGGATAGAGGTTAGGGAAGAACAGGTCGAAGAAGAAGAGGCCGTCGTGGTAAGGAGTTCCGTCTACCCCAACAATCACAGCCCTCAGCAGGTCCATCCTCGACTCGTACGCCCTCACATATATCGTCGTATCTGTTGTTTGTTTGAACAAAATATATAAATTGGGAATGAAAGATGATCATGTCACAGAATAGAAGAAACTTATCATAAGTTGTAATTAGACTAGATGTGATCAAAGAACATGCACGCGTGTAATTTCTTCACCTGGCAAATCTTTCTTGAGCCTTTTCCACTCGTCTTGAATTGCTTTTGCCCACCTCTTCTCGTTCCTCTGCCTGTCAGAAGACCGGCTGCAACTGTAGTAATGGTCTGAATGGTCTTCAACGATGTCGAAATGCTTGAAGAGCTTCAATTTTCTTAAAGTTTCCTTACAGTCCATATTCTGTCGACGACGTACTGCGCTATTAATCATTGCTGGAAAACTCTTTTTGCTGCTGGTAGATTTGACGGCCAGAGATTTAGGTCTACTGCTGCCGAGTAGTTTCTGGCTCGTTTTCGAACCGGCCGCCTGCGAGTTCGTGGAATTCGGTTGTTGGCTTGCCTCATTTTGAACAAGATTGATAATAACGTTATCATCATCCTTGATAACGAACAACTTTCTGCGAACTTCGTTCTTCTCATTCAGGATCACAACATCATCGTCGTCGTCGTCGTCATGCTCATCATTGTCATCGTCATCATCTACATCAATGATTTCAGGGAGCACAGCCTATACATATATAAAAAGAAACCATAGTAACAAAAAGAAATCAATCACACTCGCCTCTCTGCAGAAGGTATATCGATCCATGTAAATATAATAAACTGTTTCTTATTATAAATAAAACCTGTTGACGTTTTCTCTTCCCGGCTAAGTTGGAAGGCGGGAGGGAGATCTCGATGACGTCGGAGTCGCCGTCCGCCATTGTTCCCTGATGAACTGAAATAAAAGGGTAGGGTTTTTTTTTTATCGTCACACTCCAGCTGCCAATATCCTAATATACACACTGAATTGTGGCGCTGTAAAATTTTAATTTTGTCGCGCCCTAAAATGTATCAAATTGACACTCTTAACCCTAGTCGCAATTTCAACTTAAACCCTAAGCAACAAAAAAATCTCTTACCCCCTGCCATGCCGTCGCCGAGCTCTCCCGGTCCTCTGACCGCTGCTGTCGTTGCCGGATTCTTATCTCCGGCGCTGGCAACCTCAATCCGACTGTCGATGATGCCCTTTTTCTACTGCCGCCTGCCGGCCGGAGTTGATCCCAAACAGGAAGAGGAAGGAGAACGGAGAGAAGAAGGCCGCCGCCTTTTGAAATGTTATATGTAGGTATTTTAGCGTAGTGTACGTATGCCGGTATGTGTTTACTGTTTAGTAGTGTAGAGAGAGCCAGCCCATTAAAGGCCCATGCAGAGATACATGCACAGCCCACGTGTGTTAGGGTTGGGACTTGGGAACGCATCTAATCTAAAAGCAAAATGGGTCGTTTGGATAGAACATTCTCAAAATGGGGCAATTTAGGACGAAAGTCTCGTTTTGGAAAATGAGACGATTGTATGAGAAATTTGTTCGGAATTGTATTGTTTGGTTTGTTATTTGATATGAGAAATGAAGCATCTGATCAAAGTACACTTTTGCCCTCGTCTTTTTAGCTTCTTTCTTAGTCATACTCTTGCTCTCTTTGTAACCAGGGCATAATTTACATGTCAACAAAGATGAACACTCAAATCACATTTGACAATCAATAGAAATTAAAAATCCATATCGTAAATTAAAGTTTCCAATCAGACCACCGACAAATCACTATCAAGCAATCGAGCATTCATGAGAGGGAAAGCTACAAATCCTGGTGGTCGAATTAGAACACTAACGAGATCGCTATCAAGCAATAGAGCAAGGTAACCATGTCCACCGTCTGCTAGAGAGAAAGAGATCGGTGATTTCCCTCTCTATCTGTTGGTCGCCGATGGATTCCCCCTCCATCACCAAGAAGTGAAAAATAAAAAGAGAGAGGAAATGATTGGTGATTTCCCTCTCATCTGCTCGCCGCCGAAAAAGATCTGCTCGTCATCAGAAAAGATTCTCCTCTCCGTCTGCTCATCGCCGGAAAGGATTTCCCTCTCCATCTGCTCGTGTTGGGTTTTTTGTCTACTTCGCAACTAAGAGGGAACGGATAGGAAGATATTTTGCATGTGAAAAATCCAAACAGCGAGGACATGACCTTTGGAGGAATGTCTATTGTGTTCGGCGAAGATTTTCAGCAAACATTAACAGTAATTGGTAAGGAAACATTAGGTCATGTACTAGAACAAATCTATGGAGTTATTTGTGTTTATTTAGCATACAAACTATCTTGTGAAGTAATTAAGTGATATGCAGTTGACTGTTATTCAAAATATGTATTGCTGTAGTTACTATCCGGTATTTTAAGTGTTAATTTTAATACGAACCTTAAAAATCTTATGATTTTACGATTTTAATCTACGATTTCGATTTTACCTCAGTTTTCGATTTTAAGTGAAATCACGATTTTGACTACATTATTGTACCCGCCCACACCCATAAAATCAATTTTCAAGTTCTCAAGGAAGAAGAAGCTTTCAATTAATCATGTTGCTTATGGATGTTTATATTTAATGTTAAAAAATTTGTATAGATAATTTGTAGTTTGTATGGATAATTTGTATAGATAATTTGCTTGTATGTACTAAATTAGTCTTTTTTATGTGGATAATTTGTATGTGCATATTGATGTTATATTTTTATTTTCATCTACCCCAACAATCACGGCTCTCAGCAGGTCCATCCTCGACTCGTACGCCCTCACATATATCGTCGTATCTGTTGTTTGTTTGAACAAACTATATAAATTGGGAATGAAAGATGACCATGTCACAGAATAGAAGAAACTTATCATAAGTTGTAATTAGACTAGATGTGATCAAAGAACATGCACGCATGTAATTTCTTCACCTGGCAAATCTTTCTTGAGCCTTTTCCACTCGTCTTGAATTGCTTTTGCCCACTTCTTCTCATTCCTCTGGCAGGCAGAACAACTTAAAGAGGAATTAATTGATACATCATATAATACAAACACCATGTATGGTTAACTTCAAGATCGAGCTTACAGGTAGCAACACTATGCATGCAGTCAGTCACCTGTTCCGATGAAGACCGGCTGCAACTGTAGTAATGGTCTGAATAGTCTTCAACAATATCGAAATGCTTGAAGAGCTTCCATTTCCTTAAAATTTCCTTACAGTCCATATTCAGTCGACGAAGTCCTGCACTAGTACTCATCATTGGAAAACTCTGTTTGCTGGCAGATTTGACCAGGGATTTGGTACTGCCAAGTAGTTTCTGTCTTGATTTTGAACCCCGCGAATTCTTCGTATTCGGTTGGCTTGCCTCAACTCCAGTTGCCGGGAGACTCGGATGTGATGATTGTAGAGAAGCAAAATCAGTGGGATAGAAAAATGTGTCTTCCTTTCCATCAAGATTCCACAAGCTTGTATCTAGGGCCTGAGGATCAAGTTAAATGGACATTTACATAGAGGTGATGAGTTGGAGACGGAGTCGACAATGATAACAAAATGTGTCTATATAGTAGTGAATGATGTATGCTGTTTATACCTCATTTTCAACAAGATTGACAGCGTTATCATCGTCCCTGATAGCTTTCCCTTTGTCAAGGGCGAACTTCCTGCGAACTTCATCCTTCTCATTCAGGATCACAACATCATCTTCGTCATCGACATCAATGATTTCAAGGAGCACAGCCTATACATAAATAAAAAAGAAACCATCGCAGCAACAAACAACAACAATTTAGTGTTACTAGCTAGAGAGAACGGTTCCATTCAAATGCTTGTGAACTAGCATCCACAAGAAATTAATCACACTCAATTCTCTCTAAAGGAATATCGATCCACGTAAATATAATACACTGCACAAGCATCTGCAACTGAGTTCTGTAGGCCACAACATGCATACAGAAAACCCATCAACCCTAAAAGCTGAAGCAGCCTCCGAAAGTACTCTAGTTGTGCAATTTGACGAGATATAGTAAAAGAAACTATCTATCTATCTATCTGCTAAATAAATGAACGAATTGGACCTCCAAAGTAAGCATTACATACGCTGTACGTTGCTCAGAAGGAACTTATTAGCTGCTGATCTAAAGAGCAAAGGGTCCCAAGTGATTCCACACAAATGGATAAGTTAATTAGCATCTCCAAGAACTTAATAAACTGATTCAGCACCTCAAAACAGATAGTAGAAGCCCAGGGAAAAGGGGCAAAAGCCCCTGATCGAACGCATCATCAATGGTGGGGAAAAGAGAAATCCAGGCAAGAAGATAAACGAAACCCAGCTAAAAAGAAAAGGGACGGTGAGAAAACAAAGGATGTTAGAAGAAAAAGCCTGTTTCTTATTCTAAAACCTGTTGACGTTTTCTCTTCCTGGCCAAGTGGGAAGGCGGGAGGGAGGGCGGGGAAATCTCGATGACGTCGGAGTCGGAGTTGCCGTCCTCCATTGTTCCCTGATGAACTGAAACGGAAGGATTCTTTAGAGGGTTTTCTGAAGGCCAAATAACTCACGGTTTGCAGAATACTAGTGTGGAGCTGCTGCGCTCTGCTGCGGCCAGCCAAATCCTTTTCCTTCCCATACATGGTTTTAGACTATTTCCTCACAAGAACTAACAGATGTCCTTGTCCTTGTCCAACAAGGACAACTACTAATAACATAATAACTAGAAAAAAATGCCCGCTGCTACGCCGCGGGAACTTAAGTTGCAGAGTCGTGATGAATGGATGGGCAGTTTAGTTTATGGTCAAATTAGGAGGTGGAGAGTCATGTTTGAGATCATTCCATTTACTAACCAATACCCAAACTAAAGTTGCAACAACATGATCATATATCATGGAAAGTTTAGGTGACAACAAAGTGGAACAACCATGTGGGTTCATAAATTTTGTAAGTAGGAGACTTGTACCGTTGTACTATTGGAAAAAGTCATAAAAAATGTAAGAGAGCGAAGAAAACAAAGAAATCACAGCCTGTAATTCAAACAAAAGGAAACGACAATGATTGAAGAAAGCTAGCAGCATTAATAATGAACTTAAGCAACCATTGTGAAGACTTTCTAAATGTACTTGATTGGAATGTAAACATAAAATCAGATGCCTTATGTGTTCAACAATCAACAAATCACTGGAAAAATATACATAATTCCATTGGCCTTACTTTAGTTCAGTTTCATTTTTGAACCCCTACCCCAAAGGTAAAAGCAATTATTTGAGAAGAATCATCCAGATTTGTAGCAAGACGAAACTCAATAATCTAACCGAGATTATTAAGCGGTAAAAGAATGCAAACTTGAAACTAAAGCATCATTGACCATTGAGATTTTGATACTGGATATGCATAAAAATGCATCTACTCCACATTACCCAGGGCAACATTAAAGAAACGTAGGATAACTCAAAAAGCAAATTCGACCAAACCAAAAGAAGAACCATAAAATATGAAAGACCAGTTTGATATGATTAGATAAGTTGCTTCAAACAAAGCTACGATATAAATGAAAATTTAGAAATGATTACTGACAACAGCTAATTTTCTGTTTACCTTTTGTGAGCGACTTCGGCATGGAGGGAAGTAACCCATAAAAGGGACATGGGAAGTATGAAGGAGAAAAGATCAGAATCCCCTCGAGTTACACATTGACCTATCCTGACCAGCCTTCTTCTTCTTGTGGTCATTTACTTTCCCTCAGCAAACAATTTGGTTCCTTTTTTTCTTCAAACCAAATCAAGTTACAAAGTTTTTATTCCTGTTTTCATCCTAAGCAAAGCTAACCATCCCTTTCCATAAAAGAAGCACCTAAAGAATGCAAAATCAAACCGACTCATCACTTCTATAAAAGGAAGAGAAAAAACAGTTTATAGAGTAGAGCTTGCCACAAAGCAACCTTACCCATGCAAGATTAAATTAAAGAAAAAATCACAAATTGAAATCGCGAAAAGGTTAGGAGTAGAATTTAAACACAAAGATCTTTCGTTGCCGGTACATCAAAATCACACAAAAACAGAGGCAATTGTTAATACCTAACCTTTTAATGACAAACTCATCACGTAACGTTACTTCGGCTCGTCCTAGAACACTCTGCCATAAGTACTTAGTATTGTACAAATCCAAATGGTGCTTTGAAACTGGAATCAAGATCTTAAATATCATTAGATTTTGCTGCCAATGATATGACAGTACCCATCCTTTGAAATTGTCAAGTGAGGCATCAACTAATTGTAATAGTTATTGACATGGAATCAAACACAAACTTCACAGAATAAATTAGCTAGAATTAGACTCGACATTGGACAACCGTGAGGCTGACAAAGGCCTAACAAATTACAAACCAATGAAGCAACAAATAGCATTCAGGATCCAGTTGGTTTGAAACAAATCCCAGAAAGAGAAAAGCAATTTGAAAACTAAACTGTTATAAAGAGTAAAATTCCTTATATCCATCCACCATCCGAAAACACAGAACATCACTTACACATCATTGGCTGGCACAACTTCATATCGGCAACTGTTACAACATCATTGACTACCACCTACACATAAACCAACTGAAAATTATAGAAAACATTTATATGTAAAAACTTCAACTTAAGGACGCAGAACACAGAGGGAAACAGAAACAATTTGCATCTAGCAAATTTGCAGGACGAACATGTACATGGCAAAACTTCAGTTGAATTTGAAAAGAACAATTTGGTTAACATAAATAGACTACCTCCCTTCTCCAGATATGTAAACAACCTTTCTGACATGGTATTGTAGCTGCAGCAAAGCAGTTAATTTAATAAAATCCAAAATGGTGAAGAATTATTATAACCATAAAATAGAGCTTAAGAGCCCGACTATAACCCAAGAAAGCCATTTCCTCCGTCATTTGCTTGGTATAGTAACTTGCAGGAATATGAAAGCAGAGAAACAACACCAAGAATCCCTCAAAGTTAAAACCAATCCATATCACAGGAATCGAGCTTTGGATTATTTATTTTGAACTGCGTGAAATAGGATTCAACACTTAGATTGATTTTTAGTAAGGTACCGAGAAATTGGGCATCCAACTAAGCTCCTCCTCGAGCAAATCGACCTCCGACAATAGAGACTCGAAACTTCAGTTGGGCTTGGCTTCGACCGCTGTTTTGTTAACTCTCTTCCGACAACACGATGCTCCAACTTGATAGGTCCCCTGAAACAGACCCTTAAAGTCACAAAATCGTGTTCCTTCCAAATTTGGGCCGCAAACAAACAGAAACTGCATACCTCTCACTGGCTTTTATTTTTGCTTTCTGGTCTTTTGCCCCTCCTCGGCTGTCGTCGAGCTTCTTTCTTCTTCCAACTTGAACATTGGTGCTTCCACCAACTCCCACATCGGCCTCCTGCTGCTCCATCACCGGCACCGGTTGTCCCACCCCACGGCATATAAATAATATCATCAGAATATTCATTGCCACCGTCGTGCTCTGCAGCGAGAGTCCAAAACTGAGAAATTGAAATTAACCATATTGACAAAAACGCAGAGAAGTAAGAGCTCACCATTAGACGATTTTGTCCGTCGGCGTTGGTTTAGCCAGTGCTGGAGCCAGGGAGAGCGAGAGAGATCCAAAAAGTCATCGGCTGCGTTCCGGTCTCCTGCTATGAGTTCCAGGCCGATTATCTAACTCCGAACACAGGTCGACCTCAAAACCTGCAAACAAAGCCCATATGGTTCAGAGAGGGGAGGAAAAGAGTTGCCATGGAGGCATCAAGGAGAGAGAGAGAGACAAAGGCACCTACAACGATATCCCTTGTCTATGGTCGCAAACAGACTTTCGCTCAGTCCGATTCAGCAGCAAATATGAAAGTGGAAGAGATGCAATTTTATGGAAAGGAACTGTGGTCGAAAAGCTAGGTCTGTAGAGGGGAGTGAGAAAACAATCGGAAGGGAGGTAGAGGTGAACTAGGCGTTGCGAGCCAGAGGAGATTAATCGTCCTTTAGGCACCGGCAGGCCCCTAATCGAGTGGAGCAAGGCGAGAACTGACGATTCATGGGTGGGATGCAATTGAGGATTCTGGGGTACGATCGCGAATGGAAGGCATGGGTTCCTACTGCAAGGACGGAAGGCACCGCTGGGTGACGCCGCAGCTGGGGATTTTGGGATGAGCCGTGAGGGTATGCCGGTATGGTGAATATGGAAAGTATGGCCGTGGTGGTGGCGTGTGGGAGTAGCCACACGAAACCGCCAACTCTGTGAAGCGCCCCAGAGTGATGAGATGCAGGAGGCAACATGCAGCAGCGGAAACTTGGGTAAATTTGGAGGGATGGCGTAGGGGTGAAGGGATGGCGTAGCCGTACGGAAAGCATGGTGGTCTCAGAGTTTCGGCCGAGAAGAGCAAAACTTGGGTAAATTTGGAGAAGTTGTATTGGGCGGGCCTCAATCACAACATGACAAATAATGAAACAGTGTTGCCAATAAAGTGTAGTCACCTTTTACATATACTAGAATCAATACCCGCGGCTACACTGCAGGGAGTATTTGGTTATAGGATAGAAAATTTGGTTACGGTCATGCAAGTTAACCGAAGTCTGATTCGAATTTTACGATTAATAGTTAATCGAGAACAATAAAATGAAGGAATAGAATAGTTGCAGATTTGGTTTTAGATAATCTTTGGTGTTTGGTGTAACTGCACACCAAACTGCAAAACAAAATTCCCATATAATCGCAAAATTAAACTACCCCAAAGCCAAATGGCCTACCCCATTAGGTAACCTAAACCAAAAAGAATGACAAATAGGTTAATTGGTTGAACGCAGTTAACCGCAACATAACCAAAGATCATAATATTCGATTCTCTAGTAATCGCAACAACAGCAATTACAATTGCTAAAATGACAGCAATTCGGTTTTGGATAACCAACCAATTTGGTTTGATTAACATAAAATGAACCGAGGTTCAACCCTATTTGGTTAATGTATAGACATGTCTAGTATCAATCCAATTCAACCGGCGCATCACCTGAAACACATGGATTTATGTGTCATATAATTCGATTTGGGTAGTGCATCACTTGACCTAAGGCATATGAGTTGCATGGTTGAGAGGGTTAAAAACTAACTCACCCCGATTCATGTAGACCCCTAATCATAGTTCATTTTATTGGTCTCCTTTCCTTAAAACTAACGAAAGGAAAGAAAAACAATGATGTACACAATAGATGTCAAACAACATAAAACAAATTAAAAATTGATAAAAAGCTTATTCTACATTTACATGACATAAGTGTAAGAAACAATCATCATGATTTATTAGAACCTTGGTAGGTCCAAACAAACTGGGAACAAAAAAATTATATTTTCTTGTTATCTAGTTGGTCTTTCTCGCTAAATGGGGAGTGAAGCAGCTGTTAATATCTCATATGTCTTTCGACATCTATTATATTATTAACCATTTTTGTAGTCCGTGATGATTTCCAACAATACTTAGTTACCATTCATTGGTAAAATGGGTGAATAAACATATATTGAGTGAACAATGCATAAATAGGAAAGTTACGCCTAACCATCAGGACTCATATAATAAAAACTCTTGGAGAAAACAGGTGAAATTTCAAAAAAAAATCATTGAATAATAACATTCAACTTGTTGTGAGTGAGGAAGAGAGTTAGAAGGTTATCGATCGAGCACAACTTTGACTTGGATCATGAAACATACAATGAATTAACTACTACATAGAGCGATTGCATATCCATATGATAAGCGAATTCAACACTAAAAGTGAACGCATACATATGATTATTATTCATAAGCCTAACATGTACAACACCTCACCTCTAATTCACTAACAAAAAAAAATAATTTTTTTTCATTGTCCATACAACTTAAGACACCACTAATCGTTGTCTCTTGCAAGTCCAATTTATTAAGATAAAATAAAGAACATTCATAATATAATTTGTTGGATCCAAGTTCTATCAACCAGTTAACTCGTTGGATACACAAATCCGATCAAGTAAAGATGGAAGCAAAATGATAGAATTGTAGCAATCACTTATATATGTAGCAAAACTTAACAATTGAACAGAGGAACAAATTGACCAAATCCAAAGCAATATAAAGCACTAAGTTTCATGACCAACAACCACTAATAAGACCACGTTGTAAATCGGAAAAAGAAAGTAAGATGTGCATAGTGAGCAACATATATTAGCATATGAATTTTCCTCATTATTAAATTCATTCAGGTTTCATTTTCTTGAAATCAAATTGAACTGTTTAAGCCTCTTAATAGTTCATTTTTAAGGATATTACTTGTTCAAATTTTTTGGTTTTTATATTCGATTCGATTTAGTTTCACAAATCAATTTCCCATCCTAGTCATACATACAACAACTTTGATCAAATAATAAAGAATTTTTCTTTTAATATATTTGAGTGTATGTGAGGGATGGGGTAAGATGACAAACCCTTTCATCCTCACTAAAATTCAGTTAATTCTTTACTACATTTTTATCAAACCTAAAAAACTTGAATATATCCTCTGTCTGTGGTATCCTATTTGCGATTACTGATTTTCAATGGCTTAACCCAACCACACAAAGAGTTTTCCTGAGAGTAGTTGACACCTGACCTAATTTGTAATAAAAAGAAAATGAATTCATCATCAATGTTTACTTTCCTCATGGCAACAATGAAAAAATAAATTAATTAAGATTCTGGATAATTTGAAGACCAAAATGAAAGATGGCAAAGTGTGCCATACATAGGACTATCAGTTCGGATTCAATTTCTTGAATTTCAACTAAACGAACAGATAAGGTGATCTTATCGTTTTTTGGTTTCGGTCCCAAACCTTTTGTGCTTAGCGTTTTTTGTTTGGTCAAACTGAAAAAGCTAAAAACAATAAAAATAAAATCACAACCAATACACAAATACTCAATATTCAATTAAGCCTTGGGTTTCATTTTCTTGAAATCAAATTGAACCGCTTAAGCCTCGGGTTTCATTTTCTTGAAATCAAATTGAACCGTTTAAACCTCTTAACGATTCAATCTTCCCCTTTGTTATACATACAATATCTTTGACCAAATGATAAAGATTTTTTTTAATATATTTGAGTGTGTGAGGGATGGGGTAAGATGGCAAGTTTTTTCATCTTCACTAAAAGACAAAAAAAATGAAATAGTAACTTTAGGAAAAAAAGTGTAACTAGCTTTTATATATAAGATAATAATAATTGAAATCAAATTGAACCGCTTAAGCCTCGGGTTTCATTTTCTTGAAATCAAATTGAACCGTTTAAACCTCTTAACTATTCAATCTTCCCCTTTGTTATACATACAATATCTTTGACCAAATGATAAAGATTTTTTTAAATATATTTGAGTGTGTGAGGGATGGGGTAAGATGGCAAGTTTTTTCATCTTCACTAAAAGACAAAAATTGAAATACTAACTTTAGGAAAAAAGTGTAGCTAGCTTTTATATATAAGATAATAATTGAAATCAAATTGAACCGCTTAAGCCTCGGGTTTCATTTTCTTGAAATCAAATTGAACCGTTTAAACCTCTTGACGATTCAATCTTCCCCTTTGTTATACATACAATATCTTTGACCAAATGATAAAGATTTTTTTTTAATATATTTGAGTGTGTGAGGGATGGGGTAAGATGGCAAGTTTTTTCATCTTCACTAAAAGACAAAAATTGAAATAGTAACTTTAGGAAAAAAGTGTAGCTAGCTTTTATATATAAGATAAAGATAATAAGATAATTCCTCCCTATAAATATACGGACGGACAAGACTTTCTTCTCTTCTCAACTATCACATACTCTTCCACTAAGGTCCTCATAACATATCCTTCATTTTCTCGTCTTTGCTGCTCTTCCTATGGCAGATTTCGAAGGAGTGAACAGAGACGTGGTTTCCACCACTGCCATTGCTGCGGAAATCGGTCGACAGCTAGCTCCATTACTTCACAGAAAACAGCTGTTACTCCAACAGTATCATAATTCCGCTGCTGTCTTGAATAATGGTCACGGAAAACACCATGTCCGGGCTTTGGCTCGAGTTTCACGTGTTCTTCCCAAACTCCACGTGGTGCAACAGATGATTCTAAATTTGCAGCAAATGGTGCCTCATGAAGTAGGTCTGCTCCAGGTCCAGCTCCCCCGATGTCGAACTTCCTCCCAACAATTGATGGGTCTCTTGGGTGATGATGATGAGTGATACGAGAAGCAAGTCATTGTAACTATCATTGTAACTATTGGGCCTCGATCTGGTCTCGCGTATTCTATTGTTTTTTTTTATAGATAGTCTTTTATTGTTATTTGTCTCTATTATTGTTTCCATTACTTAAAAGTAGGATTTGGATTATTGTTTTATGAGTTTATTATCATTTCCTTGTGAGTTGGGTTTCATGTTTTGGATAGGAAAAAGGAGAGAGAGGCTCATCCTTATAGAGGAAGGATTGGGATTTTGGGGTTTTTCTATCTTATAAATATGTACTCATTTCCTAGTTTAATGTCATATTGAATATTGAAATTCATTAGTAGTTGTAGATTTCTCCAATCTTTCTCCTAAATCTCCTTCGTTCTAGACTTATTATGAATGTTTGAGTTTAGTTGTAATGAAATGATTTCTCCAATCTCATCTATGATTGTAATACAAAAAACAGAGTAAAAGAGATCGACCAGTTAACTTGTGGAGGTCGACCATTTTTGGCCAATTAATAGCGCTACACATAACTCATCTTCAAAAATGTTAACCAGGAACGAACAACAGGTCGACTAAGAAAAGATAATACCATCGACCTTCAGTTCCTAACACTCTACCTTCACAACTTTACACATAACCATATGACACAAACAACCGCAACAAATACGAGGTCGACCATTTTTGGCCAATTAATAGCGCTACACATAACTCATCTTAAAAAATGTAACCAGGAACGAACAACAGGCCGACTAAGAAAAGATAATACCATCGACCTTCACTTCCTAACACTCTACCTTCACAACTTTACACATAACCATATGGCACAAACAACCGCAACAAATACGAGGTCGGCCCAGCCTTTGTAGTTACCATTCGGTCCTTAAACCTGAAAGACGGGTCAGGCTACGAACTGCTGGCACTTAGCAGTTAGCGGGACTCGACAGTATTCAGGGGCTGAGATCAGGTGACTAAGGGGGGTCCCCTTAGTCACATGGCTAAGTGAATCTCCACCCTTGCACCTCATTAAAATCTAAGGGCTCCTATTAATCCAATTTAATGAAGGGCAGTATAGTAATTGCATGTTTATTTTTAACTTTTAATTATAAAAGGAATAAATAAAAAATAACCCAGCCCGTTTCAGTCCCCGTCCTTTTGCGTCGGTCGCCTCCCGCCCGCCTCCGTCTCCGACTAAGGTAATTCCTGGGTCCTGGGCGCCATTATTTCAAGGATCTCCTGGGCGCATTATTCCATCCCAGAGAGAGAGGGTGCCATTATTTCAAGGGTCTCCTGGGGGCCATTATTCCATGAGAGAGAGAGAGAGAGAGAGAGAGAGAGAGAGAGAGAGAGACTTTTTTTGGTCGGACAATTTTTTGATCGGAAATTTTTTCCCGGCGAACATCGTCACCGGAGAAGAATTTCCCGGCGACAGTGCTAATTTTGTGATGTTTGTTGACATATTTTGTAATGTTTGTATGCTTTGTTATTTTGTAATGTTTGTCGGGTTTTTTTGTAATGTTTGTAAACTTTGTTATTTTTGTTAACCATGTTTGTAAACTTTGTCATTTTTGTGCACCATGTTCGTAATGTTTTTTATGTCTAAAAAACACCCGGGTTGACTTTGGGAAGGAGCCCCTCTATATAGGGATGAAGCCTCCAAAGTCAACCCGAGTGTTTTTTCCCGTTCGTATGGATTGTCGGTCTAGTTTGTCATTTTTGTCCACCATGTTCGTACTGTTTGTATGTCTAAAAAACACCCGGGTTGACTTTGGGAAGGAGCCCCTCTATATAGGGATGGAGCCTCAAAAGTCAACCCGGTTGTTTTTTCTTTTTGTATGATTTGTATTGTTTGTCGGTCTAGTTTGTATTGTTTGTACAGTTCATACGTTTGTAATGTTTGTATGTTTTGTCGCTCTAGTTTGTACTGTTCGTATGTTTGTATGGTTTGTACTGATTGTAAATCTGGTTTGTATACTTCGTAATTTTCCATAATACCCAAACTACCCCTGTCATTAATTAAATAGCTCTTCCCACTTTTTAACCATTAGATTGAAGTGTCCAGATCTAAGGGCTGGGAGGAGCTTAGTCAAGTGACTAAGCACCCCCCTTAAGTCACCAGATCCGCTCTCAGTATTCAGCTTCCAACTCCCCGATTGTTTCACCGAAGAACCAACCAACGAATCAAAGCCGTGTGTCTCGTTCTTTTTTCCGGCTACTTCCAGAGTTCCGGTATATCCCCTTCCGGCGTATCTTCCATCCAATTACAAGACGCACAGAAAGCGGAAATCTCGATTCTCGCGGGTTGTCAAACCTTTAAAGTCCCAGTCTCTGCCCGAGTTTGTTCCAAGATCAGTCTTTGGTTCATTGGCTCTCACAGTTCTTCCGAGGTACGTACGGCCATCACTTCCAAATTGATCTGCAGTTCCGATTTCAGTCTTGCTAATCTCAGTTTATGCATTTCGAGTTCCCAATTGATCGTCGCTGTCCGCGATTGTGTCCAATTGGTCGATCGTTTGGAGCGATTGCTTCTGTTGGAAGAAGATTGTGTGTGTTAGGGATTTCATCTCGCGTCATTTCAGAAAAACCCTTTTCCATCGGCTGCGGTTGAACTGTTGAAGTTGACTTCCATATTCGACGACCCTTTACTTATTTCTCCCCCTTTTTCCCTGCAGGCGACTAGGGATTCTGAACCGGCATTGTGCTGTGATAGAAAGCATGGTAATGATCCCGTGCTCAGTTGTGGGAATTTTCATCTGGGCGCGTTTCTGTTTTGCCAGTCTTGAACTGATAGTCAATTCCTTTGCCCCACAGAATTACATTATTGGAGCTTTCAAGCCCGCGTGTAACATATCAATCACATTAAATGACGCCAAGATGCGGAAACAGGTATGAATTCCTTTCTTTGTGCTGCTACTGGAGTTTTGAGATCATATTGTGCATAGATGAGAAAGTACCCATCCAAATGTCAGGCTCCCATATACTTGGGTTGCCTTATGGTCTTTAGGATATTGGGAAGCTTTTCCAATGTGGCATTGATTTGATGCTTCTTATTACCACAGGTTTTTGAATATTGATCATAATGTTAGATTCCTCCTGAACATAGCTGTATCCCCAGATCTCAATCAAAGGCCTTGACTAAGTTGGAGAGGACCTTATCAGCTCATGAACGTGCTTAGTGGTTTCCATATACTTTCTGATTGCACCATGTGATTCTTATCACAAAAGGAAGTTATTCATAGAAATGTTAAGCTCCCACATAATCAAGTTACCTATTGTGGTCTGTAGGATCCGATACAGCTTTTTGTACATAGTACTTTTTGTGCACGAGGAAAGTTTATTATGTAGCCTGGTCTTCGACCATTGTTTTCAGACTGTAACTTCTTATTAATACCCATTATATCAGACTGTTGTATACCACTTATTTTGTGGCAACCTCTGCTGCTCTGATTTATGTATTATCATGGTGCATAGGTTCCTGTGAAGAAGGAGAATGGCCAAACCATTATGATTCCACTTTTTCAGAGCCAAGAAAGTGTTGCTGGCAAGGTGCATGCATCACTGTCTTATCATTATTTTAGTTCTGAGCATTATGTTTTGCATCTTGTGATTGTCCAATGCAAGATTGGTTACCTGAATTCTCAAGAAGCTTTTGGATTTGGGATTGTTTTAGGTTGTGATTGAACCACCTCTGGGGAAGAAGGTCGAACACAATGGTGTTAAGGTTGAGCTTCTTGGTCAGATTGGTGAGTTTGTAACTTAACCACCTTACTTTTCCCCTTACAATTAAAGGTGCCAGTGAATGTGAGATTTGGGCATCTTCATCGGGTTCTATATTCTTTTATCATGCACTCTTCTTGAATTATAAGTTGATAAAACAGAGATTGCTTTTTCATTTTTGTTCTTCTTTGATATTATGATCATGAACAAGATATTCTTAGATTGCTAGATAGTGACCTGTTGTGGACCTGTTCCCCACTAAGGTGTTTGAGCCATGGAGGTCTTGAGCTTAAATTTGGTTTTGATTTTATATCACTTTTTTTATTTTTTTCTTCAAAGAACATAAAAGTATTTTGTATTAGTGCCAAGAACAAATATTGGACTGCTCTCCTTTTGTATAAACTGCTGAATCGGGGCTCTGAGAAAGTACAGGGTGTAATGAGAAGCCAAAATCTCTTGTTGTCTCCAAAGTACTGTGTGTTTCAAATCATTCGTATGCTTGGTTTTGGCATTTCTTTCCTTTACGGGGGTTTGATAGAGCTGGTTATCTAAGGCAAGGCTAGTAAGAAACCAGAGTTATTGGCACGAGGTTGATCTCACCATGATGCAAACATCTATCTCGTCCTAGGTTCAAGACCTTGGAGCTAACAATCAACTATAAAGAGAAAAATAATGAGAACTAGTTAATTTGCTGACGAAAGTCTTTATCACGAAACGGCATTGGATAGAGAAGGCTTTTTTCTGTGTCTTGTCACACTGGGAACTGTGGTTTTCTCAGCAGTATGACTTGTTTTTAATTGTCTGCTAGTGTTCTCTTCTCTTGTCCGGTGGTAACTGTTTTTCTGTTTTTGTTGCTTTGCAGAGTTGTACTTTGACAGAGGCAATTTTTATGACTTTACCTCTCTCGGTGAGTACAATTCTCTTTTTGATATGTTATTCCAAGATTCAGTCTCATTCTTACCTTCTTGTCTCTCCTTTGGAGTTGGTTATCAAAGGCCAATCATTCTGTTTAGTTCAATGAATTTGGCTTAAGCAAACCATTGATGACTTGATTCCTTGCTTTGTGGGCAGTACGTGAACTGGAGGTCCCTGGAGAATTATACGAAAGGAAAACATATCCTTTTGAATTCTCCACAGTAGAAATGCCATACGAGACGTATAATGGGGTGAATGTTAGGCTCAGGTATTTCTTTATTTATTTACTCTGGAGATGAATTTCTTCACTTGCGAATTGGTTAAAAGTTTTAGTTGGATTAGATGCACCTTTGAGAAAGATTGTGTTGAAGGAGGTAGAATACGGCCTTTTGTTATGGTTGCTTCTTTTAGGATACTGAGGCAAACTCACCCAAGATGATTTGGACAGGTGAAATCTAGATATGATTTCTAGGGTTTATAATTTAGATGGCAAGGGAGACCTACTATGAACATGGTACATAATCCATTAGAGTACAGGGTGCCTGTCATACTTCACACGGAGTACTGTGTTTGTTTATGTTCCAAAAAATTAGGTCCTTCTAGGTGATACCTGTTTTATAGTGGCTCAAGTGCTTCGCCAGCATATTATTCAACAACTGGAAGTTTGTTTTTGTTTGCCCACTCAGTTAATGAAGCAGTACTCCTGTTACCACAACAAATATCTGTCATTATGTTCTTATTAGTTGCAAATACTCTATTGGTAAACACATTTGCTTTCTTTTCCCTTTTATATTACAGGTATGTGCTGAAAGTGACTGTAAGTCGTGGTTATGCTGGGAGCATAATTGAATACCAGGAGTTTGTGGTAATATATTTCTTTTCCCTCCCTCAAGCACACTTGTCATTGTTTGACGTTCTTGACTTGTTTTTAGGGAATTCGTGTACCTTTGGTATGGAAATAGGGAGGTATAATTTGGAGAATGTGAGAATTTTGAGGATAGTGTGAGGCTTTGAGGAATCGATTTTAGTAGATGGTTACAGCATAGTTTGAGAAGGAAAAAGCGAGGGGGTAAAGCTTAACTTATAATTTGTTTGAGCAATAATTTCCTGAATAATATTCTTTTTCATTATTAGTTTAGGCAAGAACTAAAATTGAGAAAATGGAGAGTGGAAAAAGAAGTTGAGCAATATTTTTGCCAGGAAATGGGGTCCTGTTGAGGGGGCGTGGAATTGGTTTGCTTTCAACTGGATTCATCTTCTCCTAAACAATGAACTGCTGGGTTCATCTTTGCCTTGTTTTTTGCTCTATGCTATTATTCTGCTTGCGATCAAGTTCACTGATATAGCAAGTTACTGTTCCAGGTACGAAACTATACTCCACCTCCACCTGTTAACAACAGTATCAAGGTTAGTGCTGTATCTAGAAATGCACAGGGAATAGATGTCACTGTTTGTTTCCCAACTTGCCACTATGATGGCTGACTTAAGTTAAACTGGTATTTTACTCTAATACATGGTAGAAGCATAGGGTAGAAATTTAGTGATGATCTGATGATGGTCCAAAGTTCATTTCTTTAATATATATCGTAGTGCATTGCAATTACATCCATGTTGCTCACTTGTGCAGATGGAAGTTGGAATTGAAGATTGTCTACATATTGAGTTTGAGTACAACAAAAGCAAGTAAGTCATCTGATCTTTACACTTGGTTTTGGTCAGTGTTGTTCGTGGTACTCGTGATCCATACTGGGAATTTATTTATGGCCGCCGAGCTTTCCTGTTTCATATAAGATCCAGTATGGTTGTTGAATTATATAATGGCGGTGTCAGCTACTTAAACTCTCATAGCGGTGGTACACTAGAAAGGCACTAGCTTTTTCATAAATGATATTGTGATGATGGGTTTGTGAATACAGCATGCTGTAAACCATATTGGTTTGATAATAATTTTGGGGAATCAACTGGGTTAACCTTTAAGTGGATACACATAGTAGTCCTGTTCAATGATCAATGGGCCTAATTGTTTGTGCAGGTTTCATCTGAAAGACGTGATTATTGGTAAAATCTATTTTCTTCTTGTAAGAATCAAGATAAAAAATATGGATCTTGAGATCCGGCGCAGAGAGTCGACTGGGTCAGGGGCGAATACACATGTTGAGACAGAGACTCTAGCTAAATTCGAGCTGATGGACGGAGCTCCTGTACGGGGTATGTTCAACTTTCTTTTCTAAACCAATTCACGCTTAGTCGAAACAAGATCTTGAGCACCAGGGCAGCAAAATCCGTAGCACTCTTTGAAAAATGTCTACAAACTAAAAAAAAAGTTACAAGGAGTGGAGAAAAAACGAAAAATGAAAACAGATTTACACTGAAAATTGGAAACTGTACGCATAAGTTTTCATTTTATTTTGAAGTTCAGATATAGCTGGATCTGATTTGATGCATTTGGTAATGCATTGTGACTTCTGTCCAGGTGAATCAATTCCAATCAGACTGTTCCTCAGCCCATATGACCTGACACCGACGCACCGCAATATCAATAACAAGTTCAGTGTGAAGTATTATCTAAACCTTGTTCTAGTGGATGAAGAGGACCGTCGCTACTTTAAGCAGCAGGAAATTACAATATACAGGATGCAAGAAGATTCCTGATTCAAGGCAACCATACTTGGGATGATGAAGGTTTTATCTGAATATAGAAAAGATTGACAACCATTTGACAAAATTGTAAAGCTTTTTCTTCAGTTACAGTTGAAGCTAGTGGGGGTCGATGATCCTGTCTCTGCTGGAAGCTACTGGTGTAGTACCTCGTGTTTACGAAATCTAACCTTGTGACGTGGCTGGTGCAAGTTACGCTGGGTGGCAGAAGCTGAGAGTGAGGGATGCCTCATGCTCGTTCCTGTTGCTTCTGCACTGCCATATGCTAACCTTTGTTGCTTGCAGCTGCCTGTAGTTATGCTTTGCTGTTTAGAATGAAATACATGTTGGCTGGAGAGATTGTTACAGCGGGTGATGCGAAAGTGTTTTTAGTAGTTTAGGATGTAGCTGGGATATTTTCTTGTGCTGTGTTTATGGGAAATTAATTATATAAGTTAAGCATTCTGACAAAGGTTAAATTTAGTTGTTGAAACGGCAAGCGGGAACAACATGCTAGTTTTGCATTTGCTGAGTAGATTGTTTCCTAGATTATGCTTTGGGATGTGTTTGGTTTGGTTTTCTTGACTATGTACTTGTGAAGGAATGATAGTTGTATCATGCATGTTATCATGTGAATCCTATTTCGAAAGGAATTTGTTTGGTTTGATGTAATTGTGCAAGAGATTGTGTATAAAATAGGTGTGCAAATGACATATGGGTTAGCCAACCCACCCCTCTATGGTGATTTTCAATACCATATGCTCGGGATTCCATCATTTTGATGCATTTAGCGATTATCTATTGTGGAATTTCACCTTTCGTATTGTTATCGGTGCAACTTGTGTGACTGCCTACCGTGTGATTATCATTCGTGGGTTTGATCGTTGGTGCCAAGTAAACAAAATATCGAGTTTACTGGAAGGTCGAAGCAATACATTTAAGAAACGAAAGATTGTCTGTCTTTTTTTTATGTATAACTTAGGGTAATCTTATTGTCTAGGCCAAATTATTATGCGGTTTGGAGAAGAACGATAAACAGGAGATCAATCCATCCGTATCTTGTTGTCATCTCATCTACACAATGTGTTCGTAATTAACTATTCATACATCAATATAGAGGAGAGGATTTGAAATTGATTCCTCGTAACCCAACCGTTTTTTTTTTTGTTCAGCATTCACAATGAATTTGTGCACAAACTAGAAAGTTAAAAGAACAAAATGTTCATAATAAATTAGGATACTCTTCCTAATTGTGATATTATTAACTTAGGAATTTCGTGCCAGCAATGCGGTTAAAGAGTCTGAATTTGAACATTCTCCTAATGAATTCCCATTTTAGGAATGTTTCTGAACATTAACGTTCCAAGCACCAGCTTGATGCCCTTTCATCATGCATTTGAATCCTCTCCTAACCCAAAGTGTAGTCAATTAAGAAAGAAAATGACAGCTTATGCAGCAGCTGCTTTAATGGCTGGACCCCTGAAAATGAAACTATATATACCTCCTACATCGCCACTCCATCACATATCATTTCATTTCCCATCCACCACCAAACAACAACAATGGCTTCCTCTGCTTCTTCTTCTTCTTCTTGTTCTAAATCCTCTGCATCATGCCTTTCTCTCACTCTGTTTCTTCTGCTCTCATGTTCATTCTCTGCTGCCCTGCGGTACCAACCATCATCCCCTTCTCCACTAAAACTCGTTTCTCCGGCGGCAAAACGAGGACAAGGGCAAGCGGAAAGGATGATTCGCTCCCTGAATTTGTTCCCCAAACACGCAGCCAACGTCGTTTCGAACAACCATTCGGGTCACAGCGACGATCATCATCAGCCGGGAATCAAAGAGAAGCGGTTCAGCTTCAACGTCACCGGCGGCGCAGGCCCGTCAATTCAGCAGTTCGGTCATTACGCCGGCTACTATTCTCTTCCAGACACCAAAGGCGCCAAGTAAGTGGACAGACAGACATGAACATTAATTAACTCCACCAAAATTTTCAATCCTAATCCTCCTTCTGATGACGCATTTTGGTTTGTGCAGGATGTTCTATTTCTTCTTCGAATCCAGGGTGAACAACACCGATGCGCCGGTGGTGATATGGCTGACCGGCGGGCCGGGTTGCGCCAGCGAGCTTGCTCTGTTCTACGAGAACGGTCCGTTCAAAATTACAGAGGACATGGCTCTGCAGTGGAATGATTATGGTTGGGATCAGGCGTCGAACATATTGTACGTCGACCAGCCGACGGGGACCGGTTTCAGCTACACGACCGACGACAGTGACATCAGGCACGACGAGACCGGCGTCAGCAACGATCTGTACAACTTCCTTCAGGAATTTTTCAGAGGACATTCGAAATACGCGGGAAATGATTTCTACATCACCGGAGAATCCTACGCCGGCCATTACATCCCTGCTCTGGCTTCAAGGATTTTCAAGGGGAATCAGAAGAAGGAAGGAGTTCACATCAACATGAAGGTAAGAAATCTTTAATTTAGTCTGGCCGGCTCGATTTCTCGATCAAAATTCAAATGGGTTCTTACTTCTCACCAATGTAGTCAAAATTACGTTTTAAAACATAAAACTTTATGTAACCAAAGCGCTTCTACACAGAATTGAGCTTTTTACGTACAAATGCAGTCGAACCTATGCCTTAAAACTTTAAAAGTTTACATTTTTACGCTTCAGGTTTACTAAAACGCTTGTACGAGGAATCGCGATTTTGACTACATTGCTTCTCACTGCTTGACAGGGATTCGCAATCGGAAACGGCCTCACCGACCCTGCGTACCAATACAGAGCCTACCCTGACTTCGCCCTCGCCGCGAAACTGATCTCCCAATCCGACCGCGACTCCATCGCCAGCGACCTCGTCCCGCCCTGCGAATCCGCCATTGCAGCCTGCAGCCCGCAGAGCGAGGATTCCTGCGATGAAGCCCTCGACACCTGCAACCAAATCTTCCAGTCCATCCTCCAGATCGCCGGCAACATAAACGTAACCCCCAAAAAATAAATAATTAAATCACATTAACAGAGTATCCATTCCTACCTTGAAACCAATTTTTTTTTCCCGTGCAGTACTACGACATCAGGAAACAATGCGAGGGCCAGCTCTGCTACGATTTCTCCCGAATGGAAAACTTCCTGAGCGAGGACACGGTGAAATCGGCGCTGGGAGTGGAAAACGACATCGAATTCGTCTCCTGCAGCAGCGAGGTCTACGACGCGATGATGGGTGACTGGATGCTCGATTTCGAGGTCGGGATCCCGGCGTTGCTGGAGAGCGGGGTGAAAGTGCTGATCTACGCCGGCGAGTACGACCTGATCTGCAACTGGCTGGGGAACTCGAACTGGGTCGACGGGATGAAGTGGTCGGGGCAGAGGAATTTTCAGGCGGCGGCCAGCGTGCCGTTCGTGGTGGCGGGAAATTCGAAATCGGCGGGGGAGGTGAAGAGGTATGGGCCGCTGGGCTTTTTGAAGGTGTACGATGCGGGCCATATGGTGCCCATGGACCAGCCCAAGGCCGCGCTGCAGATGCTGGAAGGGTGGATGCAGGGGAAGCTTTGAGCCTTTTGACCAATCCTTGCAACTAGAAAAGTTCTCTTTCTTTGAGGATGGGATTTGCATATGTGAATTATTGTTAGATTTGTGTTGATATTTCAATCATGATGAAAATTGATGTGATATATAAGCAAATAATTTGAGGTATGTAATCTATACAAGATAACTTGTTTGTGGTTAAATGGGAATTATTTTGCTTTAACTTTCACATTCATGAATTGTCGGGCATCTTACTTATACTTTTCTAAAATATATATTAGCCAGCGAGATTTCGAAGAAGTTAGAATGAGATGGATTTGGTGGTTTAACTTCGAGTCTTAATGATTGGTTGACAAACACAAAGTGTAGAAAGATAGATTGAAGCGGTACGAAAAGGGGGAGTAATAATGTTGCGGTATGGTCGAGTTTGGATCGGTGTCGTATTAAACCACGCGAGTGGAGTGACATAGAAAAAAAAATTCTTTGAATTAGACTTCGAACATGAAAATTAGTTATCCTGAAACAAAGATCAGGAGTCAATGGAGGCGGGATAAGTGAAGTAGGAGGAATTTTTTCTTGATTTAAAGCATGAGGAATTTCGGAATGCAAATAAACTATCAGATTAAAAAACTGTATCGTACCGGTGGTTCGACCGGAAAAATTTCTTATTGGAGACTAAACCGATATGAGAAATTTAGCGGTATGAAACGGTTGAAGCAATATTGAATCATGATTTTATCAAATAATACCATACCGCTGATTTTTCCAATACAACCTCCAGTGCGGTATTTCAATCCTTTCTATCATATCGAACCGTTAAGGACGAAGTTTCAATTTCGCTAGTCTAACACTTGTAGAAAATAGATAATTTTAGTGACCTTAAGGTAAATCACCATAGTTTAGGGTTTGTAGCTGAACGAAACGACTCCGTATAGAAGGGTGGAGCAAATTTGACGCTTCAGTTCCCGCCGTTAGCGGTTACCGGCTTACCGCAGTTGGGAGAGACGCAGAAGAACAATCCCGAGAACCTGAACGAACTGAGTGGAAGCCATGTTTGGTGCCATTGGAGCTCGAGGGTTGAGTTGCTTCAGCTTCAGGCATTTGGTAATGCATTCCAAAACTACGACGCTGAGATTCGCTCTTCAACCGAGCTGGTTCTCGACCACAACGATGAAGAAGCGAGTTGGCACCCACAACGGCAGCTTTCACTGCGACGAAGCCCTCGCTTGCTTCATGATTCGCCTCGCCGATAAGTTCTCCGGCGCCGAAATCGTCCGCACCAGGGACCCTAAGGTAAATAAATAAACTCTCTCAATTCAATTTGTCAATACGGAACTTAGTAATTCGTCGGTTGAAGTTCTTTTGCGCCGTTTTCAATTTGTTGTTCCGATAATTCTCGTCAAGGTGCTGGAGACGCTGGATGCGGTGGTTGATGTTGGAGGTGTGTACGATCCGAGCCGGGATCGGTTTGATCATCACCAGAAGGGATTCGACCAAGTGTTTGGCCATGGGTTTAACACCAAACTCAGCAGCGCTGGCCTCGTCTACAAGGTTTTAGCTTGTAAACCCTGCCTTCGTTAATCCATGAAATGAAGTTGGTAATCTAGATGTGGAACTTAGGGAAGTGCTTGGTTAACCTTTCAGCATTACGGGGCTCACATAATTGCGAAGGAGCTTCAGCTGGATGAAGGTCACTTGGACGTGCATCGGTTGTACCTATCCATTTACAAGAACTTTGTTGAGGTACTGCAAAAGATACAATTTTTACCGTTGTCGACTGACCTATTTAGCTATGAAACTTCTTGTTTCGAGCTGGTGTTGCTTCAAGTTTGATTGAGACTTGGTGGCATGTGGCAGGCAGTTGATGCAGTTGACAATGGAATCAATCAGTTTGACAGTGATAAGCCTCCTAGATATGTCAACAATACAAGCTTATCAAGCCGAGTTTCGAGGCTGAATCCGGAATGGACAGAACCTGATCAGTCTTCTGAGAAAGAGAATGAAGCGTTTGGACGTGCTATGGGGCTCGCTGGTTCTGAATTTTTAGAGGTTTGAGTTTCCCTTGTTCTTTAACTTGTTTCAATTGCCAAGCTAGCAGCTTGGAGAACTTTGCTTTCTTGGGCGAATTTGAGTGACAGCAACAAGTTAGGGAAGCTGATTTAACAATGTTCACGTGTTGAAGAGTATCCGCTTCCATGCAAAGTCTTGGTTACCAGCTAGATCAATTGTGGAGGAGTGTCTTGCTTCAAGATACCAAGTTGATGCCAGCGGAGAAATCATGGTTATGCATAGATCTTGCCCTGTAAGTGAACCTTTTTATACGTTGAAAACTATTGTAGTTGGTTTCAGTGTGAAGTTTCTTTCCAAAGTATCCTTGCTGGTCATACACAGAATGTTCTATCCGACTTTTTGAATGACCATGAATTGTATTACCATCCGAATTTTCAAAGACATTCTTATCAATTCTTGGAAGTTCACTGTGTTTGATTTTGTTGCAGTGGAAGCTCCACATATTTGACCTTGAGAAAGAGCTGGGGGTGATTCCAACCATCAAGTATGTTCTTTACAAGGTATTTGACGCTCTAGTATTTGCATCTCATTTTCTGATTAGTACTCTACTGATACCAGTTCCAAATTCATTAGTTTACCATCGCAAAATCTTCCTATTTCCGTCTTTAGATACGGTGGTCTTATGGCACCAATTTTCTGTTTGCAGGATGATAGGACTCAAAACTGGCGTATACAGGCAGTAGCTGTATCACCTGATGATTTTCGAAGCAGGAAACCGTTACCAGTTAACTGGAGAGGTTTGGAAAATGATAAGCTATTGGAAGTATCAGGGATCCCTGGCTGCGTGTTTGTCCATGCAAGTGGGTTTACTGGTGGAAACCGAAGTTATGAAGGTGCTCTTGAGATGGCAAGAGCTTCTTTAAAGGCTTAAATAACAGGAATTTTGTTGGAAACCATCTGCAGATGATTTGTTGGAGAAAGGTACAATCCTCCAAATGTTGCATCTAGCAAAACAATTCGTTGGTTTGTTCTCACTGAATTGTTTCTCAAAGATCCTCCTATTTCTAACAAGATCTCTCACCTTTTCGTCATTTGTAAAGATGTGGCTTCAAGACCTTGTTGCTTTTTTGAACCTGGTATAGTTGAATGACATGTTTCTTCTTTATGATTTGAACCATGGCTCACGGTACCAACCATGGAATAATTTCACATGAATTCTTCCATCTGGTGCTTCACTTTTCACAAAAGTCAGAGAGGAAATTTGCTCACCAAATTAGTCCTAGCTAATATCTAAAGCATTTTGCATGTTGCCTGAATTCATCTCTACTTTTATGCATTCTCTTTCGAGTGGACTCAGAAGTAGAATGCAATGCGTGAAGAATATTGCCATCCGCAAAATAAAGCCATTGTGTTGTTTGTTAGGCAGGCAGGCAGGCTTGAACTTTTGCTTGGTCTGTCTTTCTTAAATTTCTTTGTCTATAGTGTCGCTGGATTATCAAGCTTTACCCTATCAGCTAACATGTTATATTCCTAGTCAGGTAACAACACTAGTTCCTTTAATTATTTACCTGAAATCTAGAGGGACGAAGAATAGTCAGACGTTGCATTGTCATTTACAGAAGATACCAATCTTAGGATACACACCAGACCAGTAATGTCTCCAATCTGTTAACCTGAATTAACATTCCGTTGCTGGGGGGCAAAACTTCTGCTTGTCATGAAGCACCATTATGAAAAAAATTACAATGCTTACTCATTCTTCTTCAGCTTCAGCCGGCAACCCCTCTTTGAACCATGTATAGAGACCGCCTTCTAAGTGGAAGACATTCTTGTAACCGTTGAGGACTAACAGGTATGCAGCTATCAGTGATCTGCAGGAATAAGCAGAACCATTGATACCCTTACTCTGAAGAAGCTAACATGCATGATTTACCCAGATGCCTCGATGATTAATGATTATATTTCAGCCCGTCATTCTGATTCCCATTCATTCTATTAAACTTTAATCACGCTGATGGTGATCGATTGGGTGTAGATGAAGTTACCTAGCTAGTCATCCTAAATCTGATTCTACTATTGTATTGCCGTGAATCAAGCACTAGATATATCATATACAAGTGCAATTTCTGCACTTTGGAATCTGGAGGAGTTGGAATTACCTCGACTGTTGACCTTGAGGAAGATTTTGTGATGGTTTCATTGTACCTCCTGCTGAGCAAGCCACTATTATCTTTGCATCTTTTCCAAGTTTGGAATCGACAGCTGATAGGAATATAAGCAGATAAGTATCAGCTAGCAATGCTAAATGCACAATATGGAACATCAGGCAATGTAAAACCATGGTCGTTTCTACTGAAACATACTCTGAATAAACTCAGGGTTTTCTTCTGTGCCGGAGAATATGCCAAAAAATGCAAAAGCAGCACGCCTGGCAATGTCCCAGGCCGTCCACTCCTTTATAAGCCTGTATATTTGGACATTGATAGCACCTGGTGCATGACCCTTGAAAATCCACACAACAGAAGAACAGATGGGCTTCAGTCTTTGTAAGTACTCTTCATCCCTTCCCTGGATTCTCTTTCTAACTGAAACCTATGTTCAATGGGTTGAACTCTTGTAAGATACAAGCTCTAACAGACTTACCTCTTTGAATTCAGCTTCTGGTCGCACGTCGAGGATCACAAAGTTGTTTTCTTTCTGAAGTCGAAGAGCTTCCTTCACCTCCACACTCCTCACCTTCTTCTGCAGCAATAACTCTCTCTTCACCTTCCACTCTTCTTCAGCTGGGTCACTCAGCAAGAGACAAGGTAAACTGTAAGATATTGTTCATAGCGACCACTAGTGACAAATGCGGCAGTAGGACAGTCTTATTAAACAGAATCCAGGATAGAGCCATAGTACCTGGTGATTTTGCAGGCTTAGTTGCTGCACATAGGATCTTAATGCCACCTGGAACAGCCTTGTGAGAGTTTGGCTGTCTCCTCTTCAGTGTCCCATATGATCTGACAGTGAAGAAGGATGGACTATGTGCTCGAGCACCTGTCTGTGATGGATGAATATTAGGAGAAGAAGCAGAAGAAGAGGGGGAGCTGATGGAAGGAAGCCCAGCAGCTGCCATACTGATATGGTTAAATGAGAATGGGTTTGTGATCGAATCCTTCCTTTTACGAAATGGCTATGTGAAGGAAGGCAAGCGGGAGCCAATAGCAGATGTGGCAGTATGGATATTTTCTCTCTCTAAAAAATCTGTTCTTGTGGTTCATATTGGAGAAGACCTGTTGATATTCGGATTAGGGTATCCTTTTCTGCCTTTATCAAACAGCAGCATCAAAATCATTGTTTTTCTCTAAGCCACCTGGTGACAATATGTGATATAATTTTTTTTTCTTTGCCAATAAAAACTAGATCAAAATTCAACTTAATTGTTTGTTAGTATCTTAATCATCTGAAACACGTATCGTCTTTGTATGTTTAGTTCAATATCATGTTCGTTTTCGTGATAAACTACTCAACACATTGATTAAATTCTGCATCTAAATTAAAAGGGGTATTGGGTTCATCATTTTGAGTTGATCAGGGAGCCGAATATCAGTAGTCTCTTTCTGGTCCTTTTACAAACATATTTTATCAAACTGTGCAACCCGTGGCATATAACCTACTCATCAAGATACTAACAGCCCTGTTTTCATGTGCAGTGCCAGTGTATCCAAAGCAACGTAGATCTCATCTTTCCTCTCATGAGAAACATCAGAAGCAAGAAACCGGTGGATTTCGTCCCTCTCCTCGATCCAACTACACCCCGGAACCTTCTGCAACCCTCTTTCCTTCATCGAATTCCTCGTACTATCCAAATCCGACCATCTTTTCCCATAAGCATACAGATTGGCCAACATCACGTAGTTCCCACTCTCATCTGGTTCTACTTCGAACAGCTTCCCTGCAGCGATTTCTCCCATCTCCACGTCGCCATGGACCACACACCCTCCAAGCAAAGCGCCCCACAGTACCGAATCAGGCATCATAGGCATCCCCTGTATCATCTCATAGGCTTCTGCCAGCTTCCCTGAACGGCTCAAGAGATCAACCATTGCTGTGAAGTGTTTTAATGTGGGCTTCATGTCGTAATCGTCCATCAAGTCGAACAGCAAGCGACCCATCTCCACGTTCCCAGCATGAACACAAGAACACAGAGCAGAGAGAAAGGTGACGTCGTCAGGTGTGCATCCAGTTGCTAGAATACTCTGGAACAGATCGATTCCTTGTTCTCCATATCCGTGCATGGCGTATGCAGTCAGCATTGCGTTGTGGGATACCAAATTGGGGTTTGATATCCGATTGTAAGCCATCTCTGCATGCTTGATACTACCACATTTTGCATACATGTCCACGAGAGCTGCTCCTATGTGAAGATCAGAGTCGTAGCCTCTTCTAATGGAGTGGGAATGACATTGTTTCCCTCGCTCTAATGTGGCTGATTTCGAGCAATGGCCGAGAATTATTCCCATTGTATAAGCATCTGGGGTTGCGTTCTGATTTTCAGACAAAAACAACTGCATTGCTGAATCCAGGTTGCCATTTTGTAAGTGGCATTCCAGAATGCCATTCCAAGTGTATGAATTTGGTTCATGACCATCTTCTTTCATCTGCTGAAGCAAAGCTTGGACCTTTCCAGTGTCGTTTAACCGAGTATATCCAAAGATCAAGGAATTCCACGTCGTGATATCCTTCTGCATCACCTCATCAAAGGCCAACTGAGCAGCGGCTATATCTTCACACTTGGAGTACAGTTCCACAAGGGCTGCTCCCACAAATGCATTGCTTTGCAAGCCTCTGGCAGTAGCAATGGAGTGTATCTCCTTACCCTTTCTCAAAGAAGCCATCGCAGCACAACCAGTTAAAGCACTGCCCAAGGTAAAAGAATCTGGTTCGATTCGTTCCATGGTCACCAGATCTTTGAACAGGCTCAAGGCTTCGGAATATAGGGAGTTATCTACATATCCTGCAATCATGGAGTTCCATGAAATTAAACTTCTTTGGATCCCCATAAGCTCCATTTGATCAAAGAGTTGTCTTGCCATGGATATATCGCCAGTCTCGCAGTATCCGGCAATCATCGTGTTATAGGAAACTCTACTTTTCACTCCGAACTTGGAGAAGATTGTTTGTGCGCTTCTCACGTCACTGCATCTCCGGTATACATTAACCAATCCATTGACAACATAATTGTTGGTCATGAAACCATGCCTCATGATATAGCCATGAAGTTCTTTGCCAAGTTCATGCCTTTCCAATCTAGCACAAGCTGGAAGAACACTTGCCATTGTTCTTGAATTTGGTTGAAGACCCTCTGCTAACATTTGAGATAGCAAATCTATGGCTTCCTCGTCATAACCATTCTGTGCAAACCCACCAATCACTGCGCTCCAAGAAACCATATCAGGCTTCAAATCGTCGGTAGTCCCCATCTTTTCTAAAAATTCCAGTGCTTTATGAACCATTCCATTAGCAGCAGAAGCAGTGATGACAGAGTTCCACGAAATATTATCTGGGTTTGGCATCAATTCCAGAACTTTAACAGCATCCTCCAAACTACCGCACTTACCATACATGTCTATCAAAGCATTCCCCACAGAGACATTCATATCAAACCCAAACTTAATCGCCATTCCATGCAGCTGCCAACCAAATTCCAGCATTTGAAGCCCGCTGCAAACCTTCAGAACCGACGAGAACACAAAAAAATCCAGCGCAACATCTTCAAGCAGCAATTCCAAAAAGTACCAAATGGATTCCTGAAACAGCCCATGATCCGAATGCACGCCAATGATAGCCGTCCAAGCGCGCAAGCTCCTCAGCGGCATTTCGTCAAACAGTTGTTTCGCATCCTGCAAACAACTGCACCTCCCATACATTTGGAGCAGCTTGGTGTTCACGAACTCGTGACCTCCGAACCCAGATTTGATGGCGTGGGCGTGAACAAGTTTCCCCGTGACAGCGGAAGAGCAAGAACTCAAACGTGAGAAATCGAAGTAAATCGACTGTTTTTTACCATCATCATCATCATCTTCATGAAGACTTTGTGATGGCTTCACTTTACCTTCTGGAGATGTTGCAGCAGGCATAGTTGCTGCTGCTGCTGCACATTGTATCTTAAGCCTTACCGGGACCGTTCTGTGAGAGTTGGACAATCTTCCCCTCTTGAGTTTTCCATAAGGATAAGCAGTAGAAGTATCCATGGAAGAAGAAGAATGTGAAGGGGTAGAAGAACTGATTGAAGGAAGTGCAGTAGCCATTGCTGTGAAGTGGGTTTGGTGACCCTCTCTACAACCAAGCCAGGATTTCTGGGAAGAAGGTAAAAGGAAGAAATGTGATTATGGGGTTTTTTTCCCCCTTCCATTTCTGAACTTGTGGTTCATATCGGAAAGACCTGCTAATGTTCGGATTAGGATACACATATAGTTACAGTGATATTTCCAATACCTATAAAATATAGACATTTGAGAAATGCACCAAAATCTGTGATAAATAGCTTTTAAAATCAATGAAAAATAGAATTCTTCAAAATTGGCTAAAGTCTGTGAAGGATAGCCTTTAAAATAAATGAAAAATAGCACTCACAGAAATCGGCCAAAATCTGTGATAGATAGCCTTCAATAATGATGACATTCAAAAAATTTGCCATAATCTGTGATGAATAGCATTCAAAATCGATGAAAAATAGCATTTCAAAAATTTGGCCAAAATCTATGATAAATAGCCTTCAAAATATATGAATAATAGCATTTAAAAAAATTAGTCAAAATCTATGATGGATAGCCTTCAAAATCGGTGAATAATAACATTCAAAAAACTTGACCAAAATATGAATGATGAATAATAGTACTCAATAAAATCAACTGAAATTTGTGATTGATAGCCTTCAAAATCGATGAAAAATAGCATTCCTAGAAATTGGCCAAAAATCTGTAATGGATAGCCTGCAATATTTTGGTGAATAATAACATTCAAAACATTTTGCCAAAATTTGTGATGGATAGTCTTCGAAATCGGTGAAAAATAGCATTCACAAAAATCGGTCAAAATTTGTAATGGATAGATTTCAAAATCGATAATAATAGTATTCCCAAAAATTGGCCAAAACCTATAGTCAATAGCCTTCGAAGTCGGTGAATAATTGGGTTCAAAAGAATCGGCTAAAATATAATACGGACAACTTTTAAAACCGGTGAAAAATAACATTTTCAAAAATAAGTCAAAATCTATGATGAATAGCTTTCAAAATCAATGAATAATAGCATTCTCAAAAATCGGCCAAAATCTGTAATGAATAGTCTTCAAAATCGGTGAATAATAGTATTCAAAAGAATCGACCAAAATCTGGATGTATAGCCTTCAAAACCGGTGAAAAATAGCATTCTAAAAAATCGGCAAATCTGTGATTGATAGGGTTCAAATTGGTGAAAAATAGAATTCCCAAAAATCAGCCAAAATTTGTGATGGATAGCGTTCAAAATTGGTGAAATATAACATTCCCAAAAATTGGACAAAATTTGTGATGGATATAGCCTTCAATACCGATGAATAATACCATTTAAAAGAATCAACCAAAATCTGTGATGGATAGCCTTCAAAACCGAAGAAAAATAGAATCTCAAACAATCGACCAAAATCCGTGATGGATAGCCTTTAAAATCGGTGAAAAATAACATTCCCAAAAATTACCTAAAATATGTGTTGGTACCCCTTTGGAATATGCCAAAATTGTACCCGAAAAATCCGTCCAAATTGGTGCTTAATAGACTTAATCAACAATGAAGAATAACCTCACGTCGAATCCATGATTTGCATACTTCAAAATCCAAGGAAAATTGACTTTCGAAAAATCGCCCGAAATCTATGATGGTAACCCTTTGGAATCAGCCAAAAATGGACTCGAAAAAAATCTGGCCAAATCGGTACTTAATAGACTTAACTAACAATGAAGAATAGCATTAGACTGAATACGTAATCTGTAGCCTTCAAAATTAAAGAAAAATGATATTTCAAAAAAATCACCCAAAATTACCAAAGCCTTCCAAATTTGTTTTTTTGCCCAAATCGGCGATAAATAGACTTCATCATCAGTGTAAATTAGCCTCACGCTGAATTCGTGATCTGTAAACTTTAAAATCCAAGAAAAATTACATAAAAAAAACCGCCAAAATATGTGATGGTAGTAGCCCTTTGGAATCTACCAAAAATAGACCTGAAAAAAATCCTCACAAATAAGTGCTTAATAGAATTAATCAACAGGAAAGAATAGTCTCATGCCGAATTTGTGATTTGTAGCTTTCCAAACCAAAGGAAAATGGCAAAACCAGCCACTATTTCTATCACTTGCTACGAAGTAAACGTATGCACATTTGTATAACTAATTACCACAGTTACTCATCTACCATGCAAAACTGTCTCAACTTTCATCTCAGACCGGTAGAAGCACAGACGGGATCGAATCGACCAACTTGTCTCTCAATCCGACCACTGTGTTCTTCAATATCCCACACGAACTCAATTCGTCAGGGCCTAATTCCTTTTCCACGAGAGCACGATGCTGCCCTTCCAAATATCGTCGCAGACTGGCTTCGGCCAAGTCGATTACGCTGATGGACGTGTTGGTGTGCATGAACTTGGTGACGAGGAATCCTGCCAAGACGTGCTGATCGGCCTTCACGAGCTCCGATAGAAAGCTGGGGAACAAAAGCCTTGCAAAGAGGAACGAGGACGTGTCCTTCTCTGCCAGCTTCGACAACTGGGATTCCTGACATTGACGGGAGAAGTTCCCGACCAAATAGCAGAGGTAAGAGAAAGTAGTGCCGTATGAGTTCTGGGTGAAAATGGCAGATACTACGATGCCGGAGGATAGTATGAGCGTCAAGAGCTCATGGTCCGCGGCACTTGTGTCCTGGTTCCACCCTTGTTTTTTAAGCTTCTCATCGACCACATCCAAACGCTGAAACCACAGAGCTTCATACGGCAGAAGCAGCACGAGTTTCAGAGCCACAAAGGAGTCGACTATGCTCTCACTCAAAGTCCTGGCATCATTTTCATCGATCAATTTTCCTTTGGGTTTCGACAGTGATTGGTCAACCAGTGCAAGGACTTTGTCGACCTGAGATAGCTCGATCATCTTTCTGAAGAGCTGCATCCAACACGCATGCAAAGGATGCAGATGTTGATGACCACCACCAACGACCTTTACCTTCTCTTTTGGGATATTAGTTTCATCTGTTTCCTGGAAGCTTTCCCATCCTTCGTTCCAATCGTCATTGCTCCAGTCGTTTCCTGCTACTTCAGCAGCCTCTACAGATGAATCACCTGGTTCACTTACAGTAGTTGCAAAAAGCCCCTCCCACTCTTCCAGAACAGCACACAACACATCCAAATGATGATCCGTAGAGGAGAGCTCACACAGTTTTGAGAAGCAAGAGAAGGCTGTGTCGGTGTTGGAAAGATCTTCAGGGGAGATTTCTGTGTTGATAGAGATGGCTGTAACGAGCTGGGATGATTTCAAGGCGACCAGGGTGCTTGTAAACCTGTTGGAATTGTCCGCGCAGTCAAGCTTCAATCCGACGCTTCCTGCAGAGTCATTCTTTGTAGAGAGAAACTCTTGCCAACCTTCCCATGGCAAGATATTGGACTGCAGCTCAGCAGAGAACCCCTTAATATGACTTCTGTCTGCAATGAACTGCATAATCTCCAAGACATAGACTCGGATGTTGTTCGGTAGCTGCAAATCATCACAGAATTGGGCCAATCTTTCCCAAACCACGCGCCTAACGTGCTGCTGCAGATCCTCAACTTTGTTACCTTCTATCTTACTCAGCGAAGATAGAAGGTTATACAGATCCTTGCTTCCACGTGTTCCTTCATTGATCAAGTCCCTTAATACTGAGTCCAGCATGCTTGTATAGAGCTGAGAAATATTAGTTTCTGCAGTTGAACTGACAGCTGCACTATGTGATGTCATCTCTGAGAACATATCCGACACAGGTCCAAAACTGCAACCAGAAAATACCATCGCTCTGCAGAAGGCCTTGGCCTCAACAATGCAATCACCAATTAAACCATGATTTACATAGCCTATGATGGTCCCCCAGGCCTGACTTGGCGATACATTATCATCCGACACAAATCTCACAAATAACTCCACACAATTTCTTAGGCACACAGGATCAAGAGAACTCAATTTTTCCATTGAACTCCCGCGTGATATTATTTCGATCATTGCTTCGGACAACCTGAACCAGAAGTTTAAGAGGTCGATCAGGCACTCCTGCCACATTGAGTTATCAGGTATACACCCAAAAGCACCAGGTAGAATTAGAATCATAGAGAAGCACCGCTTCAGGACATCCATAGCATCTGTTGTCACCAAATGGCTAATAAATTGTCCACAATAACCAAACGTTCCCTCTACTTGACCAATGAACTCCTGAAACTTTTCAGAGCTTCCGACATTAAATTCTGTCTTGGCTCTACTTTCCAACTCTGTAAACAATTTCTGAATATATTGTTTGTATACATCCTGCCACACAATCATGCCTTGTGGTACTGGAGCAGAATGGATAGCGACCAGATTCTTCACCATTTCTGCCAAGGCTTCTAAGCTACGTTCATCATTGATGTTAGCGAACACTTCATCCCGGAAATACTGCAAATTCAAACCTCCTAATCCAGCAATATTTTTGAAGTCTAGCTTCTGGATAAAAGAAACTCTTTGACACTCTTGCCCAATGACCTTGTAACACTCAGCCAACTGGAAGTTGGATAAAGGTGATGGGAATGGTGATGGTGCTTCGGCTTTCCCCAGATGAAAGTAGCAGTCAGATAGGAGGGCATATATGAAGGACACACGATTCTTGTTATGACCATCAATTGCAGGGTAAACAACTGATGAAACAGTTTTGATGGTTTCATCAGTAGAAATAATAATTTCACCTTTAAATTCTGAAATTTCAATCACAATATCATCATTTGTCCAAGCCTCAGAAGCAAGAATGCAACTGAGATAATACCGAAGCACCTAAAGAAAGAACATAAGTGTACAGCATTTTCAGAAACTGGAGGCTAACAAATGGATTGCTGAATTGGAGGACAGATAGAGGAAGGAACTTCATGTGTACCTCATTACGATTCAACCCATACGTGTCCGCCAACTCTAATACATCCTTGATAATGTGCTTCCTTTCTAGCCTCACTGATTCAATCAGACCAAAAACAGAATGGCGAATGTAACTCAAGTCGGCAGAGAGAAACCGAGCAGTATCAACACCAGGAATGACTTGCTCCAGCACTCTGGACTTTTCTGCTATTCGCTTCTTTTCTTCTAATTTGAGCTTCCATTCCCTCCAGAAAGTGGGCTGGACTTTGTCCATCTTGTTTATTTCATCTGAAATAGAAAGGAAATCTATCAGGGGGAAAAGCACATTAAACACTCATGTTCCATGCAATAGTTGCATAACAATAATGTATCCAATAAATTTCCAAGTAAGATGAGAGATTTCTAAAGTCAATCACCCAAACTCAGTGGTGCATGCTTCTCTTTGAACTTTGTCAGAAGCAGTTCTCTCCTCCGAGAAGGATCCTTGCACTCAACTCCAAAACTGTGCAATGCGCTGTATGTCATCCCAACGTTCATGATGCTATGCATTTCATAGTAATTCTCCCTGAGCCGAAGCTGCTCTTCTATTACTACGACCCCACTGAAGGCGTCCACAAGATTCAACAAGAAAGAACAGCCCATCACGTCTTCCTCTTCTGTGACAGGTGATTCTATAATAGACTTTGCCACAGAGGCAATAACACTATCTCTGGGAGAAAATCCATGTCTTCCCAACCAGGACAGAACGGTTACTAATGCTTGGGATCTTATGCTTACAAACTGCTTTCCAGGAGAAAATCCAGAAGTAGAGTTCTTAGAGTATTCAGATTTGCAACTCAATTCAAGCAACCGCGGAAGTTGAGAAGCGGCAAAAGCCAACAGTCTCCCATTGTCCTTCAAGAAATACTCCAATTCTACTGCTTCTTCAGCAAGGCAGTGTCTAGCAACGGAAAGAAGTATGTTTGCTGTATTCCTCAAATGGGCCTCTTGATCGCCACTGCTTACATCTTCAGTAAGTTCAGAGAAACCTCCGAGATGATGGACAGTATCTGGAGAACCAAATAAAGGCTGTCTATTCGATGAACCTTGACTTGAAACACCAAAAGAATTAGACGAGTTTAGCAAAGCCTCACAATGCCCTTGCATATCAAGGTCCTTCCAAGCATGAAGAAGCTCCATTATAGATTCCTCATCACAATGACTCAAAGCAAAACCTATCAGCTGCTTTCTGGAGCTTATTTCCATATTTTCAAGCACAGGACCCCTTGCTATAGTAGCACACAAGTCCCAAACAGGTCCATGTCCTTTTCTACACAAAACAAGGCAGAGGTCAAATGCCAATTGGAGGTCATCAGCCACAGCAGCTTCTCTAGCGATTGCTTCCTCCACTGCTGATATGTCATATGGCGAGCTTAATCCCAGAAGTTTGGCAACCTCTATCACTTCATCAACATGTATGTATGCTCCATTTTGACCAGCAATAATCATTTTGATGATCTCCATTGGGTCTTTTATTTGCCTGTATTGCTCAGGTAAAAGAGTAACTCCAAGGTTTGGCAGTTTAACAGTGAGTGCAAGTATTATGTCAGCCTCTGCTTGGACATTCCTACTGCCAGGAAATAGACTGAGGCAATCCTTGGCCTGCTTTATCTGAAAAAGGTAACAGCAGAAAAAACTGAGCATTCCCTGACAGATTCGGACAAAACTAAATGAAATGACTGACTATATAATTATCTAGCCTGAAACAGTTTGAATGAATGGAATAATGAAACTCTGAACTTCTAATGGAATCTAAAAACTCATATGCTGGAATTCCGAACACAATAGCAAAGCATATACCAAAGGAATTATTGCTATGTCACTAAGATCTATACATAAGACATCAGAGAATCGCATACTTCAGATGAAGACAAGCTTGGAGCCAAGCACAAGTACTCCCACGCAGATTGAATAACAAGATATTCGGCTTTCTCTGATGCCAAGGACACTGAACTTGTTCCCTTCAGATAGTTTCTAGCGAGAGAAAATTTCCCATCTTTCAACAAGCCTCTGAAGAATTCCATTAACATATACTCCGAGTCAAGAAAAGGAAAAGCCTTCTCTTGTAAATTTTGCAAATCGCGCCACATGTTTGCCCATTCATTATCTGTATGGCTTGGCCAGAGAGCAAAATTTGAGAGAACGCAGCGTATAATTTTTTTTACCTCTTTTTCATCTACGTGAGCCTCAAGGAAAAAGCTCATTTGCTTTGGGTCCTGAAATTAGAACAAGTACCATCAGTTCAGTAATTAACAAATAGATGGGGGGAAACAGATAGCACATCCTGGCAGTAAGAGTTGCACTTTGGAGGTAAGTCACTACTTTCCCAAGCTAACTGACCAAGAATGGCTTCAGGTTTTAAACCAGGTGACAGGGCGTAGAACGAATGACTATACTTCGTCCTCCAAAAAGAGCTACCTAATGCAGCTTCATGCTTAAAAAATAAAAACTAATCTGGGGAGTAGGAAATGGTAGTGTGCACAGCCCTATTGGAATTTCCTTTTCTATTCTCGTAGCTGGCACTGTTCATTATTTGTTTGCAAGTTAATAGGCACTAGTTATTGACTAAGACACCTGTCATGACTCATGATCCAAGAAGCTTATGTTCTATAATTTATTAAAAAGCAAATTACAGAACAGGTACTTTGACAATTCCTAGAATCATGAAATGCTATGTCACAACTGCTACTTAAACATCAACAATTATCACCCAAAACAACTAATCAACAAATGAAATCAGAAATAATGGTTTCTAAAGATGGTTGCAACATGCTAACGCAAATTTAAGTAGCCTGGGACAACAAGGAATTCTTGGTGTACAGGTTCAACATTTTATGCATTTTCAAAATGTCTGCGGGAATTGCAAACAAAATAAAAATTATCATTTAATCAAAGATGCTTGCTACAAAAGTCACTATACTTCAAGCATGAAGCAAATTAACTCTTCATAGGAGAAGAGAGAGTCAAAATAAGGGATACTTTTGTGACCCTCGGCAGAACTTGGTGAACTATACAAACCAAGAAGTTATTGTGTAACAGGATCTACTATTCTTGGCTCGCCACTAGTACCACCTTTAACATACTGGGACAAGGGGAATCCAGTTACTTAACTGGCTTACACCACCAAATAAGTCATCTACCAAGATGTTAATTCCCTGTTAATCACAAGACTACTAAACAATATTATCCTCAACAACAAATTACACCAACTTAATTTATCCACTTCAACCTATGAGGGTTATACCATCCACACCACACCAAAAGGCAGATACAAAATATTACTCCTTCCTAGTTCCTACCAGTCAAACTTATAGCTATTAGAGAGACAAACAAACCTGGTAAAATGATAAAAGCCTCCCAATTTCAATATGACCTTCTGCAAGTTTGAGTCTCTTCTCCAGGGTTCCGCTCAGTGCTCTGACTTCTGTAAGGGATTCCCTTGAGTCAGGAAACAGTTGAAAGCAGTGGATAGCCCATGATGGACAATTCTACCAAGTAGGTTCAATTACCAAAAGACGTGTGGAACTGTATCCATAAGACAGAAGTTTGGTTTGGAACTTTGGATTTAGGAGACAAAAGGTAGCCAGAGAACTCATACCATGGAAAGAAGGTTACGACAAGGTTAAGTCCCACAAATTGTAGCAATATGGGGCCTTCACTTATTAATTTTAAGTGACAATGGGAGGAATCAATCATCTTCTTTTCTACTTACTCTACAAAACTTGGTCAGTATCCTAATGTCAGAGATGGAATACATATAACAAAAGACTAACCTTGCTTCTGCGGAAGCTTTGACAATATAGCACTCATGGTACTCCATCTGTCTGTAACAGTGCACAAGTATATGCACTGAAGAGCACATTCTATGGCTTCAGTATCATCTTTGAAGAAACCAGCATTTCCCAACTCCTTGCACCCTTCTTCAATCACCTTCAGGCATATGTCCAATTTATTCTCCACAGCCATCTCTTTAAGCCACCTTATCAAGAAAGACGTATTCTCCTCATGTAAGGAAGACCGGTGGTCTGTAAGCTGATCCATAGTGGCAGAGCTAACAGCAGAGGTTTTACTCAACATAAAAGGAATTCCTTTGTCATTTAACCTTTTGACCACATTTTCAACTTTGACGTTCTTTAGCATCATTCTAAATTTCTCGTAATCAGACAATTCTTCCCATGCAACAAGACTCATATCGAAGCACATATCACTATCACTGTCATCAGAATAAATAAGCTGACATAAGTAAGAAATATCCTGATGAAACTGCTCTAACTCAGTGACACCCTTTCGACATGCAAAGTCAAGCAGGCAAAGGCAATTCTCCAACTGACCAGTATAGTAATCAATATCTCTTGCTCTCTTTTTGTACCATATAGAGAGTTCTGCAGTAGATGGCCAAAGATGTCCATTGCAGCGCTGTACAATAGATTCAGTTCTGATCTGGATTCCCATCTCATGGCTATCAGATAATTGATTGATAAATCGTACCATCACCTCACATTCAACCCAGTCTTCTTCCCTGAGAGCTATGCTGATAAGAGGAGACTTCCCAGGAAGAAGTTGTCCATATGTTTGAACAGGAGTAGTCTCAGGAATTGCAGCTAGTACTTGTAACATAAACGGATACAGGGAATAGGGATGCCGTTTGAAGAGGAGATTGAGAGCCCCAATTTTTCCACTTTCAGCCAGGATTACAGCTACTTCCTCAAGAGGGGTGACACGAAATTTGCAGTACTCCTGCACAGAGAACCTGCATATGATTATGTAATTATACAGTCAGAGAATAATAGTGAGGCACCAGGTAAAATAATGCTTAGGTTAACCAGCCTTTAGTAGTAAGCATAATACAGAGGACAGCTATAAATGCAGGAAAATTTACATTTCTTCAAACAGAAACATTGGTTTTACTTGCACAAACAAATATACTAAAATATGAGAATTTACCAACAGAATACGTTTGAATCTAGAAAGTGGCCACCAAGAAGTTAAAACATAAACAGCCTAGCTAAAGGAAAACAGAAAATCCATTTGAATGGGTAACCCAATAAGATTTCATACAAAAAATCAATTAAGACCATGTGCACTTGCCAGTGGACCATTAGTTCAAATGCAGAGTGCTTTTCCAGAAATGTCATTCCTTTTTAGTAGTCAGGTAATATGACATCATCAAGCAACAGAAAGAAGATCCGGATAATGTAATACCTGCCCATGTTTATGCCAAGAAACGTCTCCAACCTGTCTCTGGATTGCAGTAACTGAAGCCTGGCGATTCGAAAATCCCATAAGTGGCTATCATAATTTTCTTCTTCAGAAAAACGAAACTGATTAGATACACCAATACCGTGTGCAAGAAGAGCTTTCATATCATCCTCTGTTGGTCCTATTCTTTCCCTACATTCAGAAAGAACAAAACTACTGTCCTTGATTCTAGTCAAATACATATTTACATCTTTGATTCGTTTGGGAGATTGCAGCCACTGTGATTTGAATACTTCATCTTTCTGTAATCCATAACGATTGGCAAAATCCAATGCTGACTGGTATTTACCATTTCCAATTAAGATACTGTACATTTCATGAACAGATTTCTGAGAAAGTGACATCAAACTCCAAGACATCCGGGAAACATCAAATTGATCAAAACTGTCTTCTGCTTTTTCCTCCATGCCTTGTGAGTCACTTAATTGTCCAATGTGGTCAGATGGAATTGTTCTGTGATCAGAGGATTTGCTCTCTAAAAGAAATATCGACCCCTGGATTTCCTGTGCTCTGTCCACCATGGGCATGGAGTATGCCAGATCATGTTCTAGGACTTTTGTGCCACTAAGCATATCAAGCATCATAACAATTCCGCCCCTGTTAATAACAGTCATGATGTGATTTGACCACCAAGTAAAATCTAAGATGTCATTCAAGTAAGCATTCTGTTCATTTAATAGGTTATTAGCAGCAGATGGAGTTGATCCCTCCACGTTGTCGAAGCTGGAAAGTGCCCAGCTTTCTTTATCCATCCTAAAAACATGCAAGTGTCCTGTTCCATCCAGAGTAGAGACAAATTGGCTTTCTGGAGATATTAGTACTTTAGGATATGCCAGACACTTAACGGCATCTTGCAGTCTGTAATACTGGCCTTCAAACTGAAGAGTAGACAACTGTTCAAGATTCAAGTTCTGACATCGACGCCAAAGGGAAAGGTGGCAGCCTGATAGAAAGGGCGCAATATCAGTGCAGAGAACTATAACTGAGTTTAGTCCCGGAAAATATATGGTGCATAAAAATCACATATTTTCACTCATAATCAAAATTTCTTTGGAGCAATCAATGTTGGCAATAAATATCCTTTAAGGTTAAGCTCGATGATGCGAAAAGCAAGAGGATTTCTAAGTTTATACAAAATTACATCACTTGAGAACAATAAAATTTTACAATTATAAGTAACTTCATGCCAACTCTTTAGCATAAACTCATTCATTTCATTCCACTCACAGAAGCCTGCCAGCTCATTTCTTAATTCACCAGAAATATAAGTCAACACTAGTAAAATACGTCATAAACGGAAAGAATGCTTACCAGGCTTTCGACCAGAAGTTACAGAGTCACTGCCAATGCCACCAACCACAAGAAGCAGAGAATTCTCTGGGGCATACTGAAAGCAGAAAACATCCTTAGGGAACTGTGGTTTAGCTGCTGAACTGCTATTTGACACACAGCCACTGCTTGGCTCTCGACCGACATCAACATGATGAAGAAGGCCATCTGACGTAACAACTACGAAACTACATCTGCATGTTTTCCCATCATATAAATCCGACATCTAACCTCTATTAATTTTGTGCAAACAGTTTGAAAAGAAAATTATGTAACCTGAACGGCAAAGTATTTATAGAGATTGCAGAAAGGATTGGCCCTACAAGCACATCCAGAGATACGTGCAAGAAACACTTACACACAAGATCCAAGACCATCACCACAATCCTGGGGAATCAGACCAATTATAGGCGAAGAGATTTTGAGTTGCCTCTTAGTAAATTGTGCTATCTGTACACCACTTGCTTTGATGAAATACATAGTGTCCATGTTGTCAACAACACCAAGTACATTGTGTGATTCTGACCAGGTTCCACAAGTATATAAACAAGAACTGCCACCTGGTGTATCCAAAACAAACCAATAAACACCTCAAGCCTCTGAAGGCACAAGAATTATGCAATGATCTCTTATCACGAATCATAAAGGAGAACAGCCGAACAAGGTTTGTTTCTCTTTCATAAAGAGTCTATTCTTCTACTGATTATCTAAGGCATTATCTCATGAAAATTTAAAACTAAGTCTTACCGTTAAAAATACCAGATGGCTCTTGGTAATCATCCTCCTTTTGCAAGATTGTTATCTGACTCCCAGTAGCAACAGCAACATGCTCACCCCTTGGGGAGATAAACAGAGAGGCAGGCTTCTTAACATTTGCTTGATTGCTCTGACCACTCCACTTCTCTTTGAGTTGGCTTATACCTGTTTGCATGATGAAAAGGGAAGGAAAAATAACATGTGATTAAATCATTTCTGAAACCCATAAACCCAAGTCAGAAAGAGTTTCAACAAAGGAGAGAATAACAAATAAAGACAGGAAGAAAGAACAGTTGCGAGTCGCATATCAGGAATGCAGACAGCTGATAAACTGAAGACAGGAAGAAATAACAGTTGCGAGTCGCATATCAGGAATGCAGACAGCTGATAAACTGAGAAACAATGAGTATCCCAGCAATATAAGATAAAGCGACCGAAATGAGCTCTTAACTAGTGCCTCTTTTCACTAGAAGCATGGTGATCTAATGCTCAAAACAGACTATTCCTACCAGTCAAATTGGATACTATACAGAAGCAAAATCAACTCTACATTCTTGCTGAACTATATCTTTTAATCTCTAATGATCAGTCATAAATTGCCCCCCGAATCCTACATGAGCGTGGGAATAAGTTTGGAACTCAGATCAATTGCTTAATTCTCAACTCATGCCAAGAACTAACAATGATGTAGCCAAAAAAGGATCTTGACTTAAATTGACCGCCGCTATCCACTGCCGAGAAGGAAGTTCTGGTTCTAGCAAATAGAAGGCATACCTCGAATTGAAAGAAACGAGAGGAAACCGCCGTTCCCGCCATCATTACTCTGAAGCAACACGAAATAGCGGGGGGAAATAATAATGAGAAGACGCAAAATTATCGTCGGAATTAGGAATGGATTTCTCGTCCAGAAATCAAACAGCGGGAGAATTGAGAAGGAGACATAGAGATCGATCTAAGACGGCAATACCTTGGGAGGGAGAGGAGGATAATGGGAAGAATATGGACCGGAGGCGTGACGTCGTTCCTCGTAGAGCACATCTCCGACGCTCCGTTCCTCCATTTTGCTTAAATTCCCGACTCTTTTCTCACGGACGCTGGAGACGTTCCGATGATTGGCATTCGCCGCCGGAGGAGAGACGAAGAAGAAGAACGACGATCAGCTACAAGAGAAACCCAACCCGAGTCGAAATTGGTTACCGTGTGTGAATCAAAGACAGAAAGGGAAGTTTATATGGGCTTCCAGACATATGATCCATATAACTCAGCTAGGCCCAATCCAGGTGTTGTATCTATTCCAAGCCTAGAAAGGGCTTTCTGGGCTCAGAGATTGAAACGGATCCATAAAGCTTTCTGAAAAAACATTCTAGCTTCAACCCTGCCCTTGGGCAGGTGATGTTCTATTCTTTTTCCTATTTAGGTGTTTTTTTTTATTCTATAGGTGTTTGCAACTTTAATTTACCGATATATAGCAAAACTTCAAATTCCTCTTAATAGTAATTTTCATTATAGTTTTCACTTTGAGTCTACATAATATTACATTATCATAGTTTAAGTTTTGTACAATACCAAGTAAGAGTAGTATGTGGGCATCACTTTACTTGTTTCATAAACTTCTAGTCATTTCATCTTTCGTTGTTCGTCTTTGTCATGTCGGTGGTTTGTCGGCTGAAGAACCGAGTTCAACCGGTACTGAACACAAAATCGGTTGTAATATCACCGGTATGAAGTGGTAGTCAAAATCGATAAGTATCGGCCAAAAATGGAACCTCAGTGATCCAACCGTTATGTCCAGTTTTCTTCCCCTACACAAAATGAAATTGTTTGGTTAATTTAATTAACAAAAAATTCTATTTACATATGAGAATTTGTCATTATGGTTGTAATGTATTTTTTTAAATATGGATGTTGATATTATTTGTTGTTTTCAAATACACATGTTTTTATATTGATATTAAATATTATATTCAAATATGAGTATTTTTTTTTTGTTTATGATGTTGTATTTTTATTTAAATATAGATGTAAATTGTAGGGAGATTGTCGATATATATGCATAATTCATTTACTTTTATAGTTTCCTACTTTTCTGCATATTTTTTTAAATGTGTCATAAACCGATTATAACTTAATCGGACCATTTCACTTGCTAAACCGACAAATAGGGCTGGGCATGCGGGCGGATCATCCGCGGGTTTGGGCCGACCCACCCGCATTTGACCCGAATTTCGTTAAGTGGGTGACGGGTTGCGCTGGGAGCCATCCGCCGGGTGGTGGGTGGGTTGTGGGTGAGTGTGCGGGTGACCCGCTCAACCCAACAGCAAAAAAATCAAAGTCGTTGGCGCTAGAGAGAGGAGAGTGGAGACGTTAGATATAAACTCAGACTGCTCCTGGAGTTTGAACCTCAAAGCCAACCTTCCAAATAGAGATCCCCTCTTCTTCCCTTTACTTTTTCCTCTAATTCTTGTGCCTAGATCACCGTTCTTTCCTTTGTGGAATTATTTTCCTTAGTTCCTTGCACCTAATAATCGTCTCAATCTGTAGAAAACTCTTTCATAATAGAATTTTTGTCCAATTTAATAACTAATTCGACATTTTTTGCCCTATTTCAACTTCTGGTTTCCCTCGATGATTCTCTTCACCTATTATCATGTCAAGTTGACTTCTTTATATTATATGCATTGTGATGTGGGTGAACCCACAAACCCACCCGCATCATCCACCATCCGCCCGACCCAACCCGAGACTAAATGTGGGTGGGTGGTGGGTTAAAAATTATCAATCCGTTTAAGCGCGAGTGGGTGCATTTTATGGTCAAAATCCACCCGACCCACCCAATGCCCACCCCTACCGACAAATAGTATAAACTTGTTTGTTTCTAGCACCGATTTATCCTTTGTATATAAATATTTTAAGTCGGAAAAAAAATAATTGACGAGACTATGGATATACGTTGAACTATCTGCGTAACTTTTTTTTTTAGTTGTGGAAGGAGTGGGAATTAAACTATCATAGTGCCAGTTTTGTTTTTGTTTTTGTTTTTTGACAACATCATAGTGTCTGTAACACCTAGGCAAATCTCAGATCGACAAAACACGGGAGAGATTCATGGTTCATAAGTAAAAAATCGACATTAACTGACAAGACGCTTTTTGGGGTGAAATGGAGGCGTTCTTGTGAGAACTTTGAAGTTAAACGTGCCCAGTGTGGAGTACAACAAGGATGGGTAACCTTATGGAAAGTCACCCTCAATTGCACCCCAAGTCGAAATCCGTGCAGGTGTAAAGGCCCAAAGCAAACAGTATCTTGTCGGGAAAATGTTCGGGATGTTACCGTGTCAGTATAAGTCGTCCTTATTATTATTTTTTTCTTTCGGCAATAATTCTTAACTTGTGAACTATAATTATTAATTAACCCTTTTGGCATATCGCTTTTGGCCAAGGTTGTCAACCCACGGGTTGACCCACGGGTCGACCCAATTTGACCCTAACCCGGTGAGAAAAACGGGCCGCACGCACCCGCCGGGCCGACCGCTATAAGGTACGGGTTGGAGGTCAAATTGTGTCATTTTTTTCTTTAGTTTGCGAAATGCGCCTATTTTCCAATTTTTCTTTTCGCCTAACTCAATCTTTGGAATACTAAGTTGAACATTTGAATATTTATGTTATATAAGTGTGTATGAATTTTCACTATATGTTGGATCTAAGTACGATATGTTATTTTGGTGTAATATTATATGTTATAACTCATATGTTAGATAAGATTTGATATAATTTATGAGGATAAGTACAATATAATAACTCTTTCTATATTTCCGAGCCAAACTGGACTAAAACGGTTGACCCATTAACCCTTGACCCACTAGCTCGACCAGATCCGAGTCAACCCACGGGTTGACAACTTGCTTTTGGTCTTTGGTTCTTTCTAATCTTTCGTTCATTTTATCTTTCTTTGGTTCACACAATGTCCAACCACGATCACAATGTACCAACATAAGTGTTACTTGCATCTTATGTATGAGGGCACTCTTTGTCTTGGTCACTCTTCTCCAACCAATTACTTGCAAACTCCGAATTTTTCGAATTAAACGGTTCATGACATCTTGAACGTTTCAACTGCAAATAGTAGCTAGCGGATAATCTCTTTGGTCGATTTACCATACAGTTGTTTTTGCATATTTACCTTGCAATTTCAAAGTTGACTTGGTCTAATTTCTTAGTTTAATCTTCTGTGAGTAGCTAAACCATGTATCAAAATCTATGCCCCCACTATGATAATTTAAGGAAATGCAACCATATACATGCTCATTAATTAGGTTACATAACATAATTTAAAATGTGACAAGTTGCAATCAAAGGAAAAAAGACAAATATTGTCTTTATTCGTTGGTGTTACCAAGTCACATAACGAGTCTCAAGATACTCTTACAATTTTTACTTTTATTATTCTATAGTAACTTAGTAAGCCGCCCATATGCGTAGGAATATATATTAATTGCATGAAATTATACTATACGTTACACACATCGTTTTCTTTCTTTCGATGAGTTAATAACTTGGAAATTAATTATAATCTGGCCGGTAGAAGAACCTTAAGTCCACCATACCAAGACAAAAATATACTTTTTTCTCGATTAGACAGTTAATCTGGTCTGAATTTTCCAACCACACCAATTATATATACATACATTGTAAATTTGTAACCCATACAATAGTTTTAATTTTACATTAATGAAATTAAAATAAATTAAAATTTTATCTCACTAATTGTTTGTTTCCCCTTTCTGTCGAGTCCCTAAATCATTGAAGTGTTTTCTTTACTCACAACTTAGGGGTCGTTTGGAAAATATGAGTTTAAATCTATAGATTGTCAACAATCTAAAGATTCTAACTCTCCAGATTGTTGAAAACAGATTTTAAAATGTTTATTGTTTGGTAACTGTGATTGTTAACAATCAAGTAAAATAAAAAAAATTATTTTATATTAAATAACATGTTTATCCTTAATAAAAAAAATTAGAGTGGTTCGAGAAATATAAAAAAAACTTTGTTGATAAATATATTTCATGTGATAAATAAATAAAAGAAAGAGAAAAATTAGGAGAGAAAAAATCTCACGAATCAATATATAGAATCTCTCTGATTAGGAGAGATTTGATATCCGCGGATTTTAGAGATTTGAAATCTCTAAAGCTAGAATCCACAATACAAAAAGTAACAAAAAAACATAACTTTCTACAAAATCTACGGATTCAATGAATCCATGTCCTGAATCCTGTTCTCCAAACGACCCCTTAGATAGTTTGGATTGCGCTTATGTTCTAGAAATGTTTAAAAGACATGAAAACAGGACTACCGATTTCCTAGCTAATAGAGCTCATTCCGCTAGCATAGGTTTCCATGCTCAAATACTTCAGATCTTGGTCTTATTTTTTGGATCTTGTATGATACTTTGACCATCCTCCAGTCTCGTTTAATCTAAGTGTCAGGCAGGAAGTTAGGAACGTCATTTTAGAGTCTCATTTTCTATTAAAAAAAACAAGGATTTGGCCTAATGGTAATGTTACTAAACCCAGAACATGAAGGTACCAGGTTCGAATTCGTTAAGTAGTACCTTAATGACAATAAAATGAAACCTCTATCACCTTTATAAAAAAAAACTATAGCTATTGTGCCATAACTCTACATGTTATTAGTGGTTGATAGGTTTGGAGCTTCTTATTTCACTCTTTTGATGTTGGAGGAACTACTTTATAGACCGAATTTAAGAAAGTAGAAAAATTTACTAGATTAGTAAAAGTGAACAAGAAAATTAGGAGCTAGGGACCATCAGAAATAATTAAGTAAAACATGAAAGGACAATCCTTTCAATTTTTACTTTTTGAACGAGAATCTTTTAATCTCATTAAACTTTATAATGTCTTGTTCATAATATTAAACGAAAAGAGAAGACATGCACTAGCTACTTTATCTAGATCATATCCGAGACCAACCCTTTTTCACCTTGCATGTTATTAACATGTGAGTTATAGTACTCTATTAAAATATTTTACAACGATGTTTTTAGATATAAGTTGAATTTGCATTATAATATCGAAGTTACTAGTTCAATATGTTTGTACCATAAAAAGAATTGGTTTTTTTACAAGAAAAAAAAGAATTCGTAAGAAAAATGAATTGGTACAAACTAGATTTGTACTCGACGTTAGCGGTACAAATTTTGTTCGTACGATAAAAGAATTTCGTATGAAGACATATATGTACATTCTAAATCCGAACCCACAACATTTAAACGTACAAATTCAGTCTGTAGTATAACAAAAAAATTTTCATAAAAAAAAAAGCACCGATGCTTATCATCGTAGCAGCGCGGAGCTCACACTCTCAATTGTAACATATCACTTTATTGATTTTCGTAATAATAATAATAATGAGAAGAGTTAAATATGTGGGACCCATTATTGTAAAATATAATTCTCAAATGACTCCTATATTCCAATCATTTCAGACCATAATATTTTTTTAATCCCTTTGAGGTGGTCTCTCAAACACAGCTTCAATAAATTATACCTAAAAACTATTGCAGCTGGTATCACGTTGTGCCCTAAAATACATCCAAAAACAACCTTATCAAAAGGAAAATACGAATCCTTCTTTTTTGGGTGCTATTTATAGGCCTCTCATCGACCCACAAACCCTTCATTATCCCTCCCATCATCACTCTCAGCCGACCAGCAAAAAAACACAGAAATGGCCCAGAAAACTCGCCGGAGAAAGTAGACATGGCGTGATATTGGTCCGGCTCATCTCCCTCCTTCCTTCCCTCCCTGTCCGCCGGCCGGCATGGCTGCAGAGGAAAACGTACCAGCGGAGCCGAGCCGAATCAATATCACTCTTGTATGCTTTTCTCCATTACCATATCTACTTCTTCACAGCTGATTCTACGTATATAATCATCGTATGATCTTCTCTTTCGTATGTATCTCTTCAGAGGGTAGTTCCATTAGTACGATATTATCCGTGTTGGGTTTGAATTTGCACGGATTTTATTTCTGGGGTCCTTCTCAAAGGGCTTCGTAATAGTGAAGTTTGGCAGCTAGACACTTATATATATTTCTGATGTGGTACTTTGGTTTGTCCCATAGCTTGCGGCGCGGTATCTCATATGAAGCAGGGGGTTTCGGCCTTTTAAGGATGCAGGTAAAACCGTACTTGCAGATCGATGTTGTATCTCGAAAATCGGTGGGAGCACGTATTTCATACTGAAAACCGCAGTTTAACTTAAATCTTATCGTTTGATACTGTTAAAATCATCATCATCTATCGTTTTGAAATATAAGGTATGTGAATATCGTTTTTTCGATCGGACCATCGGTACGGTATGCGGCTGTGGTTGGCAGGCAGGTGGGCTGGAGGCGCTGTAGGAGATTCTCAGAATGTTGGTGGTGTGAAGAATAAGATATGCTCATTTTGTTGGCTTTCGGCTTTTCTGTAGGACGGCGACTAGGACCATATAAAACCAACAACAGAAGGAAAAAAAAGGACGACTTGGTCAATTTCTTTCTCTTTCGGTCCTATCCATCACCTTTTTTTAGTTTCTTAATTAAAATAAGACTTCACTTTATCCACACTTGAGTTAAATTAATTGTATAATAATTAGCTTGCGGCAAGTGGGCTCAAATTGTTAATTCTCCATAATTTTACACATTGATTTCTGCTTTAGTTTAGGTTTAGTGGACGCGGGGTCATACGGTATCTTATTGGTGTATATATCACTCAATTTATCAATACGATCTCACCGATTATCGTTTGTATTATAATGAACAAAATAAAGTAGATTTATCGGATAATCATTTGCGATTTGCTTGTCTGTTAGACATTTTTATCAAATTTGCTACCGCTACGTGTGTAACTCATGAATTGATCGAATGACTATTAAAAGGAACAAGAGGCTTGGTTAACCAAAGAGAAAAAATGTGTCGTAGGTTTTTGCACTGGTTTCCTTGATCTCGAGTATCGGCGTATGAGAGAATATAAGAGTTTCTTTTGACCAACCACGAGTTTTTGTGTAAGCAGAATGGTGTACTTTTGGGTGTGGTTTCTTAGTATTACTGTAGCGTCGGAGCCACGTTAAGTCCAGGAGAGGCTATAGCCCCACTCAACTTTCAAATGTACATAAGTTTACATGAAAAATTCATAACAAGTTCTATAAATGAACTAGTTTGGTAAGTCACTAGCATCACTTCCTAATGACCATGGTTCAAAATTCTCAAAGTGTAGATTTTTAGCCTCCTGTTCAGATTTCTAGCTCCGTCATTGGTTATCGTTTGCAATTTTTGTGTAAACATATCACTAGTAGTGATTTATGATTTTAGCTGGAAAAAATTGTATTCATAAAACAAAAGAGAACAAACTTATAAGTGAATATGTATAAATTAATTGCAATTCTAGACTATATCATCATATTTAGATCATCATCAATGATTAAAATATGAATTTAAGTTACCATGTGTATCATATTGTATAACCCGAAATCAGTAACATGTCATAGTCTGATAGATGTGCACTTGCATATCATTTGGTATAATGAACTCCATCAATTCTTTAGGAGTGGATATGGAATGAATTTTCATTTTTTGTGTGTTTGGAATGCAAAAGGAGCCAGCAACATTCATTTGAGAACCAGATTTACTATCAGAAATCCCATTGCTCGGATTCCGAGTCTTAATCCAACTCTGTTTTCGAACAAAGGGCATCGCTGATAACAAGTCGGCACTCATTGTAGAGCTCGAAAGCAGTAACCGTGTCATAAAAGTTAGCACGTTGTCTACTCTTTAGTCAGCAACAACCCAACCAGCTAGCTATAAATCGTGGACGAAGAAGAAGAAGCTGTAAGTTCAGAAAGCGACGTCGATCTTCGCTGCTGCGTACTACAGGGTTGGAACTTGGAAGAATCTAATCTGTGAAAACCACCCTTTTTAGTACCCCGTGCTCGATCTGTGCAATCCGATTGCAGCACTAGACCTGCATAAGATCGTCGTATGAAACTGACTGTCTAGTGGCAGATACAACATGGCATCAGCAGAATCAGAAGCAAACACCATCCATAGACACTAAGGAGCTCCCACAAGAGGCACAAACGTCAGCTAAGGACTATGACTGAGAGACACAGTCCCTATACCATATGCCTTCACATGAATAATGACCAACAAATCATAACATTCACCATGACAAGATGCTAGCAATTTCATAACACTAGCCTAAAAACTTTCCTGACAAACCATAGCAGTAGTGGTCTAGTGGAGTGTAATCCAGAACTTCAAACACTTCTAGTGAAGAGAAGTGGAATACTACTGCATCTTTGTGGCATTGCATTCCAACATGTGCTGCAAAAGAAGCTGTGTTCTAACTGTGTAAACACTAACCAAGCACACACCCTTGACAAATAGACTGCAAAACTATTAAGCCTATAAGTGACTAGTTAGAATAACACATATGCGACAGACCAGCAATAATCACTTATTCCTATCAGCATAAAGTCAGATCAGAAGTCGAATTTAACTGATACTGAAATGATAACAGCTCTGAAACTTGTGAAGACCAAGGACCCTGGATTTTAGCTAAGCCAAAAGAGCATCTTGTCATGTTACTGAAAAGATAGACAAGGGGCAGACAATGGCGAGGTGCTAACTAGCAGAAACACATCTTCAAGTTCAAGGAGCAATAAAACAGCATGTCCAATAGACATTCTACCTATGCAATCAGAAAAAGATTGAATTTCTGGATAATTCTTAATAAAGAAGGGTTAGCATCAACAGAGTAGCACAAGAACAAGATCCATAGGCAGGCAACTCATAGTAGTATACATAACTCATTCTTCATGCACTCTCTGAGTTATGTGCTTGCTTGAATAAGTATATCTTCCCTGAGATTACCTCCTAGTCGTAAATATCAATACATAGAAAAACGTTTATCGCAATGGCAAAGGAAGGAACAACAAATCCTCCAGAACTTTATCAGAACTCTAGATCATTATTCAAAGCGAAAACTTTCCAACTCTCTCAACAGAAAAGGTATGACGTCTACATCCACCGGCACTGGAAGACACATTATCGAGTTTATCGACCTAGTGAACGCATCCATTAGGGAAATCGCATAATACTCGAAGCGAGGCTGTCGTTTAGCCGAGTCCTACAGAGACGTTTGGATGATTTTAGCGGAATTCATCGTTACTTAATTGACGACTGCAGGAACAGTAGTAAGAGGTCGAGCGGGATTAGTAAGTGTAGTAAGCACTAGTCACCTGCCAAAATCATCCTGTCACTCAACGCTTGCCACGATGCCCGCTACCTGACCTCGCACCAGGATAGCGAGCAAATTGCAACCTTAATTGGAGTGAATCATGATCGTGCTCGTCAAACATATAACCTGCAAAAAGCGAGCTCGACTATTTACGCACGCAGGATGACCCCTGACGGTTTCGAGCGACGTAAGAGTTCATTTCACCGCAAAATACAGACACTTAAGAACATACTGCACTGAACGTACTGCACCGAACATTAAACCAGTTCGCACACGCGCAAGAATTGAGGAGCCAACCATTTGTTCCTTCCCACAAGCGAAAGGATATTAAAACATTTTGGGGATAAGATGACCAGTTCCTTTGGTGTTGCAGAAACGTTCACTCTCAGTTGAGTTTGCAAACGGACAACCAGATAAAGCCCCATTTAGCAAGATAATCTATCATTGTAATCAATTGGGCACTCAGGTCTTGGTATTTTAAGCATAACGGAATCTCCACTTCTGAAGCAGGAATCAAATCTAAATGGTACCACTTGAATCCACAAGGACACAAATGAAAATGGGGCAACTATTAAGAGGGAAAACATCACAAATGCGGACGACTTTGATGCTAGCATAACGTATGACAAGGATGCTTTACCTTGCAAGGCATCCAGAGCGGTGGCAGCATGGGCAGGACTCATAAAGTCAACAAAGCAGAGGATCAATGGATCTCCCCCAGGCTGCACAGTATCAAAATCACAAATCAACTTATGTACCAGTTCCAAGACCAAGGATAAACAATTCATAGACTATCATGATGATGAGAATGAAAACATACGCGTCTTGACTCCTTGCTTACTAGTCGAACTTCTTTGTAACCAACAAACGGCCGAAATATATCTGTCACCTTAGATCAAGGAATTGTGCAATAAAAATATATCATTTGTAATAAAACCTTGCAATAAAAATCACACATCGAAGTGAAAAGGATACGAGAAACTTCACGCCTTGTACAATCGGAGGGCAAACCCTCCACAAACAGTGTACTGCTAGCATCAGGAGGGAGTGAAAGATCACTCCTTCCACCACCAAATCCAAGGTTTCTGTCATTCATTGAAGCACCCCCGGGCTCCATGCTTCCCATTCCTGCACCCATGGGTCTAGCAGATTGTCCATTACCACCATACGATGGAGCTTGCTGCAAAGAAGAAGAAAAAATGAAGCATTCTGAACTCAGTTGAAGTGCCAAGTGGGATAGCAAAACATTCCAGCCCATATCGATAAACATTTAAGCAAAACATTTCATTACCACACTGCGTAGGTAACGATCATAAGATGATCCAAGGGCATCTGTATCTCTAATTACTCGAACACCACCACCACCTCCGCCTCTTTCATCTTCACGCCCATAGTAATTGGAGAGTTCACGCCCACCAGGAACATCTACAAAGATCATGTAGCTCGATATTAACACCAACTCAAGAGCATCCAATGATAATATTAGCTCAAACAAAAGCCATTGAAGCATCTTTGTCTGCCGGCAATGTCAGAGGGCATAGAATTGAAGCAATATGCATCTTTCACAACAGAATTCAAACAAAACCCAAATACGCACAAACCCAGATCGATAATGGCTTCGGAAGGGGGAGGCAACCCTAATCTCAAACCAAAGGGAACCCAAAAAGCAGCAGGCAAATAAGAGCTGGAAATTCCGAGATAGCTCAAGGAGAGAGAGAGAGGGAGCGGAAGGAGAAAGGAATTGAATTTACCATATTCGCCGGTACGTGGGCGTTTCCCGACGAAAGAAGACATCGGGGGCTGCTGCTGCTGCTGGTACTGCTGTTGCTGTTGATGTTGCGGTTGCTGCGACAACGACGGCTGAGGAGGCTGCCGCGGGTCGGCGTATCTCCAGTAAGCGTCGGACATTGCTTCGGAAACGAGAGGAAAACGGAGGCAGTCGTTAATTTCCGGTAACCGTTAGAGACAGAGAAAGGAGGGAACACAGAAACGGTTTTTGTTCTTGTAAGGATGAAGGGGGAAAGCCGGCGAGTTTTCCCTCAACCGCTTGTTCGGGAATCCGCCGGCGGGAGTGGGTTAACTACTAATCGACGCCGACAACCGTCTGGCCCAAGAATATTAACATTAGGCCCATAGCACCATGACTAGGCTTATTATGGATGTGTCTCGGCCTGTCGGCCCATCCATCTGTTTACTACCCAGCCCAAGAATAAATGGTAACTCACATAACTCCAAATCTTGCATTAAATTGAAGCATTAATACCAACATAACTCAATATTTTAACAAGCATCCAATGATCCATTTCTATACCTTCGCAATTTTTTGTTTTGAGTAATGAGTAGACACAATAAAATTAAAGAATTTACAATGTTTATAAGCACCAACGCTTTCAAGTATAACCTCGATTTAAAGGTTCGAAAAACTCACCCGATAAAATGGAAAGGTTAAAATTTCTCATACTTTGATTAAGGAAAACAAGCCAATAGATTACCTAGGCTAGCTAGTCAGGCATTAGAGGCCAGTTCATGTATCTTGGTTACCATCCTTTGACGTTTAAAATCAAGATTTTCAAACACGGGATTGTATATAGGATATAATGGGCGTCACAATTTCGTTTAATATAAGTATCCAACAAGAACATGTTTTAGCATTTCATTTTAAGAAAATCTAATCCTATTTAGTTAAGAAATTGACTATTTGATCCAAAGTGGTCTTCTACCTAGTAGAAAGTTAGCAGGTTGGCTTTTTGGTCATGAGGTCTAATTTTGCTAGGGTTAGGCATATGATTCGTTGAGTAAGCTCCCGTCTTACCTGTCTCGTCATTCACATAGTTCCAGTCGATTCTTTTTAATTAGATACGTAAATTTATTTATGTCCAAAGTCCAAACATATAGCATATTCTTCTTATTCAAAGGTTAATAATTTGATCCATTGAAACAATAAATGATGCGGTAACTCCAAAGTGGTCGCCTACCTAGTAGAAAGTTATCAGTTTGGCTTTTTGATCACGAGGTCTAATTTTGCTAGGGTTAGGGAGATGGTTCGTTGAGTAAGCCGCCTCGTCATATTCGCATAGTTTTATTCAATTCGTTTTAATCAAGTACGTAAATCTATTTATATCCGAACAGATAGCATATTGTTCTCATTCAAAGGTTAATAATCTCAATTACTAATCAATCAATTTTCTCACGCAGTCTTATAATTTTCCCTATATAAAAAACGATGCACATTTCCTCCTCCGAGAAACAGAGTCCTAAAACAGAGTCCAGAAACAGAGAGATCCAGAGGCCAAAGCGAAGCTGCAGAGTAGCAGCAGAGCAGGCAAATGGAGATCGACGCTTCCATCTACGTCTCCATTTCCCTCATCTTCCTCGCCGCAGTAGCTTTCCAATTCCATCGCGGCGCCAACAACACATCTCCCGCCAAAAACAGCCTCCAACTGCCACCAAGCCCTCCCAACCGCCGCGCCCTCCCTTTCCTCGGCCACTTGCACCTCCTAAGCAAACCCGTCCACCGTTCTCTACACAATCTCTCCCACAATGGCGCCGGCGCCGTGAAATTCCCAATCATGTGGATCCAGTTCGGCTCCCGCCCCGCCGTCGTCGTGTCGTCCTCTGCCGCCGCCGAAGAATGCTTCACCGGCAAAAATGACGTTGCTCTGGCCAACCGTCCCCTGCTCATGGTTGGGAAGCACATAGGCTACAACCAAACCACCATGGTCCAAGCGCCCTACGGCGACCACTGGCGACACCTCCGCCGCGTCGGCGCCGTCGAGATCCTCTCCTCCGGCCGGCTCAACGAATTGGCCGGCATCCGGAGGGACGAAATCAGGAACCTCATCCTCCGCCTGGCGGATCACAACGACAATGCTTGTAAGAAAGTCGAGGTCAGGACGATGTTTCACGACCTGATGTTCAACATCGTGATGACGATGATCGCCGGGAAAAGGTACGATGGACCGGCGTCCGGCGGCCAGGAGCAATTTAAGGAGATAATGGTGGAGGTTCTGGCCTGTGCTGGGGCTTCTAGCAATGCCGATTTCCTGCCGGTCTTGAATTGGCTTGATGGTGGAAGGTACGAGAGGAAGCTGGCCGGACTTTCCAAGAGACTAGATGAGTTTATGCAGAGGCTGATTGATGAACATCGAGTGTCCAATAATGGCGGCAAAACAATGATTGATCATCTCCTCTCGTTGCAGCACGTCGAACCGGAGCAATACTCCGACCAGATCATCAAAGGCCTCATTCAGGTCAGCTGTGTAGTCAATCGACCTCGTTCGTGTAAATTTATACTAACGGTTAGATTAATTTCGTTTCACTGTGGAAATGAAACAGAATGTCTTCTTAGGGGCGATTGACACATCGACGGTGACATTAGAATGGGCGATGTCGAACCTGCTCAACCATCCGGAGATAATGAAGAAAGCGAGGGACGAGATTGATACCCAGGTCGGGGAAGGTCGAATGGTGGAAGAACATGACCTCCCTAAGTTGCAGTACCTGCAGAACACAATCTCCGAAACCTTCCGATTATACCCACCAGGACCGCTTCTGATTCCTCGCACCTCGTCTCGAGATTTCACCCTTGGTGGCTACCACGTGCCGCGGAACACAATGCTGCTGGTGAATGCTTGGGCCATTCACAGGGATCCTGAGGTCTGGGACGACGCAACGAGTTTCAAGCCGGAGAGGTTTGAGACCGGTGGTGATGGAGAAGCTGAGGCTGGAGATCGTAGTAGTAGTCGTCGTCCTAAGCCCATTCCGTTTGGGATGGGTCGAAGGGCTTGCCCTGGGGAGGGTCTAGCTCGACGACTCGTCGGGCTGACTCTAGCATCTTTGATCCAGTGCTTTGAGTGGAAGAAGGTGGTCGAGGAGGAAGATATTGACATGGCAGAAGGCCCTGGGATTACTATGCCAAAGCTGATCCCTCTGCAGCTCAACTGCAAGCTTCGTCCCATTGCCAAAGACATGGTTATTGCGTAGAAGTTTGTCGAGCTTTGTATTTCATGGCTTGAAGTCCAGCTGGTTTAAGTTTCGTAGAGTATTTTCTGTCATAGTTTCATTTAGCTTACATACCAAAATATCCATGTAATACAAGGGTTCTAAGTTTTTACTCGTTCAACTTACAAATGTCCACAAACTTCTGAACTGCATTGTGGTATTGGGTTCCCTGCAATTGGAACCAACATCGCATCATCATCACAGTTTCAGCTCAAACATTTGAAGATTACATGAAAAAAAGAAACAACAAAGGACATACAAAGAAGAGGAAGAAGTAGCAGAAGTACCTCCCAGTAGAGTTGGTTGCATTCCATGCACTGCCAAAATTCCAGATTTTTGTTGAACAAACAGCTGGGTATCTTTTGGAAACCTTTTGCAGCTTCAACTGCCTCTTCTGTTGTTAATGGCTTTTGGATAAACTTCCCATTGCACTTGGTGCACCTCGACATCAGCTGATTTTCACTGATCTTTAGATTAAAGGTCTCGATCACCTGCATTTCGTTTCAGCTTTCACATCACAGACTGTAACACCAAATCTACATTGAGAATCATGAAGAACCACCCATTTGGTTGATTCTTGTCCAACAAACTTAACCAGTAAAGGGAATTACATGCATTTCACGGCAGACCATGCATATCTCTAACAAGATGCCAAAATCTAGTGGTACTAAATAGGACTAAGAAAACAGATTTTGCAGGTTTCAAAGTGTTAGTGTTCTAGAAATATATATTAATTCTAACCCCCCTGTTTGGTCTCCACAATCATCTCAAACCTATCATCAACTAGTTTTAATAAATTTAGCAATAGTTGCAAACAATTCCAGTGGAGATTATGTTGCAGAGAGAACAGTCTTTTACCTCCAGTAGTTGTTCATTCTTAAGAAGACTCTTCACTCTGTATATCTGGTTCTTTATCAAGTGCTGATGCCTTAATAGTTTTGCATCCCGAGTCAAAACCACTCTCTTTTCTCTGTGTGCTTGATCTATTAACTCCCTGGAATTAGTAAGGAAACATTATGATGCTTCAATCCATAATGGTTTAGAGACATCCAAAGAACATGCATTCATATAAAAAGGGAGGTATGCAATCAAATCACCTTGGATCTGGTTTTCTGGACCATGGGATTGCAGCATCTATTCCCACACAACGAAGATGTTTTGCCAAACCCTCAACCTATAGAAAACAGAACATATGGGCAGAAAAAGTAAACATGTGAGATTTACAGACTATAGGTGAATATATCTTAAATTACACTAATGAAATATGCAATACATATGATTACTGAAAACTAGGAAAATGAGAAATTTTAGAGTTTGTAAAGATTGGTTGAAAATAACAATCAAAGCCACAAATGAAACTTTTGTCTGTACCATAACATCACAAAGGAACTTCGGGCATCCATCACCGCCCTCGGACAATTCCCATGGCGTGCTCCCTTCCCAGCTACAAACGTTGTCATCTATCCACTTTTCTCTAGTAACTTGAGTGATCATGGGAGGTTTTCTCTTTCCTCTTTTCTTAGAGGATCTCGGTTTCCTGTCAGATTCTCTCAACAGGATTTTTTCGCCATATTTTCTTACTATTCTGAGGAGTGACCCATCCATGGGCATGGTATTTATAGAGGTTGACCTGGAAAGTACTCCCTCTCCAGAGACTATAGTTTGGAAATGTTTAGAAGAAACAGTAGCCCTAACTATTGCCAAAGCTTCATAAGTTCTAATCCTCATATGTTTATTACCACTTTCATCTTGCTCAAGAACTTCTTTCAACCCAATATGCAGAGTATCCAGCCCATTTACAACTTGAGAAGAACTTCCTGTAATGGAGCAAACTACTTTTAAATACAATTAACAACTCAGGATTTTCTGCGTTCTTACAAGTTCTATCAAGGACAACAAACCTTTTTCGGCAACTTTTTCCTCGAAAATATTAAAAATTTGAAGCAAACAATGTGCATCTGTAGCAGCATAGGTTTTCTGTTCCTCAGTAAGAGGTCGGCAGGACCAATCACTACATTGAAGTTCCTAATACATGATAGATATCATTAACAAATCATTCATGTGCATTGTCCAGATGAATAAAAGATCAATCGCACATTCAATTTGTAGAAATGTTGACATCGGACCCCTTAAAAGGCAGGAATTTAGAAAATTCAGCGGAAGAGTATTGGGGAACTCTATTAAGCTGGAAATTTTTTGTGTTACCAAAAAAAGTAATAATTAAGAACGCTGATACATTAATCTTCTTACAAGACTATAATGGAAAATCAAGAAAAAAAAAACACCAAAACTATTCCAAAACATGCTGAAGAGACACCCATTTGCTATGCGAAATGGATTTGTTTTCTTAGGAAACTTTAGAAGAAAATAGGTTTCTAAAGAATACCTTAGAAAGGGAAATTCCCAGAATCTCTTTGCATACAGTTGCCAAACTCTTTGTTTCCTTTGGTAGCTTTCTTCCTGGTTGCTTTGGCTGCAGATAATGATAAACACTAGTGATGTCCAAATATGGCTCCACCTGTTCACCATGACCCAATGTTCAGCAACGGAAACAGATACCATCATTAAGAAGAAAAAAAAAAACTGGTACAGAAACAATTCTATGGTCCTGGAGTCGTCCCTCAATAAAAAATAGAAATGGTGCCGAATTGGCTGAGATCTGTGTGACCCAGCTGCAATTATGAGGAACATGATTCCCAGGACCAAAAGAAAAGTTCAGGCCGACTCTTTTTCAGATCCCTGAAGGCTATCCTTCTGCAGAAATATAAACATTGAACACCGCAATTACAAGACCAAACCCAAGCAACCCATTTCCAGTATTAATTGTCGATCGATATGCCTAAACAAGAGCAGGGAATATTGGCAGCCAAGATTGCACTGCATGCCTAAAAATTAGTAACTAACCTACAAAATCAAGCGGACCTATTACCACAAGCAAGTTGTCTGAAATGCAAAAGTCCCTATTATTGCCAAATCGAAGATCCCGGGAAGTTACTGCATATCAATTTGTGAAGAAACAAACACTAACGTCATCCTTTTTCTTCTCTTCAACAACTATCAGCTAAACATTAACCAAAGAGCTTCTAAAGTGCAAAGGAAGTTTCAGGCTTTTTCAGCTACACGATTCATCATTATCTCCTAGCTGATGTATTTTCAGCAACGCAGTAAACAAAAACTAGCATTGTCACATGCCACCAATACTCAAAAGTTCGTTCATAACAAAAGACAGGGGAAAGCAAAGCAACACAAACAACCAGACATTTCATAGTGGGGAAAAGATGCAGGCTTTTTATATTGTTTACCTTGTCAAACCCAGGATCACAACCATGGGAGCAGAAGGTTGAGGACAAGTAGGCCAAATCTTGCTTGAACCTAAATCCCAATTTCAATATATCCGGAGAAGTAAATACTTCCCTCATCAATTCCCATATGGAAGGCAGGGGAATCGAGTCAAGGTCAAGCAGGAAAACCTCCACCGACGCGTCCTCCTCCTCCGCCGCCGAGTCAGAGCGGCGTTCAGGTCTGAGTTGACAAGCGAGTTGGAGGAGCGATACATTTGGGAACGCGGATTGTTGGGTTCTGAGGGGTTTCCACTCCGCATCGAGCCCGATTACTGGAGAACGAGCCAGGACCCAATTCAGGCGGGCGAATTCGGGTGACTCGTTCGACGCGACAATGTGAGTTGCAGGGAGTCGGTTCTTGGTTTCCATTTCCATTGAAAAGCAGGGCAGCGTTTTCTCGGTTTTCGCTAAACGTATCTTAGTCCTTAGAGCACCTAATTCGCCACTCTTCCCTTTTCCCTCCATCGCTAAACGTATCTTAGAGCATCTAGGTTCGTTTGTTTCAAGGATTTGGACGTAGGATTTGGTTCTCAAATCCAACACATGAAGGATTTGTCCAAAAACCATTGTTTGTTGACTCAAAATGGAGGGTACCAAATCCGTGGGGTCCACTGATTTGGGGCTCCAAATCCGTTTGTAAATCCCATCTCATACCCTGGAATTTGGAGACAAGTTGAAAAACCATCAAATTCATGATAAAAATAGCTCAACAAACAAAAGATTTCCTCAAATCCATAATGCCCAAAATCCCTAATAAATCCCAAGGTTTTTAATTAGCAAATCCATGACAAAACCCTTGTTATAAAATTCTTGAAACAAACGACCCCTAAGATTAGCGATTTCACAATTATAGATGTTTTTTTGCTTTTATGATGCGTGACGTTTTGTGAAAAATAAGATAAACACTAATTATTTTGATTACCAGTCTCACAGTTGGGCGGGTGGTACAATTATAGTAAGCAGTATAGTAGTTAATAGATTTGTTTTTTTAACAACCAAACAAATATGTCAATACATATCTTTATTTTAGAAAGACAATGTTTCCCTTTATTGACAACATTTTTTTTTTTTTTTACTATATATATGCTCAACGTTGCTTTAAGAAACTTGTTACTGGCTTTGATCATCTTCTTCCTCCTTTCATTATAATCATCACTTTTTTTTCCTCCAAACCTCCATTACCCATTTCATCAAAAGCATGAGATTGGCCACTCAAAACCGTCTACTACTCTTAGGCCTTTCCATGGGAATCATCTTCCTCACAATGTTCAATAATTACTCCAGTTGTCGGCGCCGACAACTGGAGTACGACGTCCGAGTGATCAACGGATTTACGAACAACTCGTCGCTTGCCTTGGTCGTATGGTGCTCATCCGGTGGCGAGGAATTTGGTGATATGGGTGGGCGAGCACTTCAGGAAGGCGACGATTTCAGCTGGACCTCGACGACGACGACGACCGATTGCTTTTCCGGTAGCAGTAGTGGCGGCGTTAATGTCGTGTGTACGGTGAAGTGGGATCTGCGGAAGAGGAAATTCGACGCGTTTAAGGTGGCGAGGGACGTTCGACGGTGCTACCGACCGAGGAAGTGTTCTTGGTTGGTTAAGGAGGATGGGTTTTACTTCAGCAACGATGAAGTGAATTGGAAGAAAGACTTTTCTTGGTCTTAATCTTGTTTATAATTTTTTTTTTTATCAAGGAGATATCGATTTAAATTTATTTTTACATGATGATTAAGAGATTTGAACCCTATACTATTTAAATTGAAAGAATCAGAGAACTGTGAAACTCCCACAATTATGATCGATGATGATTTTATGCCCGTTTGACTATTTTATATGTCTACTAAGTTTTGGTTTGCAGCGAGATTGAACCGATAAAATAACGGTGCCAATTGTTTGGTGTCTGGCAATTTTGCAACTCAACTTTTCGATTTTGGTTTAAATTATAAAACCGATGAAAACCCAAAAAGATCGGATTATGACGAGTGGAAAGATTCGATTTTTCGGTTTGTTCTGGCCGAACCGAAACCAATAAGTGGTTGAATTTTACCTACAAAAATCCAATTATCGCCCCCTCTGAAAATAGCTCATTTCTGACACCCACCTAAATTTTACAGCGAGCACAAAGGGGGGAGTGGCTTCCGCGTAAGCACCACCCGCCGCTGCATTAGACCATTTCTCCTTCTTCCGTGCCATTCTCTCCTCAGCCTGACCATGGCCTCTTCCCCCGCCGCCCCAATGTTTCTCCGGCGGCGGACGCAAGCTCCGCGGCCCGCTGCTCCGGCCCCATTACCCGGAGATTCCCCCGGCGGCGACGATGACGGCGAGTATGACGACCTGTGCTGCGAGGAATGCGGATCCGGTGACTCTCCGGCCGAGCTGCTTCTCTGCGACAAATGTGACAGAGGCTACCATCTCTTTTGCTTGAGACCCATTCTCGTTTCCGTCCCCAAAGGCTCCTGGTTCTGCCCCTCTTGCTCTAACCAGAAGATGGTCAAATGTAGGTTCCAGAACGATTCGTGTTCCTCCTTTTTTTTCATTTCATTCGTATTCCGCCCTCGTAGTATTGATGTTGCTCGAATGATTTTGATCTGTCTGCTTAGTTTCGTACCCAGGCTTTGAAACGCTCTTGTGGGTATATTGGGTATTGAATATTGATCCATTACAGCTGCAATGTGTGCAGAGATAGCATAATTTTTTTTTTTTTATCGAATTGTTTGGTTCCTTTCTCTCAATGGCGAGGGATTTAGTAATTTATATTGCCTAGGTGAAGAATCAGGTAGCTTAGCAAGGCAAGTGGGTTTTGTTCATGTTGGATTTGAATCCTGGGAAGGTCACCATAACTAGTTTGCTTCTTTCTCTGGTGCATAGCTTGCCTGCCATGGACTAGGCTGCACAGCTAGACCCAAAAGAAAGATGGGGGCTTTATGTTAATATCATGAATCATGATCGATCAATGAGATTGCTGTCCATTTGGGTTGCTCGATAGGCGGACTACAAGTAATTTTCTTGATGTGAAGAATTGAAGGAAGTATCAATTATGTTTTCGAGGGTCTGATGCTACTTGTGCATGTTTCGTTCATTGTTGTCGAACAGCATTTCCTCTGGTCCAGACCAAAATCGTCGATTTCTTTCGCATCCAGAAGCCTTCAACACCAAGAAAGAAACCCATTGAGGGTAAGTAATGTCTTTAGACCGATGCATGAGATTGTGATCTTGGTTTGCTTTCTTAGTTTTTTTTTTTTTTGCTGTAATTAAGTATGGAATGGCCTTCGAGCTATTGCAGACAGCCCAAGGAAGCGTAAAAGAGTTGGAAGTTTAGTCATGTCCAAAAAGAGAAGGAAGCTATTGCCTTTCAACCCAAGCGAGGACCCTGACAGAAGGTTGGAACAGATGAGATCACTTGCCACAGCATTGCTAGCCTCCGGGACACGGTTTTCTGATGATCTTACTTACCGAAGAGGCATGGCACCTCGGTCTGCGAACCAAGCATCTCTTGAGAAGGCAGGAATGCAGGTAGATATTAACAGGGTTGATTATATATTTCTTGGTAATTGCCCATTTGCATTTTTGAGACAATTAGCAGGATGAAATGCTCCATTATTGGAAGCCAGTATGGATGGACATATAAGGGTGTGACTTTGAAATTGGTCTTAGTGGCATCCTATGTTTATTAATACCATTCAGCTTAGTTTAGTAAAATCCTGAAAGTTACTGATATGGCGATAGAGAATTGTTGATTCATCATCTTCTTGGCCAAAGTGCTGCTTGGAAGATTGATAGGGTTCAGACTTCAGAAATCCTAACATTTTCAGAATGACAACTTTATAGGTCTTGTCAAAGGAAGACACCGAAACCTTAAATCTGTGCAAGAGAATGATGGATAGAGGAGAATGCCCACCACTTATGGTCGTTTTTGATCCTCTGGAAGGGTATATGTGTATGTGATTAATGTTACTGACCGGAACATAATGGTATGTATCAAAGGAGATTCTTGTGTAATCTCTTTGCTCAATTTGGAAGCAGGTTCACAGTGGAGGCAGACAGATTCATCAAAGACTTGACCATTGTCACGGAGTACGTTGGTGATGTGGACTACTTGGAGAAACGTGAAGACGATGACGGGGACAGCATGATGACGCTGCTCTCTGCTGCTGACCCGGCCAAAAGCCTCGTCATTTGCCCTTATAAGCACGGGAATGTAGCTCGATTCATCAATGGAATCAACAATCACACCCCGTAAGCGCATGGTCGACTTCTTTTAGGCCTCATCCGAAGGTTTTCGAAAGGGACTAGTCACCCCTAACCCTTTTTCTCATGTTGTCCACTGCAGGGAGGGGAAAAGGAAGCAGAACTTGAAATGTGTGAGGTACGATGTCGATGGCGAGTGCCGAGTTTTGCTGATTGCCAACAGAGATATACCAAAGGGAGAGAGACTATACTATGACTATAACGGGTACGAGCACGAGTACCCAACCGAGCACTTTGTTTAGCATCTGCCAGCAGTCTAACAAGCTAACTATATAGAGCATCCTTCGTCCTTCGCTGCAACTCGAATTCTTGGTAAACAGGAGTTTGAGAGAGGGGGGGAAAACATCTTGATCATCCTCCTGTTCTAGTGTAGTCACCATATTTTTGCAGCTGCATTGTTCTTCATTAGAGTTGATCACAGGATCTCACAAAGTTGTGATGTAGACTTTTTGAACCATCATTCTTGAAAAGCCTCTATATTGAAGCCATTTCACATCAGTTTGAAAGCTTGACTGAGTGCAGCATTTGGATTGCCAGCACAATAATAAGAATCTGTTGCCACTTACCAGTAGAATTGGTGATGATGAACGAGATGAGATCTCGTTTTGGTATCTATAGATAGATAATAAAACGACCGTCCAAAAAGCTCTCTCAGTGTTAACTAACTGCGATATCAGCACAGAGATCAGATCCAAATTTGGGATGAATGAATATGGTGAGAAGAACCGCTCAATAACAGAGCAATTGGATCATTGTTTTGGGGAGAGGGATCTTTTCTGTTCTAACCCACACAAAAAAAGGGACAGTCTTTGGTGTACCTTACCCATCATTGATCGTTGGATATGGCGTCGGTTGCTAATTTAATTTGGTTCACTACTTCATAGCTCAATTAAAAGCCCTAATAGTTATAATGTTGTAACACATATATCTTCTTCTCGATCTACTCATGTTGAGCGGCTGGATTGCGGCTTCTCGATGAACAAATATAACAAAGCGGAAAGATAAAGTCATAATGTATTTGGATTTCAACCTTCTTCGTATCATAAATCGGTAGAAAACCAAAAGCATAGAGATGACTAAAACTAACATAGCCCAAAGGGTACAATTAGATAAAGAATAGATCTTTCTCAACAACTAAAGACAATAATCACCTGGTTGCAATTGCAGTCCAGTACTGGGTGTTAGAGAGTGGTATAAAATCCAACATAACTTTCTCCCAACAACTCGAGTTATTGGGACCAACTGGTTTATGGCATGGTATCAAAGCTAGTTTGGCCAAGTGGTCGTGTGTTCGAATCTCCACGACCCCCAATATTAACAGTTGATTAAAGCACAAGGTATGGTGGACTTGTGCAAACTTCAAGCCCATGAGTTGGCTTTCGTTTGAGGGGCGTGTTAGAGAGTGGTATCAGATCCAACATAACCTTCTCCCAACAACTCGAGTTATTGGAACCAACTGGTTTATGACACTGGGACCAAGCTATCGATGCTAGCTTGTAATGATAACCTATAATATCCTTAATTATTTCTCTTTTACTCTTCAAAATGTGAGGGAGCTTCTTATTATTGATTAAGTGTACCCTTTGATTAAGCTTTCTTATTTCTAAATGTTCCTCATTTTAAGTATTGATTTTTAGCATATGTAGCAATCAAATAGTACTGCTACTTACTCTCTAGTGAATTTTGGAATTGCCTTGAGAACCCATTTATGGAAGGAATGTTTTTTTTTTTTTTTTTTTTTTGGAAGGGTAGAGGAAAAGTGATGATAAAATGAAAGAAAAGGAAAGAGAGGAAAGGAGAGAAAGCTTCTTGATTTGGTGCATTTCAAGGTTCAATGGAACAAGTGAAAGAAATGGAAAGGGGTTTGAAGTGGGGCAATGCAGTGGGGAAAAGAAACAATTAAAACAGAGTTGCAGAAGCTTGTTTGGTGGAACATTGTCTCCGATATCACCCTCACACACACAATTTTTTAGTGATACATAACCGTAATGGAGAGGTATCATGCTCAAAATCACCGATATTTTTAAACGCCAGTACTTGTTCACTTTTATAAAGTGAGAGATACGTACACAAGAGAGAATGTCGCCATTGATAATGAAGTCATGAAGAAGAAGAAGAAATGATGTCGTCATCGATTTGTCTTGCTACCAACAACATCTTAGATCGGCACTACGTACTCATGTCGGCCTGGAAGAATGATACACACAGACCTGATTGTTGGGGGTTTTGTTTCCAACCAGCCATGCTCTCGCTCTGCTATATGTACGTTCATTTATGTTCCAGATGTTATTGATCGATTCGGGCTAAAGTCGGGTGTACTACCGACCCACATTCCTGAATTGGATCAAATTTATCATTATTCGAGTATTGGTTGGCTCTCTGCCTAGCTTGCTCACACCAATTGATGCTTTGGTGCATTGACATAGTCGAATATACGTACAAGAATACGTATGTGAGTACGTATGGTAGCTTGTAAAACACGGGTAGTGACTAGTGGATTGCTGGAGTTACACGGATCACCATGCATAAGATCGATGGATAAATAATTAGCAAAGAGAAAAAGGACACAAATTGATTAATTAGGTTTGACTAACCAATGAATAGCATGCAACAACTTCCCAAATTCGGTTAATTTGGATTCTTAATTATTTAATGATGTCGGTAACCACTTATTTTACCAATATTATCTTCCAAGCATTCAAGCAGAATTACCTTCCATCCAAAGAGTTGAACTTTGACTATACATTAATTGGGTCGAAATTTATCGAAAGTTTTTGAAGAAAAAAAAAACATAAAAATTGTACCACTCATTATAATTTTAAAATTTTCGTATCTATACCATTACAACCCCGTGGAACCGCGCGACCTAATTACCACCTACAAGGGATTATAGAGATTTCAATATTGCAAGCACTGGTAGTAGATTTCTCTTTTGCTTTCTTTCTCTCTCAGAATTCATTGTAATCGATCAATTGTTAATTGCCTTGCGGACTTTGATTTCATCGTTAATCTTTTCTTTGTCATCGTTTATCTTCAAACAAAAAACGAAATGGAACAACAATTCAATTATAACGACTTTAAAAAGAGCACTCATGAATCATGATACTTGCACAACAATTCAATGTTCTCACTAATTACCTAGCCCTATAATGACCACGTATGCATGTCACACATCAATGATCGATCCACAAAAGCAAAACCTTAATTCATACCCAAGTTTCGACAAAGGAACAAACCTTTGATTTTGCTCCCTCGTGCACCTCAAAACACAATTGATGGCCAAATACCTCCAAAGATGAGCAATAATGATGTCTTAATGTTGCTCTTAAACTTTTGAGAAAGTGGGTGGTTCATAAAAGGGAACAATGATTGCTAATGTTGTGTCATTAGGTGAGTTAATCACTGAAAATTAGGGCACTAAAGTTGAATTGTTGGTTAATATGGAAACACCTTGGCTATAAGGTGCCCTTTTTCACTTGACTTTTCAGGGTGTTTGTATTGTCACAGTGAGGACATGAACCTAACTACAACATCTAACTTAGTTGGACGATGATCATGAGACCTATGTGCCGATATTTTCTGAGACCGTAACACTATTGCTGACTCCGATATGAATTTTGAGATTCTCGTACGTACGGGTCGTTTGGACGAGCAAAATTGAGAATTTAGAAATGTTTGATTCCTGTTGGAATTTCTTGTGATATAGAATTCAACTAAGAATTCACGGAGAGTGAGAAAGATAGGGGTATGTGTTTTTTGATTCATAGGGAAGGCATTTGACGAATTGTAGCATGCCAATTTCCACTTCACTTTTTAGGGCAAAACCGATGATGAGTTTTAAGCTAAACGATGCGTAATGTGGAGTTTGAACCCAAAACCCTTGCAAAAGATCAGGTGCATAATTTATTTCGATCTAACCCGGCATAATCCATGATTACTAATGGTGATGTGATTCAATGAAAGAGGAACTTTAAAAGAAAAGAACATGGCCTTCAATAATTCTTTCCTCTTTCCCTTATCAAACAAATTATTCTCCCTTCATTCATTTTTGAGTTGGATGCCTTCACTTGTATTATTAATGGTTGCTGAATATTACAGCTAATATATATTCCATGATCAAAGTTCTTATGTTTCTTAATAACAAACTTTCTAGTTATTAGAGTTTGGTCCAACTAATAATGATCATTCATGCCAAGAACAAACTCTCTAATCGATTTTCCAGGATCTCAGGTAGAACACTCACCAAAAAAAAGTTAATTAGGCATGATTATTTAAGTGAATATAAAAGGAACTTACGAAATCACTTACCGTATAGTACTCTAATTACGACAGTGTAAAGGGAGAAACAACACTTCATCGACAAATTTGTTACGCACGATACCATGACAAGTAACAACAATACAATGCAACAATCTGTAATTTTCCCTTTTCAGATTCATGATCCTCATCATGCACGAAGAACATTTAACCAATTATTATTATTAGGAGCTACGTTCGTGCAACTAATTAACAAAACATTATTATGTTGGGGTCCGATTTGACATTAAGAAAAAGAAAAGGGTACAGTTTCGAAGGACTAGGGAACAAGCATGCTCATATATATACTATAGATGTAGAAGCAACCCATTCCCTAGGGATGGTTAACACAGGTTAACACACTATATTATGTCGAATGAGACGATGTTTAAATTAACTTAATCAAAACATAAATTTTTTATCTGGTGGGTCTTGTGGTTCTCAGAATGATTCGTGAGAGAAGAATGTTACAAAACAACCTTGCAGTTGCAGTCGAAGCTCCTTAGAACGAGAGCACACGAAAAATTAGCGGAATATATCTTCAACATTTGTATGAAAAAACATGACGATTCAACAAATTTTCTTCCCCGATTATTTACTTTTTCAACTAACAAAAGTGTCATGGGAAACCTTTAAGATGAAGAGCAGACTCTCTAGAGGACATGGATAAACTATAGATCGTCGTCGCAAAGCTTTTGACGAGCGAGACCTGTGACAAGGGTCGTCGATGATTGCTTGTAAAATTGGGAGTACTCTTATTAAAAGCTCGAAACTCATAGTTGGCATATCTAATAGTGAATTCTCCCTATCTATGCTCGACATCGATCGAGACCAATGATGACGCGCTTGAATTGTTGTCATGTTATTTAGAGAGCAGTTTTTGTCTTGTCAGATGAGGTCCCAAGTCTAACTCGTTCTTAGTTGTTCATAATCCATTCAAAAGCTGCTAACTACTTCATTTGTCAAAGACCGTCGAAAATTCAAAAAAATTCAAGAACCCTCATGAGCCTTTGGAATAGAAAACCATCTTCTAATTTCTTATTTCATGTTCTTGCACCATATCGAATGACCTATTTCACTTCAAATAAACTTCGACTTAGTCGGGTGCGATCAGGCACGGCTCGGACCACTACACACCCCTAGACCTATTGGTCCCCTCCCTTCTCCTTCAAAATCTCGTGTTCTCGGTCCATCCATTCACGAATATCAAGGAAAATAATAATAATAAATACCATATATATTATTTTCCGGGGGAAATCACATTTTATATTTTCCTGTTATTATTTGTTAACCTTTGTTTATTTATCATAACTAGCAATTGGGCCCGGCCCGTTGGCCGGGGCGCTGCTGGTGTTATTCATGTACATAAAGTTTATTAACTTAAATTACTACTCAACCATTTTGTCGCTGTCATAAAATTAAACACCAAAATGAACTGCAGTCATCATAAACTCACAAATTCAAGTTGTTATTGTTGTTATAAACACACTCAACTAAGCTGCTATGCTATTGTTATGTACACACAAATTCAAGTTAATTTCAACCTGAAATTCCAATTGTCCATGGAGAAGGATAACCAAAACATGAAAGCTGAAACTATTTAGTATTTACAATGTAAGTCTGAATTTTCTGAAAACCAACCATTTGCAAAGTACTAAAAATACAGTTCATAAAGTGGACCTTAGCTCCAGCAATACTACTCTTCTTTCTTAGTGTAAGAGTCGATCAAATGTTTGATTTTCTTCCTCTTTACGGTGCTCCTTTCAAGACTTGGATTAGTATTGCAGGGTTCCTCAAAGTTTGCAGCAACCAAATTGGTTTACTCTTTGAAACAACTTGATTTCATATACTTTTTGTTCTCTCAAGCTGGATAGGAAACCAAAAGAAGAGTGATTATGGCCCAAATATCCGACCTCTATAAATAACACATAGAAAGCAATATAAGAACCAACAAAAATTAGAGCCAGAATACCATGACAGATTCTTTTTGAATTGATTATGACTATAGCCTAACTCTGAATCAATCAAAACCAAATGCAAATGTTCAACCATATTCAAGAAACCTTAAATTGATTAAATTGGCAAACTCACATTTCACTTTAAGTTCAACCTGGAAGGCTAATATCATACCATAAGCATCTGACTTCACATATTTTAGCTGGTGTTTTTGTTCACATTACCCGTAAGAATGGACATAAGTGATCCATATAATAGACATACAAATCAAGTATCGGATGAGGATTTCCATTACACTTTCGAAGCACATGAGGTCGCATAATAGTACTCCCTTTCACACGAATCAAAAAATTGAACCAAATGCTATATGGATTGCAACTTACCATGATACTTATGAGAAAGTGGCAGATGGGGATAATGATATAGCAACAATGTTTTCTTTTGGATGAAATGAAACTGGAGGGAGAGATTAGGGATCAGAATGAACATCAAAATTCATTGTCATCTTCATCCTAGCCTAGGTGGATAGTACACTTGAAAATCCAACAGAGTTTCTGTGATTCTCACAATACATATATACACAAATTTGAGTTCTAACACGTTAGCCATATATGCCTACAGCCTTTTGAAAATTGAAAAGGAAATTCACAAAGAGATAAATACAAACCTCCAACTTGAACTCCAAGCAAGGAACTCATCCTGACCGAAGTAGTTAGCCAACGACTCCTTGGACATTTGGGGGAAGGTAGGAGAGGGTATCGTATTTCTTCAATCCCAGTGGTGCCACACCTATACCATTTAGGCATTTACCCACCACGTTCAATCAACCAACACATCTAATTAATTCAATAAAATGAAGAGAGAAGAGGGGGGAAATTAAGTGAAGAAGAAAGGAACCTTCATGCACTGCACTCAGCCACCGTTGCTTGCAATGGATGTAATGTGTTGAACTTCTAGGTGGCGGGGAAGGCATTTTAGCAACTTTTAATAGGGATCTGGATGGCGAGCTTTTAACAGGGGATATGGCTTCGGTTAAGCACTATCCAAGATTTGTAGATGATGCTTAGAGAGACAAACAACGACAGAGAGAGAGGAGGGTTATCCTGGATTGTTTGAGTAAAGGACGACGCTGGAGAGAAACTGCTGAGCAGTATAGATGGCAAGTGCGAGAGAGAGGCTGAGGGGTTTCTTGCATGATTTTTTGGCGACAAAACACAAAGGCTGGACGGCGAGAGAAAGGTCTTTCTCAAAGCTCTTCGCATAAAGAACATTGCCGGTGAGAACCCAAATAAACCCCAACCCATTCAAGTCAATTCTACAGAAACCCGGAAGCGGCCGCAGGAGATGAAAAGCTCGAGGAAGTAGTTAAGGACGACTATTGAGATAGAAATGGGGAGTGGGAAAAGAGACAGAAAAACTCCCGCCAATTGAATTTCTTGCAAGAGTTTTCGGTGACAAAATTAAATTCCGGTAGGGATTGGAAGACTGAGTGTTTGGGTAGACTCGAGGAGCTCTGGGCGACAAAATATACAGGCTGGCTTGAGAGGAAGGTCTTTAATTCCGATAGGGATTGGGACAATGAATGTATTGGAATGGCTGCAAGAGCTATGGACGAAGAAACACAAAGGCGGCGAGATGAATGTCTTCGGTTCCGGTAGGGATTGGAAAACGGAATATCTCGGGACGACGACAGAGAAGGGTTCGATTTCCTGTGGGAGATTGGAAGTTACAAATGCGGAAAAGAAAAGGCTTAGTGAGTTGACGGAAAACACCCTCCGCAATGTGCGGTGGTTACGGTAGAGGCTGACGTGGCAAAACCTCTATTTTGACATTGCCTTATAGTATTTTGTAGATAAATACCATTTATATGTGTAACTGATAAAATTCTATTTATACAAAACCCCCTTCCTTACCTTCTTTCTTCTTCTTCTTCTTCTTCAATTTTTCCTTGAAGGGGTTTCTCGATCTTTGATTGTTTATATATAAAGCCTCTGCGTTTTTCATTGCAGTGGATTGTCTCTTTGCTTTCTCCAGAGGCACGAGGAAGAAAGAGAGGGCGAGGGATAGAGAAGGAAGGAGACAGAGTTAAAAGGGAAAAGCTACAAAAGGAATTCTAATGGATGCTTCGATCCATGCCTTCTTCAGTCTCAAAGAAATCTCCTTGGAAACCTGATACCCATGTAAGAAAACTTGCAAACAAACAAATAAGAAAACAGAAATGAAGTTTCTTTCTTTCTTTCTTCCCCATTTGGAATTTCCACACCTGCTTATTGAATTGAATTGAATTCCTGACTCGGTGTTCCAATCTGTTTTCCTTTTCCTGTTCTTGGGTTCGATTCTCTGGTTGTTCTTTGAACAGGTTTCTGGAAATGCAATAATGTGATCTCTCAAAATTCTCGTTAATGGGGGAAGGGGAAGGGCTTTATTGGGGTTTGGATATTGGCATTGTTTATGGAAAAGAATAATGGAAACGTTTTTTGTGGAATTGGAAGGAAGATAGGTTCAATGGGCTGGAGAAGGAAGAAGATATGGTGGGATTCATGTTGGATCTCGTGATGTTTATTTTATTAGTCATTGTGTCTCTTGGATGTTCTTTTAATTTTTAAGAAACCCCCTCTCTGTTTTGCTGCAAAAAAATACCACCCTTGAGTTCTGTGTTGTTCTTCACATCTCTCTTTCACCTTGTTTTCCTAATGGTGTTTTGTTCTCATTTCTCCTCTTCTCAGCTCATTGGGATTGCTTCTTCTGGTGTGGATTTCGATGGTGGTGGCAGGCTAACTGGGACCTTAAAAGCTGTCTTCTTTTATGGGTTGAACTCACACAGGGTAGCAATGGGCAGCTTGAGCGAGGAAGAATTCCGGTTCTTCGATGCTGGTGATGACATTGCATCGAGAATCTCCGATGTAAGTAGTGACATCTCTGATTGCCGGCAGAGTTTGGCTGATAGCAATTCAGCTGCCCCTAGCCCTCGTTATGAATTGTGGGCCGATGCCCCCAAAAGTGTGGAGGAACGGCGAAATATGTTCTTGAAATGGATGGATGTGGAGGGTTCATGCCCATATGGAGATTTTCCCAGTCCAGCGGGAAGCGGGATTGATAGAATGATTGCAAGCAGTGGAGCTGTGTTGAGGAACTCTTGTTACGAAGGCGAGTTTTGCTCGACAAGGTCTTCGAGGCTGAGTTGGTCCTGTGATAGTTCCAGGCTTCTGGAGGAGTTGGGCTCAGCTCACGAGTTTGTAGGTAGAGATGGAAATTCGGGTGGAGGGGTGGCTTCCAATGTAGATGAAAGTCATGAACTTTACTCGCCATATTCAGCAAGTGCTAGGGAATGTAGTAGCAATGCTTCTGGCGCATCATCACCTTCACTTCGACGGCATCAGCCAGGCTGCGGGGGATCTAAGGATAGTAGCACAAGCAGCAACACTACTTCCAAGACAATTAAGAAACGGTGGTTGAGCAGGTTGAGGTCAATGGCATGTGCTGTGGATGGAAGAACACAAGCCGAGAGGTTGAGCCATTCTGCTGATGATTTACTTTTGTATAAGGTACGAAGGGTGAAAGTTAGGCAATCTGGGAAGCAATTGAAGGAGCTCTCTGCACTCTACAGTGGGCAAGATATCCAGGCTCACAGGGGCTCAATCTTGGCGATGAGATTTAGTCCAGATGGGCAGTACCTGGCAAGTGCTGGCGAAGATGGGATTGTGAGAGTATGGCAAGTTCTTGAAGATGATAGATTGAATGAACGTGATATTCCAGAAATAGATCCTTCATGCATCTATTTCACTGTGGATCATTTGTCCGAGTTGAAACCCCTTACTGGTAATCGAGAGAAGATGGCTAAAGTGAGGAGTTTGAGGAAGACATCGGATTCAGCTTGCATCATTTTGCCTCCTAAAGTTTTTAGAATATTGGAGGACCCATTGCACGAGTTTGTTGGTCACAGTGGTGATATCTTGGACTTGTCATGGTCAAATGATAATGTAAGTCCATATTTTTCAAAGTAACAGCATTTCTATGTTTGTCTTTGTTCCGCCAGAATTTGTTATGCAGAATCTCTAAATGAATTAATAGTCTGTTTGTGTTTTGTTGAGCTATGCAGCATTTACTATCAGCTTCAGTTGACAAAACTGTTCGTCTATGGCAAGTAGGATGCAATCGATGCCTCGGTATCTACTCACATAGCAACTATGGTAATGTTTCTTTGCTATCTGTTACTTTCTTTTTCTATATACATTGTCATCATCATCACTTATTTATTGCTTTTTTTTGTTCCAAACTCTTTGTGGTGCAGTTACTTGTGTTCAGTTTAATCCTGGGGATGATAATTACTTCATGAGTGGTTCCATAGATGGGAAAGTTCGGATTTGGGCAATTTCTGGTTGCCAAGTTGTTGACTGGATTGACATTAAAGAAATAGTTACAGCAGCTTGTTATCGTCCAGATGGGCAGGTTCCTTGATTTTCTTTTTCTTGCCCTTTCTGACAATGTAGCCTTTGGCAGAACAGTTTTCTGATTTAAGTTTTTTCATTACGCAGGGATTGATTGTTGGCTCAATGACAGGCACTTGCCGCTTTTATAATAGGACCAGTATGTTCTCAAATCTAATCTGTAATTCCTCCAGAATTTTAGATTCAACTTCTCATGGCTGTATAGAAGTAAGCTATACGTGCATAATTTTTGACCAAGGTTTCTGCTTTTGGATGCCACAGACAATCACTTGCAATTGGATGCACAAGTATGCTTAAACAACAAAAAAAAGCCGCCTGGAAAAAGAATAACTGCCTTCCAGGTAATCATTAGCCATCTTACCAAGTGTATTCTTCGAGCTTAATCTATGTGCATATCCTTCACTAACCATTTACTTGGAATGTATTCTTTCACCCTCAGTATTGCCCACGAGACTCGGACAAAGTAATGGTGACCTGTGCTGATTCACAAGTCAGGATACTGAAAGGGCTCAATGTAATTGCCAAATACAAAGGTATATAGATTTCCATTCCTTACCCAACTCTTCAATCAAATTTTTGATGCCACATATAAAATTTTCCTCCTTTTATCTCTTTTTATAGGCTTGAGGAACACTGCAAATCATGTATCTGCACGGTTTACTTCAGACGGAAAACATATAATATCAGCTTGTGAGGATGCCAATGTTTACATGTGGGATAGTTTTGGCTTAGAGAACTCATTCTGCCCAAATGGTAAAAACATAAAGTCTTTTGAGCGATTCTCTGCTGATGCATCGGTTGCACTGCCTTGGTCTGGTTTAAAGAAGTACTGTAACTCAGAAAATGGGAAACCTCTGCCTTTTTCTTCGCCTGCAAGTTTCAATCTCAATCAAGAGTACTACCTCGAGCCATATCCCAAAGGTTCAGCAACGTGGCCAGAGGAAAAGCTTCCGAGATCAAGCCCTTCTCCAGCCACGCCATTAGCATCGATGCATAAATCACAATACAAGTTTCTGAAAGCTTCATGCCAGAGCGCTGCTGGCTCTCATGCGTGGGCTCTTGTCATTGTGACTGCAGGGTGGGATGGCAAGATTCGATCTTACCACAGTTACGGCCTGCCAGTTCCAACCTGAGATTGTTCTTGGTTTTCATGAGGATCAACCTGATGTTCACTATCTCAGGTGTGAATACCTTATGCTCGACACTCCACTGGGCCCACGTCTGATAAAGGCTGAGGCATGACATGTGGTGGGGGATGGTTGGCTGCAAACATATTCATGCTTGGGAAATGAGCAAGTGTGGCTGTGATAGGCTTGTTTTTGCTTTTGGATGGATACGCAGGTGAAGACTGAAGATTTTTCTCACTTGTCAACTAATGGAAAGATATGCAGGGGCCATGTCTTGAGAAGAGGAGAGGCCAGTATTAGATAGATTCTTCTTCTTTATCCACAATGGAGGCATGTCATGGCCAGCCACTTCCAAAAAAAGGATGAAGGGAATCAAAAACCTGGTGGCTGGAGTTCATTTTAGTGGGGATGGAAATGGTGAGGGGTAGGGAACTTCACACCATTACAACATATATTGGCGGTTCTGCAATGAATGATTGAATTGCTCTTGTCTGCCATTTCCTCCACTCAAGGTAGGGTATATATGCTTCACCTGACCCATGGGGGCATCAATATTGAGACGTCAGCATCTAGTTGTCTGCTCATCCATCCATCCATCCATGGAACTCCAGTAGCAACCTAACCAAGTACCGAGTTTTTGAAGAGTTGATGATCTATGTGTGTGTATATTTTCCTGTTCCCTTTTCTGTTCTTCCTGCTCTTGCTCACAGGATTTTTGTACATGTATTTTTGTCTTCTTAAGCTTATTCTAAAGGATCCCCCTTTCATCATCCTCTTGGATTAGGATTAGCGATATCGATGTCCATCCCGTTTTCTGGAGAAAGTATGAAGAGATGGAATTTACCCTCATGCCTGAACATGTAGTTCTTGTCAGCAGCAGAGGCTTTAAATTGTAAAAGGTTTATCCTTTGGTGTAAATTGTAAATGATTTGGGAAAGGGAAAAAAAGAAAAGAGTTGTGATCACCATTTTGGCTATGTACACTCTTCTCTGTTTGTGGTTGGAGTTTTTTTAACTTGTAAACTACCCTGGGAAAATATCCAGAAACTGGGGCATCAAGTTTCCAGCTTTCTAGTTACTGCTGTAATGTGTAGTTTTGTCATTTACACCAGAATCAGATACTTCATTTTTTTCTCTCCAGAAATGACCTCCTGCAATTTTCTGCTGACAGAGAGTGTCACTAAATTTGCTGTCCCAGATTCCTTTCCAGAAAATAATTAGAGGATGGGCGGTTGTCAGTAAGTATTACTGTTTTTATGACGAATGAGGGTGACTCTCTGTCTAGTGCATACTTTCAACACTATCTCAATTCCCGGAATCTATCAATCCTTCCTCGAGACTCACAGCTGATATGAAAGCAGCGGACTATTAATCCCTATATTTTAATTCTTCATATACTCGAGTAGAATTGTGTTTTAAAGATCTTCTTGCTAAGCTTAGCCAGCTTAGCTCTGCCCATGCGTTTAATCTCTGTCCCTTTTGTTCACCAACATAAACGTAGGTATCGTTTCGCACTTGATTTTCGTGAGGCAGATCCTGTTGTATTTCCCTCATGAATTTCGGGTGCCAACGTTTATGCTGCTGTAAAAAAAGGGATGGAGATTGATGGATGGTCGGAGCTAAGCTGGATGAGCTTAGCAAGAAGGTCTGTAAACACAGGTCTCCTCGAGTATGAAGAGTTTAAAAATATAGGATTGATAATCCGTCGTTTTTCGTATCAGCTGCGACTCTTGAGGAAGGATGATAAATTTATCGTGAAGAGGAATTTGATTAGATGATATGCCCGACGACGACGAGAAGATAACAAATAAGTCATTGGGTTGTATTACTGTAGAATAAAGCCCTTGTACTATGCTAGATAAGAAATGAGACATTTCATTTGAAATTCTCGTCAATTGTCCTTCCACGTTGCAAAATAATGCCGAGTCAGCTAGGGTTGGCACACAATAATGTCCCGCTTACACTTCTTTGTTGCCTCTTCTGAATTTCCTTCATGACCTCATATCAAATTAATTATAAAAAAAAAGAAGACAGTGCCTTTCTCTTCAAAACCAAACTGGACATCGAATCGGATTAACAAGAGGTGCAAAGTTTATCGAATAATTGATTGTTAACTGATATTAAAAGCCGATCATAAATCGGTGCTGCTGGCCTACTTGATGGAGCAAGGAGTGCAATGCTCAATCCGACTTATTGTTTATTGTTTTGCATAATATTCATCTACACATACTATAATACACGAAAGGGAAAAACGGGAGCCCCATTTCAAATTTCCTGCAACGAGAGTGAAAGTAGGAAGGACATTTTGGTCTTCACAATTACATTTTTTTATTCATTAAAAAGACACGTACTGGAATTCGAACCGTGACCATTTTAAAGAAAAACAACGATCATAACCAATCACACTAAGTATATTTGTTGTATCTTTTTAAATTAAAAAATATATAATAGCTGGGAGGAAAAAACTCTTCCCCCATTTCAAATTCCCTGCTCCATGAGCGTTTGTAGGAAGGGTAGAATAAGGAAGTCAATTTTTTTCCTTTTCCTCCGTGGAACGGTCCAACTTACCATACACATGCGGATTTAAACGGGTCCAGGAGTGTCAATTTTTTTCTTTAAGCTCTTTTATTTCTCCATGGTGATAAAATATATATGAAAAGGCAAAAACAATACTCCTTTTTATTGCTAAAAATAAAAAAATTTAACAATAAACTAAGGCATGGTATCTAATGGGCTAACTGCTAACCATAAAATAAAAGAGTTGAATTGGTCTGACCTACACGGGATTTGGCAATCAAGTAAAACAAATGAACATCATTGGTTTGCCATTCTAAAAGCGTTTGTAGGAAGGGTAGAATATGAAGTGTCAATTTTTTCTCTTTCCACTGTGGAACGGGCCACCTTACCGTACACATGCGGATTTAAACGGGTCCAGGAGTGTCAATTTTTTTTCTTTAAGCCCTTTTATTTCTCCATGGTGATAAAATATATATGAAAAGGCAAAAACAATACTTCTTTTTATTGCTAAAAATATAAAATTTAACAATAAACTAATGCATGGTATCTAATGGGCTAACCGCTAACCATAAAATAAAAGAGTTGAATGGGCCTGACCTACACGGGATTTGGCCATCAAGTAAAACAAATGAACATCATTGGCTAAAATATAATGTATTTTAAAGTTATTCAATGGTTCAACCTCGACCAACCCAATTAGTCCAATTTTTATCATTTCAAATATATATTATATAATTATTTGATATCATAATGATCAAATTATAGTGTATTTTACAGGAAATCGTTTGGTATTTGTTAGTAAAAAACTAAACAGAAAGATCTATTTGGTTATTTTAAACATTAAAACGATCATAAACATTTTCAGTTCCTTTTGAATTTCTATGGTTTTATTCCCGAATAAGTGATGTGCAAATGGCGAATTGCAGTCATCTCTTTTCTTTCACTATTTTTTATTTTCAAATAGAAAGTTTACAAGTTAAGAATAATTAGAATTTTGCATGGGTCGATCAAACAGGCTTAATTTCAAGTTTTGACCCGTTTTGATCAAGTCTAATTTATAATCACATGGTTCCCTGATACTCGATAAAAATCTCAATCCAAACCAGTTTGGCAGGTGAGTCCGTGTTACCACCATTTTCTAGGGATACGACAACGGTGGTTCCTATCCCAAATCGTGTTGTTCGTTCTTGATTTTCTTAGATTTTATCATGGCCTGACAAAAACCAGAAAGCACAATGACGACAAGATGAAAGTTTTATAAAGCAAATTAATCGGCCAACGGGACGGGTAAAAGCTAGCAACGATTGTGAGATGCTAATTTTCCGAAAACCTACGTACGAGATAGGCGATTTTTTATTCGATTTTCTGGAATCCGGTTTCTATAAAACTTACTCCACCTCATCATATTACCAGAAACAATATTGTTTCACAAGGTAACAGATACTTGATTTTGGTTCATAAGACCGATTTTTGATTCATTGCATCATTCATGTCTCTTTTCTGCTTAAATTCATTATTTTTATCACGAGTTTTCATAAAAAACTATACAACAATAAGCTATACACCCCATTACATTATCAAATTTCATATCTCACCTTCCTCCGGCCAACTGGCCGGGGCCACGCTAGTTGTTATAAGGACCGATAAAAACAATGTTCAGAATCCTTGATAAAAACAACTCACAGTCACAGGTGAAATAGGAAAAAGAACAATGTTCAGAATCCACAGAATTTGGGTTTTAGGCTTAACAGACAAGACAAGACATGAGTTGAATGAATGATGCCTAACTTGGAACTCATGCGTAATATTATTACTATTTTGGTTGACATTTGGTTACTTAGGATATTCGTGTGTTAATTAATTGTAGAGTCAATTTTAGTTATCGTTTAATAAATTGTATTTAATTATGAAAGTATTAAAGATAGTTTGGTTTTGGTGATAGTTAAATTGATGGATTGTCATCAATGTATGAATACTAATATGCATGTATATAAGAAAATTGGTGTATTATAGTTTACATCGTTTGGTTTTTGTGATAGTTATTATAGTATTTAGACAAGTTATATTACTTTTTGGATGAAATGTCCCTTTTACACTTTGCTTTTAATATAAAAAAGTAACCCACATGAAAAAGGTAGGGACATAGTTAAAAGAAAAAATGACCCAACAATCTCAAGTCTCAACAAAACAATCTCACAAAAAACTTGAGATTTAACTATCATTTATTCATTTATTTTGAGTGATAGTTTGTGTCAAATCAAACAAACAATTCATGTGCAAAAAATTCAAAAAAACAATGCATTGTGAACAATACGTAACTATTCCCACCAAACAATCATCAAAACTAAGGGGTCGTTTGGAAGTTGTGATTGTTAAATTTATGTATTGTTGAGAATGCATGTATAATATTATACATGTAGGGGTCGTTTGGAAGTTGCGATAGTTTTATTGAGATTGTCATTATGCATGTATTGTTTACAATGCATCGTTTTTTTGTTTTTTTAGCAGAAACAATACATGAATTGTTTTTGTGATGTGGCAGAAACTATCACTCATTTTGAGTGATTGTTATATCTCAACTTTTAGTTGTGATTGTTGAGATAGTTGAGTTGAGATTGTTTTGTCTCAGCTTTTAGCTCATGCGACATACACAATCACACATACGAAACGTTGTATTCTACAATGCATCAAATTCGATATTACTGTATTGTTGAGAATGCATGTATAATATTATACATGTATTGTCAAATTTGATGCATTGTAGAATACAACGTTTGGTATGTGTGATTGTGTATGTCCCATAAGCTAAAAGCTGAGACAAAACAATCTCAACTCAACTATCTCAACAATCACAACTAAAAGTTGAGATATAACAATCACTCAAAATGAGTGATAGTTTCTGCCACATCACAAAAACAATTCATGTATTGTTTCTGCTAAAAAAACAAAAAAACGATGCATTGTAAACAATACATGCATAATGACAATCTCAACAAAACTATCGCAACTTCCAAATGACCCCTAAGAGTAAGTTACTATAACTCCTTGTGATTGATACCATCACATAAAATCTCCCTCCATAATAATAACTCCTTCCTTCCCCAAACTTGATTTTTTCCGGTGCATTCTTAGCTTCTCCTTTCTCCAGACTCTTCTTCCTCCTTCCAGCTAGGGCTGGGCATGCGGGCGGATCATCCGCGGGTTTGGGCCGACCCACCCGCATTTGACCCGAATTTCGTTAAGTGGGTGGGTCTGTGGGTGGGTGACGGGTTGCGCTGGGAGCCATCCGTCGGGTGGTGGGTGGGTTGTGGGTGAGTGTGCGGGTGACCCGCTCAACCCAACAGCAAAAAAATCAAAGTCGTTGGCGCTAGAGAGAGGAGAGTGGAGACGTTAGATATAAACTCGGACTGCTCCTGGAGTTTGAACCTCAAAGCCAACCTTCCAAATAGAGATCCCCTCTTCTTCCCTTTACTTTTTCCTCTAATTCTTGTGTCTAGATCACCGTTCTTTCCTTTGTGGAATTATTTTTCTTAGTTCCTTGCACCTAATAATCGTCTCAATCTGTAGAAAACTCTTTCATAATAGAATTTTTGTCCAATTTAATAACTAATTCGACATTTTTCGCCCTATTTCAACTTCTGGTTTCCCTCGATGATTCTCTTCACCTATTATCATGTCAAGTTGACTCCTTTATATTATATGCATTGTGATGTGGGTGAACCCACAAACCCACCCGCATCATCCACCATCCGCCCGACCCAACCCGAGACTAAATGTGGGTGGGTGGTGGGTTAAAAATTATCAATCCGTTTAAGCGCGGGTGGGTGCATTTTATGGTCAAAATCCACCCGACCCACCCAATGCCCACCCCTACTTCCAGCTATCTCTCCTCCTTTCTCATTTCCAGATTTTCCCATTCTCATTGCATTGTTGTTCAAACTCATTCGGCTAAATTACACGTTTGGTCACTCAAATTATACAAATCTTTCACGTTTGCCACCCGAATTACTTTTTTTCTTATTCGCCACTAACTTTACGAATCATTTCACGGTTGGTCACCGGCCGTTACACTCCGTTAAGTTTGTCCTACGTGGCAGTCAACTATAAAGTTTGACTGTTAACTAGATGACGTGGAAATTAAAAAAAATAAAAATAAAATAATTTTTTCTTTCCACCTCATCATTGCACTTATTTTGTCTATATAATTTATCATATTAATAATTTAATAAAATGGCCAATTCAAACCCAAAAACACCCAATTCAGAATTTAACGAGAATGTCGCCGACGGTGAAGTTGTGCTTGTCGGTCCAGGCGCCGTAGTTGACCTGCATCGTCCATCCGTTCTCGTCTCCGACGGTGAAGATCTCAGCAGCTGTTGCGACGATGAAAGCGTTGAGGAGGAAGAAGAAGGAAAGGGTGAGCAAGAGGCAGCTCGGAAATCCGATCAACGCCGTCATGTTCGCCGGCCGGAGATTGACAGCAGGGAAACGAAGAAGGAGGAGGAGGAGGAGAAATTAATTCACTAATGAGATAGATTGTGCGTGTTGGTTGTTGAAGTCAGCATCGCAATCGCCGCACAAAACCAGTCTGGTGATTGATTTGGTCCATTTGCAAGAATGGTAAGTGTATTTGCAGCGGAGGTAAAGAAGGCAAGTCCAAACGTTCGATTCAAACGACTACAAAGGGAGCGGTGTATTTAAAGGTTTCGGAATGGAGATTGAAGGCAGACTTTTAGCGAGCAAGGTTTGAGCGATATAATTGAGAGAAGAATTGTAAAGCTCTTAGCGAGTAAAAGTCAGCACAGAGCTGTGATAGGAGGTTCTGGGTAAGGATTGGGGTTTCGGGGAAACCAGTAATCGATCGGCTGGGTAGCTGATAGGAAAGAACTGTCGATCAAGCGGGGAGCTGATCGATTGGGTTGAATCTTCATTGTAATTGCCGAGCTTCATCGAAAATATTCTAGTGAAACGTCTGAGAACACAAGAAGTGATTCTCAGACCGTGGAATAGTCGACGTTGGGATCGTTAATCTCCCGACGTCGGAAACCACGTAAAAACTGGTGTGTTTTGAGTTGTGCTATTCACTCTGTTCTTATCGTGTTCTTGGTTCTGGGTTTCTGGCCTTGAAGTCAAACAGCAGGGTGCTGTGCTGAATCGAAAACGAAAGGAAAAGGACGGGTGAGACGTGTTATCAAAACGGTGAGCTTCAGGTAAGCGAAATCAAGTTTTGGTTTAAGCTAATTTCAATTACTTAGGCGTGCAGGTGAAAGTTTAAGTTAAGTAGAAGCAATAGTGGGCTTTGAGCCCAATTCCTTGTATACGCAAGTCTGCCTAGCCAAAACGCAAACCAGAGAGTGATTCTCTTGTACATCGATTGAACTCCTCTTCTGGCCAAGCTTTTGTCCTCTGTTCGCGACGATTGAGATAACGAGAGGTCTCCTCAGTCTGAATCAGCAAAACAAAAGAAAAAGTGTCCATTGATCTCGCGCTCGACGTCTTCTACATTGGCTAGAAATATATACGCGCAACAAGATTAAGAGCCGGAATTGGTCACTAAATGGATGATAGCTAGATGGGTTAAAGGAAAGATGACGATGAACAGAAGGACGACGAGGCGGAGAGGACCGAGTCCTTCCATGGACAGCGGAAGGCTGGGGACGGCTTTGAGTTCCAATTGTATTGTTAGTTGTTTGTTACCAATGAGGCGATATTTCTAGCCAACACGCACAATCAATCTCATTAGTGAATTAATTTCTCCTCCTCCTCCTTCTTCTTCGTTTCCCTGCTGTCAATCTCCGGCCGGCGAACATGACGGCGTTGATCGGATTTCCGAGCTGCCTCTTGCTCACCCTTTCCTTCTTCTTCCTCCTCAACGCTTTCATCGTCGCAACAGCTGCTGAGATCTTCACCGTCGGAGACGAGAACGGATGGACGATGCAGGTCAACTACGGCGCCTGGACCGACAAGCACAACTTCACCGTCGGCGACATTCTCGGTAACTTAATTCATATTAATAATTAAATATTAATAATTTTATTAAATTATTAATATGATAAATTATATAGACAAAATAAGTGCAATGATGAGGTGGAAAGAAAAATTTATTTTTTTTTTATTTTTTTTAATTTCCACGTCATCTAGTTAACAGTCAAACTTTATAGTTGACTGCCACGTAGGACAAACTTAACGGAGTGTAACGGCCGGTGACCAACCGTGAAACGATTCGTAAAGTTAGTGGCGAATAAGAAAGAAAAGTAATTCGGGTGGCAAACGTGAAAGATTTGTATAATTTGAGTGACTAAACGTGTAATTTAGCCAACTCATTCCATAAAGAAGTTGAACAAGGTAAGGATTTGTCCGGCGGTTTGAACGAAAATTTTAAAATGAACACTCCAGTAATTTGTGGATTAAATTTAGAACGATGTTTAGCATTTGCATTGTTGTTTATCCCATCGGCATTGTACGTTTCAACTCGTTACAAATGGAGGGACTATTGGATGTCTTCTAATAACAAGTCTAAACTATCCCTCTATATATCCGAACGGTCGAACCAAGGGAAAAGAAACGAGCCTACGTGGCCAGGAATGCGCGCAGTCACTGGCGTCGCGTAGCATCTTCTGAGTGGATAACGAATCAAACCCAACTGGAAGAAGAATGGACAGCGAGCTATCGGTTGAGCAGCTTTCAGAGATAAGCTCTCACCACACTTTAAAACCTTCTAACAAATGGCGACTCTTTCTCTTTCGCTTCCAATGTCTCGCACAACAGCGGAATCGTCTCTTCGTCTTCAGTTGTTCCCTAAAAGGCAGCTCCTTGCACTTCATCACCACCCTCGCGCCAAATTCACTTGCTGCTCGTCTTCTTCTGGTACGTACGGTCGTACCCAAGAATTCTCACCGTCTCTGACAATCATCGATTTGTGAGAATCAAATTAAAAAAAAAAAGATTTGATCTTTGCAGGGAATAATGGAGTGGGTTCGAGATCGGGAGAAAGCCCAAGGCTTTTTGGGTTGAAACAAGTGAATTGTGTGGCTTGTGGGATTCTTGCTGCTCTGGCTGTCACCGCTGGTGTTGCCTCTCCTGTAATTGCTGCGAATCAGGTTGCTTCTCTAATTCCCAGCTCTGAACCATATATTGGCCCTTGTCCTTGTTAGTCTTGCTGATTTATTTAGCGATTAAGCCCCTAGTTTGTGGTTAAATGTATCAATGAGTTTGGAACCTGGGGTAAAAGCTCTGGTAGACGAATTCAGTGGGTTTACTTACTGCATTTGGAAACTGGATTCAGTTGATGCTGCAGCTCTAGGGTTTTTGTTTGATTGGTGTTGCTGATTTACCGATTTCGCTTTGACGAGAGATGGGTAGAAGAGTAAGGATTGAGTGGTTGTTGAATTGAGGAAAAAGGAATGGTTGGGAACTCCTAAGCTATGATGTTGTCAAAAGGGGATGGATTACAACTTACAACCTTCCCTCCAGTCCTAACGCTTCCCTTAAGTTAATTTCTGCCAGTAGTCCTACAATGTATTTATTTGAATCCTTTTGAGTCTATCTTTATGAGGCCGGGTTTGCTTGTATTGCTAGTGATCCTGCTCTCGTAGTTTCACACCATCACTGCAATGCGTTGTTTGTAATGTGTTATGCAGAGGCTACCTCCACTGTCGACAGAACCCAACAGATGCGAGAAGGCGTACGTTGGGAACACGATTGGTCAAGCAAACGGTGTTTATGACAAGCCGATCGATCTTAGGTTCTGTGATTACAGTAACGACAAGTCCAATCTTAAGGGGAAGTCACTTGCTGCAGCCCTAATGTCGGATGCTAAGTTTGATGGTGCCGACATGACAGAAGTGGTCATGTCCAAGGCTTATGCTGTTGGAGCTAGTTTCCAAGGTAAAAACTTTCTGCATTTTGTTTATGAAGGTGATGTCAAATTTTATTAAGCAGAAAAACACAAGAGTTGCAGAAAAACCAGCAACAAAATGCAAGCAGAACCCTCCAAAAGCGGCAGTTGCAAAAAAAAAAAAAAAAAAAAAAAAGAAGAAAAAAATTCTGCATTTATCCTTTAGAGTTATGGTAGTGTGATCTTGGCAAGTGATTCTGTTGCTGCATTGTAGTGATAAATAGTGAATTATATGTGAGCACAAGGTTGTGACTATGTGAATGTGATTGCTTCATTTTTGCAGGTGTGGACTTCTCGAACGCTGTTCTGGACCGTGTGAACTTTGGTAAGGCCAACCTGAAAGGAGCTGTGTTCAGGAACACGGTGCTATCGGGTTCCACGTTCGAGGAAGCTGAACTGGGCGACGTTGTGTTTGAGGACACCATCATAGGTTACATTGACTTGCAGAAACTCTGTAGGAACACGTCGATTACCCCTGATGGAAGGCTTGAATTGGGATGTCGATGAAACTTGCTCGTTTTCTACACTCTCAACACTGTTTTGTTGTACCTATTTATTCAAGAGTAAATGTGAGTTCCTCAATTCAGGCGGAGGCAACAATAGTACATCTATGGTATATGAAAGTCATTGATTCATTTGAATACAGGGACATGAAACTGGGTTTGTACAGGTTATTTAGCTAGATGCAGACCACATTAACATCAAGGCGCATCTAGTGTAGTGGTATCATAGTACCCTCCCACGGTACTGACCGGGGTTCGATTCCCCGGATGCGCAGTCGATTTTTTATCATTCCAGATGCGATTTTACATTAGTATCGATTTTACATTAAAATTTGTTTGCTTGATTTGTACCGTACTATCAGGAGCGGATGCATGTTATTCAGACTTTTCAAAAACCACTTGGTTCCGAAACAAACAAGGAACTGATCAAGCTTGCTGCAATTCTGCAGTACATCATCGATCTCGGCAGGCAAATGAAGTGTGCCGTTGCCTGTTAGTGTGGTTGCATCATATATAACTCTTTTGTCCTTTGATTGAATCAAAATTATATAGATGGGTATATGTAGTGGCTAAGATGTTAAATTACTATTTACAAAACGAGTAACCACAAAGGAATGAGGGATCATTGAGAAAACCACCATATATGTGGACTTGAGGTGTGAATATAATGTGATTAACAAATGAGACATTCAGAAAGGAAAAGCTTTCGGTCACAGAAAGCTGTAAACAATGTCGAGAACCAGTTGGTCCGTAATGAATCTCATATGTAGACTTTACTAGAGTAAATAATAATAAGGGGCTACTGTGAAGGGTAAATGGTACACTTAGATATTCAGTTTTCCTTCTAAACTATCTACATGGGGTGAAAATGAGATTTCTCAGCAGCAACAATGCAAAACAGGTTGCTATGAGACCAGTAGAATACATTTTGGGGGGAGAAAATAAAACAAGGTACAACAATCAAAGATGAAAGATTCGTCATAAATCCAGCTAATTGTCCAAGTCTTCAAACCACAATAAATCGTCACACACTCCTGAAACAAAAAAAAAAAAAAAAAAGCCAAATTATGCATACAAATAACAAACGTTAACTAATAACCATAGAAGGCATTGAACGTACGATACAGATTTCGAGTCATGAAAATAAATTAGATTTTTCAAATTTTATCATTAATAATAACCATAATTTGAGAAGATATTCATTCGTAATTGGGTAGAAATGATAACTAGCGACTTTAGAATATCTTTGATCAAAAGTGGGAGAGTTTTTGTGATTTTATGGAATTCATAATAGGGAAAATCATATGTATTGAAAAATTGAAAAATCGTATTAATTGTTCGATCATAAAAATCTCCTATCATAAGCTAAATCAGTAGACATATTTAATGGTATTAAATGGCTGAATCGTGATTAAACCATGATTTTAACATAAAATATTTTATCACTGAGTTTTCTAGTACAAACTCCTCTATGGTTTTACAATGTGTAGTAATTAGATTTGTTGGTTTGAGGTTAAATAATTGGATGAATGATGAATCATTTTAAAACTTAAAGAGAAACAAAAAAAAAAAGGAAGAGGATGGTTCAGCTTCAGCACCTGAAGACAGGCCCATTATTCCGCGGGCCCGCGAGGCCCATCCAACCATCAAAATTGACCGCCACGTGGGTAAAATTTACCATTACGCACACCAACCGCCGTCAAAAGAGAAATCGTCATATTCACCATTTCCCGGGATCTCCACCGGGATATTACTCCACTCTTTTCTCCGGCCGCCGCGGCCTTTTTCCCCCTTTCAATCCGAATCTCTGATTCCTCAACCTTTTCCACTTCTCTGTTCTCCCTCCGTCTATTCCTCTAATTTCCCCCCTTTCTCGGCCAATCAATTAGGGTTAGGATTTCTTTCCAACATGGCAGATTGGGAGCCATTACTGCAATCCATCATCCTCGCCCTCATCTTCTCCTACCTCGTCGCGAAGCTCATCTCCATCGTCGTCTCCTTCAGAGACGACAACCTCACGATTACGCGCAACCCCGCTCCGGCTTCATCCAGCCGGCCCTACCAGCAGCTGAAATCACGCGATGGAGCTCATGGCTCTGGGGATTTCCCCGGCGGTGGTTTTAACGAGACCGATTCGATCGCTGCCGAGCTTGGCAGCGTCAGGAACGAGAGCGTGGCGGGAATCGGTGACGACTACGACGGCGTGGATACCGATGACGACGACGACGACGAAGACTGGGAAGGCGTGGAGAGCACCGAGTTGGACGAGACGTTCAGCGCGGCGACGGCGTTCGTTGCGGCGGCGGCCTCGGACCGGCTGTCGCAGAGGGTGTCGACGGATGTGCAGTTGCAGCTTTATGGGCTGTATAAGATCGCCACTGAAGGGCCTTGCACTGTGCCGCCCCCTTCTGCTCTCAAGATGACTGCTCGCGCCAAGTGGTATTCGTCAAGTTCCCGTCTTTGAACTTAAGTTTCCTTTTTTAGTTCCTCTTTCTTTAGTTAAAACTGCTTTGAGTTGACGCTGAAGATCGTTTAGGCTATTGGATTGGGGGGAAATAAGTTCATGGCCTGGCGTAGCTTGAGATGATTGAGTGAAGGGAACTGTTCTTTTGAATGTTGTTGAATGTTTCCTGCTGCAATAAGGAATGATGCTAACCATCTCTGACTAAAATCAGTTGATTAGCAGACATCCTATGCTTGTTTCGGTCTCGTTTTTTAGATGCTCTTAGTGATTGATGTTGGTAATTCTTAACAGGGGAGCATGGCAGAAATTGGGTTCTATGCCGACAGAAGAGGCTATGGAAAAATACATTGACATTGTTTCACAGCTTTATCCTACTTGGTGTTCTGGTTCATCTGGGGTATAAGGAATCAGCCTTCTCTGGTACTTTTTGTTTCTTTGTTTCTATGTACCTGGCTAAATGCTAGTTTGTTTCTCTCTTGAATGCGTTGGTGGCCAGAAAACTAGGGTTGGAGATCGAGATGGACATAGTTCTGATTCCAGAGGACCCATGGGACCAGTTTTCAGTACCTTCGTTTATGAGGAGGAATCTGGGAATGAGCTGTAAGTTTTCTGATTCTTTATATAATTAAGGTCAAGTTTGAATTTCCTGAAACTTCAAATCTTTGTATAACAGTTTCTAAGAGGACCTCTATGGTAGTCTTTGTGACCTTTGATCTAGTTGAAGTATCTAGTTATGTACATTGTTCTGCATAATAAGCTAATAATAAAATTTCCGTAATTCCTTGGAGTAAGCAGAAGTTTGCCAACATTTCATATCTCTAGCTATGCTGTCTTGTTAGCAGACCAGTGTGCGAGAGTAAGACTACTCTTTTTATAATTATGAATATGCAAGATAACTTAGCCATTGCATGTAAGGGCACCATTAGCATTGAAAAAGATATAGTAAAGGAAATTACAGAAGCTGCAAGATATGACATGGTATTGAACAGTTGTGGATGCAAAACATATATTACTTCAGAAGTTTTGACTTCTTTCTCTTGTCTCAGAAAAATGGATGCTGTCCATGCATATGCCAGAGAAGGAGATGCAGATAACTTGTTGAAATCTATTAACGATGACGTTTCTGTCAACTCGAAAGGTTCACTTCTGTCTGTGTTTTCTACTTCATCTTTCGTACAATCAGATGACACCTAGTGTTGTCTATTATGTAAACATGGACATCAAAGTTACATCTATATTGCTGAGAATCTTTAGTCAACTACTAAATGACCATTGAATGAGTTGACAGTATTTCCCACAATGTTGTTGGAGAATCTTACGTTAACTGTGCATGGTGATCGATTCAGATAGCGAGGGGCGGACTCCTTTGCACTGGGCTGTGGATCGCGGTCACCTCAATATTGTGGAACTCCTTGCTGGACGAAATGCTGATATAAATGCAAAGGTAAGTCAATTTCTTGTTCTGACCTCTACACTCTTTCAACTCTTTGATCATATATCCAAGAATTCTGGTGTTCTATCTGAATTATTTGTTCTGCAACAAAAGACAGAGATCATGTTTCTTCTTATGTCGGCAGCTGCTGACTATCGTTATTTTTTGGGTTTGATAGGACAACGAAGGGCAAACTGCACTGCATTACGCTGCTGTCTGCGAGAGGGAAGGTATCGCTGAATTTCTAGTGAAGCAAAATGCCAATATCAATGTGAAGGATAACGACGGCAAGTCTGCTAGGGATTTGTGTGAGTCGAACTGGTCTTGTCTCCAGACAGCCGGAGCACAACAGAACGACTAACTAATGGTAGTTTCATTCTAGCCAATCTTCCGTTATGCATATAGACAGCCTTTGAAACTTTAGCCATGTTGGGGCATCGTTGTGTCCTGGAAAACAGAATGACAGAAATGTTTGTAAGAAAACAAGATCAAGACTGGGGTGGTGGTCTGGTGGAGTGAACCGTTCCATCTTCCTTTCGATTTTGGTTGTGAACTTTTGACTTGTTGATATGAAACGATTTTGTCATTTGGCACGTTCAGCAGCCAAATATAGAAGCGCAAGTTGGGTTGCGACAATGGAGTTGATCGTTTCATTCCGTTTCATGCTTATAGATAGTTGCATTGCAGGTTCTGTTCATGTGCCCTGCTCCAGTGTGTTTGTTGGTTGTACATCTTTGTGGCATTAGTTTGAATCGAAACCCAATATCGCACCGAACCGAATTTGGGGTTTTAGGACCCATTTCAAACAGGGTCCAATTGTCCAAACTTGCAAACCCCTAGAGAGAAATTGTTCTTTTTTGTTGTTGTTGAAAGACGGATGTCAAGCATCCTAATTCATAGAAACAAAACGATCCTGGAATCAAGGTTCATATGAATCGTAGGAGAGCCCATAACATCGTAGGAGAGCCACGAACACAGTTTCGGGTTGCTCACATCGATAGAATGGTTGTAGTCTTATCTTATGACCCGTATACAATTTTCATAGCTCCACAATGAGCGAATACATCTTCACGTGTTCATCGTTTTAAGCCCCCAATAGAAAAACCTTACATATCTTTAATTAACGTACGGTCCATCTTAATCGAGAATCATATCCACCCTCTACTAATCGACCATGACTCCTCCATATTGAAAACCGATGATCCATCGTGTCGAGACCGGTCTCCATCCCAACCAAAATGCAATCTTTACCACCCCATACTAAAAATTCAACTATTTTTTTCCCAAAGGGAAAAAAAATGACCAATAAATATAGAAAACCAAAATCAAGAAAGCTATTTTTGGCTTGTTTCACTTCCAGCCGTTAATACCAAAAAATAACCTCCAATTTTCCCCTGCCTCCCAACCATCTCTCACGAAGGGCACAAAAGCAGAGCAATGGCGGAGGCAATTAGATCCCCTCCTCCCCTTCCTCTCCATTCCCCACATTCCAACATTTCCATCGCCGCCGGTCTCCGATCACCAGGTGCTGGAAAATGGCAAGGGCGGTAGTAATTATCTTCTACGCCCTTCTAATTACTGGCGCCGTCGCTCTCCTCTGTTCCTCCATCCCGCCGCGGCACCCGGCGACGGCGGGGGCAGGGGTCCACCGCCGCCTCGGGTACAAGCTGCCGGCCCTCAATTTCGACCCGCTCGTGGAGAAGATGCAGCGCGCGGCGGAGTCGTCGGACGAGGAGGAGCAGCAGCGGCCGTCGGCGAATCAGGAGTACTTCGGGGAGGAAGGGAGGTTCAACATAACGAAGAGGCTGATGCGGCTGTTCCCGTCGCTGGACAAGTCGCCGGCCGACGGCAAGATCAGCTTCTCGGAGATGGAGAATTGGAACGTGGCGCAGGGCGCCGATCGGCTGGCGTACCGGACGCAGAAGGAGTTGCTGTCCCGTGATCGGGACGACGACGGCGCCGTCAGCTTCCACGAGAACTTCCCCCAATTTTCCACATTGGACCTAGGTACCGTTACTTTCTGACGCGTCGCGACGTGAATAATCACCAAATGACGTGAATTAGCAAAAAAAATGTTTCGCAATTCGTTAATGTGAATTAACGTAAATAATCACCAAATGACGTGAATGTGTTAATGTGTAGCGAAAAATGAGATGGGTCACGGTCAAGCCGGATGGTGGATGGAGTTGTTCAAACTTGCAGATGTGAACGGAAATGGAAACCTCGACTTCCATGAATTTAACAAGTAAGCTAGCTACAAGATTTTTTAATTTTTTTTTCACGACAAAGATGAATTAATTAACATTTCTCGGTGGGAAAAAAAAAGTATTAATGAATGTTTCATCTTATATATACAGCTTCTTGCATCCAGAGGACAGCCATGACAGAAAGATTAAGATATGGTTGATCAAGGACAAGATTAAGTAAGTATATTAATTATTAATCAATTCCGCATTAATTCTATTGGTTTTTTTTTGTGATCTCTTTGATCTAATGATATTTGATTAGATCATGTTGGGTAATTAATTGAATGGAATTTTTCCGGAACAGGCAGATGGATGGTGATGGCGACGAAAGGCTCAATTTCGACGAGTTTGTGAAACATGCTTACGACGTTTACAAGACTTATGTTGATTTTGAGAAGACCAGAGTCCCTACTGCTGAAGAAAAGTTTGCGGACCTTGATGTCGACCATGACAAGTACGTAAAAAAAAAATTATTTCCGAAAAATCATTCACATTTTGATCGTCGTGGTTCGTATTAAATTCGACAAAGGATGTAAAAAATTCGATTTTGTGATCCATTGGATCAGGTTCTTGACTGTGGAGGAACTGCTGCCCATACTTCCCTACCTGAAGCCTGGAGAGCTGACTTATGCCAAATTCTACACCCATTATTTGATCGATGCGGTAATTAATTAAACATTACAATTGAATTAATTGGTTCAATTTATTATTTCAATGTGTATGATAATTATCAAACTAATAATTTATAATTAACCTTTGTTTCTTAATTAATTGTGGGGTTAATTGGCAGGCTGATGAGGATGGAGATGGTCATTTGAGCTTGCAAGAAATGATTGACCATGAAACTATATTTTACACCACCATTTATGATAATGTTTATGAGGGTGATTATCATGATGAACTCTAAAAATTCAAAATTAATTTCGTTCTGTTCAATCTCTCTCTCTCCCCCCCTTTGTGTAAAACTTCTTACTTTGTAACACAGTTTTGGGTTAGAGGGTACATTATTCCTTGTGTATCTTTAGGGTATAATCCAAATTTGTTAAATGCATTGTGTCTTTCCTATCTATCGTCGCGCTTACAGAAGTCAGTAATCCAAACATATATCGTACTTTAGAGATGCGGGAAGTATGAACCTACACATATAAGGATATAAACAAGGGTTACATAAACACGAATAACTTTTCCAATCAATACTTTCAAATGTAGGTTGTACATGGAAAAATCTGTATACAGAAACGATCGATCTCAATCGATCGTAGTGTCATGGACCTCTTGCACATGTTTTTGGTTAATCTCTAAACTATATAATATCCACTGTACAGCCATAGCTAGCTCTGTTGAAGGTTGAATGTGACAGATGCAAGAATGTGATGATGGTGGGAATGAGTGTTTGTGATTAATTAGGTCATTTTCAGTGTGCTTTTCGGCAGTGGATGTTCTTAGACTAGTTGCAGGCTTGCAGCCCACCATAGATGTATAGTGGAGGGGATGAAAGAGTTGAAAATGGAGTTGCAGGTGTTTGTGGATTTGTTATGGTGGTGGCAGCTTCCTGGCCTCTTTTTGTGGGTAGTCAAAAGTGTGCCAAGCATAATAGTGGAAGGGGGAAAAGGGTTTCCAAGTCTTAATGGTAATAGCAATGTCATGATAAACTTGACCCTTATGACTGGTTATCTTCCTCTTGGTTGAGTATGTCTCGATCTGTGTATCGTACTAGCGATCCAACCAGAAAAACTGTGTATTGGAGTCCAAATCGGTAGATGGTTTTTACCGATATGAAACGGTTGTACCACTGTTCAAACACAAAATATACTAGGGCTGGACAATTGGTTAACGGTTAACCGGCCGGTTAAAACCAAAATCGGTTGGTTATCCACTAACCAAAACCCGGGGGGGGGAAAAAAATGAAAGTCGGTCGGTGTTCGGAGCTGCTGGACGAGATAGTTTTGTTCTTCGGAGGCGGTTCGGTTAACCGAAAACCGGGATAACCGAAGGCTTAAACCCTCTTTCGGTCGGTGGTCGGTAGATCTGGGAGTTGGTTGGGTTAATCGATAACCAACCTTTCGATTTTCGGTTATAACTGAACCGACTGCCCTCCAACCCCCTACTAAATACCCTATTATTACTTATTTGGCTTCGATGCATGGTTCTTAATCAATGTAGCAAAGTAATTAGCATTCATGCATGTACCTAATTCCCTCGATGAACAGTATTCATCATCATCATCATGGTCATTTGATGATTGGTAAAAATAGCTTTTCACGACCAATAAAAAGTAGTATGTGAATCATGAAGAGATACATTAACTAATATAATTAATCATATATATATAACATAATAATGTGACCAGCTGCTTCCCTTATTCTTTAATCTCATAGTACAAAAGTAATTAAACTAAACCAGCGGTATAGTCAATGAAGCAGCATGTTTAATACATCTCTCTCAAATCTGGAGCTATCCGAAACTGGTAAATAATTAGTAATTACTTAATAATGATCATGATCATGGGTTTAACGATGCTAAACATAAATAAATATTACTATAAGGTGGGATATTATATAATAATATAATGTTCTTAATAATATGATTAAGGGTGCCTGCCCTTCCGAGGGTCATGTTTAGAGTTAGCCCCAGTTTCATCATAATCGGCCACATCCATCATAAGCATCTTCCTTGTCTTCATCATCATCATCATCACCTCCACCTTCTTCTTCACTTCTTCTTGCCCTTGGTGGTATCCATCATCCTACATATTCATCATTAATCCACACCACATTAGGAAAATAAAAAAATACGTTTCGATTACGATAATTCTTAACGATTGAGTCAGTTGGTCGTTCAAATGTACTTTACAAAGTGGGATCGACTTTGTCATCAGGTATAAGTTGGGAATTCATGTTTCACTCCTCCTCTCAAACTCGACTCTCTAGTCAGATGACACGTCTACTATCGTGTTTACTTGCACATCTATCGTTGTGGAGTTTGATTGAGGTATGAGTGAGGCGGGAAATCAAGGAAGGGTTCTTGATGTATGTGGTATTTTGTAAGATGAGGATTATGAGTGATTGAATGGCATAATTTTCCTATGAGGGTAATATAATTAAGTTTGTTTTATAGTTAGGTGCTACTTAAAAAATTCGAACTTGAGACATAATAGTACCCCTGCACCAAGCTCTTGTTTGCGATTGAACGACAAAATTTGATGCATGGACTTATTAGCTAAACAGAACAATCAATAAAATGTCATGCTTATAGTACTTCTTTGATGTAATTGGGTTAATGTACCTTGTAATATAGAGGGAGATCATTTGGATTCACCATGATGCCTTGCTTGGAGCCCTCAATTACCATTCCTGCAGCACAAAACAATCATAATTGCATGCCTTCTTTCCATTAGATAACTCCTCCTACAGTTAGGACAATCAGAACCCTAATTGTAGATGATGAACATATACTGCACTGACCTCCTCCTGAAGTTGAAGATGAGCAGCTTCTTGGAGCAGTGAAGAGACAAAGATAGAGCAGAAGACAGGCAGTGAGCATTCTTGTAGTACTAGTTGCTATAGCCATGGATGGCTATGTTGGTGTCTTAACTTTCTCCAACTTGGTAATATTTTATTGCAGTAGAAGTTACTGTGGGGGATAGAAGCAGAGTATTGCTATTGGAGGGATTGCAATGAATGGTGAAGAAGAGAGGGAGATGGAGGGGAGAAGCCTTATTCTATTTATATTGAACCTTTGATAGTGGACAAGGAAAAGGAAATGGGCTCTCAAGTCTCTCACCAGTCACCACCACAGACAAATTGAGAAGCTTTACAGGGGAAACAGGGTTTAAAACGGGTACCAGAGGTTGTACCAAAAAAGTTAGCGGTAGGGTAGTTTATGTTGAAACTGTAGTTCACTTATTACATATCGTTAAATATCTTCGATCAGTTTAGCCCTCGATAGGAGATTTTTTTTTATTGAAACGCTCGTAGAGAACGGTTTTTTCAATCCATGGTTTGCTGAGTGCACCCACTCAGCTACAGAGAATGATGATGGAATGGCATTATGACTCTGTTTTCTTCTTCTCCCTAAGGGCCACTTTAGGCCAAGAAATGTTTATATATCCCCCAAAGTCAACTATATATACACACCCATTGTTTTCAGATATGTGTAACATAGATCCAAAACAAGCAAGAAGTGAACACAATGATATCCCATGATTTGCATGGCTTCAACTTTGGAGGGTGGGCAGCTGTTTTCTCTCTTTGTAGTTGTTGCTGTTTTGCCCTCCTCTCCATCCACTTATATTCTTCACCTTTTTGGGTGCCACTGTTGCTGCTATAGTTGTTGTTTGCTTGACAAATGACAATAGCCTACTTGATGTATCATGCATTCATCCTCTCTTTTCTTTTCCCACATCATATCACTCCATCTTATCTCTTTTCTATGGCATTTCACGAGTATGAGAACTTTATAAAGACGTCACTTATCTTATTACGCGGTTTTCATAAAACGAGATTGATCAAAAGAGTGGCGTGTTTAACAACCTCATTCAGCTCATCATACAATCCCCATTTATATAACATGGTGAGTCGGTGGGACCAACCTACTACATATACTCGTACCAGTCTTTATTTATCGCATTTTCAAAGCAATTCTCGGTTCAAGAGAATGAAAATTCGTTATTAAGTACGTTTCTCAAGAGAATTTTTTTTGACGGCTCATTATCAAATTGTTTCATAACAATTTAGTTTGATCATCAATTTCAACCTTAAACAGATACATTTTCCCAATCAACCTTTATTACAAGACGATCAACCTAGCAAGTGTGTCAACATCTAGGTGAAATAACACACTATATACAGGGATCGTGATATAGCCATACAGGCCGACCTATATGATTAGGTCGATCTATGAGTAATGAGTTATAACATATTTCTTATGAATAGATCTACCCCCATTGTGTACTGGTTGTTCTAACTAACATTACGAGCATATCAACCACTTCACGAACACAAACGACAAATAGTTCTAATAAAATCTAAAGTGCAATCGCAACAGGACTAATGCATCGGATCCCACCGGAACCACTCCGAACTCAGAGAGATGAGCGTCACGAGTTAACATTGTTGACCCTAGAGAAATTGCAGCTCTAGTAGTGCAACTTTATCCTTCATTTATAGACTGTAGCTGACATGATATGATCAGTGGGAGAATAGCAAATGCACTATACACCTAAATGGCCTTGAGTTCGTTACTTTCCAACCCATGGAATTCAGAAGTGACGAAGAAGCACTCAAAGGAGGGAAGGCAATTTAACAAAGGAGAACTCGAATGGGAAATTGACCATACAAACACGATACGTGTTATGCCGTCGATCATTCAGCATATCATGGTTATACAGAAAGTGGGGGGGTCCTGATTTTCCCACCCATATTTTCTCGAGAAAGTGCACATTTTCTCTCCCTTTCTTTCTTTCTTTTCATCCGTGGTACCAAACAGCACTTGAGAGCAGAGCAAACTATCAATAAAGCCTTTGGATGCTCGATCGTGTCCAAGTATTTCAAGGTCAGATTTGGATAGAGATGGCCATTAATGGGTTGCAAGGATGCATGCAAGTGGCCTGCACAAAGAAATCTCAAAGTTGGACCAAGAAAGATTGATTATTATGAGAGCAAATCCATGATAGTATATTGTAAATGAAGATGTATGGAGACACCAATGTATGTGTTGGATTCATTTGTTTAATATTTCCATTCATTGCCATGAACTCGACAAAATATCCTTTTAGGAAAGTAAGGCAATAGTTAGTAATAATTATGTATGTTGGGCGTTCATAGAACATTAACTAAATAGGTGCACTTATTATATTTGGGGTTTGTTTAAAGTTGCTGATAATGTTGGGACGAACAAGCATTGTTAGGGTAAGTTATCGTTAAGAGAAAGAAGACGATCGTTCAAGTGCTGATAAGAGCCTAGCTTAGAAGACGCCAATGGTCCCTCGAAAGTGATCCATGTGATGATTCTGCTCTATGGAAAAGGTGGAGGGACATCCTGCAACACAACTCTTGCCTTCTCGAAGAATATCTAGAGTGTATTTACGTTGGTTCAAGACAATAACCCTTCTGATTTTTTTGAGAGTTTGATCCATCGAAAATACATGAAATTACAAAAAAAAAAATTCATGTTGCAACGTGCAGTCGTTTAAAGTTACATAGCTTACGAAACAATGCAGTTTCTTGCTAACGTACTAAAACGAGTCATAAACAACTACTCAAGTTGGATACGAGGTAACCCAGATAGAAGTTCAAAAACACGGAAACTGGTAATCAACATCATTGATCAACTCTTGTTCTTGCAAGTTCTCACAATAGTCATGGGCCTGGACAATCTATTTACAAGCCAGAATCCCTTGTTAAGGTTGTAAACCCACGGTTGACCTGGACCCGGTCGAGCTAGTGGATCAAGGGTTAATGGGTCACCCGTTTTAGCCCAAAAATATGAAAAAATTATTATATTGTACTTATTTTGAATCCAAAATAAAAAAAAAACAACCGTACTTAAACTACAACCCACTTAAATAACATCAACTTAAATTGGGTTAATACCTTATTTTGGCCCGAACTATGACCATATAATCAACTTTGGCCCGTGGTTTCAGAAATTAACATCTTGACCTCAACTATGCAGCATATAGACTCAATTGGCCCGACACATAGTTTGACCGTCAATTTGGACGGTCAACTCCGTTGACCGTTAGTCAACACGCCATGTCATTGCCTAGTCAGCCTAAAAATCATTAAAAAATACAAATGCAAATTATTTTTCAAATTTTTCTTATTTATTATCAAATTAACCAAAAATAAATTATAAAAAACATAAAATAAATTTGATTTTTTTATTTTTTTGGATAATTTGAAAAATGATAAATTTTATAAGTTAACCAAAAATTATGAAATTATTTTATATTTTTAAAAATCCCCACAAAACTATAATTTATATCATAATTTTTAAATTTATAAAATTTAATTTGATATTTTTTGGTTAATTTATAAAATTTATTATTTTCAGATATCATAAAAAAATTATTTATATTTTTAGAATTTTATTTTTTGGTCAATTGGAAAATGATAAATAATAGAAATTAGGAAAATAATTTGAATTTAAATTTTTTTAATGATTTTTAGGCTGACTAGGCAATGACATAGCATGTTGACTAACGGTCAATGGAGTTGACCGTCCAAATTGACGGTCAAACTATGTGTCCGGCCAATTGAACCTATATGCTGCATAGTTGAGACCAGGATGTTAATTTATGAAACCACGGGCCAAAGTTGATTATATGGTCATAGTTCAGGCTAAAATAAGGTATTAACTCACTTAAATTCAACATAGTAAAAATCCAACAACACTTTGAAACGAGCAGCCTGCTGACCCACTCGGACGGGCCAACCACCCGGGTTTGACCGGGTTTGCTCGAGTTTGATCATTTCTGAACTAATTCTCAAATGGGCTATTTTAACCCGTTTTCAAGGCCGGGTCCGGGTCAACCCTCGAGTTGACAACCTTGCTTGTTACACATTCGGACATTCAATCCACCAAGATTCTTTCACCCACTTTGCTGCAGCAACAAGCCAACAACTCAGCAAACACTGACAACGCCACCTGCATTTTGAGGTATAAAGAAGATACATACAGCTCTCCTTTCCTTTGAAGGCTTCTTTTCTTTGCCCGGAAAGGAGGATTTAGCAACAACTAGTGCTTCTGTACTGTAACAGTTGCTATCTTTCAAACAAAGTATGTAAACTCAAGATGAAGGTAATTTGGACACCAACACTTTGTATCATTCAACGAATGCAAAGGACATGTGTAATCATTTTTTCACTTTCAGACCTGTAACAAAGACAACAAACAAACAAAAATGAATAATGCAATGCAAGATGCAATTTCCCCCTCAATAATAACCGTTGAGGACAAGAAGACCTCCTCCCAACCTCAAAAAAAGAAGAGAAAAATAGTGCCAAGTCTTCTTCTAAGTACAACCTGACCATGACAACAGTAATAGACATAAATGATGACAGATACAGGAAATGGGGATACGAAACAGAAAGAGGAATGAAAAATGTGAATCCCCCAAGAAAAGAAGGAAAAAAGAAAAATGAAACTGAGCAACAGAATCTGGATCTTCTGCATGCATGTTTGGCCCACGGAGGTCTTCAAGTAGCCACAAAACTTTGAACAACCCCAATGCAGCCAGCCATCGACCTGACCTAAGGGGGGTGACCTTACAGGTAGTAATACAGTGACCAACGGCTCTAGCACCTTGTAAGGACTGACCTGACCGACCGACCTACACCCGCCAATTAACCGACAATTCGGCTGCCTGACTTGACTTGTGTCTCTATCAACCAACTCCTGACTTGTGTACCCGACTCGATGCATTATGATGAAGACACTTTTTGACACCCGCTTTCAACTGATTACGACGACTTTGACCCCCCATCTTCATAGCGACTGACAATCCAATCCAAAGCCCCCTCCGAGACCTCAAGAGACTCAATCAACCCCATGGTGCTGATTCAAGAGTTAGTGACTGACTGAAGACCCTCTGTTATCAGAAAATTGCAGATGATGACCTGACGCGAAATGCAACCCCGGACCTGACTCTCAAGATGCATGCAGGACTCTAAAACCAAAAAAACAACGTGCCAAAGCAGCAAAATAACCTCAAGCAGAAATCGCACGGGTGATGGCCAACTTGGTCCATTCGGCAGATTCCTTAATTGAACCGTCTTCTGAAGACAAACATTCATTTAAAAAATCTCTACTAGAAAGAGAATTCTGTATCATAGTTCCTGCATTACTTCCCAATGTGTCTGCCAAGTCTCCGAGTACACCAATAGCTGTTCTCATAACCAAATCATCCCTGCAATACAAAAACGAAAAGGAAGATAAGTGATAAAACTATCACCAGCGCAAAAATGAGAATGAATATGAAGGAAGGTTAGCCACTCACATATCCTTTTCCATGTAAATACTATCCAAGAACTGGAGGATGTGTGGTGCATAAGGAATCAACAGTTGGATCTTAGTCGAGTTCTTAAATCCTTGAAGAATTCCAGAATAAGCCTCCAAGATTCCGTTTCTAAGAGAGTTTGTGTAATCAATCATCTCATCATCAGCACCAGCAGTGTGGGCAGACAATTCTGCAGCACTTTGGAGCATTGGCATGGCATACATCAGATACTTTTCAAAATCTTGGCCTGTTGCTAGTGCAATGTCACCAAGGCAGGAGAATATAGGTGGCTTAACAGATCGATGCAACTGATTGCTCGATAAATCCTTCAGAAGCTGTGTCATGATCCCATCACAGTAAGGTAGAACTTTGTTTTCCAATGCCCTGCAGATATCGCCCACCACTCCAACTGTGACAGAGCACACCTGGTACTCTTCAAAGTTCTGAAGACCCATCTCCAAATACTTGTAAAATTCGGGCATGTACTTTGCAAATTCTGGACCACATGCATAGGCAAGGGATCCAATAGCAAGCATGGCCTCCTCGTGCACTGTCGCACTTTTGCAAGCAAACACCCTAAGGAAGAGACCCATTATTTGGTCAGCAAACTGCATAAACCCATACTTGGTCTGTTCGGAAGCGCCTAGCTTTTGGATGATGACCTGCAAACATCCACAAAGAAGACCTTGCAATTCACCTTGCTTCTCCCTCTCATCAGATGAGAGCTTCTGACCCTCGAGTGTATTGTGAAGCTCCAGCATTATCACAGGAACTAGTTGCAACACCAGAGTTGCCGTTTCGTCTGTTGAACACCTAACCACCTCGTTCAGTGTTTCATAGGCAGCAGTCCTTAACCGACACTCGCCTGCATCTTCACGGTGAGTGACCGTGAGAAGGGCCTGAACAATTTCCTGAAAGTAGGGAGTCAAAGGAGATGATGGACCCACGTCCTCATAACCCTGAGCTAAGAAGTAGAGTGCCCCACAGGCCTTCCCGGCTACATTTGGCACGTCTGTCATACTTTGAAGTAGAACAGTCACAATTTGCTGGCAATTTTCCGGCGTAATGATAGGCGCATCCATTGTTGAACCATGGAGAAACTCAAAAATACGACCAAGCGTCCAAGCAGTGGTATCTTTCACATGAGTATTTGGATCCTTCGTCAGCGCTGATAACATGAAGTTCAAAGCAACATTGACAATAGGTGTCAACTTGTCAGGAGAAGGACCCTCCAAAATTGAGCCAAAAGCATAAGTAGCTGCCTCTCTCTGTCTCCAGTCAGGTTTTGTTATATTCTCTTCAATGAATGGCATAACAAGAGGTACAATATCATCTCCAACAGCGCGGGCAACAAGCCCAAGGCATGTTCCACCAGCCATTGCAATATTCCAAGCCCCTTCATCCTGATCCTGATCCTCCTCTTGCTTTAATAGTGTCTCCAGCAAAATTGGTACAAGAACATTGAGTGCCTGCTTGACAAAATAGGAGCATTGTACATCTGAGTCCCCAGTAAAATCACCGCCATACTCTTCTAGGATGTCTATCTCCTCATCACAAATTGAACTCCAGAATTCAATTGCTTGAAGAGCTACAGACTCTACATCTTCCCTCACAGCTTTTGCTGTGATGGTGAAAATGTCATTCATATACGGAGTTAACTTCTCATAGTACATTGACGCAATTGAGACCAGGCATTCAAAGGCTGCCTGACGGTTCTTCTCTTCTTTCGATAGAGCAGCCTCACAGACAACTCTCATGATATAATCACGCTCCATGTCATTGCTAAAATTCGCTTGAGCAAAGCCTAGGGCGTTGTATAATGCGCGGATGGCAGCTAGTCTCACATCATTGTTTCCTTCTGAAGAGCTCATACCTTGAACTACAACAGTCAAGATTTTGTTCACATGATCCTGCTCAACAGCATCAGGAGAGACTTCCTCGCACAAGTAACCAAGAGTCTCCAGTGTAGATTGTTTGACATGAGGAGGTAGCTGATGAACATTGGACAAAAGTGATCCAATTAGCTCCGACCACTGCTTCTGGGGGAGCTCAATTCCAGCAACTTTGGCAATTACTTGGGCCGCAGTTGAACGAGCGTCAGGTACAGGAGAAGAAAGCGTCTTTAACAAGCCTGCTTTTATCTGACTCTTTACTGTAGCATCCAGCATCAACCATCTCTGAACAAGCTCAAACTTCCTATGTTGCTCCTTAGCATCCAGGGCATTTTTTAGTATCAACCCAGCTAACTTCCGGCTATCAGCAGGTTTATCTTCATTGGCCAGCTCACCAGAAAGAGAAAACAAGAAGGCGGGGAGATTGTGTTCTTGGAACTGCTTCAAGCTGTCTTCAGCTTGCTTCCGCACACTACCATCTATAGATTGTGCGTTCAAAAGTAGCTGTGTCACCTCCATAGCCATGATGTATCTCTACAAAAAAAAAAAAAAAAAATTCAAAACTGATGACTCAATACTGTGTATAACCTCAAGGCAGAAGTGCAGGTTAATAGCACAAAGCGCCATATAGAGAAGAAAAGTAGCACAGGAAAGAAGTTTCCATGACATTATTATTCTTTCCATGCTCTACGGCTCACCCCATCATCTTTTAGTAAGCATATGTAACATCAAATGGAGGGGCAAATGACCGAATGGTTGACAATAATACAGAAGTTGACATGGAAGATCAATTACATCTACACACACGGTAAAGGAAACTGGAGGAGAAAACATCAAATTTACTTTATCCAACGTATGTCCAAAGAGCCGTATCATAAATGAAGAACACAACACAGACATCCCCTTTTTTACTCAAAAGCTCTACTTTGACTTGGCAATGATTCAGAACACCTGGAAGAGAATATATCTCCTAGTGGGCAAAGCTATATCTCAAACCACTAAAAATCACCTTACACAGTCCAACATCGCAAAGTCAAACTCCACACACACACCAAATATCGAAATTTCAAAAACCCTGCCTCGCTGTCGTATTCCTGCCCAGCAGAGCTAACGAGAACTAGATTGTAACTCGAAAAAAATCACCACTTTACCCGACTAATTCATCTCCAGTGCAAAATTATCACAGCAGGTAAAAACCCAAAAGCTAATCTTCCCACACAAAGCATTTCAGATTGCGGAATGGGGACAAGAGAAAGGGACTCGGAAGCAGGATGAAATTCGATCAAGCTTGGGAACAATTAAAACGAGAGGAACATCCCAATGGGCAGTCCAACAAAAAAACTGAGCACTCTACTGCCGCATCGGATAGCAGGACAAACCCAAAAGGGCCAAGCACTCGAGATCAAGCTGCCCCACTCCCCTAAAACAAACCTAGTGAATCGGAAACCATGGTGACAATCGAGACTAGCAGACTGTTACTTACAGAATCGGGGAAGACTGGAGACTGGTGTCGCGGCAGATCGGCGGGGCGCGACGGCGACCACTGAACCCTAGCAGAAGCGCTGGGGCTGTAGAGAGGAAAGGGAAAAGGAGGGACGGAAACGCGAGGAAAGAGAGGCGGACGCGAAATGAAACCTGAATTATGATAATTTTTACAACAAATTACAAATCAAAATGGCTTATGAAGCAAGGGAATTATTGCCTGCTACACGCTCCACAGTACAGCAAAGCAAGTGCTTGTGTGGATCCCGCCCGCTATTTTTTTTTTCCCCTCCTTTTTTTTTGTTCGCAATTTTTAAGGTAAAATGATAAAACCTTAATTTGAAAAATCTTAGATGTGTTAAAAACATGGATATTTTTCAAAATTACTAAATCCCACAATTGAGATTAGCCATCAGTTAGAAAAATAGCATTAGCCAAGTCCAATCTAGTGAGGGTGTGTAGGATAGTACTTTGCTTCTTTCATTTATGGCTTATTTTCCCTATGGTTGAAGAAATTATCCAAATAATGTATAAGAATGGATTGGCATGCCCCGACTCTTACGTGAGTGAATATTATCTGATCTGGCCAAAGCTTGGTGCGGGACGGGTATGGGTATTAAGTGTGGCAAACTAAAAAATACGTGACATTTAGGATGGTGATTTGTAAATGGGTTGTAAGTGCAGGCTACAGGCTTCTCGACCAGGACAATGAGGCGGGTTTGGAGTTTGGTTTGTCTAAATCATTCCAATCCCCACTTTCAAATATTCAAACACATACCCCCCCTATACCCATGCGGAGAAGGTTTTGCAAACCCATCCCCATACCTGTGGTTTTCGGGTACCCATGGGTAATACCCGCCCCATACATCCAACATTATAATACCTATAATTTTACATGTAAATTCAAAATTATAACGTTAAATGCACTTATTATATCATGAAGTCGATAAAGAGACAATCATTCTTAATACGGTTCAAAGCATTTTATCATCAAACATCCATTAATCCATAAAAGAGAGTACAATGTAATCCATATTGTTGTTCTCTGACTCTAATACATCTACTAAGTAATAACTATCTAACACAATCTTGTTAATACGAGGGAAAAAAGTGAAGGAGTGAAGGGAGAGTTGAGGAAAATGAATTAGGTTTTGATTTGGGTGGCCACTCAATTGCATCTCTACTATTTATTTTCCTGAGTTACTTTCACTATTATTAATATGTTACAATTTGATTCATCTATTTTTCATATGAGAATAAAAGCTTTTGGTGAGGCGGATATGGATATGGGTATGAGGCGGGGAGGCTAAAACCATACTCGTTCCATACCAATCAAACATTTCGCGAGTTTACACATACCTGCCCCATACCCTCGTTAATGCAGGATTTTCTTAGATCGGGGGCGGTTGGATACCCACGACCATACATTTAATTTGCATTGCTATTCTTGACAAACCAACTATCAAGATTGGAACAATGATCTTATATCATATGCAAATTCTAACTCAACATCGAAGGAGGTCCTTATGGAGAAAAATTGGCAAGCTCATCTTTTTAGTCCAAGGGCTTGTATGTCTATTATTGAAATATATTATCCATCATCACAAATTCATATAATAATTATTTAATTGGCCGACCTATTTTCTATAAACTTATCCAATGACAAAAAAAAGATAATAATTATTATTATTATGTTCAATTTAAAAATAAAAGGAAAATGACTCATATTTCGCCAGCTTCACCGCCAGTCCGCCACGGCGCCACGGCAGTCTCCAAGCACTTCAGACCTCTCTTTTCTCTCGGCGCCGAGGAAACAGCGCACGCATAGCGGGAGTAGACCCGGCCAGTCAGGGGCGACGAGCGCCGGCGGCTGGAAAATAGAACGTGAACCTACGCTTGAACAGCAGCAGCAGGGGCGAACAGCGAAGAGTCCGGTGGCTTCAGTTCTGTTCCGTTCAACTTAGGCTCTGGCGGTTCTCTGAGATGTCTGGCCGACATCCCGATCACCCGTAGCCGTCCTACACGACCGACTGCTTTCCCTGAACGTCGTCGCAGCAGCTTCCCGCTGGAACTTCCGTCGTACCGAAAACGGTAACTAGTTTCAGAAATCAATTCTTGCAATCGCCGCTGCTTTTGCAACTCTATCAGTTCCGAATTTTAGGGTTCCATTGAATTTGCGTTTGTTTGATCTTCCTTGGTGCTGTGATTGCTTGAATTCAGTAGGTAGAGTTGCTAGTGCGAGGAAGCCTTCTGTCGCTGTCGTTCTTGAGATTTTACTATTAGTAGTAGTCAGCTTGTTTGTGTAAGCTTTTTGAACCTTCATGCCTCTCACAATTTGGGAAGCCAGGTTTGCTTCAAGCCGTTCCTTAGTCATTGGCCTTCTCCCACTATTATTTTTGTTGCTTGAACTGTGCTTGATCAGTGATCATCATGAGGACAATTTCTGATTAAAATGTGCCAAGGAACAAACGCAAAATTCATGTCCTATTATGTGGTTTCGTTTGTTCTGATGTGGCAGTTGTGAGCAAGGTTGACATTCACAAGGTGTAATCTAACACTTCGTTAGAAGCATCGTCTTCAAATGGAAGAAAATCAAACAACCTCTGTGAAAGTCAAAGACGCTGTCCACAGATTACAGCTTTCTTTACTTGACGGTATCCAGAATGAAGACCAGCTATTTGCAGCTGGATCATTGATGTCTCGGGGTGACTATCAAGATGTCGTGGTTGAACGGTCTATTGCAAAGCTCTGTGGTTATCCTCTTTGCAACAATGCTCTGCCTTCTGATCAGTCTAGAAAGGGCCGGTACCGCATTTCTCTGAAGGAACACAAAGTTTACGACCAACAAGAGACGTACATGTACTGCTCATCCAGTTGTCTTGTTAATAGTCGAGCTTTTGGTGGGAGCTTGCAGGAAGAGCGATCCATGGTTCAGAATCCAGCGAAACTCGCCGAGATTTTAAGGCTATTTGACAAACTGAGCTTGGATTCTGAGGGAATGGGTAAGAATGGCGATTTGGGAATGTCGAATTTGATGATCCAGGAGAAAGCTGAAGCCAAAGTCGGCGAGGTGTCTTTGGAAGATTGGGTTGGTCCATCAAATGCAATTGAAGGTTATGTTCCTCAAAGAGATCGCAACTCCAAGACTTCATCCCCAGTCAAAGGTGATAGCTAGCTTTAGCACTGAGCTTTGGTTGGTTTAGCTTTTGTGCTTATTACTGCATCTACCACCATTCTGTTGTGCTGCTATTATTGGCGAGTAGAGAAATAAGTGTATGCTATTCATGATGATTCAGCTATGAAGACCTCTCCACTTGATTCCAGATTTGTGGTCACCATCGCCATTTATAATTTACCTTGTACCTTTTCATTGTTCTTTTTCCTGAGGGTGAATCCTTGCTCACCAATAATATTGTTCTGAGTCACATTACTGACCAAGCTTTTGAATGTGAATGGTAGGCCACAGAACTGATGTAGTCAAATCGAGTTCAGAGAAGTATTCATTTGTCAACGACTTGGACTTCACAAGCACCATCATCATCAGTGATGAATATAGCATCTCTAAGACTCCTTCAAGCTTGGCAACATCTAGTGCGGCAGTGAAGGATATAGAAGGGAAGGGATCTAGTGGAAAGTTCAAGGCTCAATCATCTGGTTCAACAAAGCTGAATTTGGGTAAAATCTCAAGAACTTCCAACACAGGCAAGTCTAAAGCGGTCAGGATAGATGGGATGGACAATGAAGACGTGGCTTCACCATCAAATCCTCAAAGCACTTCCGGTTTGATTAATACTGGAGCTAAAGAGACGAATGAAGTTGGCGTACGATCTGGGTTTTGTCAATCCAGGTTGAAACCCTCGCTTAAGTCTCCTGGTGCAAAGAAACTTGGCCGATCTGTTACTTGGGCTGATGAGGAAGCTGGTAGTTCCAAATGTGGTGGTCTTTGTGAGGATACGGAGATGAAAGATACCTTGACTGTGACTTCGGTTTCTTCTGATGTTACAGACAAAGGAGATGATGAGAACAATTTGTTGCTTGAATCGGCCGAAGCCTGTGCAATGGCTCTCAGCCAAGCAGCAGAAGCTGCTGCATCTGGAGAGGTTGACATTGCTGATGCCAGTAAGTATAAGAAATGCAATTGCAGCTAAGAGATGGAGTACCTATTGCAGATTTATTTATGACAAATCACTAATTTTTAGCACTATGCATCTTTGTGCAGTCTCTGAAGCTGGGATAATCATATTACCTCAAGCAGACATTATGGATCAGAACAACCTAATGGAAGATGATAACATGGAAGGACAAGAGTCTGTAGATACCAAGTGGCCCAGCAAGCCTGGTATTCCTCGAACTGATATGTTCGACCCTGAGGAATCCTGGTACGATGGTCCTCCAGAAGGATTCACCTTGGAGGTAGGTTTGTTTGATTGAAAGCAGTCATGTTGTTACCTTGACAACTTAATACGAAAAAATTTCATGATAATCCCTGTATCTTCTGTCACAGTTGTCCCCATTTGCAACAATGTGGATGGCACTCTTTGGATGGGTAACCTCATCAAGCTTGGCTTACATATACGGGAAAGATGAAAGCTCCCATGAAGATTATCTGTCTGTTAATGGGAGGGAGTACCCTCATAAAATTGTCTTAGGAGACGGTCGCTCTTCCGAGATCAAACGAACTGTCGAGGGTTGTCTATCTCGGGCTTTACCTGCTGTGGTCACCGAACTGAGGCTACCAATACCAAATTCTACCTTGGAGCAAGGAGTCGTATGAACTATGAAGTTCTTTATGCCATGATTTTTCTGCAATACGTTATACAAAAGGTCCCTTTTTCAACGTGGTCTCTGATTCCTTTGCAGGGACGCCTGTTGAACACGATGGGATTCGCTGATGCAATTCCAGCACTCAGAATGAAACAATGGCAAGTGATAGCTATTCTGTTCCTGGAAGCTCTCTCTGTATGTCGGATTCCGGCTCTTACCCCTCTCATCAGCAATAGGAGGGGGGTAATTCACCAGGTGAGGAGGAACCAACCAAGCCAACTGCATCATCATTCATTCATCACTGTTTCTCTCTATATATTTGTTCATTTGGTTACCAGTTCATTCAATTCTCTTCTATTGGGGGAAAAAAAAGCAGGTGTTGGAGGGTGCTCGTATTGGTGCAGAGGAGTATGCAGTGATGAAAGATCTAATGATGCCTCTGGGGCGTCTTCCTGGTTTTGCATCACAGAGTGGCGCCTAGTTGTCGTCTTACGAGTATTAACTATACAGCTTATGACGATCCTTCGAAAATTCGGTCGTACTTGTGTCTATCACGAGATCTGGAGAGTTAACTGAGCGTTTTTGTTTCCAGGTTGTTGATTGATTTAACTTGTTAGTTTTGAGCTTGTGTCCTTCCACTAGAACACCACCACCTATTTCGAAGTAGAAACCAAACCATGGAGGGAGCTTTGAACTCTTTGTATGGAAATTTTCGATTCGTCGGACTGAAATGGGATTTCAAATACACAGTTAACTGGATTGAATGAGTAAAATTGAGAATAGCGATAAAATTGTGACGTGCTCGTACGAACACTCCTCAACAATCAATAAGCAACGATGTTGATTTGGGCCTGTCAAGTCATAGCCCATCAATTTTATCCATGAGGTGACTGTGCCCAAAGCCCATCTCATCTGGGCCCAGTAAGGTCCTAAGTCCAAGAGGGAAGAGGCCGATGCCATCCCTGTGAGATGTGAAAACAAGCTTCCCTGTCTCCGTATTTCTCGCACCTTGCTCCGGCCTCTGCACTGTCTGTTTGTCAGATTGTCCGACGGTTTCCAGAAATGTCCGTCGACGGACAACATGCCGGCCGCCCCCAGGCGCCGTCGTCACAGCAGGCTTCCTTCGGAAAACGCGCGCGGACCGAAGACGGTATTTTAGCTTCCTGAATCCGATCCTTTCTGTCGCTGCTGATTTTGCTGCTCTATTTACATTCTTAATGTTAGGGTTTATTTCCTGCCCAATGGAAGCAATCCCGGTTCCTGCTCTTTGATAGGAACTTAAGTGGATTCTACTCTTTCAAAGCTTCGTTTCTGTTTCAATCGGTCTCTTTGTTTGGTTGTCTTGGCATTGTTAATCGCTGAATTACGTTGGGAAAGCTGATTGCTAACTCTCGCTTTCCAATTAGTTATCTTTTCTTCGACTGAATTTAAGAAGTTGGGTTAATACTTACTAAAGGGATCTGGAGAGCTGCTTTTCACTAGCTTGACAGACCCTTATGATATTCCAAGCTTCGGGTAATTTAGCTAAGTGGGTTCTTGTGTTGGTATTTGGTAACTCTCTCGATAGTTATCTTATCAAGGAAATATGGAATGAGCTACTAGTGTAATGAATTTTAATATTTTAGTACTGTTCTCCTAGTTTGTAATAAAATTGTTTGATTTTGCTTGCAATCTCATGGTTGTGTGAGGCGAAAAGGCGAATTATGTGCTGTAGCAGTTTTGTTAGCTCTTATAATTCTCTGAAGTTTGAATGGATGAGTAGCATGCTAATCTTGCCGGCTACATTTGATTCTTTCTTATGTTGTTTCGTGATGAGTTTTTGGTAAATAGTTGGTATGATATACATATTTCTTCTTGTACACAGGTGTATCGAGTTGTTACATTTTCAAGAGTCGTCTACAAGAGTATGCGCAAAAGGCTGGACTTCCTACACCTGTATACGAGACAACCAAAGAAGGACTATCTCATGAACCTTTCTTCAGGTCAACGGTGATAGTGAATGAAGTGAGATATGACTCTCTTCTTGGATTTATGAATCGTAAAGCAGCAGAGCAGTCTGCTGCAGAGGTGGCCCTCTTGGAGTTAGCTAAATCTGGTCATGTCAATGGTCGCATTTCTCAACCAGTTGTAAGTGTGTCGTTAAATTCCAAGTAGTGAAATCTTACCTTTTCTTTTAGTTCCTATTCCATCCTATTTAAAGGCAGCAGAAGGATAAGGTTGCTATTGTTATGATGAATGAACATTCTCTCGGTTTAGTTGTTACTTCATCTTCGCTCAGTCTCCTGACTGTTATTGGTATTTTCCTTACCTTTCAGCATGAAACTGGGCTCTGTAAGAACCTGCTTCAGGAATATGCTCAGAAGATGAGTTATGCAATTCCTTTGTACCAGCATGAAAAGCATGAAACACGAAACCATGGAAGTTGTTACCAATGTTCTGTAATGATTGGAGGGACAAAGTATATTGGAGCAGTGGCAACATCCAAAAAAGAAGCCGAGATAAAAGCTGCAAGAACAGCCTGGTTTGCTATTAAGGAAAGTAGTACAGAGTTATCTGGAAGATCAACTGAGAACCCTATGCTGACAGTAATTCCTAGCAGGAAGAGGGTGCTGGAGGCCCCAAGTGTCCCAAATGAGACAACCAACACCGCCCACAGGGCCAAGAAGGCGCGATTCAATAAGAAACGCCAGGGGAAGAAGCCCAAGAGTCAAGTACCAGAAATGGGAACAACTGAACCTATTAGTAATGCTTCTCAATCTGCAGATGGTCAACCTGGAGCACAGTTTCAGCACATGGTTGTCAGTGGACAGGCATGGTGCCAATATCCAAGTGGGATGGAAGGCGCCGTAGGAGAAAGCATCAACAACAGCAATCCTACTCTGTACAATCCACCAAGTGTCCCAAAGAAGACAACCGACACCAACCCCAAGGCCATGAAGGCACGATTCAATAAGAAAACGCCAAAAAAGAAACGCCGTGGGAAGAAGAAGCCCAAGAGTCAAATACCTGAAAGTGGAATAACTGAACCTATTAGTAATGCTTGTCATTTTGCATATGGTCAACCTGGGGCACAGTTTCATCAAATGGCTTTCAGTGGACAGGCATGGTGCCAATATCCAAGAGTGATGGAAGGCCCCCTAGGAGAAAGCATCAACAACAGCTATCCTACTCTAGACAATCCACCTATGTTGCAACAAATGGGCGGGCATGGCGCAAATATCCACGAGGGAGGCATCAGTGGCAAGTCGAGCCACACAGGATGGCTTACCCTCTGCTGTGGAAACTCTGGTGAAAACTCCAAGGGGAATGCATCTGTGGCAACTGGAGCCCCAGAGAGCAGCACACCATCTGCTGTGGGAAGTTCGACACCTGCTATCGTTGGTGACAAAGGCTGCCAGACTGCCAATGTCAATCACACCTTTGGTCAAGATTCTACTGGAGTAATTGAAAACTCCATGGGAGATACTACAATGTCAAATGGAGAAGTAGCAGAAGATGGCAAACTGTCTGTTGTGGGAACTCAGGCTGCTGATGTTGGTGGTCATGGAGCCAATATCCATCACACAAATGGTGAAGATTTCGCTGCCATTTTACAGGAGTCCAAGGTTGATACAACAATGGCAAGTGGAGTCACGGAAGATGCCAAACTGTCTGCTGTGACAACTCAGGCAGCTGATGTTGGTCATGAAGCCAATATCCATCACACAGAAGATTCCACTTACATTTTACAAGAGTCCAACACAACAACGGCAAGTGGAATCACGGAGGATGCCAAACTGTCTGCTGTGGAAACTCAGGAAGCTGATGTTGGTAGTAACGGAGCCAATATCCATCACACAAATGGTGAAGATTCCACCGAAAATTTGCAGGACTCGAAGGAAGATACAGCTATGGCATGTGGAGCCACAGAGGACGGCAGATCGTCTACCACAGGAACTCATGCACCTGCTGTTTGTGGTCAGGAAGGCAGCCGTGGTACGAATACCCATCACATGAGTGGTTCGGATTCCACTGTAATGATTGAAGATTCCAAGGGGATACCGGATACATCAATGGCAAATGGAGCCACAGAGAACGGCGCACCATCTCCTGCCACACAGGATATTGTATTGCCTGCTGCTGAAACTCAGGCACCTGCTGGTGGTCAGGAAGGTAGCCATGGAACCAATATCCATCACACGAATGGTCCGGACTCCACCGGAATGGTTGAAGCTTCCGATGCGGATACATCCATGGCAAGTGCAGCCCCAGAGGACGACGTGCCATCTACTGTCGCAACTACGACACCTGATGTTGTTCACGAATAAGGCGACCAGGTTGGCGACTTGCACAACTCCAATAGTGACGATCCTGCTCGAGCAAGCGAAGGAAGACTCGACTATTGCGGGTGGAGTCAATGAGGAGGTAGCCTCACTGGTAAACAGTTCAGCAGCTGATCAGTGCTAGATGTTTCCCAAGGTCGTTATAGGCCCCCGATTACCTTCAGCCTGTACCAATGATTCTTCATCTAAAATGTAATCACCAATAATTACTTCATAATGTAACCGGTTTCTGGATGTATTGGGGATTTGAGGTGGTAATATACCTCATTTCTTGGGTTAAAAACTTTAGATTGAACCAATTTCATATCCCATTTCCAGGGTTTATAAACAGTAACCGGCACGCAATTGAACCGGTTCAACCGATCAAATTGGTACCGAGTACCGACCAACCCGAGATTTAAGTAACGGTAGGGAAGGAAGTTGCAATAATAGTTGTATGAATCTGGTTGCATCAGAACTCCGCCCTGAGTTAGCTTTCGCTCCACTTTCTTTCTTTCCTCCACTGACATCTTCTTCTTCGGCTTCAACTCCGAACCCTCTCTTTCGCAGCTCTCTCCGTCCACAAAATCCGCCAGAACTCTCCACTTTCTCGGCAAACAAACACATCCGGCTTTGAATCGGAACGGAAGATTCGTCTACGACGATACAGCACTGGTTCCGGCGATCGACGGACACACCGTCGGCTTCCCCTTTCTTTACATAAATTCTTACAAACCCTAATACGTCTCCAACCCGAGTTGAATCGCGGGACCTTGACAGCATTCTCGCGGGACCGATTTGTGTTTATCTTGCCATTTCCGGTGGCTTGACTTGTTTGAAACCATCTATGGAGAGATCTAGATCTAAGCGGAACTACTACTACGACCACCAGGACTACGACAATGACGGAGCCTCCACCGCTATGGGCGGTGGCGGCGGTAGAACCAAACCTCGGTACAACAACCACAACCACCACTACTCCCCTGCACCCTCCGCCGCCGCCGCTGCGAACTCCCACCACCATCACCGCCACCGACCGAGTAACCCTAATGTGGCTCGCCAGTCATCCAAGCCTCAGCCGGACACTTCGCTGATGGTTACCACTACGTACCGGATACTGTGTCACGATGTGAAAGCCGGCGGAGTGATTGGCAAGTCCGGGAGTATTATCAAGTCCATTAGGCAGCACACGGGAGCTTGGATCAATGTCCACGAGCTTGTCGCCGGTGATGAGGAGCGAATCATTGAGATTTCGGATACCAGGCGGAGGGACCCGGAAGGGAGAATGCCCTCGTTCTCTCCCGCCCAGGAGGCCCTTTTCCTGATACACGAGAGGATTCTGGAGAGCGAGTCTGAGTTCGTTGGCGCCGGTGGGGGAGGTGGGTATAGTAACGTGGATGATGATTACGGTGGAAGAGGAGGAGGAGGCGGTGGTGGTGGCGGGAATAACAGAGTGGCGACGAGATTGGTGGTTTCCAGAATGCATGTTGGGTGTTTGTTGGGGAAAGGAGGGAAGATTATTGAGCAAATGAGGATGGAGACAAAGACCCAGATTAGAGTTTTGCCTAGAGATCATACCTTGCCGCGATGTGTTTCCATGTCTGAAGAGATTGTTCAGGTTTTGCGCAAGACTTCTTTATACCTGCTGCTGCTGCTATTCATAATCCCGGACTTGGCTTTTAAACTGAAAAAATTGGAACTTTGAGGATTTTTCTTACATCAACGGGCCCTTAATCTTTGGAGTTAATGTCTTTGAATGCCCGTGAGTTACTTCCCAGTGTTTGGCAGTTTTGAAACGGAACTATCTCCTATGACCATAGAACTGAGACACTGGTTTAATCCCCACAGGGGAGAGTATATGACTCTTATCACTACTGGATTTTGCCACCCTCATTATCTCTTGCTGTGAGGATGATCATCTCAATACCATTTTGTTTGCAGCTCGATAACATAAACTGGTTCTGCTCAATGTTTGTCCGTTTTAAAATCCTGTGACCTTGGAACTGAGACACAGTGGACTTTTTACCCTTTGAATCTCTTGGCTCTGATGCTGGAATCTGAACCTTTTTGTTTGTAGCTCAATAACTGAACCCCTTCTGTTGGAGAGAAGTGGATGTTTTCACTAGGAACTGCAAATGTTCACAATAATACTATCACATTTGCTATTCCCGTTTTTAAGGACAGTGTCAAAGGAAGCAGTTCAGAGCTGACTCCTGTTTCTGTTACCTCTTCTCTCATTTCATTAGGGTTAATACTGTGTGAGGTTTTTTCTGACGAAAAGTTATTTCCAAAATGGCCTTCCACGTCCCCTAAAAGTGATCCTGGACTTAGTTTGGAAGCTATGTTTCTAGAGAGCCTTTGAGCTCTACATCCTCTGGTCTTCTTTCGGCAAGATGGGGATTGCGCCATAATGAAATTTCTGCTGAAGTTGATTGAAGGACTAGTATTGCTGTCACAATCTGATTTGAGTTTCAAATGTTTTCCACTCGATATGATTCTGTTATGCTATCTGCAATTTGAATTCTTATCAAATGTACTGCGTAATTTACATAAAGTTAGAATTTTCTGATTTCCTCTCTTAACCATGTTGTGTATCTGAGAAAATATATACTTCTGAACTTTTATAGCTCCTGACTCCTGAGCATAGAATTGATTTTGATTGACAGTATGTTGCTGGAACATAGAAATCTTTTTAGTTGGAGCCTCATGTTGAGTGTGGCGTGCATTTTGTATTTCTGGCAGGTAGTTGGAGATGCAAATGCTGTAAAAAATGCTGTTGCAGTAATTTCCTCTCGCCTGAGGGAGAGTCAACACCGTGACCGCAATAATTTCCATGGGAGAGCACATTCGCCTGAACGGTTTTTCCCAGATGAAGATTATGTTCCTCACATGAATAATGCCCCACGGCGATCATCTGGTGATGGACAGTCTTTTGGATCACGTAGTTCTGGCACTAATTATAGGGGCAACAATTATCCTGGACGGATGCCCGGATTTGGTATCGACTCTAGCTCTCTACCTGATGGCACTCAGTCAAGTGAAGGGAACGAACTCGTCTTTCGGATACTTTGCCCTACGGATAAGATCAATAGAGTAGTTGGAGATGCAGATGGGATCTTGGAACTTCTTCAAAATGAAATTGGTGTAGATGTTAAGATTGCTGATCCTTCATCTGGGTCAGACGAACAGATAATCACTATTTTGTCAGAAGAGGTACACAATTTCACTTTTGTCTCGCTGAACTCACTGTGTCGATAATCTAGTTTCTTCATTAGCTGATATTTCTCCCCTTTCATTTATCGTTTTATACACAAGTTCTGTTGCCAGACTAATATACTTTCTTCCATCTGATGAGATGGCAACTATTGTTCTTTCTCCAAGGTGAAAAGCTTGTTGGCTTACAAGTCTTCTTGGTTTTTCATCATACTTAGGGACCCGACGACGACATGTTCCCTGCTCAAGAAGCATTATTACATATTCAGACTCGCATCGTCGACCTTGTCCTAGATCAAGACTCTGTTGTAAAAACCAGGCTACTTATACCAAATAGTGAAGTTGGATGTCTGGAGGGAAGAGAATCTTTGTCAGAGATGGAAAGACTCACTGGTGCGAAAGTTCAGATCCTGGCAAAGGAAAGAAATCCTGCCTTTATATCAGGGACAGATGAGCTTGTTCAGGTTGGGGTAATTTATAGTCTTAATGATCCTGTTATAGACTAGTCTACCTTGTTACTGTACTTCTTCCTCATAATATATCCCACCTAAAATAACTGCTCACCTAGATTGAAGGGGAAATAAAAGCAGCTCGTGATGCTCTTATGGAAGTGACATCAAGATTGCGAAGTTACCTGTACAAGGACTTCTTCCCGAAAGATACACCATCTCTTTCTGCTGGTGTACCAGTGGAAGCAGCTTCATCAAATAATGTGACTCCTTCCCGTGACACTTTCAGTCCTGCTGAACCACCATTGTCTAAGGTTAATGAGAATTCTTTGTTTGCTTCCCATCTCTTGTCATTTGTTACCTTTGATGCACACATAGGCAGTTGCATAATTAGGAAAAGGAAAATGGAAGTTTGATAGCAAACTATTTTTACATGTCTTTTTTTACTGCTGATTCCTTGAAATTTGACATAACCATTTCCTATAGGATTCTGGTGGATCAGTTGTTGAGACAGCAAGACCAAATGAAAGTGAACGACGTGAAGATGTGCCAGCTACCATAAACAGGTACCATAGGTTATCTGTTTTTCCAGGGTAGTTCCTTTCTTGGAATGCCAGTTCTGTACTTCTTTTGCCTGTTTAACCTTCTCTTGTGCTGTTCAGAAGACCTATGACACTTGTGACTAGGAGCATCCTGGAAGTTGTTATACCTGACCATGCAGTTCCCAAGCTAGTGACCAAGTCAAAAAATAAACTTGCTCAGATAAGTGAGGTATTGGGCAACTAAATATTGTTTTAGTTATGGCTCTTAATTAAGTAATTCCTTATAATCTAATGAGGTCACTGTGGAAACAGCTGTCTGGAGCGAATGTGAAACTCGTAGAAGACAGGCCAGATGTGAGTGAAAATATTATCCAAATTTCGGGTACTCCCGAGCAGGCAGAAAGAGCCCAGAGCTTACTTCAAGGCTTCATCTTGAGTAGTGAGTGTCCCTACTCTCTGTATCACGCTTCTCCTTTCGTTTCTGACTTACCAAAGTCGACTCTTGTTCAACTGTTTACGTTTCGTTTTCCCCCACAGCGCAAGAAGATGGACCTTAAGCAGGAGGGCTGTTTGCATTTCAGTTGGTTAACAGAAATTGGGTATAGAGTTATACAACATGGTAGCTGGAGCTGTTTGTACCTAATCGACTAATCCATTCAGTGACGACTTGATTTCTGTAATCCAGCGTGAGAGACGAGTATTGTGCATTGCACGGCTGAACTCGCAACTTGTTCCTTTTCGTTTTAATTTGGATGCTTAAACTTGTCATGGATGCCTGGCATTGCCAGTTTTGGATGGGAGGAAGCAACAGTTCTCTTGTAGTTGTAGATGTGAACATGAGATCTGTTGTACTAGTTTATGGAATGTTCCCAATTTTGCTCGTCATGACTCTTGACATGAATGTACAGAAATAAAACTTCTGATTTTGAGTGCATAAAATGGAACCTCACGAATGTATGAAGGTAGAACTCCAAATTTATTAAAATGGAATGCTCATTGACAGAAATCATGCCTTGAATATGTGGAATAATTTGGAAGGATTGCGTGCATAACAGGTAACAGGGTCGAGTGATATGCCAATATGTTATGTTTAGTACGTGACATTGTCGATGTAATAAGTCTGGCTTGATTCGTGCCATTGCCGATATATTTAGCAGACATATTTCGCTGAAGTGCTGAAACCATAACCAGAAAGGAACCTAAACCCAGCTCAGATCTACTATAGCATAATATCCCTCAGTCTCAGACAAGCAGGGTAAGCTATTAAAGGAAATGTGTGTTAAACTTAAACACATAGGAGCTGCAAAATTTTGCCATTGCAGATAACGGCAGCATTATCTTTCACCTAATACCATAGTAGTTCTCACTTCTAAGAGTAACTTGCCCTCGATAGACTTGCTACATAAGCTTCACATCATCTATAACCCTAACTCATCCCATGTTCCATCCACCCACCCAAGCATTCATCCTCGTCGCTCATACTCCGGGAATGGGGAACTGGGTCGTCAGCCCTTCAACACGTTTCCTAAGATCCGACAGTTTATCTTGTAGAGGGAACTCTGGCGATGCAACAAATTTCAAGAAGTCCTGCAGCTTTGGCCCTGAAGCTAATGACTTAGCTTCCAGTGCTACTTGCACCCCTTCGTGAATCAACTCAGCTGTTGCCACAAATTCGCTTTCCTTGAACCCTCTGGTAGTCATGGCAGGCGAACCAATGCGAATTCCGCCTGGCACCAAGGCACTTTTATCGCCTGGGACTGAGTTCTTGTTGAGCGTGATGGAAGCCAAGTCCAGGATTTTCTCCACTCGAGCTCCATCAATTCCCTGTTAATGGATGTAAATCTAAGACACTATTTGGGAAATCAAACCTCGAGCATCAAGAGTAGACCAATTTACAGGAAGCAAGAAACTTACCATTGGCCTCACATCTACAAGAACAAGGTGATTATCACTCCCTCCAGAAACAAGCTTATATCCCAATTCGCCTAGTCGTTGTGCTAGTGCCCTGCAATTGGCAATGACCTACAGGCAACACATAAATGAATGAGAGATGATAACGGCATTCTTGATTCTTCAAATGCAAAGGTTGATCACAACTTTGTACTACCTGCTTCTGGTAAGTTTTAAATGCAGGAGATTGAGCATGCTTCAAGCATACAGCTAGTCCTCCAATTGTATGATTATGGGGACCTCCCTGCAACAAGTACCACAACCCAGTGAGCGAATGCCGTAGAAACCCTGAAGAGAACATAACTGAATCTTGGGTTTTTGCTTAAACCTGTAATCCGGGGAACACAGCATTGTTGATGGCAGTTTCTAGATCAACACCGAGAACAGGTTCCTTTCTAAAGAAGATCATCCCACCTCTTGGACCTCGTAGAGACTGAAGGAAAAAAAGTTCAGGGTTGTTAGGCACTTACATTCACATTGCATAATAGAGCTTACTAACAGATAAAATGGAGTTATAGATGAAGTTCAATTGAGCTACTTCAAAAATAAACAAGAGAACTAGCAAGATTCAATTGAAGTGTACAAACTATAAACTTATATTATTGAGATTGTCAAGAGAGTTTACCTTGTGTGTTGTTGTTGTCACAACATCACAGTACTCAAACGGATCACCAACCACAGAGGCTGCAACTAGTCCACTTATGTGAGCCATATCCATCATGAGAAAAGCACCAACAGAATCCGCTATCTTTTGGCATTACAAAGATAACATTTATCACAACCTTATTGCCAACTAAAGGAAAAGGGAAAATAGTTGCAGAAAGAAAAGAAAGAAACTTACTTTCCTCATGCGAGGATAATCAAAATCGCGAGGGTAGGCACTAGCACCAGCAATGATAAGTTTTGGTCGAAACAGAATAGCAGTCTTTTCAAGCATGTCATAATCAACCAGACCTAGATCATATGTCACGAAGAGTTAGATAAATAAGACAGTATATGGATCAATATCTTAAGGTTCAAAGATAGTGTTTTGAGATGCCTTGCCTGTGGACTCATCAAGCCGGTAGGGCATAGACTCGAAATATATTGAAGTGCCAGACACCCGTCTTTTAGGAGTCATGAATCCATGAGACAAATGTCCTCCATGTGGCAAATCCAAACCCTAAATGTAAACAACATGAGTTTGTGCAACCCGAAAGACCAAAAGCTTAACACTAACAGCATAGCATTCAAACAATATAGCCACTAGACAGCTTACCATGATACGGTCGTGTGGTTTAAGAATCGCAGTGTAAACCTCAAAATTGGCAGGGGAACCAGACAATGGTTGCACGTTAACACCCCACTTGTTTCCATCCAAGTGAAAAGCGGCCAAAGCTCTTTCTTGACATAGTGTTTCAAGCTCATCAATATGTTCATTTCCACCATAGTATCTGAAACACATTCAGCAGAGCAAGTGCTTCAATCACCACAAAAGAACATGAAAATAATGGGGAGATGTAGAACCACGAAACGAAACCATGATATACCTTTTACCAGGTAGTCCTTCAGAATACTTGTTAGTCAGACAAGAACCAACAGCCTCCATAACCGCCCGAGAAGTAAAATTCTCGGAGGCAATGAGCTCCAGGCTCTTGAACTGCCTTTCCTTTTCCTTTCTGATAATATCATGAACCTCTGGATCAGCATTGTTAAGCGCATGGTCCTGGAAGCCACTTGTATCACCTACGTAAACCAAAATTGCAACAAGGCTAAATCATTCCTCTTCTAGTTCGCGTAGACATAAAGCAGTGTTAAAAGAGAGACAGAGAGAGTGCGTGTTTGAGATAAAATTTCGAACCTTCAGCTTCTGGAATCGGCACAGAGATGGATGAGGGAGGCCTGCCAGTCACCAAGCTGCCTTCGAGAGACGCTTTACAGGGTTTCAAGGACTGGAGCTTAACCTGGCGCGGGAAGAGAACAAAAGTAGACTTCTTGGGAGTGAAAGCTGTTCCCTTGCTCCAAAGGGGCTGTTGCAGAGAACCCATAACTGCAGTTCCGGTGCAAGCCTCCATTTCTGGTTATCGGATTGAAAAGTTCCTGCCTTTTAACTGAACACGAAAAAATTACGGGAAATTACGATGGGGAATAAAGGAAGAGGGAGAAAAACAGCCTTAAGAATAACTACAGAGTCCCGAAGATAGCGTACCAAAGACCGAGTAAAACAAATGACAGGGGGAAAAGGGAAAACAGAGAGAGGATAAACCCTTCTTCGCCTATGGAGCGAGCGGCGGCAAAAGAAGATGGTTCGGGCAAGAGCCGAAAGCAGAGGGTTTTTTCCTGGCTTAGCTGGGGCAGGGGAGGCGCACGAACAAATGGAGCAAAACCCTGAAAACGAAGGGAGAGAGTAAAGCAGTACGGCAAAGGACTGGAAAAGGAAGCAGTTGGGTTGGATAAATGCAGAGGGTTTTCGGTTCGGCCCGAGACCCTATTGCCGAAATTGTTTTAAAATTTGTGGACCAAACTAGAATGCACCATTAAGTTCAAATCGTAAATCACTAATAATAGTTTGGGTCTGTATTTTGGAATGCGTTGATCTCTTGGTTTGGTTCATAAATAGTTTATTGATCCAACTCACTTCTCTATATATGTTAGTAACTCGCTCGATTATCGCTGAACTTTACAACGAAATTCAAGTCTCAATTTTAATTTTGTGAATCTCATTTTCTTCTTCATATACAAACCACACTTTGTGAGATAGCATACAAGATCGCGCCTGCATATGTCATTATGTTAATATGTTATGACGTAATGGTAGAAGTTTGATTGTTCTGATTGTGTGTCTTTGTTATTGATTTGTGTTTAATGTATCAAAATTATGCATGCGTATTAGAATTTAGGTTTAAGGCTTGTTGGTATTTGTTCTCAATCATTGTTTTGATTTTGTATGGTGGACCAAGCAAACTGTTTCATTTTTGCTCAAAGTGATGAGTCTAGTCGTGATCATTAGGTCGCACATGTGTGGCCTAATTGGACCGTATAGTGTTTGGTCTAATCATTACTAGGTGCTCTAACTCTTCGGTCTTGACCATAAATCGTATACATGATCCAACATAGATTGCACCACACCGTTTCTCAATCCTAATAATTACAATTGCCATTTAGAGATCCGAGGGTTTAAAATTGGTGTCCAACAACACTATCGGTTCTCCATTGACGTGTAGCTTCAACTCATAGTTAGTCACTTTGTTGAATAACATATGACAACCATAATAAGTGAAACCTATAAACAACAACCAAACGAAAGTTTGGTCTATCTTCTCACACGAGAAACGAGTAACACTTGTCAAAACTCCAACACGCACTAAACCTCTCTTACATTACAAAATCAAACTCCATACAAATTCATAATACGTTAATTTCCCGTCGACTACTGATCTTTACAAGCAGTTATTACATTGTTTGTTTTCAGTAATGAGATATACCGAAAGAAACTCAATGATTTAAATCAAAATCCCAAAGGTATCAACTATCAAGTATTGTATGAAAGATGAGTATAGTGTTATGACTTGATCAAAGCATGATTCCAACATTTGTATGATTGTACCACAAACTTAATTTCCCATTTTTTTGGGTTCCTAAAGCCGAAAGCGCCACCGTGTCACCGGCAGCCAGCCTCCATAACCGACCAAGCTTAAAGAGTGGGAAATGAAATGATAAACTACTTGCCCGACCTTTATCCGCCACGCCTTCTTCCCATCAGCTCTCTGGTCCACACTCCCCTGCCCTCACCCTCTCAACTCTTCTTCCTCCTTCCTTCCCTTCTCTCTCTCTGTATTCTCTTCCTATATATAAATACACGCACATAAAACGCCTCCATTAATCCTTCTCCCATTTCCTTGGCCCTCTTCTTCTTCCCCTTTCTCCCGGATTCCCCAATTCCCCCTTTGTTCCCGGGTTTCCGGCCGGCGATTACAGCTCTGTTTAATTCAACACAGTTGGTAAGTTACCCAGATCGTTTCCATCATGCCCTTCTGCGAGATTTCAAAGTATCAACAGGATTCCCCTTCTCCCGCCGGCGCCGACGACAATGGCGTCAAGATTTTTTACCGGACGTACGGTCGGGGACCAACCAAAGTTCTGCTCATCATTGGTGAATCTTTTTGTCATAAATTTGGCCGTCCCCGGATTTTCCTCTTTGTTTTTTGTTCCTCATCGCTGATGGATTTTGGTGGGGTTTGTTCGATTTAGGATTGGCGGGGACGCATGATTCATGGGGTCCTCAGATAAAGAGCCTTGCCGGTACTGTCATCGCCAATAACGAAATGGAGCCGGTTGACCTTGCTACCACCGCCGGCGACGGTATTGAGGTTTGTGCTTTTGATAATCGTGGAATGGGCCAGAGCTCCATCCCCGTTGAACGATCCCAATATACGTGAGTTTCTTCTTCTTCTTCCCGTCCCTAATTTCCCCACCAGAAATTTGTGTTCTGACCTTTCCGTCGTGTCATTTTCATTGCTGATGTCGATATGAAATCACTGGCTCTGGCTCACAACCCTTATGTTCAGCTCGTCGTTTTTTTTTTTTGGCAATTCTTCATTCTAATTATATAATTTGGAGCTTTTAAAGTGGTGGGGTTGTGGCCAAATTTTTAATATGATGGGTTGAAAGAGTGTTGTATATAATATGGGATTTCCATTCCAGTAAAGTTCAAGGAAATGGAAGCGTGCTGTAGGGATTCAGCAAAGTTTGTTGGTTGGATAGTTATTATGACTCAACAGCTCATCATTCAATTGGTTGAGAGTTCAAAGTTCGATTAAGACCCTCGTCTGGTTGCTTTTGTTTTGCTCTTTCTTCACCTCTCCAGGACGACAATCATGGCGAAAGATGCAATTGCGTTAATGGATCATTTAGGCTGGGAAAAAGCTCACGTCTTTGGGCACTCAATGGGTGAGTTTTTGAACTTGTAAACTCTCTCCTTTTAGTATATGGATTTTGATCCATTTCCCATGTAAGGCTGAATGACTACACTGAATTGGGTTTGTTTATCAATTACATTATGAAGATTACACTTTCTTTAGCAGTCCTATAAAGCTGAATGTGAGGAACATGATTAGAATTGGGTTTTAGATGTGACTGCACAACCTTTGATCACAATCTCTCCATACCAAGTGATGCTGAGCCTGCAACAAACTGATGTTAAAATGGAGACTGATTCTTACTGCGACTTTCAGAATGTGGGAATCACTGTTTCTCACCATGATAAACTATTTGAAACAGGGGCTATGATATCTTGCAAATTGGCTGCGTTGGTGCCAAATCGAGTCCTTTCGTTGGCATTGCTTAACGCCACCGGTGGAGGATTTGAATGCTTACCGAAGGTATTATTATGCCACTGTTCCGATTGCTGCACTGTTGATCTACCTTTTAATTGTTGTCTGTATGAACTGCCAAACATGACACGCTAGGTCGGCCTAGAATGCCGCCCGCATCAGCCCTCTCGATTGATCGGTTGACTGCGGAGAATGCAAAACAGAATAGTATTCTTCATTTCATAAAGAGTAGCTAGAATACTTGTGTTGTTTGACAATTCCTATCAGTTGAGAACTTGGATAAAGTACACGTTGAAGGTCAAAGAAGGTTGTTAGAAAATAGCTGGCCTACGAGACTACTCTCGTTGTAGTATAAATGAGATTATATATTGTCACTACGATGAATGCATCAATAAGCATGAAAGGTCAATTTTCACATGCTTGAATACTTGATTCCAACTTTTGCTGGCTACAGTCCTCGGCTCTGGTTATATATGCTTGCCTTTGTCTTTCTGCCTTGTTCACTTTGGAATCTTCAAACGACCGAAAAACAGGGCTTTCGCTTGCTGCTAGAAGAGTTGGTCTGTAGAATTAGGGACGCAGGAATAGAAAAGGGCACATTTTGAGCCTTGAGACAAACGCTGTAGAAGGTCAATGTCCAAATTTTGTGGCTTTGGCATCAGGGTCAGAAGAAGTCAAATTCAATCTAATCTCTTTTGTGTGTGTGCGTCATTGAAGAATGCTCTGTTTCTGTTCCTTTTCGCACAAAAGAAGCCACATGGAGGTGGAACAGATTTTTGGGGTTGTCGATGAGGATGGTGGCGGCGGTGGTGGGGCATCTAACTAATTGGAACTATGCTCTTGTTTTTGAAGCTGTAGAGATGCTTCTTTTTAGTTGTCTACCTTCTTTTTGTTTTATCCTCACATTTTTTAGATGATTTGCATGTCGACAATTCTTTAATGTTTAATCTCTTTTAGTGCATAAAATGTGGATGGAGTTTCTTGTCCGTTCTGAATTGAATGAAAGTGATGTGGTTGACTATGTAGATGCCGTAGCAGCTCAAACCTTTCGATGGTCAGCTCCACTGTTAGAACATGCTTAATTATTATGTTACAAATAGTACACTGAACCAAACAGCAAACAACGTTTGATTGTAAGCATAGGAGGTGAACAGATGTTCTATGTTAGCTTCATGTATGTTATCTATCGTTTAAGTTTGATCAAGGATGTGTGGAAGTTTTAGGGGGTTTAGCAAGGTGTTAACTTTCCTTTCGCTTGGTGTAGCTTGATCGTCGAACAATGTCGGTAGCAATCCGATTCTTGAAGGCAAAGACTCCAGAGCAAAGAGCTGCTGTTGATCTGGACACCCATTACACCAAGGTATTAGAGCATGAAAGAAAACCATGCTGAAACTTTGTAAAACTCGAGTTGAATTCTATGTCTCTGTTGCAATGAGAGATGCTGATTGCTGGATGGCTACCTAGAACCTGAAAATGATTGATGTGTGCAGGAATATCTGGACGAATGTATTGGCTCCAGCACTAGACGGCAGATTCTGTATCAAGTAAGAACAGCGACATTTTCTGCACCCTTTCTTGCCTGAGCTCAGAGGCTCATCTTTTCACGATCCAAAGCTGTTTTACCTGTTAGACATCCATGCACCTAAACCCATAACTGGTCTCAAAGTTACCAATTGCAGTTCTAGGAACAAATGTTACCTTTATATCTAAAAAGTGATGCTGCTTCTCGCAGGAGTATGTGAAAGGTATATCATCTACTGGGATGCAGATGAAGTACGGCTTTGATGGTCAAATCAATGCATGTTGGACACATAGGGTGACGAAATCAGATGTAGAAGCAATTCGGAGTGGTGGTTTCCTTGTGTCGGTCATTCACGGCAGGTAAAACATGGTTCTCTCTATCTTGTCAACCTCTGTTAGCAGTATGTGCTTGTTCCTACTTACTGTTCCGTAACTGTTCCAAGGTTTGACCATCTGTAAATAGTTATTCCTAAACATGTAGCAACTACTAGTACTAAACACAAAATCCAATCTACGAGGACTTCAGACATGCAACAAGAACATCTTATTCTGCATTTACTGCAAGTTCTATTTACTATTGCTTGTGAACTCCAAAGGTTAGGTTTTCATGTGTCAGTCAGCTTTCAGAACTACTTGTCAGTAAGTAATCGGTAATCGTACCTGTGCCTGCTCAAAGACTAACCCATGGACTTTTAAATGATTTAGGTATGACATCATTGCACAAATATATTACGCAAGGAGACTCGCCGAGAAGTTGCAGCCAATTGCTAGGATGGTTGATCTCCATGGTGGCCATCTAGTGAGTCATGAGAGAACCGAAGAGGTATGTTCACATTCCTCGAGTAGATGATTGCATGAGAATGAAGAACTGTAAAGCAAAAAGTATGTTATTATCATATGATTGGCAATATCTTCTTCACAAATAATCGGCCAAAGATAAATCACTGATATCCTATAACATGCATATATGCTTGGTTGTGTAAGTAGCAAATCAGTCTCGCAAACCCCTGCCCAGGGAAATGGAACTTCCTGAAAGAATTTTTCCGAGCCTTATATCTATATATAGTTATTCTAATCCTTGATGTTTTGACTTTTCAGGTAAACCAAGCTCTTGCTGAATTGATCAAGGCTTCGCAGGCAGGAACCAGCCCCGAGGACTGGACGAACCTAGTCCAGGAAAGCTCCGGTAAGTCATTTTTCAACTACTCAAGGGTTTCCTTGTGTCTCAAGATATCTAAGAGGTCTACTTTCCTAAATCAAGAGGCGACAGCATCAAACATTACAATCTGATCTGTTAGTATGGTTGGTTGTGTCAAGCAGGGTGGTTGCTGGGGAAGAAATCAACAGATAGAAAAAAGACCAAAGAAGGTTGGGCGCCCGAATCTCGGTCAACATCATCTGGCATCATTACAACAAGACTATATTCTTCGCTTGTGTATTTACTTAGTCTGTTTGTGTTACTATTTGAATTCATGAGGAAAGGTCATAGAAGCCTAAGACCAGCCAAAGTTGGACCTACCCTCACGTAACAGAGCTTTACCATCCAAAAGAGACCCCTCCTTCCAATGTTTTTTCATCATTGCAGGTAAAGTTCATACCTTTAGCTAGCTTCTCACTTAATTGCTCGGCTAATTAGCAAATGATCACCTTGATCCAACTCGTACATTGATGCCGTGCAGGAGGGGTTACCAGAACCTGTGTTGTTTTTCTTACATAGCTCGTTAACCGGTGGTTAATCCCGAAACAGAGGATGAGAGCAAGGAATGGGAAGAGGTGATGGAAGAGAGCTATGGTCCGACGCCACCAGCGAAGGCAGAGATTATCTTATGTAAAGCTCCGACGCCCTCCACTTGGTGTACATAAACGGAAACACAGAGACGAGAGATGTACAAGATGGGAAACCAGAGGAAGAATATATACATGCAAAGTTGAATTTTTATGAAAGACATTGAACAACACTCACAGTGTAACGTACAGTTGATTGATTGTGTGAGAATTGATGAAGCAAATCAAGCAACTATATGTATCTGATCCATTTTGTGGGGAGCATCAAGCATATGTTTATCTTAATGAATTCTCTTCACTACTTCCTTTCCAACGATAAGCATTAATTAGCGAAAGGACGTTTGTGCAGAGTTTGGTTAATCAGAATGATACCCGCAACCCATCTCTGTGAAATGCTTGTTACACTCGTTTAGCTTAAAAAAGACTGTTCCTTTTTCTTCTCTGGAGATAGAAAACCCTCAAATACTACACCTACTCCGTAAATTATCCGCTGGGAGTCGACGAGACTCGAATACACCATCTTTGAGACGCTGGAGAAGGAAGAACTCTGCTGTTTCTCTGTTTTTATGTTACCCCTGTTTCTTTCTAAGAAAGAGATTTTGTTGGTATGCCCACAATTCACTTCAATTCAATCACATGAGCAAGATTGACAATAGAAGAGGAGAAAAGAGGGAGAGAGAGAGAAGACGTGCCTGAAGTTGTAATTCGTCGGCGGACGGTTGCTGCTGTCTCTGTACAATCTACTTTGCAGTGACCATTGGGTAAGCTGTGAATTGCTTTGCACTCAGAGAGAGCGAAGCTGATAGCTGGAGAAGGAACAGCAGCAATCATGAATTGGGTGGGAGAAGAAGGGCATTTATCTTGAGTAAGTTGTCAGACTTTTAGTTGAAGGAAAATCGTTTTTTTTTTTTTTTTTTTTCCAAGTAATGACAAGAGAAAAAAAGTTAGAAACCTCTACCCAAAACCCCACCCAAAGCAACACTTAGTGAAGCCACCCTACAAAAACAAAGTACGCTACCTCTAAAGAGGACAGCAACAGAGCTTTAGGTGCCACTCTATGGGCAGCTCAGTTGGCAGTCCGCAGAACCACACTAAAAACTATAAAAAGAGAGCATGAAACTAGGAGCCGATGACACTCTTGGAGTAGTGAGCCGCCTATCGAATCTTCCACTGTTCTACGGTCCAGATGCCGAATCACCACTTCAGGATCACCTAGCAGCAAGGTGCTTTGCTAGATAGGGATCGAAAACTCCTTGGTGCTAAGATCCCAGGCCAGTAGAACTTGCCCGTCTGTCCCGTATATATTCTGTTTCTCCTGCTTTGCCGCCAGCGAAGATAAGAACGAGCGAGTGTTGTTGTTGGCTGCCTCTGAAGAATATTCCTACACTTATTCTTTCTCCTCATGTTTGTTTGTGTTGTCAGGATGTGAGTGTTTTTGAATTAGAAACGAGGGTTCAAGTTCAACCATGGAAGCAAAGCAAGTTGCAGAAACAGGCTGATTCTATATTACATTAGGGAAAGAAAGAAAAAAGCTATAAGATGTAAAATAGGCATTGACACTGTAATTACTTGAAGCTGGAGAGAAGGAAAAAAAAAATCATGTTGCAGGGTTGGATTCATTCGTTTGATCATCAACGGTATTTTCTTTGTATTCCCATCAATATTCATCCAAGTATGTATAAAGCATCTCGTCTTTCTTCGATTTCCGCCGGCTAAGCAAAGCCTTGAGGATGCGTTTGCTTTTGCTTGGGTATTGTTCAATGTCTTTAGAGTTCTCCTTCTCGGCTGGGACTCGCATCGACAATGATTTCCGTGGCTCTGATGGGTACTGTGCAGAGGATCAAGAACAGAAATGAAACAGAGAGTCAGTTCCAAGCAACTGGTTCTGTTGATCATTAGAATTACGCAGAGAAGCATAGTCAGTGTACTAACCCGTCGTCTTGCTGCGGAAGCAGCACTTGGTGTAGTAGGTCTACTTGCTCCTGGTGTCGTTGGTCTACTTGACACAGACCCAGAACGCAGAAGGGGGAACCGGTGTGGTGAAACAGTTCGCTTATCTGATTCAATGGCAACAAGAATTATTTCAGTTCAGAAAATCAAGTAGTAGGTAAATGGTGTGTTTGCTTTGGCAAAAAAAATAAGTACAGTTGGCTTAAAAGCTAAAACAAACACACTTAAACTATTTTTCAATCTGAAAGGAAGAAAAGTGGTCTCTAACCTAGTTCTTTCTTCGACGCCGTGCCAGTAAAGGAAAAGGTTGAAGATCGCTGAGGAATTCGAGGAGATGGCGATGGTGTGCTAGCTTTGCTGCAAGTATGAATGAATAACTTCATTATTACTAGCCTGAAACTATTGCAGTTTTGTGTATTCCATAAGGCTGAGGGTATGTCATACCTTACTGAAGCTGGTGGTGTTTCCTTAATGGTAGCTCGAACAGCTTTGGAAAGCAGAAAAGAAGTGTACAAGCAAATTAGACTATGAAATAGTGTCTGCCAAAGTAACAACAAACGGAAGAAAAGCAAAATACTCATAGTACCACTTCTAAATTGGCGCCAATCATCTTCATCATCAAGACTGCATCCTTGGTATTTTGCTTTGGTGCGGATGGAACCTTGCATTGTCTCCCCAACTTAAGACATAAAATTGAGAGATTGGGTATGAGTCTAAATGTCAAAATCATTGAAATCCGTAAGGATAGAACAGAAACTTGTTTTCAGAAGACAAGAACAAAGATTAGAATTATTACCGGGCAGAATGTACCGCTTGTGGTACTTTGGCGTATTTATCACCAGTGACTGTTGAGAAATGCCTTCATGATCAATATACTCTTGGCAAGTCCTTAATCTCTAACACACCACAACAGGAAAGGAGCAAGCCAATGTCAAGGCCATCATAATCAATGTACAATGGAAAATGAACTCATCATGAACAATGAACAACTGATTCAAAGCTTATTCTACATTTCCAGACTAGCGAAAGCAGATACGTGACATTGCATTTATGATCTCAAAGAAAGTGTCCACCGTACCATAGCAAACCATGTATCAAAGGAACCAGTTAGCAATACCTGTTCAAGACAGGACACTCTAAACTCTGTTCCAGTAACTTCATCTACTTTTTCATCCAAGAGATCATTAACCTTATACGTCACTGAACCCAAATGATCCACTGTATTCACAAGAGCTTTGATTGCATAATCCTTTAACGTTTCCACCACTCTGCAAAATCAACACTCTGAGATTTTGTAAATGAACCCAAAGATGCAAACAAAACAAAACAAAAAACAAAAAAAACTGAACTGGGCTGCTTCATCTTACATTTGCTTCTGGTCATCATTCGTATAGGATAGCTCAAAGTACTCTGCAGCTGAGTACAACTGTGTTCTTAAATTCTTCAAATCCTGAAGTTCAGAGACAGCAAGAACTCAACACTCTGGCTTACCTAGATTCAGGTAAAAGCACCAAAAGCATGTGCTAGTAACATTTCAATGTGATTAGAAGGGGAGCTAGTAACAAAAGGGCACCCTACTAAGACTAGAATGTGGTATAAAGCCTATGAGCATGGGAACCATTGTGCTATCACATTAAATCTAACATCACGTATACGCAATATCTCCATCCAAAAATAGCAATTTTGCCATAGTTTTTTACGAAGTATGAGCTAATGTTTTATGTAAATGCTTCAACAAGTAGAAGTACCTTGAGACTATCTGCGAAGAGCAAGCTCTGCTGCATAGAGACCTCATCATAATTTGAAGCCTCTCTAGAGACCGAGGATGCGGTCATGGTAACCATGGAAGAGAAGTACTTCTTCAAACAAGCCCTTTCTCTCTCTGCTAGAGCCGCAATGAACAGTCTCACTGCAGAAGTAAGACCAAGCCAAAAACATGATTCAACATTGAATCATAAGCTACAAACTAAGCTGAGCCATAGTTGCTGCAGAATGATGGAGCCCCAGTAGCTTCAAATGGATAGGAAGCTGAGGAGTATAATAGCTAATATAATAAATAGAAACACTCCACTAGAGCTGCATCATGTATCTACTGCAAACGTTCAAACTCGAAAAAAAGCATGAAAGAATTAAATGCCAGGAGACAGAAACAACCTTTAACAACAAGATAACAAGAGAAAAGAGACAAAAGCAACAACCTTGAGCTCAAGATTTCCTACAGAATACAGATTCCTTTCTAAAATTTGAATTCTATAATCCATACCCTACTTTCAGCCATTAGACAAGCTTCTGAAACTGCTCAGAGAATGGAGAAATATAAACATTTAGAGGGGAAAGAGAGAGAATCACACCAAACACTCCCAACAACTGCATTATGCTCCTCCTCAAGAGACCTAAATTAGTAAATTCCATCTGCATTCTTCAACTATACTCCTCCATCCCAAACAAAGTAATAATATAAATTCACAGCCCATAAAAGTAATCGACACCCAATTCTTTAAGTACATCCAAAAAGGGGAAAAGATTATCATTTCCCGTGAATTCCCCTTGTTTGGTTCCCGGATGAAACGCATCAAGCAGAAACTAAGGAAAAACTACTATTTTAATCTCCCCACAGATTCACCTCGGCCAAAAGGGATTCCTTTCACCTAAAACCCTCCCCTGATTCCCAAACCCAACAAGCAGAACCAGAAAACAGAGCCAATTGGGGGGTTCTAGACTTCTGGGCAGTAAAGAATCAAAGAGACTAACCTGATTCTCTCTATCTCCCAAGCGAGAAACCCTTCTACGCTTCAAAACCCAGCTGCCCCATCGACAAACGAGCAGAAGACGTAAAGGCAGGACGCGTTCAGAGTGGCTGCCCCTCTTGCTTCCTAATGCTAGCACAACGACGGCGTTGTCTGACTAAGCAGTCAAGTGAGGACAATTGCTCCGAGTCCCAATGGCTTAAATTGTTTGTAGAAGAAGAAGAAGGAGGTGAGCTGGTGAGGTATATAAAGCCAAGAGGGAAGGGGGAAATGAAACGGTACTGTAGCCAGGGAGGGAAAGAGACAGAGTGATAAGAAAGAGAGAGTGGTATGAAGAAATCGTGCCAGGAAGCAGAAGGAGAAGAAGAAAGGGGAAAAGGGAAAGAAGCGCTGCGTTGAGGGGAGCACGTAGTGCGGGAGAGGCTGCGTGATTGAAGGGGAAAAAAGCCGGAGTGGGAATTTGGAATTTGGGGAAGAAAGAGATTTTCTTATTGGTGTTAAGGAAGGATTAGATGGTCAAAGGTTGGTGGGAGAAGAAGCAAGTCGCACTCAGTGGGGGGAATTAGCACCTGTTTTGTTTTTGTTCTAATTAGTAATTGGGCTTTATTTTGGGCCCAACTTTGATGTGGATCCCCACCATTCATGAGAGGCTTTTTCTTCTGTGGGCTAATCACTGCAGTGGGCCATCAGTTTTTTTTTTTTTTTTATAATGGACAGTGGGCCATCAGTTGACAAGCAAATTATAGTGTGTGTCGATCAAAGACCAAAATGAATGCGTGATATTGGATAGCAAGGCAAGGATGAGAATTCTAGTGAGGATAAATATGGATTTGATTTGTTTTATCGGGTTGTGTGTGGATAGTCATCCATTTTGCAAGAGATGGTTGTTATTGTTGTGTTCGTTTTGTGGTGTTCTTAAGCGGTTATATTTAGTATTGTAGCTGAGAATCTGAAGGGTGGGAGAAGAAGTTCGAAAGACTTGAACTTTGTTCATCAAAAAGGGAGTCAAAATTCTATAAATTATTTTGTTTGTTGGTTTGGTATATCCTTAAATCTAGTGGGGATTAGAACTCCGAGTGCGAGTATTGCTTATATTAAGTTTTGTGAACTAAAAAAGAAGTGAGAATACGTGGCTATAATTTTGGATCAGAACTCCCCAATTCTAGAACCGCTTTCTCATTATAATCACTGACAGGTTTAAGATAGGAGCTATCGTCCCTTGTGGGTTTAACGAAATTTAAATTAGCTGACAACATTGAAATATCATATAACACATAAAGACCGAGTCTAGAAGGAGTGAACATAAGCGAACTGTGTTAAACAATGGAAAATTTTGTGCAGGTCAACTCGAACCACAAGAGAAGGCAAGAAACTATCAAGCACAAATGGAGGAGGCGAGATAAAGAATAGAACTATCATTGGGTATAATCAGCACGGATCACCATAAGTTAACAATTTTGGAGATCATAATAAATGGACTTAGTTGTTTACAAGTTCATGTTACAGCCATTAATCAAACAAAACAAAAATAGAACTATCATCACCGCCGCATCATACAGATTCATGTTCACACGCCAAAATTGGATCTGATTTGAATCTCATGGGGAATCTTCTTCTTCTTCTATATCAAAGCTTTTGTTTAACAACTACAAATCCCGATTCCTCAAACTACACAAATCGAGATTCAATTATAACGCAGCAGTAGTATGAATTAGTTTGGTGGACGTGCCCTAGAATTCCAGATCAAAAGTTATACAGGATACGTGTATGGATAAGATTATTTAGCTGATTTTTCTGATATCGAACAACTAAGACGACAACGATGGAGTGATATATGCGATACATGTAAAATTTCGAACACTGTCTACTCGTCAAGTCAGTAGTAGTGTTGTAACTCTACTTATGGTTTGCATCGTAGAAACTAAATTCGTGTAACAAAATGGCGACTACAATCACGTGATCTTGTAGTAACAAGATAATAATTTTCATGTAACAAAAACCACAGAGATCGCATGCCATTAGAGATACCAATTCAAATCCAATTCATACATCTAACAAACACAATTCACTCATCAATTTCGATCCACCCCATAAATCCATCCGTCCATCAATCAAATTCACAGTTTTTCAACAAATTCACTGAAACGCGCACACGAGTACTTTTATCTCTCTCTCTTCTTTCTATATCCGTTTGCATGTACGGGAAATGGGATAAATGAAAAGTATGGATCGAACCAAAATGTAGAGTGAATGCAATTAAAAAGATATTTAGATTAGATAGGCTATTAATTAGTAATTATTAGCAGCCCCACCAATGCCGGCCATGGTTAATTAACAAGTGATGATCGTGTTTTTGGGTATTCGCTAATCGTAATTAATTACTGTACATACGTTCATTTCCCCCCACCCCTACACTCATTGCATTAAATCCTCAACTTAATTTCCCAATAACCACGCCACATAATAATTACACATATAACCACTCCACTTATCCCACTAATTATTAATTACTGCGCCTTCCTTTGTTATTATTTTTCACCGTAACTCTCACATCATTAATTCTGATCTTTTTACACCCCACGATTAACCACTCTCCCACACACACTCACTTTAGACCTATAAATAACCTTGAACCACAATTTCACCCCTTTAGACTTTAGAGCCACAAACAAGGAATACATATCATGAACATGAACATGAACATGAACATGAACAGTAATTATTACAGTGCTTATGAAATGCTTGCATTGGAGCAGAAGCAGCACTATGATCATCACAATCAGGAGCAGCAGCAGCTAGTCCTCGACGACGACTGGTCTTTCGTGGAAGACTGTTACGACAAGTAAGTCCTTTTCTATAACGTCTTCTTCTGTCGATACATCGACTATCAATTTTCTCGTTTATTACTATTGTTTATCTATGTTTTCTTAGTAACGCAATCGCGCTACTACTTCTCAATTAAAATGATTTCATCTCATAATATGACAATTTTTTTTTTTTTTTACTGCATGCAGACTACGTCTACACGAGCCCCAACTGCCGGCGCCGGCGCCGGCTCTGTACACTGAAAGCAGCGGGAGCACTAGCTGCGTCAGCAATATGGACGGACTCTCGGGCCCGAATTTGTACGAACTGGGCGACATAGATCAACTATGGGCCCAGTGGCCCAATGACTATTCCAATATCCCGTTGCCCAGCCCAATAATCGAATTTAGTGAAACGGCGCCGCAGGCGCCAAATATCGATAATTTCCTCACCGGTCCCGAAACATTCGACGTTGCGTCGCCGAAGGCCGTTACAGTGAAGCGGCGGAGGAGCGGCGGCAGCGGCGGCGGAAGGGATCACCGGCGGGGAGGTTTGGAGCTGGAGGACATACAGAAGTACTTCCACGTCCCGATCACCAGAGCCGCCAAGGAAATGAAAGTGGGTTTAACGGTGCTGAAGCGGCGGTGCAGGGAATTGAACATAATGCGGTGGCCGCACCGGAAAATCAAGAGCCTGAACTCGCTCATCGACAACGTGAAAGAAATGGGGATGGGAGAGGAGACGGCGATGCTGGAGGAGCACCGGAGGATGATTGAGAGGGCGCCGGACATGGAGCTTACGGACAGGACGAAGAGGCTGCGGCAGGCCTGCTTCAAGGCCAACTACAAGAAGCGGCGGCTCTACAACCATATCGCTCCGCTGCCGTTTTAATTTTCCGGTGGCCGGAGTGTTATTAATTAGTTTATGACGGCTGTTGTTTTTTTTTTTGGTCTCGTGTGTTTTACCTTTTAGTGTCCAGCAATGGTTCTTTTATTATATCCTGATGAAGGGGTAGAATCCAAAAACTTGAATTGTATTCGAGTTTTTTTTTAGTTTTTTGGTGGTTGGAAGTGTTTGATTCCCAATGGCCAATACTGCTCCATTGTACTTTTGTTTTGGATAGGATTCTCCAACAACGGCAAGATTACGGTGCTAAGTACAATTCTCGTACAGAAGAAGTCAACAGAACAGAAGTAGGCAGATCGGTTTGGCTTGGGAATGACATTTGACGGGGCGGAGCGAGTGTTAGAAACCGAACAGAAAAATTAGGGTTACCGATTTGGCTGAGTTGCGGACTAGGTTGCTCTCTTTAAGCCGTTCGCGGCACTGCCTCGTATTGCGCACAACAGACTATCAGCCGGTCGCCTCCAGGATAAAACAGTCATTCTAATTTTATTGCTCATCGATTTTGTGTGAAAACTGGAGCTCTATGAATTCACTCTCTCTCGTATTTCTGCTCTTCTGATGTGTGTTTAGAGGGTCTGGGGCGTCTCCTATTTATAGGAGCAGAAAACCCAGAATATTCCCTCTTTCTTTGGGAATAAGTCACATTTTAATTAGGGAGATAATTACTCCCATAATTAAAATATAATCTATTAAGATAATTATTCCTAATTATCTCCATAATATTCATTTTATTAATTATCCATCTTAATTTTGTATTATGGAAAAATACTGGATAATTAATTAGGAATTTCATTATAGCTTTTCAAAACTATTCATCCCAACAATATCTGCCTCGTGTTTAACTTAACGCAGATCGTCGTCCGTCATCAAATTCGTGACGAGACACTCTTATAATCTTATCTAGATTCATTTGTCGAACAACATGATATACATATGAACATAATTTACTCACACACAACAACCGTAATTACACAGAAAATTAATAGACTTGTCGTCGGGATATTTCCATATATGTAATCCATCAATTTATACCCCAAAGCTAGACCCAAACACCCTCACCCCCAAAGAGTTCATGGTCTAGATATACCCTACCTAGCTACTAACTTCATCAATTCTTCCACCATACTTCAACATTATCGGCTATATTACACAAAAACATATGGTTTCCATACTTACGACGACAGTCACATATATGTCTGTCGTCGTCATCAATCATCATATTTATAATTGCATTATTATTGACTACTGTTAACCAACAACTCCATTAATACTCCTCCACTCACCCCTCGGCCGACGACTTCACTCCCCAGCCAGCTAGCTAGCTCCTTCTGGCTGGAACCATCACCATCTTCTTAAAGCTCCTGTAAATGCTGTTCTGCAGATCCATCAAAACTATGGTTAAGTTATGTAATTGTTTCACCAATGCAGTAAAGATCGTGAATCTACGTATAGTCGTACACAAACGATATTTGGTGATCTAGAACTAGAAGTATAAAAGTATAAGTTTTTAAACCTGTGAAAGTGAAAAGAACAATTCTACATACAAGTCGTTGAAAAGTTTTAAAACGCAACTTTAACTTTGTTAATAAGGAATTACCAAGCATGCCTGTGGCCGGCCTGCCGCCGACAAGTTGAACAAGCTCCGCCGCCTCCTGATCCTCGAGATCTTCACATTCCGTTGATCGCCATCCTCCTCCTCCACGTAACTGCTGCTGCTGATGATCTCCGCGGAGTCAAAGTTGGCCACTTGTTGACCTTTCTTGTTCCTCATCGTCGACGATGACGTCATCTTCGTCACCAGATTCCCCCACCTGCCCGACCCGGACCCGAACCCGGCCCGGCCGCTCGTAAACGACATCGACCGCTTCGGCGGCGCCTCCTCTTCCTGCCGGAAGCTCCTACACGCCGCCGGCGACGGCATGTTAGACACTCGATCTCTCCTGGTGCTGCCGCTCACAACCAGCCGCGGAGGCAGCTCCAAGCACCGCGCTGCGATGGGTTCGGTCTGATCGTCGACGCCGGCGGCGGCGTCGTCGTGGCGGTGGTCGAGGCGGCGGCGGGGAGGCCTGGGCTTGCCGGGAGCCTCCTCCCACTTGAACGGCACGGAGGCGAGGCGGTTGATCGGCGGCGTGGGCGGCGGCGGGCCGGCGGGAGAGTACTGGCGGGCGCCCTTCACTCCGGCGGGCAGCGAGAACAGGGAGAGCTTCGGCGGTGGAGTGGCGCCGCCGCCGCCTCCGCCGGGCTCGTTCCAGACTGCCGCCGCGGCTTGGTGGAAACGCATCGTAAAGATGTGATCTTTTTTACCTATAACCCAATTAACTAGCCGATTTGATGGTATCGATTTGGAAGAAACAGTTTGGATTTTACGGAAATCTAAAGGGGATGGAGAGAGAGAGAGAGAGAGAGAGAGAGAGAGAGAGGAGTTCTTAGTTCTATATATGGACGGAATTGAATGGGGGAATGTGAAAATGGTGAAGGGAAGAGAGGGAAGTTGTGTGTGAGAAGAGAAAATGCTAACGCTCCACCAGCTGCGCGCTTCTTCTTCTTCCTTCTTATCTCACAGTTTTCACGAGATGTTGGCCGGTTTTTACTTTCAACCGTCTTAGTTTGAAACTCATAAGATGTCTCAATATTAAGATTCGCGCTAGTAAGAGCCAGCGCGATTGTCGAATTTGAAACTTTAAGATAAATGCGAGAATAGTTGGATATATCATTCTTTCACTTCATATGGTGTTTAAGATTTTGAGTATGCGCGAGCATTTATGTTTCATTTATAATTTAGGAGATAAATTATGTATCGCTGATTGCTTAAATACTAGTTACTGTGAAATTACATGATACGAACCAGGTGAAATTTATCACGAACTATCGTACAAGAAAAATATGAAGTGAATAGCATTGATACCGATTTAGTATATAAATATGAAATCAGTTGATCATCTATATCATACATGACATATAAAAAAATATATTATATAATATTTAATGTATAAATGATCTGAGAGTTTAGTTTAACGGTTCAACTATTTAGAATAAACGAGCTCGTAGCTGAACCCAAATAAAACAAGACTCTCTACTCATTAGCCGCCCTAATCCTATACCAATGGCGTGATCCATATATGTATCACGATTATCAGACGGTCCGTTTGTCACTTGTTCGTTACTTATGTGAGGGATAATTAATTGATTAATTAAGAATACTAATGACCGAAAGAGCGGTTTTGATTCTCGTTAAGAAGAAGCCTCCACCCTCCCCCAATTTCCAGCCGTTGTTCGTTGGATGCCTGCGTTTGGAATTTGGATATTAGTAGATCGAAGAGAATTTTGGATGGGTCAAAAAACAGATTTGGGATTAAGCTAAATTCGATAGAGTGTAATTATTCTGAAAATGTGATCTCATTTGGAAGATAATATATCCACGTGGCAAATGGACTAGGTGAATGGTGGCGAGATGTGAGATGTTAGAAGGGTTTTGATATAAACTACGGTTACATATTAGGTTTATTCGACTATATAGAGTAACTATTGCATTAGTTCGGTTTATCAGTCAAATTAATAAATAAAAATGTTTTTCAAACACTTTACATCGTGCTCTCCTTACGAGTTATAAGCAAAACTCTTGAACCATGAGTAACGTTCATCATACCTGATAATCTTACAAAGTAGTTTTGTCTAATATAACTAGGGGTGACTATACGGTCCGGTCTTGTTAAATTGGCCAAATTGATCCGGTCCAGTCCGGTCTTTTTGAAAATATGAGGACCAAAGATTGGATTGGATACAGTCCGGTCATGATCCGGTCCGGTCCCAATTCGGTCTTGATTTTATATTAAGTTTGTGGGGATTTGAGTGGCCTAAGGCCTGAAAGGGTGAGGAGTTGGTTAAGTTTTGTACTAAGTGCAAAGATTTGTGTCCGTTTATGCAAATTACTCTTAAGTTTTGGGTGTTGAGCTCTCTTATCCGGTCTTTATCCAGTTTTCGATCCGATCCCAAACGGGTTTTTACCTCAAATGTAAGCCCAAAGGCCAAAGATTGGATTGGATTGTTTACTATCCGGTCCCGGTCCAGTCTCGATCCGGGTTATACGGTCCGGTTTCGGGTAAAACCAAAAAACCGGACCAAATAGCCAGCCCTAAATATAACTCCCAGACTATACACAAAGAACAAACTATGAACATCTGCAAACTTGCTAACCACGCCACAACTTTCCTTCTTATTACAGTGAGATAATGCAATTTTTCATGGCTATCTCTGCTATATACGTAGGCTGTACATCACATTGAGTATACATACATATATAAAAATTACCGCCTCAAGCGTATCATCCCTTGGCAAGCCAAGGTCCCTTCGAGATCCCCAATGATTCGCGCGATTCGAACCTCGAGACCTCTCTGAACTTCCTGCAACAACGCCTTCACGTTGTCTGCAAACATTTTTATGTTGATGTGCCTTCCTGACTTGTTCAGCTCTTCGGGCACCTCCACGAACCCTGAACCGATCTTCGTCTGCACATCCATCAGCTTCTGCCCTGTTGCCACCATGTACCTCTGCACCTGAAACGTCTCCTCCAAGTAATGCTCCAGTCTCTTCATTTCTCCCTTGCTTCTCTCCTCCCTCTTCCCAGATGAACAAGTCTCCACATTGTCATGCTGCAAACATCATTCATTTCCAGAAAAGAGTTATGCAAATGTAATGTGAGTGTGAAATCTTGATCCTTACTTCTACTGCAACTAGAACAAGTTACTTTCTTTTGAAAGTTACTGACCATGCGCTTGCAGAGTTCGTCGGTCTTTGCTTGGAGGGTCTGGTACCTATTGATTTGCCTGTTGAGCAGTGATATCAGCATTAAGAAGCCCTTTACCCCATTCTCTTGATCACCTGAATCTTCTTCACCACTCTCTTGCTTTCCTGTCAACCTCTCCAGCATCAGGAGCTGCTGCTTCAGCCTCTTGATCTTGTAAGAGACTCCAAGGGCTTGGAGATCCATTCTCCATGGGTTATTACTGCTGCCATTAGTGTTGATCACCAACGCCTTGCTGCTTGTTGCTATGCTCTTCACACTCTCAATCTCTGCCATGGAGCTTGGGCTTCCCTCGTTAATCGTAGGACCCTGTTCGGTTACATGCTTCTCTTCTTCAAACTCCTTCTCAGGAGACTCGACGGCCATAATTATCTCATTCTTGGGTTGGTGGGAAATGGTAACTAGAGGCTGTTGTGCTGATTGAGACATTATTGCTTGCTGTTGAAGACAACTTACTTCCTCCTTAATCTGCAGTAGTGAAGCTTCGAGTTTCATATTCTCGTGCCTTACTCGGGATAACTCTTGGTTCAGTGATTCGAGGTGAGATTGCAGTCTATTGGATTCTATCTGAGTGCTCAAGAACTTCCTTCGAAAAGCTTCGAGCTTTTCGTCTTTGAGCCTCAACTGCTCCACAAAAGCATCAATCTCAACATGATGCCTCTTCTCAATTGCTGCTGCATACCTTTCTGCTTCCGTTCTAATCCATCCTTCCAATCTCCTAACATCAGCTGCCATAAAAAAACACAGTTTTTCTTTTTAAACATGAAGAACATCAACAGAAAGTTATATCACCATTTCATCAATTCACTTTATTATCTTTGATACTTTCCTATATGATTATAAGTGCACACAGACTTCAGATTCACAATCCTATCACAAAAACTCCATTAACCTAACAATGTCCTATATCCATCTTATGTTTCAAAATCCATCAACTTTGAATACCATCTGCCAAACTATGATAATCAGCAACTTAAGGACTTACCTAGCTCAGCAGCCCTTCCATCTGGTGAGTAGTCATAAGGGAAAGAAGCCATATCCGAGTCGTTCAAGAACTCGGGATTCTCATACTCAAACACATAATTATCACTAGAATGTGATGATCTACCTTTCGTGAGACCGTCATCATCTTGCCTCGCGTTTGCAAACATGCTTCTCAAAGAATGCTGCTTCTTCTCATGCCTAGTCTCTGATGCATGAGCAGCAGCCCTCCATCTTTCTGTCTCCAGTTCAGCCTGCTTCCTTCTAGCCTTGGAAACCTTCACTTCCTTGACCAGCATTTGCTTCTCGCTCACATCCGCCTTCGTTCTCCTCAAAACTGCAGACAAGATCTTCTCTTTCTGCTCCAAATCCGTTCTCAGCTTCACAACTTCTGCAGCTGATTCCTCCTTCTGCTCCACAGCAGAATTCAACTCCTGCCTTTTAACCTCAAGCTGCTTCACCAACCTACCCATCTCAGCTTCAACCTGTCTCTGGTTCGAAACAAGCTCGAGAAACGCAGTCTTGTGCTTCCACAGATCCGCAGAATGCTCCTGAGCTTCCCTTCTCATGGATTCCCTCAACTCTTCGACCGAATTCGCGGCCCTCGTCAGCTTCTCGTCCAATTCCTTCCTCTTGTTCTCCTCTTCCTCTAATGCCTTATCCTTCGCCTGCAACAAACCTTCCATTCCCCCAATTTTGTAATGGAATTCCGAGATGACTTGTTCTTTCTCCTTCTGGAAAAATTCCAATTGGTTCATTAGGGTTCCAATGTGCAGCCTGAGCTTCTTCCTCTCTATAAACCAGGTCTGCTCCTGAGAAGCGAAAATCCCCACGACTTTCTCGTTGGCCTTCCCGTCCTCTTTCCTCATTTGCTTCAACTCTTCGATCTCCATCTCGGCAGTCTTCAGCTTGCTGAGAAGAAGATGGTGGTGGCATTCATTACTTTCTACCGCCTCCCTCTCGCCCTCATCGGAGTTCACTACATCTCCCATTGCAGACAGAAGAGCAGGAATAAACTGGAAAATAACTGGAATTGAGTAGCTCTAAACAGTAGGTCAATGCGAACCCATTACGCAAAATCCTCAATTTAACACAAATCAAGTGGAAAGATTGCAACTTAACGAGGAAAATTAACGGAGACTGGGCTCAAATTGGGAAGCTGAAGCAGAAACCAACCGCCCTCGAAGAAGAAGCTCTGAACGTGAAGGAAGAGAATGGGAAAAGCATGCTTTCTCTGGCTGGCTTCAGTAAGAAGGAAAGTGGGAAAAGGGACAGCCAAGCTGCCAAAAAGATTGAATTGTTGGGGGTGGGAGTAAGGAAAGCAAGCTGCTGGTGAGCTGAAGCCACAGTAACCAAAACTGGAAACAGAGGTTGACAGGGAAAACGATGAAGGAGAAGAGGAAGAGCTGGGGGAAAAAAGGGATCTTTTCCTTCCTTTTCCCTCTTTTCGGGTGGCCTGGTTTTCAGTGAAAGACAGAGTCTGACCCGCCTCCTATAGACTTTTCCAATTTTCCACTCCTCTACAGTTTTCCTATTTTTGTTTTTCTTTTAAACAGGGCATCAATATGGACTTGAAAGGCCTAACAACGTCACATTATGAGTTGATAGGCTAAATTAGGGTATGGAGTAATGGTAAACATGTAATCCAAAGAAGCATGGTAAGTTAGAAAATGAACTACTTTCCGGAAATCATGAACTATATGAGTGTCTCGGTTTAATGAACTACAAGACGAACACATGAGTTGAACAAATGGATATGATGAATGGTTGTACACCATAAATGTAGCATGAAATGTTAGTGATCTGACTTCTTAATCTCATGTGATCCGTGCAAGAGAATCGTCATCTATAAAACAACATTTCTGAACTCAACTTAACGAGTTCAAATAGCGCCCAATTTTTTACCAACTTCTTGCTCGATTAATGATATTTCTACCTCTGAGATCGACATTAAACCCGTGTAGTCTGAATGATATGATTGGATGGATGGTTTGCACTTTGCATTCTGTTATGGGGAACAAGAGCACCAAGATTCCTGGTGCCTTTTGTTTGTGTGGGGTTTGTGTTTGTCACCAAAAGCAGAGAGTGGCTTCCCTGTCCAATCAATTCAACCACATCAACATAATAATTTTGCTTTCAAGTGTTTGTAAAATATCTTTGTTCAAAATCCTTTCTTTCTGGTTCTTGTTTCATGATTAACATAAAAAATGGGAGAAGGGGAGGGAAATTGAATGAACTTTCTGGCACAAAAAAGGGGTGGATTCACTGGATTGTGATGTATTGGGCTTTATGGAATCAATAAAAAAGATTCAGCATTGTTTTGTAATTGTGGTTCTTCTAGAACTTTTGCTAGTGTGCATATTTGTAGAGTTTCAGGACCAATCAGTAATAAAACCATAATATGGGTAGTAAAATGAAAAACTTTTGGTGGGCGCGCGTCGACTAGTAATAACAGAATAGTTCGTTCGCTCGTTTTCTGGATTCTCCTCTCTCTACTCTGTCTTCTTCTTCCTCTATATCTCACCGGGAAGATCTCCGGCGAACTCACTTGACATCCCGCTTTCCTTCCTGAAGCACCTTTACTCTGCTTCCTCGTTCTGTTCTCGATCAAGAAAACCTAGAATTTCCGCATAGGGTGCTAGGTTCTCCATGGGGGAATTGAAAATGGAGGATGTTACGCTCCCGGCGCTCTTCGAGCAAGCTCGGAAGATCCATTCGTCTGCCACGGAGTCCAGTGCTGATCAGGTAAAATCGATCACCAGCTGAATTTTTTGACTGATTGATTGAGCGGTTCCTTCTCTTTCGGTTTTGAAGTGATTTCGTTCCGTTTGCGAGACCTAATTTTCGGTTTTTTCGGTCCGAGAACGTGTTATAGGAGGAGCTGAGAAGAGGGTGCGAGGCACTGGAGAAGTGCGAGGAGATGGCCGGCAAGCTGGGGTTGTTCTCCGCTAATGAGACCAAAGAAGATATCAGCACCACCAATCTGAAATATATTCTGGTAATTTGATCCTTTTCCCCCCCTTTTGTTTCATTGATCTAGTTGGCTTCGTCTTATAGTTCCTGCAAATATGGAAGCTGTAACAATTCTGGAATTCTAGTATTGTTGGGTAATGGATGGCACTTGTAGGAGCTTTGGTTGTAGCTAGAGTATGTTGCAGTAACTTGTATCATTAGTTGCTGGAAAAGAACTGTTGATGTAGGCAGCTTGTGTTGCCATTTTCACTGTGGCCTGTGGTTAGAAGAGACGTAGGCTTTGGTTGTTTGATCTGTCTGGAGCACTCAGAAATTTTGTTGAGGAAGAAATGTTGAATCTGTGCATTTTACTTCTCCTTTTCTTTTAGAAGTACTATGACTGTAATTAAGATAAGTTGGCAAGCTGTAGATGTATGAGTCACTGAATGTGGGAAATTGTTAAATTTTCTGGCTTTCTGGTAAGAAATAGACTACGTGGTCTGCAGTAATGGACTGTGTGGCAAAATGTAACAATGCTGCCGGTCTTCATGCTGCTACTTCATGTTCGTAAATGCTTTCTTGTTTATATCCATAATTCACATAGCTGTTTGTTTCGCAGGTGCCATTTTACCTTGCTGAGCTGACTGAGAAAATTGCTCAGGATGATAGGATTCCAATACTGAGAGCCTCCCAAGCAAAGTTAAAGGTAAATTATGTTCATCAGCAGTAATCTTTTATTTCTGAATTGAACGTTGGCCTTTTATGTGCGTAGGAATGTGCATTGTTGTTGAAAGGATTCATTTTTAATAGTTGATGGAAAAAGATACTGGTTTTGGTTTTTGATCAGAAAAGGGAACTTAAAATTGCTTGGGGAGCAATATATATACCTGGCCAATTGAGTTGGATCTCATTGGCACAAACTTCTAGTGCTAAAAGATAGAACCCTGCAGGAATTCATTGCGTTCTGTGAGGTAATGGAACTTGCACCCGTGGAGGAGCTGCAGGCATCATTGCAAGGAGGTCCAAATTCAGTTGTGGATCGTAGGGCTCAAAAGGTGCTTTGATTTCCTGTGAAAGTTTCTTGAAATTTCGACCAACATATTAATTTTTCCATATTTCTACAATTGATGTATGAATTTGTTCAGATTGCTAGGTTCAAGCGCCAAAAAGCTGCTGAGGCGAAGTTGCTGGAAATAATGGAGCGGAAAGAGAGACGTGGTCGTTCAACTAAGGCTTCTGCATTGTCGACACCTGTTGAAGCTGGAGAAGAAGACCTGCTGGATGATGATGGAGAAGAAGAAAGGGAGGTATGCTGTCATGGCTATAATTGTTATATATCCCTTGAGGATATTAAAGATTTTGAAGTTACTTGTCTGACTCTCTATCCCTGTGTGATGCAATCTGCTATGGACTTAACATTTCTCTGCTGGTGCTAGATTGTGTGGACCAATTCTCTATGTTTTACACTTTGTACCCCCTGTATTACAACTAGGAGACAGCCATGTCCTCCTAAGGCTGCAATAATACTTGATGTGATGCCTTTCTTTATCTTTACTCTAGACGTTAGTATATATTCTTCGACTTGAGGGGTTTTTGTTTTCTTTTGAATAGATTGAACGATTCTAAACTCATTCAACATTGCGGTGGGGGCTTTGGTTGTTTAGTAATACTCATGTTTTGATCACCTTGTGCAGGCTTGGCTTACAACCATATCGCTGGCTATCTGCAAGGTTGGTGTTTCATCCCATTTGATCTGCTTGAAATGGTAAAGTAGACAGGTAGTATTGAGAGCTTCAAGTCACCATATGACCGTGTCATGTAACCACAGGCTCTTGATCTATTTGAAATGTTGAAGAAAGAAGACGAGATGCTTTCTGCTGTTAGAGAAAGACAATTGAAGGTAACATATACTTAGATTCACAGCTTGAATGGTGTTTCAACTACTTGCCAAAGATTGATTTTATTTGATATTGCAGGAAGGAGATACTGAGTTTTCTCAGGCAGTGCTTAATGAACGAGCGAAGAAAGCAGAGTCATGGCATCGTGGTGCTGCCACTCGAGTGCAGTTTACAAAACCTTCCCCTCCAATCACATGTGCTACCTTTGCTCAAGATGTACTAGAAGGACGAGCAACTGTTTCCCAGGCACACGATCACAAGCACCAGCCCATGATATTTGGGCCAGCAAGCCTCATTAACTCGCGCCCAACAAACGAGAGAGAAAGGATCGCTGCGCAGGTCTTCCAACCTGGTCACAGGTACATCTATCTCGACATATTTATCCTGTCCTTACTGAGGTCTTTAGCTTACTTAATGAGTCTTCTTTTCTGATATTGGGAAACTTTACCTTATGTGTAATAAGGTTGCCGACAATGAGCATAGAAGATGCTGGGTTGGCAGAGATGGAGATCATGAACAAATGGCAAGAGAGAAATGTTAAGATGATGGAAGAAGCCAACTCCGCCTGGTACAAGGACAACAACATCGGGAAGCCGAGATCAGGTGAAGAGGAAGAAGATGAAGACGACGATGATGCAGTTGCACGGGCTAGAGCGTTTGACGATTGGAAAGATGAGAACCCTCGTGGTGCGGGCAACAAGAAGCTGACCCCTTGCGGCTGATGTCGCTCACTCTCAAGTGTTCTTTTCTGTTCGCTGAAGAGAACAACGATCCATAAGCCTGGCTTAGATGATGTAATGTATCTTATGAAATTTTGATGTGGCACCATTGATACCAAGTATTCATGTTTTAGAAACAAAGTTTTAATCTCAGTACTCTTTACTTATGTGTAATCCTCCAAAACAGTTTAATCTTATCATAATAACTTTCTCAGTATCACAACTTCGGGTGTCGCATTTGAGTCTCCATTAAATTCTCTGCATCTCTGTTCTTTAATGCAGAGTTTGAAAGACCAGTATGCATGTAAGCAATAAACTATATACACTAAAATTCCACAGAAGAAGAATAGTTCAGAAGGATGAATGAAGGAATCCATTTTATGGAGAAAAAAACTATGCATTTGCAGCAACCCCCTAAAGAGGGAGAAAAATCCCCTCCATGAAACTGAAAAAAACCAGCTTCTTTTGTTCTTCCTTCTGGGAGATCAAACAGTCCCTGTTTTCATGTATATGCATCTCTTCTTCCAATGTATACAAAGCTCATGTGTACAGAAAATGATAAAAACATTGAATCAGGATCCTTCCTCCTTTCTTCTTCTTCTTCTTCTTCTTCTTCTTCTTCATTTTGATTCAATCTTTGATCATCTATCCATCAATACAGGTGAACCCTCTGCAAACCCACAACCAGACGAAGAACAGAACAGCACAGATCACCAAATCCAACGTCAAAACCACCCACACATGCTTCCTCCACATCTGCTTCGCCTTCTGCCTGCTCTCCAGCATGTAAAGCCCGCCGCTTTTCGGCGACATCGCCACCGAGAACTCTCTAGCATGGTTTCGCCCACCACCATCAACACTCCTATTCTCACCCATCAACACGCCGCCACCACCATTCATCATCATCTTGCCGCCATGATCGCTCATCCCTCCGCAGCTCAAGCCGCTCCCGTCTTTCCCCCTGCGATGGCCGCCGCCGCTGCTGCTCTTATCCTCCATTCCCCCAATAGAGCAAACCCCAGACGACCTTTTCTTTTTCTTCTTCAGCAACGGCACCGTCTTCTCCTTCGTCGAGTCCATGCTAGGGTTCCGGCTGTCTTTCGACGTGGTCTCCGTCAGGGAATCCATTCCCAGGTCCAAATCCAGAGCCAGGATTTCCCGGAACTGGGGGGAGAACTCCGCCTGGAAGCAGAGGGAGGTTAGATTCTCCAAATCCCTAACGGAATTCGACGCGATGAGCTCCAAGAAGGAGATTTTAACCCGGTCGATGAACCAGGAGGACTCCAGCTTCGCGAGATCGTGGTGGTAGACGGCGAAGTAGACGAAAGGGTCGTCGATGAGGAAGGTGTAGGTCTTCTTCTTGGCGGTTTGTGAGAAGGTCGTGTGGTGCGGCGGCGGCGCGATCCCGATGCATTTGTGGGCGATCTCCTCGATCCCCGGCTCCGCCGTCGGGGAGGCGAACTCGGCGAGGATTGTGGATCCTTTGGCAATGCAAGCGTAGAGGATCAGATCTGGGTTCGAAATCATTTGAACCCCTGTTTTTCTTCCGATTCCCTGATAGAACTGAATTCGATCAAGATATTACCCGCCAAAATTGGCGGCGGCGGCGGCGGTGGGGATAGAGGAAGGGATTGAATTTGAAACGGACGGGAAGCGATCAGGCATTTGAAGCAGAGGGATGGGAGGGAGAAGGGAAAGGAAGGGATTGATTAGGGAACCAGATATTGATCGAAGAAGTTTTCGGGTTCCCGGGAAAAATGGATTCTTTTCTCAACCATGAATTTCTGTTTGAACTGTGCAGATAAGCATTTTGATTCCTTTTTTCTTCTTCCTCTGTTTTATCTGTTTCTTCTTCTTCTTCTTTTCCCCCTCTTTCCTTCTCTCTCTCTCTAGAAATGGAGTCGAGAGGAAGAAAGGGAGAGGGACAGGGGGAAAGGGAAATGGGGGTTTGGGTTTTGATCAAACCAACTGTTTAACGGCTTCCCATTTTGTTAGCTCAAACAAATAAATCATTTTGTTAAACAAATCATTTTGTTAAACAAATTCTCATTCCTCTCTCTTCAAAGATATAACCTTTTAACCGAATTGGAATCGAGACATTACAACGTGAACCCTCGAATGAATATCAAATATAAGTACAAATCGATTTTTCAAAACAAATATATCGTTTATAATAAGTACATAAATGAGATTTAGGGGTCGTTTGGAAGTTGCGATAGTTTTGTTGAGATTGTCATTATGCATGTATTGTTTACAATGCATCGTTTTTTTTGTTTTTTTAGCAGAAACAATACATGGATTGTTTCTGTGATGTGACAGAAACTATCACTCGTTTTGAGTGATTGTTATATCTCAACTGTTAGTTGTGATTGTTGAGATTGTTGAGTTGAGATTGTTTTGTCTCAGTTTTTAGCTTATGCGACATACACAATCTCACATACCAAACGTTGTATTCTACATTGCATCAAATTCGACAATACATGTATAATATTATACATGCATTCTCAACAATACATCTATTTAACAATCGCAACTTCCAAACGACCCCTTACTCTATCTGAAGGGACAAAACTTTCTAGTTCTTACTTCAGTTCTTTTGACATTTTATTCCGTGTATGAGAAGGTTTTGACGTTCATTTAGAGATCTCCGGAGGATGAAAATTAGATTGTTTAACGATTTATGCCGGCTACTGAAAGCTTATTGGCCTACTTGATTGGCCTCTTCTTTGGATGGTTCATCAAAGGAAAGGGTGGAAATATAAAGAAACTGGCATGTGGAAGTGGTGGAATGATAGAGAGCACAAAGAAAATGGCAAAGACCACCAAACAATCTGTCAATCTTTCTATCTAGTAAAATCAATCAAATCAAATGTGTACAGCTTGAAGCTAACAACCCACGTACAAAAATTTGATTAAAATAGAATCACCTGGTAATGGAACCCACAATCACATCAGATTGTGCTGCTAAAACCAGGTCCTACCATCTAACAAACGATATAAGAACTATAGCAATAACACTAGGGAGTGCTGAGTAATGGAAGCCTGCTAGGCCAGCAAAAGAGGATTTTGTGAAGGTTCTTCTGTCTGATGAAAGCTAGCTTGATGTAGTTGCTGTTGTTGTGGTGGTTGAAGTAGCAGTCCTCTGGTTTTCTAACAGTAAGGGGGATCGATGAAGGCCCATTCGAAGACCTGCTCGTATTGGACAGCAGCATTCTCCCATGAGTAGTCCTTCTCCATGCCTCTCTTCATCATCCCTTCCCACGACTCTTTGTGATCTCTGTATGTCGATATCGCAGTTCTCAATGCCTGCAAGCGCACCAATTACCATTCACAGATAATGGTTAGAGTGGGACCAACCGGGTTCAGGAGGGCTGTAGGCGAAGGTGCTTGCTTTAGAAGCAGTTTCCATGAATGGTAAGAAACACCAACTTACCCATAACATGCTGTCTACTGCTAATGGAGAAAATGTCCACCTGTCAATACATCGGACTAGTCAGGATAATCGTCGAACAACATTAGGAGCTGAAAGATCAGCCAGGACACAGGGCCTAAAAGGGAAAACACGTACCCTGTGCCATCACCTTGACCGTCGTTAGCATATGGATCGAACGTCTGCACAGTGTCCTGAGACAACAATGAACACATTATTTAGTACAGCATATAACAGTCATAGAGACCATTTCTGTTCTTTCTTTTACTTTCTTTATATGAACACGACTCACTCGAAGTCCTCCGGTGCCATGAACAACTGGAATAGTTCCATATCTCATTGCATACAACTGATTTAGTCCGCAGGGTTCAAATCTCGAGGGCATCAGCAGTATGTCACAACTGTAACAATTCCACACGAGCTCCATGATTAGTCTAACTAGCATTTCTAGTAACTAATTTGTCTATGAAACACGGAGATAAGCTTCGATTATTACCCTGCAGTTATTCTGTGGGAAATCGGAACATTGAATCCAACCCAACCCCGGAATTTGTCTTTATGAGCTGCCTCTGCTTCTCTCATCCAGTCTTCATACATTTTAGCTCCAGACCCAAGCATAACCTGATGCAAAATGGAGATTATTTTTTTCAGTTGCTTCAAAGGACATCATCATTCAACTAGTACTCATAAAGTAGAATAAACTCAAGAGATGAACTCACTTACGAATTGAACATCATCATTCAGAAGTTCAGGAATTCCCCAACGAATAAGGTCAACACCCTTTTGGTAGTCTAATCTCCCTATGAATCCAATCTACAATGCAAGTGAAAAATTTCAACAAGCAACAGAAGAGAAAACTTCAATTTCCAACAAAAAAGCACAAACTTTATCGATACTTTACCAGGGGACATTCAGGTCTCACAGGAAGACCTAATTCCTTCTGCAAAGCAATCTTATTTTGAACCTGCATATTGGAAAGAAATACTGGTAAGAGGGCATTTTTTCTTGACAACTACTTAACAGAGAAAATGGGAAGATACCACCTTTCCAGAAAGATCATCAGCAGAATAATGGGCTTCTAAATGTTTATCGCTCGATGGATTCCATTCGTTAACATCAATGCCATTCGTGATCCCTAAGAAATAGATTGCAAGGGAGGAATCAAACGAATAAAGTTGGAGGAGGAAAGAAATCAAATGTAACAGATGATTATGAAGTTTGAATGCGCACCATTCAAAACAATCCTTCGACTGCTTAACAACTCATTAAGACCGTATCCACCTTCAACAGTCGTTATTTCCCACGCATACCCCTGAGAGGTTATCATATCACCAGAAAATATGTGAGCATGATATTCTAGGAAATCAAACAGCAAAACTAAGGCATATAATTTAGAAATTATTTCACCTTGCTAACAGTCAATATCCGGTCCGATGTCACAATAGCACCCTTTAGCACATTGATCGCTTCACCTGTGTCAAGAGCATGGGTCCTTGCCCATTCAGGGAAAACCCATCCCAATGCCCCATACCAGTCTGGAGATAACCCTAGATTACCATAAGTTGCTGCTGGCTCTACTCCCTTCGACGCAGAAGAAGAAAAAAAACTTGGTTATGAAGCTATTGGTCACCACATAGGCCTTTTGCAAACATAAAAATGTACAGCTCCTGAAACAAACTTGCTGCAGAAATTTAACTACCAAAATATAGCTGAAGTAAGCCTACCTGATGAGCAAGATTGTGTATCACAAGAATACATCGAGCATCCTTATAAACACCATATGGACGGTATTTACCAGCCAAAAGTCTGAACCAAAGGAATAGCCAAAATGAACATCCACAGTAATTTTCTAGCACCACAGAAACCCTTCTTCTAGGAAGAACACATTCTTCATTCAAATTAATGGCGAGTTGATATTCTAGCGAAACAACAATCTCAAGCAAACTATATATGTGTCTAAGGTGAATAAGGGACGATCACTTACACAGGAACCAAGCCAGCATGCCAGTCATTGACCATGAATAGGCATTTCTGGCCATAGTTGAAACCTCCAAGTGGGAGCACTAGTGGTGCTTCACATGCTGCGTAGCAGAGTAAAGCGAACCGAAACTGCATATAACCAACAAGAAAGCCATTGAAAAATCACGAAATTCAACAAATCGGGATCCAAAACTAGGCAGCATTCTAAAAAACCCCAGCACTAGTGGTGATCACAAAAGTACCTGGTTATCACCAAAAGCACCATTGATGTCTCCATAAGGATTCCCCGGCCTATGGTAAGAAGGATGGTCTACAAATACCTAAACGAAACACGTCCACCGAAACTAAATTACTACCAATTCACAAACTATCGACGAGTTTAGACTATAGAATCAAATGGAAACGGAAAGAAATTCACCCAATCAACTAGGTCTCTGTACTCATGGAAAAAGGCCACTTCTTGCTCTCCTCCAAAGCAAGCAATCTTAATCCTACAGTCAGCATCTAGAGCAGCGGCAAAGGTATCGTCTTCAGGGCTATGTAAATACCTTGGAGAGACAACCATCACACGGTGGCCTCTGGCAGCCAGTGCAATCGGCAATGAGCCACAAACATCTCCAAGCCCACCCGTCTTCGAATACGGCGCCGCTTCAGAGGTGACAAAGACAATACTGTGTGTCACTTTGGTCGGAGCTCCGTCTGCCCCTTCAATGTCGCCATCGGTCTCCTCTACCTTCTCAGAATTGACCTCTGCAGGAGCTTCAGTTGCCACCTCACTGGCATCACCTGAGCAGGATAAATAATCAATTCACATTTAGAATCATTGCAATACAGAAATCAAAACAGATCATTCTAGTTGAACCAAATGAAAATTCGGAGAGTGTGTTACCAGTGAGAGGGTGAGAAGAAGAGGTCAAATTGAAGCCAACAACGGAACCGGAATCATCGGTCTGAGGATCAAGCACGAAACCCTTGTTTTCTTCTTCTTCTTCGTGCAGTTTCTGCTTCTTCCCAATTTCAGTTTCGTTATCAGGCATACTCGATGTGGGCGAAGAAGTGCCCTTGTCAGAAGCAACGGCAACCAGCTGCGGGAAGCCGACATTGCCGCCGCGGCTTCTGCCACCGGAGAAGTGAGCAAAACCCAGTTGGCTGATCGGCTTGCCTTTGATCTTGGCGGGTTCGCCGTTGGGAAAGGATTGAACCCAGTATCTGACTGACAGGGCCTTCATCGGAGCGAAATGGGAAATCTTCTTCCTTTCTAGAACAAAAACAGGGGAAGAGAAGGTTTGAGTGAAGTAGGAGAGAAGGGATCAAGGAAGGAATGGTAATCAGGAAAAGTGGAAGTGGTGGGATGGGAGAAAGGAAAAGAAAAATGGAAGAAAAGAGGAAGGAAGGAATAATGACTGCTACTAATAATGGAAGAAAAGAGAGGGTTTTCCCTCAATCTGTTTGTTTTCTCGGAAATGGGAACCAGACGAGAGGAAGAAAAGGAGGGGAAGTTGGCAGAAAAACCGCGAAAGCCTAACAGCCATTTTAAGCCGTCGATTTTCTTCTTGGTAGGGTTTGGACCTCTTATTTTCGTTGTACCAGAGATGATGCGTAGACGGTCGACCACAGCAAAAATCTCCTGATATCTTGCTAGCTAGTACGAGCCATGTCGGCAACACCAAAAGCATGATCCATGAAATCGTATTGGAGACTATATAGGAGACCGTCAGTGGTAGGGTATTTTACGGCAAAATCGTGGTTCAACCATTATTAATACCGTTAAATACTGCCTATCGATTTAGCTTCTGATACTGGTATTTTGTGGTTGAACCGCCGATACGGTACGGTTTAATGGACCATGCCCCGAATCCAAAAACTACACTAGAGTAGAGAATTACACATCCTTGCCTTTTATTTTTTGGTCATGGAGGACAAAGTTCATTGTATGGGATACACTCAAACTATCCTTTTGAGCAAGGTTTAAGAAACCTATGGTACTATCTGGTCGGACCGAAAATGTTGGAGACCAAATCTATATTGGTAAGTGGTTTTGGACTCGTAGAAAATGGCTGAACTATTGTTGAACTAAATTTTAATACAAAATATTCTACTACTCACTTTTTCCTGTATAACCTCTGGTACTGTTTCATAGTCCTTGTTTTTTAGTGAAATTCAGTGGTTTCACTAATTTCAACTGATTCATGTAATTTTGCCACAACAGTATACACGAGAGCAAAATTATACATGTTTTTCGGTTTTCACTTATAAAAGCAGAAAACAAAAACTACAAAACGATACTGAACATTTTTTTTTTGGGTATAATATCTGATATACAATAATGATTTGTGACTCTTTTGACTTATCTAACTCATTTGTACTCTTGATGGACGACTTAAAATGTTATGCATCAATTTATTTAATTACAAGCCCACTTTCCCTTTTTCCCCCATAATACACATTATAGTAACCATTACAATTAAATAAAAAAATTAAAACACCAAATGTTTCATTACATAGCCCTTCTGGTGGCTTAATGATATCACTAAGCCAAAATAAACGTTAATAAAAACAACATTTAAATTAAATCAAACCCAATACACACACATATTTCATATTTGTATGTATGCATGTGTCATCTTCATTCATCACCCAAAATCATGCCTCCAGGCTCCAACCGTGGCCATCAATCCCCACCGGCAGCCTCCACTCGTCGCCGCCGGCGCTCGAATCCGAGCTGTACCCAGCCGGCAGCCGCCTCGAGAGGAACCGCAACGCCGCGCTCGTCTTCGGGCTATTGGCCACATGGTAGATCGCCGTGCCACCGCCGGAGCTAGAAGAGTCGCAAACTGACGACGACGACCCGACGACATGCCCTCTCTTCGTCGACGAGTTCCACTGCGGGGTGTATGGGCTCACCTGCTTCACCGGGCCCATATTGGCACGGGCCTTGGCCTTAGCGGACTGGGTCGGAGCCATGTAGCTGGGCACGTGGTTGGGCGTGGGTGGGGCCTGCTGTCTTCTGGGCCGGGCCGAGTACAAGTGGCTGCCGCCTGCTGAGTCCATGACGCCTATGCTTATGTTGCCGATCCCGCTGCCGGCGGCCGTGGTCGGCGTGGCGACGTCCATCTCCACCGTCTTCTCTGATAAGTCGTCGGTCGTGGTGGTGGTGGTTGTGGTGGTCAACGTCATGTAGGAGTTGTCGGTTGGGCCGAATCGACCGCCGTGGTATGGTTGGGAAGACATCCAGCGTTCTAGCCAGTTCCAGCCCCACTGGGCTTTTGCTTGCTCTTCGCTGTACAGGCCAAGATCCATTCCGTTTGGGCCGGGCTGCGGTTGCTGCTGCTGCTGCTGCTGCACTCAGTTTGATTAACGTCATTTTCAAGTGGGAAACCATACAATATTAGATGAGCAAGTACAAATGGTAGATGAAACCGAAATAGAGATGTGCAACGGTTGGGTCTGTGGTCATATCGAATTGCGAACGATCGAAATGATTTTTATTGATTTTAAAAACAAATATAAAAGTGCTTGAATTTCAATTTAATTGTATTCCACATTTGTTATTGTTTTTTTTTAGTTTTTTTACATCTGGTTTTTAACATGGTGTTATAATAAGTTAGATTAGACACGACGAGTAAAAATTCCTATGCAAAACTGGAACTTTAGAAGCATCAATTTTTAAAATAAAGAGAAAAAGTGTATTAAATCATGCTAGTTGTTTGAACAGATAATTCTCATGTATCATGCTAGCTGTCGTTCAGATCATGACTACCAAAATGAAGCGAGGTTTTACCTGATAGGAATATGCATAAGCAAGGGCCCTCTCCCTCCGAACGACAGCTTCGTGTTTCCTCACAGCATTCTCCTTCATCTTATCAAAGGTCTGGCGCCGGTTATCCCAGCTCTCCACCACGCAGCTCTTCTTCAACGGACTCCTCGAATTCATCAAGTGATCTTGAAACGACGACATTCCGCGCCCACGATCATCCTCCTCCTCCTCCTCCTCATCCCGTCGCTCCTTCGAGTACAGCTTCTCGCGAGTCAGGTGCATCCGTCGGGCTCGAACCCTCGCCTGAACTCGCACCAGGGCTTGCATGCACCTCATCGTCATCTGCGCCTGCTTCCTCACGTTGTGCCCTCTCACCAGGGCTTGCAGCCTCACCAATCCCTTCAATGCCCGCAACGCACGCCTAGCCTGCACAAAAAAAAAAAGAAGTGTCACATCGTCTCTGTAACAATGGAGGTCTCTAGGAGTTAGGACCATCAACATCTAACCTGAAAGCAGGGGAGGTGGCAAACTAAATGAACAAGGACACAAAACCACACTCCACTAGACCTAATTAAAAGCTATAGTCACGCATTGCTTGGCTCAGAAGGCATCTTTTTTTTTTTTTTACATCTCTTTTCTCTTGTGTCATCGCAGTTAGGATGCCTTGAATGGCACGGCAATATGATGAAAGTAAACATAGAAAGGGACGACATATCAATCTTAATTAAATTTGGTCAGGGGAAGGAGAAGATTTACAAGGTAGCCTCTGTAGTGGGATTGAATGAGGGTAGCGGCTCGGTCTTCTCTGGACTGACGGCCGTACCCGGCGAGCCGGATGACTTTCGCTGCGGCCTGAGCAGCTGCAACGGCGGCTTCCGCCGCAGCAGCTGTGGCCGCAGCGACTGCAATGGCGTGGTTCCTGTCCCCGGAGACAGGGGTCGTCGTGCCGCCGGTGGTGGTGTCGTCCTCGTTCGTGACATGATCAGGGGAGCTCTCTGCCGCAGGGAAATGCTCGAACGAGACTACCTCTGGCGCCTCTTGCTGCTCCCATTTCTCACCACCACCACCACTGTTCTCCTTCTGCAAAAGAGATTACAACGGATTTGACTAAATTAGTCGCTACGCGTAATTCAGGAAGGGTTACAACTTACAACCAGATTAAAATTTGGTCACGACTGTTATGCGGTATGTGTGCAAATATGTTGAGCAAACACAAGAAACCTATAGAATGACACGTTGATTCTAAATTCTCGCTCGAAATCGGAACTTCGTCGGAGATTCGTTAGAGGGTAGGGTTTGTGGGGAGTGGGTTGATGGTGATGAAACAGGGGAAAGGGGGGAAAGTTGCACATGGATGTTAGGAATCCAGCAAGGGAGTGGAGTGACAAGAATGTGTCAAGACAAAAGGGAGTGAGGGGGTCAGGAACAACTTTTTAATGGTGGTGGCCTAGTGGTGAATTGATGGTCTGATTGACACAAAAGGGACCATCAGTACTACTAACTGCATATTGGAAACAGAGCTATGTAGCTTCACAAGTAAAAACAGGCCTAAAAATGCCATCTTTTACCTTGCTTCCTGCTTATTGGGATGTGATTAAACAAACCCAGAAAGAAAGAGACAAGAGAACCAAGAAAGAAAGTCCAAATCAAATCAAGCACACACATAAGAACCAAGAATGTCACCTTTAACCTTGCTTCTTGGTTATTGGGATGTGATTAAACAAACCCAGAAATAAAGAGACAAGAGAACTAACAAAGGAGAGTCCAAATCAAACACACACACATAAGACCCATGAGTTCATTTATGGCGCAAGGCTCTGTTATGGGGTGCATTGTCACGTCCTAATTGGGATTGATGGAGAACGTTAATGAATGATTAATTAACCTCTTCCACAATCTGGAACTAATGGTGGAGAAGATGGCGGTTACCTTTTTCTGGGGCGAATCCTTATTGGATGAAGATTTGAAGACTTTCTTGACGGAATAGAACCATCCACCGCCGCCGCCGCCGCTTTTCTTACCCATTCTCCGCCGCCCGGCGTTCAGATCGACCTTAATCAAAACCTGTCTAAATGGGAATCTGAAAACCAAAGCAAAAAAAAACCCAATTCGATAACGAAGAAGTTAAGTGGGAAGGAGCTTCATAGTCGGCAGTGAACACCAAGGGATTGAGCTAGGATACCTTGAAAGAGGGAGATCCTTAAGACCCAGAAGTGGATTCGGCGCGAGTGAAGCTTTGCTGACCGACTATGCCCTCGCATTTCCTTCTTCTTCTTCTTCTTCTTTGCCTCTTACTCTGTTTCGTATTCCTATGCGTAACTGCTCACCTCATGTTTTTCGAATTCTGTTTTCGTTTTTGTTTTTTATTTCTCCCTCTCCGTGGTGAGAATCAAGCCGGAGACAATGGCTCTGGTTCTCCGGGCTAGCTTCAGAGGCGACTCGAGAACTAGAAGTAGAAAGGAAGGAGGAGAGTGGGGAGTAACTGTCGAGCGGTGGGATCGCCGTTACCGTATTTATCAGAATCACGGTCGCGCCTTTTTGCAAACCTACGCCTTTAATTTCCCTTCCGTCTCTTCTCTCTCACGCGCCAGTCTTACCCAATTGTCTTTCGACATCTGTCCCTCCCGATCTCCTGATATATCCCGATTTTGTTTTTATTTTTCTTTCGCCTTTGTTTTTTAGTGAACAGAGATGGCCAGTGAACTTATGATTACTGACAAGTTAGTCACTGAATTTGTTTTTTTTTGTGTAACTTTGTCAGCCAAAATTGAGTGACCAATTTGTTAGTGGTCCCAAGTTTAGTGGGTATTAAACTATTAATATAACGACCCACCATTTTTATGCTAAAACAAAACGATGATGATGGATTGGAGGAGGAGGTGATATAGCTAAGATTGGTCCAATAATCATGCATGCAAGAAGTGGTCGTCAAGCAGATCCGATAAGACATCATAGAAGACTTGATTGGTGGTCCGGTATTGCGAGAGTGTTGTCAGATCATTAGCTCTTTGTTCATTTGTATAGAGTTTAGGGCGGTTCCTAGAATTGCCAACAGTGTTGCCCATAGAGTGGCGAGTAAAGCACTGCTTTTGTCTCGTCTAGAGCTAGAATCTTTCGATTTTTTGGGGTGGCTTCCTTAGATTATATTGTAAGGGGTCCTGGGTAGATTTGTATGAATAACTCTTGTCTTCTATTGATATCACTCAGAAATAAAAAAAAAAATAATAAAGATCCTGTAAATTCAATCAAGCTAGTTTACTAGTAATCAGTTTTTTATAATAGAAGCCTCCTTTTATAAGGACCGATGACATATACACATTAACATTTGATACGGGTTTGGATTGTACGTTACTTTCAATGTTGTTTCAACGGTAAAAGTATTTTTTTTTAATGTAAGAGGTTCTACATCATATGTGAAATCAAAAAACCAAAACTAATATTGACCGATCACCAACCAACCCACCATCTCTGCAGTGCATCGACACATAAGGTCCTTGTAATTATCTTTTTATTGTGTTCCGAGTGATTTGAATATTGTTTCTTGACTTATCTACGAAGGTATTTAATCCAATACTGACGACCTCGTATTTGGTTGGAATTGGCATAGGTGCCTTAAAAAAGAATTAAAAATTTATGGTACGTAGTAGCAGGTAATTAAGTCAGGTTTAAGGCTAGACTAGAGCCCGATTAGTTGGGCTAACGACGGCATGTATTGCTTGGATTAGAAGTGATGACTCATTACAAGATTTATAGATTAATCAAGTTGTTGAATACGAGTAGTAGTAAAACGAGGAAGCGGGAGGGTCGATATATCGTTAGGTTTGTAATTGCAAACTTTGCTTTTACAAAGCAGGGATCGACGGCGACACGACGACAAAGGTCTTTGACTCTTTGTTCGGATGCGGTTTGGTTGGTGATATGGAGCTTTCACCCGATTTATTGCCTTTTTCACTACGACGAAAGATCGACTTGGATAATCGACACCCATGAGCAGAGAGTCCTTTTGTCTTCAGCTGTGTTGTGTATTATGGTATGGCGAAAGGGCAAAAGTTTGGTGGGTGATATGACACTCTTAACTCTTAAGTTTGGGACCAACACAAAATGGTTTAGGGTTCCGGACCATTTTTTTTATTGCCCTAGTGTTGGGGTTGTTGTGCACGATGTGGGAAGGTGTAGTAGTGTAAGAGACCTTGCATGAGCCGAGCTGCTAGTTGTTCGAGATGTTTTGTTTTCTTGTTGTGTGTCGTGGGGGAGAGTTTTCGAGGCCGACGACTTTGTTGATGCACATTTACGAAGTATACGGAGTGTGTGAGACGATTCGGGAATGACATGTGTGGTGGTATGATGTTGTTGCAGCAGGGGATTGTGCTATGCGGCATGACACGAGTTGCGAGTTGACTTGTCCGTGAAGTGGCATGAGAAAGTCTTATGTTCCTTTTTTTTTCTGATCTAGGTTTGGAGGAGTTTTGTATGACTTTGTTGGGTGTCGCGTGGGTGTTATAAAATGTTGTTACTGTATGCATATGAAATCCATCGTTTTCATCCACACAAAAAAAATCATCGTTCCATATGAAGACATTAGGAGCAACAATATGGTGCCATTTATGGGGTGAGACTTCAGCTCGATTTTCCCACTTTATACCGATATGCCAGACTTTAACGGTTTCGGCTGACCGTAGTTGCGAAGATCCCATAATGGTTCAGTTTTGGTATGAAGGAGCTAAAAATCAAAAGGATTAGTGTGTTGTGTTTCTCAAGATCGTTAATGGGTTTAATTTTCAGCTTTGTATCGGTTTTGAAACGAAACAATAACCAACAACCGCAGAACGTTTGCATACAGTTAACAAAAACAATAAGAGGATCCAAATAGGAATGACAATTTGAATCCGTCCCGCCGGGTATTACCCGACCTGACCCGCAATGGGGCGGGATATGGGTATCAACTTCCGACCTGTCCTGCCCCGCCCCGTCCCATTCTAGGTCAATTTCTACCCCATCCTTTCATATATCTCCTATTTTGGTTTCTCTTCGACTGGTTAGATTTTATATTTCAATTAAATAGACTCAATTACCCATTATATTATCACTATTATTCATTCATAAAGTTTTTTCTTTTTTGTTTTTATCATGAAAAACAAAATTTTATGTGTATTTTTATCAAGGCCAATACTACAGTGCCGCTATTAAAAATGCGGCACCGGTGCCGCACTCTGTGATTCGTCCACCTGTACATGACATGGCGCTGATTTAATTTATTAAATAAGGCCATACCCAATAAACCATATGACCGGCCCAAACCAGCAGCTCAGTCTCCAGAGTGACGGAGAACCTATATGCCGTCTTCCCACTTCCCGACCGTTTGCCGTTATTTTATTTTCATTTATTCAGTTAAAACTCGTTTAAATTTTAAATGCATATATTTCTGATTTCTCCAAGAAGCGAACACAAAAAGCAAATGAAAAGGCAAAAAAAATTGAAACTCCTTCACCGTGTTCCTCCTCCTACATTCATTCTGCAAAACAATTCGATGAATCTCTGATTCCTCTCTGTCTCGGTCGAGCTGCTCTACTGCCACCGTACAAGACGATCTGATCCTTCCCTCTGCGTCGTCCCTTTCGGGCTGCGCGCCCGATCCCACTGTCGGAATCGTGTAAAAACCCAAAGTTGGTTCGTTGTTCATCATGGAGGAATGAGAAGAGCCCATGCTTGAAGGAAAACAGGATATGCAACTTGCAAGGCGTTGTTTGCTCTTTTTTTTTGGGTGAAAGTGTTGTTTGCTCTTTAGAAAGAAAGAAATCATGTCCCATGTGTAATGTGTTGCAATTATAAAGCCTGTAAATTAAACTGAAGGTATATAGTGTGAAAGCAATTGGAGGCAAACTGACAATCTTATTCATTGATCGGAGATCAAGCTTTATACACAGGACTCATAACAGAAAAGGCCTCCAGACTCGGCAATGACACTCACAACTAACTACTGGATCCCTGGAGATTAGCTCCAAGCTAACAACCTTGCTCTGCCAACGTAAACCTTCTGCAACGGCTAGATTAGCCCGAGGGACCCTTACAGACTCAAGACAAACAATAGGGACTAAAACAGAAAGACTCCAAACGACACAGCTTAGCAAACAATTAACTCTTAAAACTCAAACGACACAGTTTTGGCTTCAGCACTTTCCTTCTCCAGAAAGGATTCGGATTCACCAACTCTTCAGCAACTCCATCACGCAGCAACTTCAATCCTTGCTTTAACATCCTCCCCTGAACTGAAACCTCCTCATCACAACTTCAGTTCATAACCTGCTGTTCCTCAAAGCCCTTCAGATCTGCTTCATCAATTATACCAAGCCTGCTCCTGAGAAGTTGAAACGCATCAAGCTTTAATGGCTTGGTCATGATATCTGCTATCTGTTCTGTAGTTCCACAGTGTTGCAACTCAATGGCTCCATCTCTGACCAGTTCCCTCAAGAAATGAAATCTGACATCTATGTGCTTACTTCTCCCATGAAGCACTGGATTCTTGGACAATTTTATGGCTGAACTGTTGTCACAGAGAATACTGGTGCATTCCTTTACTCCTCCTTTCCACCCCATCTGTCCCAGCAACCTTTGAAGCCAAACACACTGTGTAGCACAATAGCTGGCAGCAACAAACTCAGCCTCAGTGGTTGAGAGTGTCACAACTGGCTGCTTCTTGGAACCCCATGAGATTGCTCCTCCTGCAAGGAAAAACACATAGCCACTTGTACTTTTTCGATCATCCATATCACCTGCATAGTCGCTATCCGTGTAACCAATCAGATAGTCTTCTTCCTTCAGCCTTTTGTACCAAATTCCATGTGTTGTGGTACCTTTTAGATACCTCAGAACCCTTTTTACAGCTAACAGATGTTGTTTTGTAGGGGCTTCCATGTACCTGCTGAGTAGACATACAGAGTACATTATATCAGGCCTTGTAGCTGTAACATAGAGTAGGCTTCCAATTAGTTGTCTGTATTCAGAGACATCCACTGCAATTCCATCTCCCCCTTTTGACAGCTTGGTACCTGCAACCATTGGATTGTGCACAAAATTGCATTCACTTAGTTTGAATTTCTCGAGCAGCTCCTTGATGTATTTCTTCTGATTGATGAAGATTCCTGACTCAGATTGAGAGACTTCCACACCCAAGAAATACTTCATCCTCCCCAGATCAGTCATCTCAAATTCTGCTTCCATGGATGCCTTGAAATCTGCAAGCATAGTTGAGCTATTTCCAGCATACATCAAGTCATCGACATAAAGACTTACAAGCAAGAAGTCACTGCCAGACTTTTTAATGAATAGAGTAGGTTCATATTCACATCTTTCAAAACCTGTCTGCAGAAAATGAGCCTCAATTCTTGCATACCAGGCTCTTGGAGCCTGTTTCAAGCCATACAGTGCTTTTTTCAGTTTGTATACCTTGCTTTCCTCCCCAGCAACCTCAAAGCCTTTAGGTTGCTCGACATAAACATCTTCAGTCAACTCACCATGCAAAAAAGCACTTTTAACATCAAGTTGAAATACTGTCAGACCTTGAGATGCAGCCAATGCTAGAAAAGCTCTGATGGTATCCCACCTGGCCACTGGAGCAAATACTTTAGTATAATCCACTCCATACCTTTGTGCATAGCCTTTGACAACTAACCTTGCTTTAAACTTGTCCACAGACCCATCTTCTTTGAGTTTTGTCTTGAAGATCCACTTGACTCCTATTGGAGTCACACCAGCAGGCCTGTCCACCAGCTCCCAGGTATGATTTCTTATGATTGCATCAATTTCTTTCTTCATAGCTTCCCTCCATTTTTCTTCCATGACTGCATCTTCAAAGGTTTGGGGATCAGTAGTAACTGCTATATTGATCCAGCAGTCAGCATCTGCAAAGTATCCTGTGCAATCATAATCCTTCAAATAACTGGGGACCACCCTCTTTCGTTTCCCCAATGTCTCTTCTGCAGGACTGTCATAGTCATCAGTAGGTTCTTCAGAAGAGGAATCTGAGCTTGGATTTGCAGAAGGTGGTGCTGGTGCAGTGGTGGGACTTGGAGTGGATTCTTCTTCTTCACTGTCTGAGGTAACCTGCTCAGGTCCTGCATTTTGATGGGGGTCAGCAGAGGATCCTTCTTCTTCATCAGAGTCATACCAGGGGTCTTCACTGCCTTCCCAAAAGATTTGAGTGAGAACAGGTTGTATATCTGACTTCCAGCTCCACCCTTTATCTTCATCAAAGACCACATCTCTACTGATTACAACCTTTTTGGTGATAGGATTGTAGAGCTTGTAAGCCTTTGATTCTTTTGAAATCCCAATGAAATGACACTTCACACTCTTATCATCGAGTTTCTTCCTCTGCAAGTCATGAACATGTGCATATGCAACACATCCAAACACTCTAAAATGGTCAACTGTTGGAGCCTTACCAGTCCAGATCTCCTGTGGTGTCTTTCCTTTGTTGGCTGCTGTGGGACTCCTGTTCAGGACATGTGCAGTCCATTCCACAGCCTCTGGCCAAAAATTTGAGGGGACTTTGGTGTCCTTCAGGGAGCAACGAACCATGTTCATGATGGCTCGATTCTTCCTTTCAGCAACCCCATTCTGTTGGGGTGTTAAGGCTGCTGTAAGTTGCCTGGTAATGCCTGCTTCTTCACATAGCTGCTTAAACTCATTCAGCATAAACTCCCCTCCTCTGTCAGTTCTAAGACACACTATTGATTTGCCAGTTTCATTCTCAAGTTGTGCTTTAAACTTAGTAAACCAAGTAAGTGCCTCAGACTTAGCAGCTAGGAAAAACACCCAAAGCTTTCTGCTGTAATCATCGATAATGGTTAGGATGTACCTCTTTCCTCCATTTGAGACTGGAGTAATAGGACCACAGAGATCAGCATGTAGAAGTTGAAGGGGCTGACTTGCTCTCCAGGTACTTTTCTTTGGAAATGTAGCCCTATGCTGTTTTCCTAGCATACATGTTTCACATACTCCCAGCTCACCAGTTAGCCTTGGCAAGCCAAAAACCAGCTCTTGTTTCTGCAGCCTCAGCAGCCCTCGAGTATTGAGATGGCCAAACCTTCTGTGCCATAGCTTTAATGGAGCCGTTTTGTTGGCACCAACTTGCAAGCACTGGAAATCTCTCATCATGGCTTCACTGGAATGATTAGCCTGAAGAACAAACATTCTGTTTGCCTTCATGTTTGTCTGCAACAGAAGTGTTCCTTGCTCTCGAAATATCTTGCAAGTGCCATTCTTTATGGAGAATTCCAGGTTCTTTTCCTGTAGCTGCCCTATGCTGAGAAGACTGGTCCTGAGACTTGGCACATAATACACATTCTGTATGACTAGTGGGACTTGACCAACCAGCATTTTGATAGTTCCTTTCCCTTCCACATCAAGTCTACTGCCATTTCCAAGCTTGACATCCCCTTTGAAACTCGTGTTAAGCTTAATGAACCAAGATTTGTCACCAGTCATATGATTGCTGCACCCTGAGTCCAAGAACCACCATTCCTCTAACTTCTTTTGTTGATCAGCCTTGTGTCCATCAGTATATGCCATGAGCAGAACATCATCCTTGAATACTTGATCCGAGGATTCAATGTAGTGTGCTGCTGTGTTCCATTCAGGACATTCACGAATGTAATGTCCCATCTTGTGACATTTGAAGCATTCTACCATTTCACGAGCCCATGCTCTTCCTCGTCCTCTGCCTCTTCCTCCACCCTGGTACCCACTTCTGCCAAATCCCCTGCCTCGGCCTCCTCCAAAGGCTTGTAGTGCCTGCTCTTCTCCATGGGAGTGCCTAGTGAACTTTTGCTCGTGAACTAGCAGCGAGCTTTGCAACGCATCCACTGATAGCTCCCCAATGTCCTTGGATTCTTCAATTGAACACACAATGTAATTGAACTTCTCAGTAAGAGTTCGTAGTACCTTTTCTACTATCTTTGTATCAGTCATATCCTCTCCGCAATTCCTCATTGAATTGGCAATCACCATAACTCTGCTGAAATACTCTGCTACACCCTCTCCTTCCTTCATTTGCAGCAGCTCGAAATCCCTGCGCAGCCCCTGCAGATTGGACTTCTGCACTCTCTCGTTACCCTGATACCGAATCTTCATGGCATCCCAGAGCTGTTTTGCAGTACCCTTCTGAGTGATTGTTTTGAGAATGCTCTTGTCGATTGAGCAGAATAAGTAGTTTTTGGCGTTGAGATCTTTGAGCCGATTTGCTTCCAAAGCCTTGGATTGAGCAGCAGATTGCTCTTCCTCATCAGCAGGCTCATCGAATCCTGGATTCACCACACTCCAAAGTTCCTTCGATCGAAGAAGATTCTCCATCACCAAGCTCCAATGATCATAGTCACCGTCGAATTTGGGAATGCCCACTTGGGCAAAGCTATGATCACTCATAATCAATTCTTTCAGAGCTCTCACCAGGAAAAAAATGCAAGACAACCTCACAGACTCTCGTGTTTCCCTTTAACCCAGATCAAAACGATTTCACACACAGAACTCTCTCTTGGTTACAGCCTGCGATTGCTCTGATACCACTATGTGAAAGCAATTGGAGGCAAACTGACAATCTTATTCATTGATCGGAGATCAAGCTTTATACACAGGACTCATAACAGAAAAGGCCTCCAGACTCGGCAATGACACTCACAACTAACTACTGGATCCCTGGAGATTAGCTCCAAGCTAACAACCTTGCTCTGCCAACGTAAACCTTCTGCAACGGCTAGATTAGCCCGAGGGACCCTTACAGACTCAAGACAAACAATAGGGACTAAAACAGAAAGACTCCAAACGACACAGCTTAGCAAACAATTAACTCTTAAAACTCAAACGACACAGTTTTGGCTTCAGCACTTTCCTTCTCCAGAAAGGATTCGGATTCACCAACTCTTCAGCAACTCCATCACGCAGCAACTTCAATCCTTGCTTTAACATATAGATCTTTTTCCATAACTCAGCCTTTCACACCATTATCATCTAGGATAGATGCTCAGTACTGTACTGTTGCCCACGACTACCAAGTTTGATAGGAGAGAAGCTGAGGTGTACCTTTTTTTGTCTGTGTAAAGCAAAATGTAGCTTTTGTTGAGAATGAAGTACAAGAAACTCGATTAATAGGGTGGTTCTCATTCTACTTACTGGTTAACATCAATACAAAACTACATGTTGTTTGATGTAAAGACCTCAATAATTTGTTAAATTATTGTTGTTTGATGTACAGCTACAGCAACTGGAGGGCTCTCCAGGAACAGATCATCGCAATTCTGCATCTCAACACCCTCCACCTTGATGTAAACCAGTCATGCCTGCAACTGCAACAATTTTCGATCGAAAGTGCAAACCAGTCATGCCTGCTTCTCTAATTTGTCCTTAGAAACTCATCTCTTGTCATTACAAACCTTAGGTTTCCACAGCTAACAAAAACAGGAAACAACAAGCACAGAATTAGAGAAATAACTTACGAAATCACCTACATGAAAGTTAGATATAAGAAATAAACTCTACAAGCTCCTCCATGATGGCTCTGCACCATGATACGACATGTCTAATTGTGTAACATTGTGTTTGTGTCGAGCGTAGTGAACAACAGAGTCGGGCAATGTAGATAATTATGTTTCAAATGCCCATACCAAATGAGCTAAAATGCAGCAAGCATATTACAATACGTGTGAGCAGATAGTGAATAATGCTAGGGCCACCCTAAGCTCTAAGAGGGGCATGTCCTACCCGCCAGTTATCGTGCCAAAGTTGCTTGCTCAGCTGCTGCTCCTGCTAGGTTTTTCCCGGAGGAAACTCGATTCCAAGCATTGCAGTACCATAATATTTCCTCACATCAGTAAAGACACATTCACCAGCCCAGGGATCTGCAAGAACAGAAATAGTTGGGGGAAACTTCCAACTTTTTGTTTAGATGCCCTCTATGAAGTCGTTTGTGTTGATGAGTGCTCAGTGCATACACTTAAGACCTGTCATGTAGAAAAGAACAACTAGCTAAAAATTTCAGTAGCTTCAATTGACCTGATTGTTCAAGAACCATGAAAGCAAAACAATACCAAAATGCACATCAAAAGCTTCTCACCTGCTCTCAACCCCTGAAATCATTGAACCGCCAATGCTAGAGCTAGCAGATTCACAAACGACATCAACGAAAGAATCATGTTTGTAGGAGGAAGTTCAAGTCAGCGGTAGCTAAGCTTACCCTCCACCTACCAATCTAAAGGTAAACTGGATTCAATGCCAGAGCAGATAGCATAAACAAACAACCAAATAACGGAAATCTTCCAGATAAGAAAATACCCTCCCGCCTTGCAATATGCAGCAGGCCACTGCCAATACAACCATCTCCAGACAGGAGAAAGAAAAGAATAAACTGAAATAGAGAAGGGGAGAACAACATCATAATCAATGTCGGAGGGAGCAGTGAGGGATTTCAATCCAGGCGATAGGTAGACCGGGGAGATGGGATCGACGACGGACAAGTCGCCGGGAAAGATTTTGTAGAGACCGCCGGCGAGGGAGATCGATGAACTGTGCTGTTGTTTCGTTTGGTGTAGATCCATGTTTTCTGATTTTGCCAAAAAAACAGTTACATGAATTTTAATTTAATTAATTAACATAAAAATAAGAAAGGAGACGAATGATTGGGGTGGAGGATCTGTAGAAAACCTACCGTCCTCTCTTTTGGGTGTTTTGTATTTATATGAAGGAGGGAAAAAGGATTACAACGGCTAATGAACAGCACCAACCGTTGCTTGAATCCATTAACCAAAACCCGACAGGTGGCATGGCTGGATTCAGTTATTAGTAACTAATCTGTTCTCAATCAGACTAAAATGAATAAAGAATAAAACGACACCGTATGTAAAAATGTCGCATTAGTTCCAAAGTTGTAAAACCTCACACTTCAGTCCATTGCTTGTCTTCGGTTGACTTCCAGCAATCCTTACTTGACCAGGACTGCAATGAAGCACTGCTGTGGCTGCTGTTCTTCGTGCATCTGATCCTTGTGGATCCTTCAATAGGCCCCCACAAGATGGAGAGTATACATCAACTACTCCCATCTTGCCTAGTAACTCAAGCAACCTGAACTTGCTCAATCCCTTAGTGAAAATGTCTGCTAATTGATCTGAAGTGTGAAGATAGCATAACCTGATCAAACCAGTCTTGATCCTTTCTCTAGTAACATGCATATCTATCTCGATATGCTTTGTCCTTTCATGAAAAACGGGATTCTCAGCTATGTGGATAGCTGATCTGTTATCACAGTAAACTATGATTGGTACTGCAACTTTAACATCAAGCTCTGCCAGCAACCCTTTCATCCATTGAAGCTCACAAACCAAATGAGCTAAAGCCCTGTACTCAGCCTCAGAAGAAGACCTTGAGACTGTTGTTTGTTTCTTACTCTTCCATGTCAGGAGAGAGTTTCCAAAATAAGTGCAAAATCCTGTAATGGATCTCCTTGTATCTGGACAAGCTGCCCAATCAGAGTCACTATAACCTGTAATGGAAAAGTCTGTGTCCTTCCTAAACATGATCCCCTGTCCTGGAGACTTTTTCAGATACCTTAGTACTCTCAAAGCTGCCTGCATATGTGTATCCAGGGGATTACCTTGAAATTGACTTAACTGTTGTACAGTAAAGCATATGTCTGGTCTTGTGATGGTAAGGTAGTGCAGCCTCCCAATAAGCCTTCTGTAACATTTTGGATCTTCAAATGGTTTGCCTTCTTGAGAACTCAATCTCACCTTCATATCAATAGGTGTTTGTGTCTCCTTGGCTTCTGAATAGCCACTGTCTTCAAGAAGCTCACTGCAATACTTCCTCTGGTTCACCACAATTCCTTGATCATTCCTGACAATTTCAAGCCCCAAAAAGTACTTCAAAACCCCAAGGTCTTTGATCTTAAAATTCCTCTTCAAGTAGAGCTTAACCAACTCCAAATCATCCAACCTCTGTCCTGCCAAGATGATATCATCAACATATACAAGTAACACAACCAGTCTACCTTGAACTCTCTTAGTAAACATTGAGTAGTCAGATGCTGATTGTGAAAAACCATTCTTAAGTAATGAACAGGTCAACTTGGCAAACCACTGTCTGCTTGCCTGTTTCAAGCCATACAGTGATTTTCTTAACCTGCAAACTTTCCCTTCACTGCCTTGTAATCCAGGTGGAGGTGTCATATAGACTTCCTCATCTAAGTCTCCATGCAAAAATGCATTGGAGACATCCATTTGGTGTAAATACCAATCCTTAGCTGCTGCAACAGCTAGAAGAGTTTTGACTGTGTTAATTTTGGCAACAGGTGAGAAGGTATCTAGGAAGTCTATTCCATAGATTTGAGTGAACCCTTTGGCTACTAACCTTGCTTTGTATCTCTCAATAGCTCCATCTGGTTTCAGCTTGGTCTTATAGACCCATTTGCAGCCAATGGCTCTCTTTCCAGGAGGTAAGGTGACAAGATCCCATGTGTTATTTTCAAGCAAGGCATTCAGTTCTTCTTCCATAGCTTTGATCCAATGATGCTCCTTGGCTGCTTCTTTATAACTCTGTGGATCCATCAAAACTGTTAAGTTCAATGCAAACCTCTTCTGCTGTGGAGTGAATTGGTGGTAGGAAATGTAGTTTGCCATACAGTACTGGCTAATTTGGTTTAGAGAAGTAACATAATCCTTGTGCCATACAGGAGGTTTCCTGGTTCTAGGAGGCAAATCATCTTCTTCCAATTCATCTCCTGGTGGCAGTTCATCATCATCTGAATCCTGAGAGTCAGGCTCAGCATCCCTATAGTCATCTGATTCACTGTCAACTTCCTGATGATCAATAGGAGTAGGGGTAGAAAGTGGAGTAGAATTGGAAGGACCAGGAGAAAAATCCTCATCCTGTGTTCCTGAAGCAACAGGTTGTGTATGGCCCCCATGAGCCTGGCTGTCAGGAGGAAAAGGCTCAATGGTGGAAGGGAATTGAACAGTAGGAAGATCAGGAAAAGTAGGGTCTGTATCTTCTTCTGTAGGAGAGTTGGAATTCTTAAAGGGCAGAATGTCTTCATACAGGGTTACATCCCTAGATACAAAGACATCATGGGTGTTTAAATCAAACAACTTGTAACCTTTGATTCCCATAGGATATCCCAAAAACAAACACTGTCTGGCTCTAGTTTGAAATTTAGTCCTGCCACTGCTTAATGTTGAGGCATAGGCTAAACAGCCAAAGACCTTCAAGTGTCCCAGATAAGGTGGTGTTTGATATAAAATCTCATATGGGCTCTTGTTGTTCAACACAGGTGTAGGTAATCTATTAATCAAGTGAACTGCATGTAGAATGCAGTCACTCCAAAACTGTAAAGGGATTCCTGATTGGAACCTCAATGCCCTAGCCACATTTAGAATGTGCTGGTGCTTCCTCTCTACCCTGCCATTTTGCTCAGGAGTAGCCACACAGGACATCTGATGTTCAATACCATGCTCATGGTAAAAGTCATTCATGTGAAATTCCCTGCCCTGATCACTTCTTATAATCTTAACAGATTTTGAAAACTGTTTCTGCACCATAATGCAGAAACCTTGAAGTAATGATCTTGTTTCAGACTTGTGTTTCATGAGATAAGTCCAAACAGCTCTAGAGTTATCATCAACCACAGTAAGAAAATAGGAAAAACCATCATATGATTCAACAGCCAAAGGCCCCCATATGTCAACATGGATCAAATTAAATACATCAGTAGCTCTGTTTTCACTTAAAGCAAAAGGCAAACGCCTGTGTTTGGAAAAATGACAAGTATCACAGTGTTTCACTCTCTCACTTTGAACACTGGGATTACATTGTTTGACTAACAAAAACTTGTTGGAACTTGGATGTCCTAAACGCCAATGCCAGAGATTGATCTTTTGAGGGAAAAAGTTGTAAACTGAAGCAACGGAATGACTAGGTTCACTTTCTGGATTGGCAGCTAACAGATATAGACCTCTACTTTGTCTTGCCAAGCCAATCCTCTTGTTGGTTACAAGGTCCTGGACAAGACAAAAGTCAGAATGAAAGTTTAGTGAGATTGGTAAATCATGTGTTAGTTTGCTAACTGACACAAGGTTAAAGGTAAAACTGGGAATGAGAAGAACATTGTGTAAAGGCATCCCATTTGGTAGTTTAACTGATCCAGTGTGTGTAACTAGGGCTCTAGACTTGTTTGGAAGATAGACATATACATCCCTAACTGGTTGACAACTAACAAATAATGACTGAGAACAAACAATATGATCAGAAGCTCCTGTGTCTAAGATCCATGATTGACAAAGGAAAGCTGAATGACAGTGAATATATGAGGAAAGAATGTATTTACCAGCTGAGTTGGGAAAATGAGGCATCTGCTGTGAAGCAGAGAAAGCAGCATGGTTGATACTTGGTGAATGAGGTGGTGATGGTGATGGTGAAGGAGAGTTGGTCACCCCTTGCAGCAAGAGCCTTAACTTGTTCAGCTCATCATTGGTAAACTGCAAGCTCATGTTACTTCCAGAACCAGAATTACCAGAACTTTGACTTGCAGACCCTCCATTAGAAAACGACTCAGAGTTCCCTTCATCCCCATCATTAACTGCTCCAGCAAACCTTTGACCACTTCCTGAACCCTGTTCCTTGTTCTTCCTTTTCAACTTCCAGCAATCAGCAATTGTGTGATTGTTCTTCTTGCAATACCTGCAGAAAAGACCAGTGTCTCCTACTTCAGAAGTATTCGACCTTGATGGTGGTCTCCCTGCAGTATTTCCTTGACCTGATTGGTTCCCAAAAGAGGCTAGTGCAACTGACTGATTACTTTTGCCCTTGTCCCCCTTCAACTTCTGCTCATGTTGAAGCAAATCACCATAAGCAGCAACCACTGTGGGTAGGGGCTTCATCATCAATAATTGAGTTTTAACAACATCAAAAGCAGGTGCTACTCCTCTAAGAAACCTAACTAGATAGTCAGTTTCTTGTTTGGTCTTAAAAGCCTCCACTGCTGGACATGGAGTAACCTGTCCTGGAGCACATGTGCAGGGCACAATAGGATTAAACTTGGTGTATTCCTCCCATAATCCCTTGACAAGAGTATAGTACTGGGTTATGGTCATGTTTCCCTGCTTTGTGGCATGAAGTTCATCCTCCAGATTGGTCAGTTTGATGGCATTTGCTTGGCCAAACCTGTCCTTAAGCTCTTCCCAAAGAAGTTGTGCCACTTCATGGCTCTGCACACTTCTCTTAATATCCTTGTGTAAAGAGTTCATAATCCAGCATAAAACAACTGTGTTACAAGCATCCCAAGCCCTATACTCATTAGGGTTGGTTCTCAGATCTGGAACCTCAATTGAACCATCAATGAACCCAAGTTTGTACTTGGTTTTAAGAGCAATACGAATAGATCTAGCCCACATCTGGTAATTACTACCATCCAACACTTCTGAAACTATGGACTGAGACAGATTCTCATTAGGGTTTTGATAGAAAGGGTTACCAAAGACGAACTCTGGTGAGATAGTGGAAGATCCTCCAATGGTGTTGCCAGAAGAGTCGACTGTTGCTGTAGCTGCAGCTGACTCTTCTGCATTGTCGTTCGTCGCCATGGATGCAGCTGCTGCGGAAGTCTAGGAGTCCTGGACGGCGGAACGCTGCTCTGATACCATAAGAAAGGAGACGAATGATTGGGGTGGAGGATCTGTAGAAAACCTACAGTCCTCTCTTTTGGGTGTTTTGTATTTATATGAAGGAGGGAAAAAGGATTACAACGGCTAATGAACAGCACCAACCGTTGCTTGAATCCATTAACCAAAACCCGACAGGTGGCATGGCTGGATTCAGTTATTAGTAACTAATCTGTTCTCAATCAGACTAAAATGAATAAAGAATAAAACGACACCGTATGTAAAAATGTCGCATTAGTTCCAAAGTTGTAAAACCTCACACTTCAGTCCATTGCTTGTCTTCGGTTGACTTCCAGCAATCCTTACTTGACCAGGACTGCAATGAAGCACTGCTGTGGCTGCTGTTCTTCGTGCATCTGATCCTTGTGGATCCTTCAATAAAAAACGAAAACAAAACGTTGAACGGAGTTACGGAGTTATGGAGAATCCTTTCGCCCGGTTGGGCTACTTCTAAGTTCTAACGGGCCACCTGGGGTTTGGTTGGGATTAATTAAACAAAATCAACGCCACCTCATATCCACGTGGACCAATGAAGGGTCGCGTCACCGGTGCCGCACTTTTATTGGCGGCACCGTAGTATTGGCCTTTTATCAAATAGAATGTAACTATGCAAGGAAAAAACGAGCCCATTCAACATCCCACACATAGATATGTTGCCTACTTGTAGTCCGATCCAAAGTCACTTGGGCCCTGGAGCCCGTTGAAAAAATACCCAATGGAGAAATGCGCCGTGAACAAAAAAAAAAAAAAAAAGAAATGGATAAAGCTTGTCCTATCTGGACCCCACACTTCCAGAGTGGCGAACCCACGTGGCGGAAGGGAAGAGGGCGACACTACTGTTAGCTTGCTCCGCAATGCATTGAATCCCAGCCGTCCAAAAGCAGCCGATCGGTTGTGCTTCCCATCCATCCCGACCCTACATCCAGATTCTGGGGCCCGCAACTGGCGATTTCGAGCGCAGGATAGCAAAACCCGCTCCCGCGGGTACTCTGCGCAGTGCGCCACTCCCTCTGCCGCACAACGGTTCCCTTTCTGTTTTCTGCTTACTTTCCTTCTTTCAGTGTGACAGAGTGAGACAGCAATTTGTCAGTTTCCCTTCCCTTCCCCTCTCTGCCTCTCCAACTTCCCCTCTTTTTTTATCATCTCGCCTTTTCCTCTGAAACCCTAGGCATTTTCCTTCTCCTTCCCCACACCGTCGGAAAACCAAGCGTCGCCGGTGATCTATCCCCGCCGCTCGCCGGCTCTTCACCTTCCGTAGGTACATTTCTCGGAGAACTTGCTTTTATTGTGATCACTGCTCAGTTTACTCTGTTGATTTCGAGTTTTCATGGCGGCGTTCGAAACATCAGTGTAGTGGTCTTTGTTTTTAGTTCTTCGCTTCTCACTACTGCTCAGCTGGTTCCAGCTCTCACAGCAGGAGCAAGAGTCGAGTTTTGCTTTGCCTCTGCTTCGTTTTTTTTTTTTTTGTTAGTTAGTGCACTTCGTTCGGGGAATTAGGTTATTTCAATTTGTGATTTCGTTTAGTCTTCCTGATTTCTTCTATTGTTCTTCGCGAAGTAGCGTGGCCAAGAAGTAAGCGGGACTAGAGACGAGGTTTTTTTTTTTTTTTTCTGATTTCAGAAAGACTAGTGGAAAGAAAGCTTGAGACCACAAATTTTGAAGCCTGTTTCTGTTTTCTCCCTTTCAGTTTGTTTGCAGCTAAGATAAGGGAGGGAGGATGCTGAAGAAGACTGTTAAGAGGAAGCTGGACCTGGACGGGAAAGACGGTGGCGGGGTCAACTTAGACCGGGTGTACAAATTCAAGATCTTACTCCCAAATGGGGTGACGGTGGGAATAAGATTGAGCAACCCTGAACCTGAAATGTCGCTCCAGAATTTCATTCAGAAGGTGAGAGAGGAGTATGCCATTGTGAGGAGGCAATCAGGGGTTACACCTCAATGGGGTGTGATTTGGACCTCTGAATCTTTGTATCTTGTGGATGCCCATGATCGTAAAGTAAGACAGAAGATCATGTTTGAGAATTACAAGCCCTACAAGTGCCATGTTCTACGTCTTCACGTGAGTGTTACTTTTCTCCTGTAGTTGCGTTCCAGTTACAATAGTATGGCTGTTCTTTGCTTTTTTGATATGAACACCAGTTGTTTCTTTTCCTCACGGGGTTGTATATACTAGTCATTCCTCTTGGTACATTGTATTCATTTCGGGATTTTTTTCTTTTGTGTGATTAGGATGGAGGCTCGAGGATCAGTCGGACTTTTGAGGTCAGTAGGCATGCTTGAAAATGTTGGTGCTTTTTAAATCCTGCGTTTCTTCAGTGTTTGGGGAACCTATTTGTCTGATCAACACGATTTGATATCTTTTGTGGACTTGTTCCTCCACCAATCGGTCAGAATATGTGGGATCTCACGCCGGACACAGACTTGCTGAAGGAGTTACCAGAGGCATATTCTTTTGAGTCTGCTCTTGCAGATTTGATTGTAAGTAACCGACACAGTTTTGAATTTAGTGTTGCTTCTGCATGTGTTTCTAATTAAATTCATCCCTGCTAATTGATATCCTGTTGCTGATTTTTCAGGATAATTCATTACAAGCAGTTTGGACCAATGGTAAAAGTGACCGGAGATTGATTCGGTAATTGTTTCAGTGCAATTTGGACCTGTTATTATACATTTGATAGAATTTTGCTCACTCTTGTCACATCTAAACTATGGTTTTCCATGTGTTCTGCAGAGTGGATGTAAAGGAAGATAGGGTTTCTATCTTTGATACTGGTCCTGGAATGGACAGTAGTGAAGAAAATTCTATTTCAAAATGGTACGTGTTTTCAGCTTTCTTTTCTGATTGCTTCTGCTGCTCTTTTGGACAATAGAGTATTCCTGTATCGATGATACAGAACGTTGGGCCTGAGTAGTAATACTTGTGAAGTAGCAGACATGATTTGATCATTGGGAGGATAAATACTCCAATGTGAGCTCGCCCTATAAAGAATTGGTCGGAACAAAGGCTCAAGAATTCTTGTATGGTTAGATAATCTGGAAACTGTTGCGAAATTCCTCATGCACTATTAGTATGGTTATTGCTTCCTTTCCTTGCTACGGCTATCTTTCTGTTTGGAAACTAGATATGACACATTTTTCACTCATATGTTCTTTTCACCATTCTTTTTTTCTAATCCCTCAACTTGTGTTCCAATCTTCATGCAGGGGGAAGATGGGGGCGTCCCTCCATAGGTCGTCAAAGGCACAGGCAATAGGGGGCGAACCGCCATACTTGATGGTATTGTCTAAAGCTGAAAAGATTTTTTTGTTTCTAAGAATGTCATGAAGGCACCCCTGGACTATCAGCAAATGGTTTCTGATAATGCTACAATGAATTCGTATTTGCTAAGCTACGTTTAGCTCCTTACCTAAAGAGATGGCTTCTGGAAACTTTATATTATATTCTGCTTTGATTTGATCATCTGATCGGTTTAATATTATCTTATACAAACTCTGTTGACTACACAGCCCTTTTTTGGCATGTTTGGATTTGGAGGGCCCATTGCGTCCATGCATATGGGAAGGTTGGACTTCTCCCTCTTTCAGTTTCCATAATTGCGTTAATAAAGTTAAGCTTCTCTCATAACTTATATGGCATCACAGGCGAGCTTTGGTATCCTCCAAGACCAAAACATCAAGTAAAGTTTACACATTGCATTTAGAGAGAGAAGCTTTGCTTAAGAAATCTAATTCCGAACAGTCTTGGAAGGTATATTAGTTTCATACCCTATCTTTCCTTTCACACTTTGGGGAAAAGTACGTGTACGTTAGCACTGCTTCAGCTATTCCTTTTCCTTGCTGCATGTCCTTTCCATAGTTTCTATTAATAGTTTTATCCTAATTGATGGTGATCCATTATTAGACTCCCGGTGGCTTGAGGGATCCCTTAGAGGAGGAAGATAAAGAATCACCTCATGGAAGCTTCACAAAGGTGAATGCTTGCATCCATTTTTTAGTTTCTGGTTTTATCTTTGCAGTGAAAGGGTTCTTTTTTCTTAGAATTGAAATTGTTTTTGCTTTTACTTGCTTTTCGTTCAGAGTCAATTGAGAGTGCATGTTGTTCTCCCTATTGTGTTAGTGTAGCAAATCACTGAAGCTTAATAAATGGTGTAATTTTGTAAAATCCAAATATGCAATTGTTCTGATGAATGTCATTTTCAATGTTTATCAGGTCGAGATTTTTGAGCTTAAACTTAAAAGCTTGGATGTATTTCAACTCCAGTGCAAACTGAAGGACATTTATTTCCCTTACGTCCAGGTATCTCCCATATAAACATTATCTATGTTTGCTCCATCTCAAATTTTAGATGCTAAAACATAAGCTGTAGATACAACTCTCACAAATGATACTTCTGTTGTCTATTGTTTATGGAATATATGTCATCTTCTTAAACCCTTCTAATTTAGTGTTCAATCTGCAATACAGTGTGATGAAATGTCTGGGAAGACGACAAGACCAATTGAATTTCTGGTTTGATCCGAAACCTCTTTTCTGAATTCTTGTGGTTGTTTCCTAATATTGAGCGACATTGTAGCTTGAATCGCAAGTTGTGTTTTGGAATCACAGTTTTATATTAAGAAAGAAGGTTCTGGATTGCACTCTTCTGTGGTTTTCACAACTTTCATATCCTTTTATACTCCTGGCATGTTCCTCTTTTGTTGAAGTTCTAAGCTAAGATTTTCGTTCTCATTTGAATCACCGAGGAATTATCATCCTACCAGTTTGTGATTCTTAGAATGAATTCTTTGTTTCGCAGGTTGATGGTATTGACTTAGCTGAGATAACCGGTGGTGAGGTGGCAGTTACCAACTTCAATTCTTGCAATGGGCCTAATTTTGTCTTCCAGCTTAAGTTTTCTTCGGGGCAGGATCATAGCCCCATAGGTACTGCAGGTAGCGTCTATTGTTTTGTGCTTGTTACCAGTGCCAGCCTAGGTTAGTTACCGAGAAACTTAAATGGTTCAGGTTCGCCTCATCAAGAAGCTAATGCACGCTTGAAGTGTGTTTATTTTCCTATATTGGAGGTACGATAAAATACACAGAAGCCTGCTGTTGTCTTTTTGGCTTTGGCAAGTAATTAAAGATTTAAACTTCTTCGTACAGGGTAACGAGACTATTAATAGGATCTTGGAAACCCTGGATCAGGAAGGGTGTGGAGTTAATGAAAATTTTGAAACGTTCAGTCGTGTATCTATTCGTCGCCTGGGTCGTCTACTACCCGATGCTCGCTGGGTTAGTTGTTTCTTGTTGCATGTATCAATGACATTCATTACCATATATTTCACTGTAGTTATCATCATTCTACAGTGGAGGCCAGGCCATGAACATAACCTAAAAGTCTTCCTTCTCGTCGTTTCTCCTAAATCATGTTATTTTTGCTTCATCACAGGGTGCTCTTCCATTTATGGATTTTCGGCTGAAAAGGGGAGCAAGAGCGGATTTGCTGAAGAAATGTTGCTCAAGAATTAAATGTTTCGTTGGTATACTTCTTTCACTGTGGTTTATCATTTTATTTTCACACCCTTAAACATTCTCCCATTCCTGATGGTTTCACACTTTTGTGGTTGAAGAAACTGATGCTGGTTTCAGTCCAACACCTTCAAAGGTAATATATGAGTAGGTACTTATGAGTTATTCAACTGTCCCATCAGTGTACAGTAAATTACCTTCTATTTCCGTGTGTTGCTGGCATACTCATACTGTGGATGTAATTCATCCTTCTTCCCGCTACTTTAATTGTCGACACAAGCCAATTCTTGCCAAAAATTTCCTAGTACTGTTAGTCATGATTTACCAATTCATAACCATTGAGTTCCTCAGCTCATTGGTGGTTCATCCATGTTTCTGTTCTTATTACATGAAAACCTTATATAAGATTCATCTTCTGTCATCTTAAAAGTTTTACTTGGGAAAACCGTCGGAAGAAGCTGCATGTAGGTGTTGTACTTATCTAGCGATACATGCCTCGAAGACACAAGGAAAGTACTTAAAAATCAGTGACTGTGCACGAGAAAGCAGCTCTTGTTTTGTCAATTGAACTATTTGTTTATTTTTCAGTCTCTTCACTTTTTTTGGATGGGTAAAATTTGATGAAGCATTCAACTTGCTATGATGCAGACTGATCTAGCGCATCACAACAGATTTACAACTGCTTTGAAATGCTTCGGGGGCAGGACTTCTGACAATCAAGGTCTTACTCCTTTCATTTCTTCTATCCCTTTATCATCCACTCCCAACATGGAAATTCACCAAAAAATCCATATGCAGATGTCAACATTGAAATCTTTCGAGATTCTAAAAAATGCACTGTTTCACAACTGGAGAGGCAGTATGAAGAATGGATTTTTAAGATGCACGAACTTTATGATAAAGAGATTGGATCTGGTGAAGATGAACCAATCATGATCGTCTCCCCGACAAATAAAAATCAACTTTGCATCTCATCTGATGGTAACTATTCTTTTGGGCTCTAGATTTATCAACAATTTTGTGTGCACGTTTGTTGAGTGTGCAATTGGTTTTATTTCTATCTGGTACTGAATGTTCTTTCGGTTCTGAGTTTCTGATCTCGTCTCTCTAGTTCCTTAACACTGGATATATTTATCTAAATATTTCATATTAACTTTTAGTCTTCAGGGTGCACGAAGTTTTGCACAGAAAAGGAGCATTGTGGAGGAGAGGCCAGCAGATCAAAATCTTGAAGGGAGCAGCTGCTGGATTCCATAAAAGCAATGTATATGCAACAATTGAATACTTTGTGATTGAAGGATTGCATGGGGATGCTGGTGGTGAGAGATATTTTATTTTTGTTCTCTCATCTTATGTTGGACAGCTTCTAAATATTAAATAAACATGACCATTCACCTTATTTCTACACTCTACAGGAGACGCTCGATTTATATGCAGGTACGCGGTGCATGTTCATCTTCTTTTCTTTAGTTCAATGATTATTTTGTGGTATGTGCAACTGACTGATTATGTTACATTGGATTCAAAAGGCCACTGCACATTGCAGAAGAGAAGGGCGCTCGCGTTACCATGGAAAATGAAAACTCTACTTTAGAAATTCGTGATTCTCATTCGGTACCTATTAGTGTTATTGACTCTGGAAAGGTCTGTTTGCTCTCTTCTCAAAAGCTCAACGTTGCAAATATGATGGACTCTCTCCAAGTCTTTCATTTGCTTTTTAATCGATTGTTTTGCTGTATCTCATTCCCTTAACTTCAGTGTCTAGCTGTTGAAGCTGTGGAGTGGGCCAACCAACTTCAGAAGCAACGCCTGAAAGCTCCATCTACTATTAATTTGCTATATCTAGAGCATTGTAAACTGTTGGACATACACGAGGTCAGCACTTGCTATTCATTTTACTAAAATAACTCCTGGGGAGAAGTTCTTTGTCTGGCATTCCGCCCCCCTGCTTGTTTTTTCTGATTTAACTTTTACCCGAGTTCAGCATCTTCAGCTCCAACTGTTCCTTGTTTTCAGTTTTCATTTGTTCTTTTATGGCTGTTTCAGGAATTGCCTGCTAATGGTACTGTCCGTGCTGGAAAAGCTCCTCCAAGGGAACTCGTGGCAGTTGCTCGGCCAGCAAATTTTGAGTCAGCCCAAACTTCTGGAACTTTGGACCAGAAGTATATAGTCCAAACTTCTGCTCAAATGATTATGGTCATTAAGTTCAGCAGCAATAGGAAGGAACGAGCAACTCAACATATATACTCGTCTCGTGTGTCTCCAACATCTCGTAAAGGATTAAGCGGTTTATATATCTTTCAACTGACAGACAAGCGGCAAGATTTATTTCAAAGAGCTGGCATGTACACCTTTTCATTCTCCCTTGTAAGTTCTTCGTAGAGCCTCATGTTTGTGTTTTTCCATTGCACTTCTTATATTGACCTGCATTAACTAAGCTTTGCTTATTGTTGTACCAAATTTGGCGTGCTCAGACTGACTCCAGTTGCAAGAGTTGTGATAAAAAGGTGGCTGTTTCCCCTGGACCTCTTAAGCTTATTAAGGCTCATCATATTTCTGATATAGAAGGCTTGCTTCCCGGTTCTATACTGAAGAACTTGTCATTGGAGGTATCTGTTATTTTGTCGTCATTTTTTTATTTATATTCTTACTCGCTGAACTGATAATAAATCTAGGCATGGAAAGTATGCAAGATTGAGTGTCCTTAATACCGAAATTTTTACCAGCTTGATAATAAGTTAAACGACCTGGCATCTGGTCTCTTCTTAACTAAGCATTGCCGAGACTTTTAACATTATGAAATTTCAGTTCTTCTAAAAAGATTTTAAATGCTTATTTCTTTATGGTGGAATCTGATTTCAGTAATGTTCGTATCCACAAACAGATTTCTTGGAAGTTAGTACTCCGTTTGGCAACTCGGACAAATTTAGCTTGCAAGTTAATGCATTTCTTGAAAGTTAGAATTGATCAACTGAAGATGAAACGCCTACTTGAGTTCAATAGAAATGTCCTTTCAGAATTGAGGGACTAGCTACTACTCTCTCTGTTATATTTAAGATACTGGTTTCAGTTTGATGCGGAGATATGCTTCTTGTAGTAAGGCTACTGGATGTGAACTATTTGGACAAGCAATATGAAGAATCCAAAGAGTTGTGTCCAATAAGTGTACATGTTAAATGTCAATACGCTCATACTAATCCAAAGAGTTGTGTCCATATTAAAGATGAAACTACTTAGTATGACAAAACGTGCTTTGAATTTGATGACATTAATGCCTCATATTTTCCCTCCAGATGTTTGATGAATATCGTAATCATGTGCCGAAGGGGTCAGAAGTTAAGCTAAGTGTTGACGGACTTGAGATTATTGATAAAGAAGGTTCAAATCGCAAGGTAAGGATCTGGAATTCGGTTTGAGAATGGATGCTTCTAACTAGTGTTTAGGGATTTGCTATTTCCATTATGTTAAAATAAAATTTGCTTCTGATGCATGCAATAAATGTATCATTTGGAAGATGCATCAGAATATATTTACTTGTTCCCTTGTTCTGCCTATGTTAGCTAAAGACGCTCATGCTCCCTGATATGATTAATAGGCAGCCTTGTAGTGTGGAATATATATTTGTGGTTAATTTCATTGCAGAGCTCTCGCAGAACAAATTCCTTCTGGAATGTCGTGTCCTTTTTAGTATCTTCTCTGGATCTTGAATGCTGAAGAATGTCTCAATAACTGATTTAAGTTTTACTTGACTTGCCACCTTCTGTTCCAGGTGAACAATGATGGATTTATTGACCTTGGTGGCGTTCTGAAAGTAAAAGCTGGTTTTGGGCAGATCGGTAGGTTTTAGCTCTCAAGAACCCAGTCAGAGTTTTTACTTACTTTGATGATGGATGTTTCTATCTGTTCAAATCAATTATTTTTACCATCCTCAACCCTTACTCATTTCTGTTAAGTTTTCTGGATTATTTGAACAAATAACGGCTCCATATTTGGATCATTGATAGGTGTGTATTGACGTGAATTTTTTTTTTGATACTCATTGATTGAAGTTAAGTTCTTAGCCTTGTGCATTGAAGTCTCTAGTTGCACCTTGTTGTTCTAATCAAATAAGAAAGGAAAAGAGAAACCCGAATTAATAAAGACTTGCAGCCGACAATGCCAATAATAATATGAATGTGTAGCTTTGTTTACTAAAGGAACTACCTTTGCTTTCTGGCAGCCTCCATTTATGTTTCACGTCATGGCAATGACAAGGTTCTGTTCCAGAAACAGTTTCAAATTGACCAGAGGATGCTACAAATCGCGTCAGAGGTACCTTATGTTCTCTCTCTATATTTAAACACTGGTTTATCTATGTATATATACGTAATAAAATCTAATGATACATGCTGCTGACTCAAATAATGTTTTAAGGTGCCGAAGTTCTGCACTGCTGGGTCTCAGCTTGAAAACTTAGTATTTAGAGTCGTGGATTCTGGCGGTGAGGTTGACACGAGGATCCATGACGCTGGGAGCTGTCAATCTCTCATCCTAAAAGTAAAATCTATTGAATCAAACGTTGAGGATTCTGTTCCATATGCATTCAGCCATGGATGCTGCACTGTACCGAGTATTCAAATCCCTCCAGTGGAAGGGAGCTTATGCATCACAGCATTTCACTCTCTCTGCTCGCAACTACAGTGCGACATTGTGGTCAGTGTCATGAAGGCTCCAAAAGTAGAATGCACAAAGATCCAAACTCCATCTCCATCTTCAGATGGGAAGCGTCTTTTCGTCCAGGACTGCTCACCTCATATGAGTGCAGAAAATATAACGCCATTAAGTGCAATTGATGAGGAGACATTGCTGGCTCCAGATGTTGAATGCCAGAAGATCCAAACTCCGTCTCCATCTTCAAAAGGGAAGTGTCTGTTGGTTCAGGACTGCTCCCCTCATGGAAGTGCAGAAAATTTAATGCCTCTATGTACAATTGATGAGGTGAGATTGCTGTACTAAGCTTGTTTTTTGGGTAATTAGTAAAGCTTAAGTCAGAACTTGGTAGTTGAACTTTAATTATTAATCGGGAATAATTCATATTTGCATTGCGTCGTGGTTGAAGGCAATATATGGTGCTGTAACGTGTCTTGCTAATTCATAAACAGATGATGCATGGTATTTTTAAGCATGGCAAGAGAATTGGAGAGTTGGAGAATGCGCTGAAAGAATTACTGGTGGAGAAGGAAGAAATTGAGCTAAACATATCTCAGCTCCAAGGTTTGACTATTCATTTTGTTCTGCTAAATATGATTGCTGATTGAAAGAAAATTTCTTTACTCATCCATTTTCCCCCTCACGTGTCTATTGCTTGTTTGATTCCCAGATTCTGCCAGAAGTCAGTCCTTAAGCATTGTGGACTGTCTGCCAACTAAGGAGCAAATAGAGGAAAGAATTGAGAGGAGTAGTTCAGCTTCCGCAATTGTCAATCATTTATCAAGAGATCATACAAGTGGAATACCAGAACCACATTTCTGCAACAGTATAATTGGTCTAGTTGCGAAGCTCGGGACAGTAAGCACAAGCAAGCTAAGCAGGTCTTTTGTTTGTTCATTTACGCCCTGTTCATTAACTGTGAGCTCTTTCGAGTGTCCTTGATTGTCATTCTTCTACTATGTCTGTGTCCAGGTTATTAAGCGAGTATCTGGGCGAGGATCAGATGCTTGCTGTGGTCTGTACATCCTTTAAAGAAGCAGCAGGTTCTCTGGAGAAATATAGAGAGAATGGAGAAATTGATTACGAGTTCGGTGTCCATGCACAAGCAGCTGCCCTTGGAAGATCTATAATTGGCCGATTTCAAGTTATATCTCTTGAAGATTTGTTGTAAGCTTTCTTCTCTATCTTTCCAGCATATCCATTGAAGTTAAATTTCCCCTATTTCCTAGCCTGCGAAGAATTTAAAGTTAAAGTGAGTTGCAGACTATTGAGAACCCTAGCTTTACTGGCAGGCCCTACAAAGGGAATCTTGAAGCAAATTGCCCCCAAAGGAAGCTGGCACTTCCCCCTCCGGAATTACCAAATGGGAAGACACCACCTGGTTTCTTGGGCTATGCGGTCAACATGGTCGAAATAGACAGCGACCACCTTAAAACAAGGACAACGGAGGGTTATGGACTGAGGGAAACACTATTCTTCCATCTGTTCGGGAAGCTTGAGGTATACGATACCCGAGAATCGATGCACAAGGCACGTGCACATCTCTTCTACACGAAACATGGTGCTGTGTCTCTAGATGGAGGGATTTTGAGAGCAAGCGGAGTCGCCTATCTCGGACAAAGGTAAGCCATTTGGTTGCTTTAGCTGCACTATCCTCATGTTCATAATATTTCACCTTAGTGAACTCAGTTCTGTTTCTTGACGATGATTCTTTTCAGGGACCCGGAAATATGCTTCCCCGTGGCTGTATCGGATGATCAGACGTGCATGGAAATCGTGAGAGACTTGCAGGCGAAGGAGGCTCAGTTACAAGAGATTGTGACGCATGAGCAGGTCTTGAGCAAGAAGCATGCCAAAGCTTTGAAGAAGTTCAACAAGAAAAGCTTGAAGGTGAGGTTACTGAAGAACCGACAAGAGTTACGTATAGTCTAGATGATGGCAGTCCTATTTTGTTGCTATTAAGTATCTTCAGTAACAATATTTCGTGAAGATCAAGCAAGGGTCAATTAGTGTTGTTGATTAGGTACAGTTATTTTGAGTCCCTGTCGTCTAAGTTATTTATGATTAGCATGTGTGCTCAAAGAGGCCATACTATTAGCAACAGTATCTTTTGTATGGTGGTGGCTATAAGTGGGATAAGTTAGTTGCTATTTATCATCAATCAGGATGAACAATCACCATCAAAAGCTTTAGTGACCAGGGGGTCTATTGTGACCAAATGAAATCGTCACCTGATTGAGAACACTGATAATACTAAGCATATTGCTTCATATATGTTACAATCTACTGCTGTAAGTATACAGTACAAGCCGAAGCCTCGAATGTTTCATACATCAACCGATCATTTCTCGTAATGATTTCTCAAACGTTTTGCAGTTCCATTTGGAACTCGCTACATTTGCCATCGGGTTGAGAAGAACACCAAGTGATCCTGATACAAAGTCTTCTATACTAAGGCCATGGTAAGCCTGGTGAATGGGTTGACATCAATATCGACAGTAACTCGGCCTATACATTTGAGCCTACTCTGACATCATGAATATCTAGCAAATCTATGCATCTGTGGGGAATAAACCCGAGAGCACACCTGACTTGAAGGAGCTTTTGTGGAAATGAGGGATGGGCGTCAACAGGACATGAGGGAGGTTTTGGATGCTGCTGCTTCAAAAGTTTGGTTATCCCACCGAGCAATCTCCATTGGCAGACCTAATGAAAGTGGTTCAAATTTCAGCAGATCAATCAAACAAGTTGACACTTGAAGAGGGAACTGAAAAGCATGTGCTAATTTAAATTTATGTTGAAAGAAAGCTGACATATCCTTTCTAAGATTTCAGCAGCAAGCCATTCTTTACAAAATATAAGAGGAATTTACATAATATCTATAATATACTCTAGCTTGGTAACCACCTAAGAGAAAATGGCATCAGGTACCTGAATGTATTCAAGCACCATAAGTGGACAATGAAGAGAACATGAAACAGTCAGGTTTGGTGAAAATTACATAGACCATTAAGCAGTTACCGCAAAAGTCATCCAAAATGTAGAAGTCTATTCTAAAGACATGAATTACTTTAAGCAGTTAAAGCTTCCAATGATTCACAATGAAAGAATATGTAAATTACGACTCACCACAATGTCATTCTTGGCTGCCATGCACCTGCGAATCTGATTTTGCTCGTCGCTTCTCCAGGGTGCGCTTTTTCATTTCAATATCTCTAGCACACCCTTGAAGACTGGTTGATATACACACATCAAACAAGAGTAAATAAAATAGGGTAAATAAAATAGTAATATTCAGGAATTCATATAGAGACTGAACTATGTGACCATTACAATGTTGCTTGATAAATGCTTACTGTCAGATGAGGTGCGGTGCTACATGTCTCCTTGTCAGACTCAGACATACAGCCGGACTAAATTGTCCTTGCAGAATTCAATCTCTTGAAAAGTAAAGATCACGCCTGAACTTGGGTTCAGTCTATTGTGCACATCGATTGTCAAAACTGCATTGAAAAATCTTTGCAAAACAACCAGAATCATGGTAAATTTGTTTTGGTCGCTTCAACTATGCACCTGGTCTAGGACCTGGAGACTTCGTTGTCCTTTCCCTTTCACCTTCGCAATTCAATGCCTTTCTACTCTAGAAACTAATCCCAATGCTCAATATCCAACACAAGCACGTTCAGTCAGTTTAAGAGGATCTTCAACTGTAATCCTCTGAGTCTGGCGGCTAGTTCTACAAAAATAATCATATGTGATATACATGAGGAAATCCAGAAAGAGGGTCTTTTCATAGGTTCCCCTCACAAGTTCAACTTTATTTTCGATATTACTGAAAGCTTTCCCCATAATCTTATAAGAAATTTCATCCAGAACAAACGGAATCTCACTCAGTTTCTTTACCCACATCAATGTCCTCTCGGGCATTCCTTGATTGCAAAACTGAGACAACAATATATTGGTGGTAATAACATTTGGTGCAAACCCCATTTTCAGCAGTCTGGCACTCAAGATTACCGCACGATCCAGAACATCTGTACAAACACCATTTATCATGGTGTTGTAAGTTACCGTGTCTGGAATAATCCCCATTGTAATCAACTCGTTCAGCAGGATCACAGCTCGATTCATTTTTTGAGTATTACAAAACCCATGAATTCGGATGTTATATGTGTTGATGTCTGGTTCCCACCCCCCAGCATACATTCTCTTCACGAGCTCATCTGCATGAACCGTTTCAAATGCTTTGCAATATCCACTGATCAAAGTGTTGTATGTGACAATATCAGGAGGGGTTAAACCAGTTCGGAACATGTCTGCAAATGCATCCTCCGCCATCTTCATTTTCCCTGCTTTACAGAATCCGCGAATGATGATATTAATTGTAAATGTGTCAGGAAGAAGGCCTTGTTGCCTCATCTCTTTCTCCAACTGTAGAGCATCACTTAGTTTCCCAGAGTTGCAAAACCCAAGGATCAAGGAGTTGTATGTAAAACTATTGGGGATGCATCCTTTCATCGACATTTCCAAGAATACATTATATGCCTCCTCCATCAAGCCTGCTTTCGAAAGACCATCAATGAAAGCTGAATAGGCAACAACATCAGCATGCATACCCATCCCTTCCATTTCATCCCATAGACTGCAAGCCCCATCTACATCCCCTCTCTTGAGATACCCATCCAAGATAATCGTAAAAGCTTTTCTGTTGATACGAAATCCTCTCTCAATCATTTTATGCAGAAGTTCTGTTGCTTCTTGCACTCTACCCCTCTTGGATAAGCCCATAAGTAAGGAACTGCATGTAAGAGAAGAAGGAGCTATACCAAAACTGAGCATTAGTCTATAAGCTTCATATGCATTCTCTTCTTGTCCTAATTGGCTACAAGCAACAATAACAGAATTAAAAGCAACACTACTTAGACATACTCCCTTCTCAAGAATATCTTTCAAGAGTTGCATTGCTTTGTCCACGTGCCCAACCCAACATAGCCCTGCAATGGAGATACCATATAATGAAGCAGGTGGAAGCAACCCTGATACAGATAGATCTACCAACAAGCGGTCAGCATCCTCTCCTCTCCCATACCTATAATATCCAGCAACCAACGTATTGAATGTCACACCATCTGGTGGTATGCACTTATTTTTCATTTCATCATAAAGCATCTTCGCCTGAGTGACTTTCTTTGCCTTCAGATATCCATTCAACATTGTATTGTATGTTGAGACAGTAGGTAAGAGACCGAACTCTACAATCCCATCAAATATCTTTCTAGCTTCATCTACATTTCCTTTACTACAGAATGCGTTAATTATAGTGTTTAATGTAGGTATACTTGGTTTACAACCACTTTGAATCATGAAATCTAACCAACAAAGTGCCTCTGAAGTCTGGGCTCTCATGCAGCATGCATTGATCATAATGTTGTAGGAATAGACATCTGGTTCACACCTAAATCTCCACATTATGTGCAACAAACTCTCTGCAACTCTAACATGTCCCTTCTGACAAAACCCATGAATCATAGTGTTGAAATTGTAATTACAAGGTTGATACCCTATGCGAACGATGTCCCTGAACAACTTCCAGGTACCAGCGAAATCACCATCTCTTAGCAAAAACTTCAACAGAATAGTGATAGCAGATGAACTTGGCCTAACTCCTGCCTCCCTCATCCTGCCTAAAATGTCAAGCACCTCATAACCCATATTTGCATTCAAGAAACTGCGCATGATAGTGTCAAGAACTGAGAAATCAGACTCATATTCACTGTGCTTTGCCCACATAAAATCCACCAAGTCTCTACTCCTCTGAGATCCAATTCTCCTAAATACCGATGACACAATGTCCTGTGCAAGACACCTGAAATTCTCTGCAGCCAAGGCGTGGGCTGCAATGCAACAGGACTCAACTGTATCCTGGGAATCATTTTGAAACGCGAGTTTGAAGAATGCAAATGCGGCTTCACGGGATTCCAACAATTTCATAGTCTTTACTAGGAAGTAAGGGGAGAACTTCAGAGAAAAGGCCTTCAAGATGAATCCTTTCTTGTATTTTATCAATTTAGACAGTCCAACGACCAATATCCGGCATTCATTCGAGTTCAACGAATGAGGGCGGGAGCAAGGGGAAGAAGGGCAAAACTGATGGAGGTAATATAAGCTAGAAGAATGAACCCGTGCAAAATGGAAGTCAAGGGGCTTAGGTGAGTGAATTGAAAATGGGTGCACCTTAAAGTGGCTGGCAATCTGCAGCACTCTGGCAGACATCCGCAAAATTTCCAGACCCACCTCAGCCCTTCAACTTGGCTTAACTCACTGGGACATCGGTGAACAATATCCAGAGGTAAACCAGTCCATCCAATGCTGTCTTGGTCTATTACATCTTTTTCCAGAGAACAAACATGAAAGTCTGATTTTGAGGCTCCACCATAAATAAAAACAAGCTGCCACAAAGTAAACTCGCCGTCAGAAGCAATTCTTCCACAATGTGATAGCTCCACAGTGCCCAAAACGTCCGACCAATACTAAAAATAGAGGAATGCAGCATTCATTCATAAGAATCGAATCAGTTCACAGTTATTCTAGAATTGCCTTTTGGAATGTAGTAGTCCCATTTACCATCAATCCACCATTGATTTATCCAAGCTAGCTATTTACCTTCCATTTCTTTGCGGAAATAAAATTCTTCCTACCTAGTTGGTTCACTGCAAGCAGCTATCTTAGGACTAATGAAACACTACAATGAACAAATAGGAAATGAGAAATGGGAAGAACTCCAAACTCACAGATTTGCAGAGCCAACTCAAAGCGTTAGCAAGACGGACCCAAAATCAGGCTGAGACTGGAGATGTCGACGGCGAGTTTTTGGGCCAGCTTCAAAGCTTCAGCCAACAATCAAGGTTCAGGGAGCGGACGGCCTGCGACATCATCACTTATCGGCGGCGACAAAGGCGGATACCACGGTGAGAGACGGAAAATGGAGAGCAACCAGTGGCTATATTAGGGTTGCAGCGCCGATGTCCGGGACTGGAGGAAGACCAGAGAGTAGAGAGTGAGTGGGACTAATCGGAGGCCGGCCTTCGGAGGGGTTCTTCGCCCGCCAGAAGTCAGAACCAGTAAAACGCAGAACGCCGAAAAAAAGAAGAAAAATAAACATCCTTCATTTTTTTTTCCTTCTAAATCTCGTGTTGGGGATAAAGTTAGGGATGCAAAGTAAGCTAGTTAGTTTGAGCTATGAGTTGGTAAGATTATATGGCTAACGTCTAATTGGTAACGAGTCATCTCAATTAGCAACTTACAAGAGAATTGATTAATAGTTTATCATCGGCTGGTTGATAATTCATAAATTTATTAGATTATATATCTCATCACGTTTAAGAATTTGAGTACATTATTAAATATGTGTCATTTATAATTTAAATGAGAACTTATGTGTTATAAATTGCTCAGATACTAATTACAAATAAATAACATGATATGAATATTTAAAATTATGAACTAAATGATTAACCTTAGCTTAAGCCGATCTCGCGAGCTAATTGATGAGTCAAACGTGACTAGAGCTCGTGAAATCATTAATGAGTTGAGCTCGAGTAAAACACAAACCAAAATTTTAGTAAACAAGTCGAGTTCGAACTCGACTCGTTTATTAACAAACCAAACCCAAATGAGGTCAAAACTTAGCCCATTTATCGCCTTAGATAAAATAAGAATACGTCAGTCTCAATCCGTATAGATATTCTATTGAAATCGGACCGGTTTTATCATAGAAAATTCGATAGGAAGACTGATTCAACAATATCAACACGTGATTGCGCACAAGTAGTCGACCCTCGAAAGCAAGCACTTAAGCGTCAAGCAAAGGTAAAAAAAAACGAACTTTCTTCCGCTGTCAAACAAATTATTACACAAGTTTGTTCATGGGATATCGTCATGTCGAAGAGGCCAACACAGGCCTGCGTAGCTGCAGCCTTTGCCCAAGTGCCAGGCAAAACAATCTAGCAGTCTTTTTCTCCCCCACAATACATGAACACTTTGAAGCTTCTGTATGCAGCTAATTAGGCTAAAAGACCAAATGCTAACCATGGTTTTGAAACTCCACGTATATGTACATACACGTATGTTATCTCCAGCTCCAGAGCATTCGCGGCGTCAACCGGCCTGGAAGAAAGCAGCAAGCTTGAAAAAGAAACCAGGCTTCAGAAGTTCCATGGTCTCTTGCGCCAGTGAGAGGGGAATTCTGATCTTTGTCCACTGTCAAAAAGGTTTTCTTTTTTCTCCTCATAGATAGAGCAGAATATGGAATGGAATCTGCAGGCATTAGACACTACTGATGTCGACTCGGCCTTTCTGGAGCTGAAAAGCAGGGGTGACCCAGCTCCCGCAACTGCATTGTATGCCCGACCAATTGAAGTAGCCTAATCGAGCGTCGCAGTGCGCACATGACAACTTCCCTTCTAATCCACCATCCTCAACTGGACAACAAAAGGTGGGGGTACGGCCATTACTTATCTGAAAGAGTTTCCAGATATGTGTACAAAGCTATTGTGCGATGCATAGATGAGATAAGGAGCTATCTGGATAGGGTATAACAATAACTCACTAGCACTATCCTTACTTGAAAAGGGAAGAAAAAGGACATAAGGAAAAGTCCTACACTATAATGTTATGGTTCCTCAGTTTGATATGTTCTAGCAATTAAACAGATAGTACTTGATCTTAAAGCCGCTGACATAACTATATTATTATGCCTTACAACCTGAACTTATCTATTGATGATCTCTAAGTCGTTGCATGTGCCTTAAATTCTTCTCGAGACAGTGGCCACATTCATAACTACCATTTCACCATCAAGAGTGCCCTAAAGTTAAAACTATCAGACCACCAGAAAAGTTTTGGCCACTAGTTTGAAGAATGCCCTCATTGCATAATCCGAGTTTTAAAGCTGGATAGAGATCAAAAGATGGGGTGTGTACTGTTGGTTTTAGAAATATGAAGTATATGTTGTTGATCAAACAATATTTAGATCTTCTTAACCAATTAATTTGTCATATGCTTCTAAACATTGAACACAAACTACTAGTTAGCTGGAGGCAATAGATATTAGGAGAATAAGCATTGTGCATACCTGCTGTCATCCACCGTAAAGGCTCAACAAAGATAGACGAACAGTCAGTTTGATCAGACTTGCTAAATGGATTGCCACTTCTTCGCTTGTTCCATGAGAAGGATGACTCGCCCTCTCCCGGAACATGACCTACAACATTACCCTCTAATGCAACTAGCCTTCTGCACTTTTTGCAACGATATGCTTGTACGCGCTTTTTTTCTCCATTTACTGGTGCTCCTGTCTGTGCCTGAACTTCTACAGCTATACTGGGATCCGCAGCAAACTGATTGCTGTCTATCTTCTCTCCCCTGTTATAGGACTCACCTGGAAGCACAGGACACTTAGGAATCTTATACAATACAAAAGCTCGTCCTCACTTGTTATTTTATATCCACTAGCAATGTTGAAGCAACACGAAAGCATAAACTACTGTTCAAAGAAACAAGCAAAGGCCTTTGATCTCAAGCTTAGGTGTCAATTAGGTACTCATCCAACTTATATTTGCATTCAAGTTTTTTTATAAATATATGTGTGTGTTCAGTTTTCAGATGATTTAATACTCACAGATAGTGTCCAATGGCCCTACTAAAGCAAACTCAAACATCATCTGTTAAATTGACTAATTGAGGAGGTTTTCAGACCATATCTACCATCAGTGCAGCACTTACCTTCTGAATGCCGATCCAGCAGTATGAGGTTCCTATTTTAACTGATTTCTGCCTCAGCAAATACCTATCCCTTCATACTTGCTTCATTAAAAAGTATGATACCTACACTATGACAAATAAGAGACGGTTCTCTTGCTCTCTCAACCACAAAAGCCCATGGTTGATATCTCTATTGAAGTTGATCCTGAACTAGATAAGACTAGCCAAACCAAAGATCACAGAGAGAACTGCTAAGCCACAGTTGAAGTTATTATGACTACCTAATTCATTCTAAAAACAACACCAATCAATCAGCACCTTGCAACTAATGTGTGTTGTCAGCCCTTTATGTGGGTTGGTTTCTATGAGATCAAGGGGAAATGCATACCTAATACTTTCACATGGAAGCGCTTGTATATGGAACTCCCATGATCAACCTTGAAGCCCATGTCCTCAAACATTTTCAACTGCAATCAAGAAAAACGAACAAACTGAAAATTTTGATTCTTCATAACAACGAAGAAACTAAAATTATACAACCACCAAGCTACACAGTCGTTTATAAGTCTGTTGCAAAGAGTCCTGCATCACCTGATCTAGAAAGCCATCATTGGGGCAAACAGACTCACAGCTTTCCCTTAGCGATTCAAGAGCATCTGTTGGAACTCAAAAGGATGATGGGAAAAAGCAGAAACGGCCATCAGTAAATGCTCAAGAAATTGAAAATTTGAAACCAATTGGAAGGCTGGTATTTGCCCCAGCCCACCATAGCAGAACAGAGATTCCTCATAAGTCCTAACCTTCCAGAGTGAGCTGTTCAAGTCTCATCAAGTACGCTGTAATGATAGCTGCACTGCAACAAAGACCATAAATGTACAAAGTAAACCCTCCGAATTCGAAGCAAAAGGAAATGCTCAAGCGCTTGGGGGGGTTTACTTACCTCCTGGACACACCAGCAAAGCAGTGAACAAGAACGGAGCCTTCCTTCCGACTCCGATCAATGAAATCCAAGCAAGGCTCCAAATAATCCAGCAAATCCTCGCTCTCCATATCCCTAATCGGCACCGCCATCCTCACCAGCTTCAATTCCTTCCCTGCGTACTCCAGCGAGTACATGAGCTTGGAACCATCCTCCTCCTCGCCCTCAGCCGCGGCCGCCGGGCCGTCTCGCCGGCGGTTAAAGTAGACCTTCTTGATCTCCTTGGCCGGGATCGAGACGCCGGAGCGCCACTCGGTGAAGAAAGAGATGGAGGCGGAGCTCAATACGGAGAGGACGTGGCTGATGTCGGAGGAGGTCCCGCTCTGGAGGAGGACCTCCGCCGCATCGGTGATGTTGCCGATGAACAGATTCTCCCGGACGAGGTGCGGCATGTCAAAGAGAGAGAGAGGGGGAGAGATCGCCGGTCGTCGTCGTCGTCGTCGACGGCGGAATTGAGTGGGAGGAGAGAGCGCAGAGAGGAAATTGGAGAGGATTGGATTTCGATTGCGTTCGGAGTTATGGGATTGGGCGGAAAAGCTTTACATTTACTGCTACACACCGGTGGCCTGGCGATGGGGGCTGGTGTGTGTGAAGCAGAAAGTTTGAACAAACTGTGAAACAGAAAAAGCCTTCCCCGGTTCTCACTTTTTATGGGCTTTTTTTTTGGGTTAATTGCATGGTTGGTCACTGAAATTATAAAAAAGGTTCAAGTTTGGTCACTCGAAATATTTAAATCCATTGGTGGTACTCAAGTTTACTGAAACTGTTCACGTTTGGTCACTCTCCATCCAGCTCCGTTAACTTTGGCTGATGTGGCAGTCAACTCTCATAGTTGACCGTTAACTTAGTGATGTGGCAATTAAGAAATAATAAATAAAATAAAATTTAATCTATTTTAATTTCCAACTCATTTTTACTATAAAAAAACATTATAATTGATACATATGGCGAGGGATTCTTCTCAGTTCCAGTCATCCACTTCACCCGGCGGCGCCACCCGCCCCATGGTCACAACTCCTCGCGGCTCCGCTGCCGCCACCGCAGGGATGCGCCGACGCCGGCTCGGGGGACCTTCATCGTCTGTTTCTCTTGCCTCGGACGGCGGCGTAGGAAGTCCCAGAGGAACGAGCCTTTTCCTATTTGGGTTTATTTCATTCTCAGCAGCACCATTTCGTTTCTCCTCCACCAAGAAGTATCACTTCTTTGCTCTTCTCCTTCTTCACTATATATTCTATAAAGCACCCACCCGGTGATCGTCGTCATAGCCGTCAACTCAAGTCATTTGTGATAAATCCATGGAATTATCAATTTCAATTGGATTTTCTTGAATGTTGGGGTTTTCAGATCTCCCGTCATTACCCGGTCCTTTAGCCTGCCCCATCCCCCTGTTCTATTATATATCAAGGGCCGAGATTTCTCGTAGGAAAAAAATAGTTTTCCTAGTGACAAGGATTGGGGGTCCGCGCCTGATCGGGATCGGGGTTTTGGTACTGGCAATGACGACGAAGTACAAGTTGTGGGTGTAGGGGTTTACCCAGCTAGCGGTATGACTCTTTCGATTCTCGTTCTTCAATACTTGTTGCTTTTTCAATCGAATCATGTATGATTGATTGTTGGTTTCATCCTCCGGAACTTCCTACGCCGTCGTCCGATGCAGAAGAAACAGACGATGAAGGTCCCCCGAGCCGGCGGTGGCGGCAGCGGAGCCCCGAGGAGCTGTGACCGCAGGGCGGGTGGCGCCGCCGGGTGAGGTGGATGATTGGGAGTCGACGGAGAAGAACCTCTCCCCATCTGTATCAATTATAATATTATTTTATTTATTTATTTATTTACTTATTTTATGGTAAAAATGAGTTGGAAATTAAAATAGATTAAATTTTATTTTATTTATTATTTTTTAATTGCCACGTCACTAAGTTAACGGTCAACTTTGAGAGTTGACTGCCACATCAGTCAAAGTTAACGGAGTTGGACGGAGAGTGACCAAACGTGAACAGTTTCAGTAAACTTGAGTACCACTAATGGATTTAAATATTTCGAGTGACCAAACTTGAACCTTTTTTGTAATTTCAGTGACCAACCATACAATTAACCCCTTTTTTTTTAGTCTTACGGTTCTGCATGGCTAGAGGTGGGGAGGTGGGCCCGGTTGGGTTCACCCGAACCGAAATACTATTCAAGCTCGCTGAATCGAATCGGATATACAAAATTGAGATTCGGTTCGCCCAACACACGATTCGACGGCGAAAGACTACTTAACCTCTTCATAGAGAACGGGAAATGGAGATGGGTTGATCATACAACAAAACACAATATGGTATTTTATAGGTGTAGATATTCGTGGAGGGTGTCACGAATGGAGTTTTGGAGATGTACGTGTCTAATGAGATAAATTAATATGTAATTAATAATTAGCTAGAGTTTTAGGGTATCTAATTTGTATGCCATTAGTATATTAGCAGACAAAGAAGAAAAAAAATGTGAATTTTTATTTTTTCGTCACTTACACATCCTCAACAAACGAAAGGCAACTCATGAGCTCGAAAATTTGCACGGGCTCATTGTATACCTTGTACTTAAATTAACTGTCAATATTAGAACACACAACTACCTGGCTAAACGAATTTTAATTCCATATCATAAAACCGTTTTGTCCCAAATAACTCGATTTGTTGAAAAAAATGTCAATTATAAAATCTTAAACCACCGCGCTCTCTTCCTTGTAAACATTTCTAATCCATCTATTTCCCCCTTTTTCTTCTGGGTGAAGTGGAAAATGTGGAATGTATGAGTTAGAGACATACATTAGCTAGCTATTAGTGTATTCATATTGTGTACAAATGTGTGATATATTTAACTAGTTAGCAAGAGTTTTAGGGTAACTAATAATCTAATATGCATGCCATTGGTGGCAACGAGACTTACTTAATTAGGCGTTTGCGAGTTCATGTATGCAAGTATCTCGATCGGCCAGGTTTCTTTGTCATAATTGCATCCCAACTAATGTGCCGATTGGAAAATTAATGTGGTTGGTCATATATATTGTCCAATAATGAAAGACTTCGAGTTGGGTCGGAAAATGGTGCGATGTAGTCTAGACCGGAAAGCTAGAGTATAGATAAGGGATCAAACAAAATACAATACAATAGTTCAGATCAACCCACTCGTGGCAGTTTGGTCCGGTAAGGTCTAGACCATACAAATCATATTGAGTAAACACGAACGGTTTGTTTAGTCGGTCACAAGAAATATCTAATCAGGAACCGAGAAAAAAAAAACTATTTTCATCTTAAAAAATAAATTGCAACACGCATGCATAATTTTGATACTATAAATCCCAGTAAAAAAAAAAAACACAAGTTAGAGCAACCCACTTGCAATATAAGGTCATAAATGTTGACATAATGTCATATGGAGACACGATTATCTCTACTCTGTGGTAGAATGTGGTTGATGAATGAAGGAGGAGATGAGATTTTGCAAAATTAGGGTTGAGATTTGGATCTCGTTGAAGATTAATTGGGAGTACTGGTGGCCGAGTGATCAGCTGCTAACACGAACCGAAAAAAATGGAATGGGGATGATTTGGTCTACGTTTTTTTTTTTTTTACGGTCTGGTCTATTTTCTCAACTCAAATGTCGAGGGTCCATATTTAGAAAATCTTAATGGTTTATCAAATGTACAAATGTTTTATGATCATATGAAATTCAATTAAGGTGCATTACACTGTATCGCGATGTATATAATATCTGAATATTCCATAATGACCCGTAATTATGAGCTGACTAGAAATTTTCTTGGAGTTGATCATTAATTGTATATGGATGTATATGTCTGAATAATAACTCCATAATGGCATAAGTTTTTCCCTTGCGATTGAACGTGATCATTGCTTGCAGTTGATTAGTAAACTGTCGAAGGAAGGAGAAGAAAGAATCGAGCTAGAGACTGAAATTCAAATTTCGTAAAAAGATAGGAAAATCCAATTGCATATATATGTTATGTTAGGGTAACTTATTGTCACGGAATTCTCTATATGTGTATTTGAAATTTAAACCATCCACTTATTCCTTAATTTATAGATTAGTCTTGATTTTTTTTTTAGCTTCATCAAACCCACGCTCCATCAAAAGAAAGAAGGAAAACGCTAGCAACAACAACAAGTCTTTCAGCAATTCTCGAACTGATACTTCACCACAAGATCATTGTAACCTCTGCTTTCACGACCATCATCGCCGCCCAATCGACGGAACGTATTGGTGTCCAATGCAATCCCCTCGATGTTCGGTATGTGAACAACCCGCACCATCACTTGACGAGCACGGGCTCCGAGAGCCGCCCAAGGATACCTCCGACGGGCAGCCAGCGGCATGCGAGACAATAAGAAAAGACCACATGATATCGCGGTCGTCACAGACGAAGACGATAAAGAAGCGCTTGTTGCTGCTGCTGCAGCGACTGTAGCAGCAGCAGTCACGATGTGACGATCAACAACAACATCGTCGTGGTCGTCGGTGGTGATCTTGCGATCCAGGTAGTACTGGTCGATCGTCGCGTTATCGAGACGACGGGCCAGTACTTCTACCCCTCCTCCGATCCTCCTCCTCCTCGAGTCTCCTCCTCCTCCTCCTCCTCAGGAGAGGAAGGAAAAAAGGGACAGTATAGCACACAATAGTCCACGGAACAATATTCACTTCCCGTACCGTAGTAACCCGAACCACTGCAGCAGCTGCCGGGGTCGCATTGACCCCATTCCCCGCCGACGACCAATGGCCCGCAATAGGGGTGCGGCTCAACCGGCGGCGGCTGTGAGCTTGACATTTGAGCATGCAACAGCACAACTGCTAGCAATATCATTATTGCTGCTTTCGTTGCGTCCATGATGTATAAATATGTGTTCTTCTACCTTTTTTTTTTCCTTCTCTTGGATGATCTAATTGGGTGGTATTTTATAGGTGTAGATATGTGTGGAGGGTTGTCACAAATGGAGTTTTGGAGATTTACGTGTCTAAGGAGATATATTATTATTATTATTATTATTATTATCTAGGGTGACTATACGGTCAGGTCCGGTTAAATTGGCCCGAATTGATCCGGTTTCAGTCCGGTCTTTTCGGGAATATAAGGACCAAAGATTGTATTGGATACAATCTGGTCTTGATCCGGTCCGGTCCCAATTCGGTCTTGATTTTAGATTGAGTTTGTGGGAATTTGAGTTGTCTGAGGACTCGAAGGGTGAGGAGTTGATTAAGTTTTGAGTGTTGGGGTCTCTTATCCGGTCTTTATCCGGTTTTCGATCCGGTCCCAGACGATTTTTTTACCTCAAATATAAGCCCGAAAATTGGATTGGATTGTTTACTATCCAGTCCCAATCCGAGTTATACGATCCGATTTTGGGTAAAACCAAATAACTCGGACCAAATAGCCAGCCCTTGTATTACCAAGAAGGAAAAATGTGATTGTTTCTTTATGTTTTCTCGTCACTTCCGAGGCTCGAATCCTGGCTGATGCGATCTGTCAACGGTATCTAGAAGTCATGTGAGTTGAGCAGGTGATGATTGAAGGATTCATCTTTTTCGTTTTTGCTATAGGGTTTCTTTTTATAGTTATCTTTTAACAAGAATAGCTGGATTTTCGTTTGCTACTGTATTGCTATATATGAAAGAAAAGGAGCGAGGAGGAGATACTTTTCTCACTACAAATTTTCGATCTCAAATCGTTATCAGTTGGTGGCAACAAGAGAAAGAATAGGGGTGCGTCTCTCTTGTTGTCATAAATCGTTAGGTCCCGTAGTAATTTAGGTCGATGAAAGAAAGTTAATTATTAATCTTATATCATAGTCAACTCACGAGTTTTAAGTTTGCACAGGCTTATTATACCTTGTGCATGCTTAAATCAATGATAAATATTGGAGATCGTAGAGATTAGAACATATAACTACTTGACCAAACGAACTATGATTTCATATCATAAATTATTTTATCTCAAATAAGTCACGTTATTGAGAGAATGTTAATTAGGAATCTTATACGGCCACCTCTCTTCCTTTTTAACCTTTCCGATTAAATCTATTATTTTTTCTCTTTCTTCTGCTGGAGTAGTAATGGAATGTATGATTTGGTGTAGAGACATACACACTAGCTAGCTATTAGTGTATTCATATGTGTACAAATGTGTGATATATTTAACTAGTTAGCAAGAGTTTTAGGGCAACTAATAATCATGCCATTGGTGGCAAAGAGACTTGATTAATTAGGTGTTTGCGTGTTCATGTACTATGCAAGTATCTTGGCCAAGTTCCTTTGTCGTCATAATTGCATCCGAACTAATGTGTCGATTGGCAAATTAATTTGGTTTGTGATATATTGTGTAAAAATGAGGGCGTCGAGTAGGGCCGGGTAACTGTGGTCCAGACCGTACATATGTTCTATGGTACAGATCGAAAAGTTGGAATGTAGACAAGGGATCATACAAAATACAATACGACACATATAAATTATGCTTGTGGGAGTTTGGTCCGGTAAGACCTGGACCATATTAGGTTTTATTGAGTGAAAATGAACAATTCGTTTAATCAACTACACAAAATATCTTAACTTATAACTAGAAAAATCTATTTTTTTTTTTTTTTTTTTGTAAAACATAAACTCCAGCATGCATGCATAATATTTAATCATTTATACTACAAATCCAAGTCAATAACTAAAACACAAAGTTAGAGCAACCCAACTTGCACCATAAGATCCTAAATATTATCATATGTTATATGGAGATATGATTGTCGCTAATTTGTGATTGGGTGTGGTTTATCAATGAAATAGGGATGCGATTTCACAAAATTAGTGTTGAGACTTTGATCTCGTTGAAGAGTTGGGAGAGTACTGGTTGAGTGAGCTGCTAACTCGAGCTAGAAAGTGGATTGGTGTTCATGGTTTAGTCTGGTAGATCGCGGTCTATACAAGATCAGACCAAAAAATCAATACATCTTATAATACATTATACCATGGACCAGACGATTATTAATGATCAATGGTCTGGACCAAAAGGTGCGGTCCGATTTGTTCCACGGGTTTTCAAACACTCTGATCTATTTTTCCAGCCTTAACGTCGAGGGACCATATTCAGAAAATCTTAATGGTCTATCAAATGTAAACTTATCTTACGATCATAAGAATTCAATTTAAGGCGTATTACATTTGTATCGATGTATACATCTGGATATTTCATAACAGTTATGGTTGATTAAATTTTTTTTAATGTGATTGATCTATATGGTAAATACGGACGCATAATAACAATGAGATTTTTCACTATCATACTCAGGTCTCAGAATAGTTAGAATTTTACGAAGGTACAACTTCAAGTTGTTGTACCATGACATAAAGGAACAACTTTAGTTTTGTACCATAAAGACGTATATATAAAAGAGTATAGGTACAACCTATAGTTGTACCGTAACATTAAAGATACAACTTCAAATTTTACTATAAAAGCAAAAACAAAATCACCAGAATAGGTTATATTCCTGGACAGAAGTATAGTGAAATCACATTTCCTATTCATTCTCCGGACCCCGCTACTTACAAGGATGTTCACTTTTTAAAGTATGGTAAAATTCCTCATAATCATAAATTGGGTTCTATCTTCACTAAAAAAAAATATATAGTGGGTTCTAATTCCATACTTTCATCATCGGCCGATCTCATATGACTCCATGTCCAAAGTACCAATGCTCGCCGGAGGCTGCTCCTCTGTCGTCCCTACCCGACCTTCAGAAATCCCAGTCAAAGGCGACATACAAGACTCACCACCGCAGGAACACTCATTCAACTTCCTCAACCGTCCAAGCTCCTCCGCCACCTCGTTCATCGTGGGCCGCTTCCTCCCGCTGAAACTCAAGCACCGCCGCGCCACCTCAGCAAATGCCTCAATCTCGTCCATCTCCGCTTCTCGAACTACCGCAAAATTTATAATCCTCCCCAAATTCATATTCTCCGTCGAGGTCAAAAAATATTGAATCAAGTTAACAGTTTCCCCTGTCCTCGCCAAGTTCCCAGCGTAAGGCTTCTCCCCTGTCAGAAGCTCGACCATGACCACTCCAAAGCTGTAGACATCGCTCATCGGAGTGAGATTACCCGTCACCAGATACTCGGGGTCGAGATAACCCAACGTGCCCTGGATCTTATTAACCATGGCGGTTGCCTGGTCGGGATAGATTAGGACAGATGCGCCAAAATCAGCAACTTTGGCCCTGAAACCCTCGTCGAGGAGAATGTTGGTTGACTTGATATCTCCGTGGATGATTGGCGGGTTCGCCAGCGAGTGCAAGTAATCGAGCGCTTGAGCAATCTCCGCCGCGATCCTCAGCCGGTTTTGCCATGTAGACATTATACTAGATCTCTGTCTGTGAATGTGGTCAAAGAGGGTGCCGTTGGGGATGAACTCGTAGACCAAGAGCGGGAGCTTGGTCTCGAGGCAGAGTCCCAGCACCTTGACCACGTTGATGTGGTTGACCTGCGAAACGATGGCGATCTCGTGCTGGAACTCTTGGTTGATGGTCTGAGCCTGGTCGAGGGAGCCGTTGGGTTTCTTGATTGCGACGAGGGTGTTGTCGGGGAGGATTCCTTTGTAGACGTGGCCGAATCCTCCTTTGCCGAGGAAGTGGGAGGCGTCATAGTTTTTGGTGGCCTTGGAGAGCTCGGATTCCTTGAAGATTCTCACTCTTTGGTGTTCTAATAGCATCTCACCGTTCAGTAGGAAGTTCTTCTCCCTCTCTCTCCGTCTGTGGAGGATGAAGGCAAGAAGAACGATTGTGAAGAAGGAGATGATGCCTCCACAAACTGAGATGAAAAAGAGAGTGAAAAACTCACGTGAGGTTTTTATATGTTTAACAAAAAGGACTGATTAATTAAGCATCCTCAAAAACATCGATCGAGCAAATTAAATGCGCATACAGAAGAACACCCTTTTAGGGTCCCAATTTCTGAGTAAATCATCTCGATCATTAAATAGTGAATTGCTCTTCATTACCTGCAATAGTGTCCTTAACACTTAAGAGACTTTGGCAAGAATCTTTGCCATCACCACGCATCCAAAATGGACAACTACAAGAGTAGCTCCCTTGTGTGTTCTTGCACCTTCCACGGCATGGGTATTTTTCTGGCTCAGCGCATTCATTAATGTCTGTGATCAACCAACATTGTATACGTAGACAATAAAAAAAAAACCGAACACGATTAGTAGTTATATACAAAACCATGATGATCAGAGTAGCGATGACAATAAGGCGGAGCAGAACAGAGGTGCCAGAAAAACACTTCATTGAGATTGATTCTTCTTCTGCAAAGTGGAAGCGACTATTCTAAATCTTATCTGAGTGTTCAAACGGGTAGATTTTGGAGTTATCAATGATTTGGCCCCGTAACAAGGGCGTCGGACCGGGTAATTTACGTATGGGTGCGGTTCGTAGCAGGTCGACCTAAATTTTTATATAACTCAGAAGAAATTTTTAACTTTAACAATAAAACAAAAGTAAAATAGTTCATAAATGGAAGGCGGAGATAACAGGTAGTCTAATTGAGTAAAATGAGTTGAAAGATGAAGTCTTATCTAAAGTATTATTAAGTTAAAATATGAGTAAAAATAGGAGAAATACAATTAATTATTAAGAGAAATCAAAGTAAAACTGGCGAAGACAGTCATAGTACAAGGCGGAAGTAATATCCATGCCTTGATCCACGGGAGGTAATCCCAGCAAGGTGGGCATAGTCGGAGGCAGGGGGTTTAGGAGGTGTCACGGTAATTTTTGGAGTTACCCTCACATGTGTATAAATCAAGGATTGAGCCCATGATCTCTAAGTGATATAAGAGTATTCTACAACTACACTACAAGTTAATTCTTGCTTAAAATATAAGATAAAAGAATTCCTCGCTTATCTCAAGTAATGTTGAAAGACAAAAGTGAATCGGCCATATCCCTCAATTTATTTGCTCTTGAAACTAGTTTTTACCCTACCTGTTGCAAACTCTAAGTGTAGAAAGAACTATATCAAGATCAAGCTTTAAATTCGAATTAGTGACCAGTTTGGTAATGATTGGTTAGTTGGGTACATTGAAAAAGACTTAATCAAGTGTGTAAACAACGAATGTATTTTGTGTTTTTTTTTTTTTTTTTTTTGATAGTGTTGACATCCATTAATTAAGAAAAGGAAAGTACAAAGATAGCAGAAGAAATAGAACAGAACGGAACGGGAGAAGGAAACACCAATAGGCCAAAACATGCAGGCCAGCAAACAGGGCCAGCGCCCTATCCAAAGCGAAACCTGGGCAGAAGGGCCGAAAACGAGGAACAAGAGAAAAGAAAGAAGTTCCCAGCACAGCCTGAAACAAAAAAGGCTAAGGCGTAGCAGTCCCGGGCGCCCTCAAGTTTCGGGCACCGCCAATGGTTCTGCTCCTAACAGTGCGAAGCCAATCCTCAGCAGCTTCTTTATCCACCTTTCCAGCGACCGATAACCACTGCGCAATGAGACTACCGATCCTGAACGCAATTCCATATTCGGTATTAGCCGCCCCGTCAAAAATCCTGCTATTTCTTTCCTTCCACAGACACCAACACAAAGAGTGAAGAAGGGTCAAGCTGCACCACTCCTTGGGATTCTCCGGCTTCCTACGCGGCCAGTCGTTGATGACCTGAGTTATGCTCCCCGAACCTCTGGAAGAATGAACGAAGGCGCCAATGATGGTCCAAACTCTGGCCGAAAAGCTGCAATGTAGGAACAGATGGTTCGCGTCTTCTTCGCTCGATGCGCACAAGACACACCTGCTGGGGAAACTCCATCCTCTTTTCTTCAGGGAATCATGTGTGAGGATCTTCTGCTGATGAAGGATCCAAAGGAAGGTGCAGACCTTGGACGGAATCCACGCTTGCCAAATGAATCTATGCGGGTAGTTTTCAGGTTGCACATATTTCTCTTTCACAAGGCAGCTATACAAGGAACGCACGCTGAATTTATCGCCCGCCTGCCAAATCACCGAGTCTGAACCTGTGGAGAAAACAGATGACGGTACAGAGTTAAGAATATCAAAAAATCTCTCCCTTTCCCTCTCAGCCCCCCCTCTAAAAGAAGTTGTAAAGGATATATCCCAATGCACACTCTCATTGGAGACTCGGACCAGGTCGCAAATCGAAGCATGGGGGGAAACAGCGGCAGCGGCCATTCGTGGAAACTCCTCAGCGAGAGATCGATCACCTTGCCAGTAGTCCAACCAGAACGAAGTATCTGCACCTGAACCCGGTTTGACCTGTGCAAACTTCCAAAATACAGCCTTTTCTTTTATTATTTGGCTCCAGACGCTACATCCAACAGGTCCCGGAATACCACCACTCATCCATTTGGTCCCGCTGTCCGAAAACTTCTCCGTAATCAGGTTCTTCCACCAACTATCCTGTTCTTGGGTAAACCTCCATAACCATTTGCAAATCAGCGCCTTGTTCTGCAAATTAAGGTCCATGATTCCCATACCGCCCCACTTTTTAGGCGCCAAGCACCTATCCCAAGCAACGAGATGCAATTTCCGCTGACCACAGTTTCCTTCCCAAATAAACTGGCGCTGCATCCTTTCGATTGTCTGAATCACCTTCTTTGGAGCTGAGAAAAGCGAGCAACGGAAAATGGGTTGACTTGATAGGACGGAATTACAAAGGACTATTCTCCCACCGATGGACAGGAACCTCGCTTTCCAACCTTCCAGCTTCACTTGCAACCTTGAGATCACATGATTCCAGGTTCTAGAAGCCGTCGGGGAATCTCCAAGTGGTAGGCCGAGATAAATGGTAGGGAGGTAGGCCCACTGACAACCTAGAATCTGAGCAAGCCTGTCGATGTTCTCCACGTCCCCCACCGGATAAATACAACTTTTGGTCACATTCACCTTAAGACCAGTGACGCTTTGGAAGCAGATTAACGCTGCAAGGATACTCCTGACTTCCTCTTCAGTCGCGTCGCAAAAAATAATGGCGTCATCTGCATATAGTAAGTGCGTGACCTCCCCTCTTCCGGATTCTTCGTTCATACAGAAACCCTTGATGAAACCGGCGCTACTGATCTCATGAATCATCAGGGACAAGACATCCATAATCAAGTTGAAGAAAAAAGGCGACAAAGGATCGCCCTGCTTCAGGCCCTTCTCTGGTTTGATAAACGCGGCGTGGTTGTTTATGAAAACAATGATATTATTTCTTTATTATTATCATATTATGAATGAAATATTTGGACATTAATAATTTTAATTACAATTATTTAATAATAATTTATATATATATTTTTTATTATATTCTGGAAGAAGTCAAAGTCAATTTTTTACCTTGGCAACCAAAGTAAGGGTTTCCTCTGAACCCAGGCTTGCACGAGCACCTGTAACCATTTCCATTCTTGGAGTAAACGCAATCCGAGTCCTTGCGGCAAGGGAAAGTGCTCGAATTCCACATCGCCGCCTCGCATGTCTTCTCCTCGACCACCCACTCGATCGCCGCGATCGAATTTCCCGGGTTCCGTTCGGGAAACTCCGCCAGGTTCACGCCGCCGAAGTCGGAAAACCTGTCGTCCGCCAGATAGGCGTAAGAGCAAGGATTCGACGACCCCGAAACCCGGCCGCTATGGTTGGAAGTGCTCGACGTTGCGAACTCTATCGTCTTCAGCCCCTGGGGAATCGGGCTCTGGCAGCACCCGATTCCGGGGCAGACCACCGGCAAACTCGAGGCAGTGCCGCACACGGAGACGCAGCCGGAGCCGCCGTCCTCGTTGGTTATGAGGGCCTGGGCGCCGCACCCGAATGCCGTGAGTTTGTTGTGGACGTCGGAGAATCGGAAGGGTCGTCTGCTCCCAAGATTGACATGCGGTCGTCTTACACGGGAGTCCTTCATCGGAGAACCGGTCCGGCCGTAGCAGCTGTAGGCGGCGGGAAAGACGACGGAGAAGGTGCCTTCCTCGACGGAGATGTTGGTGACGGGGATGTTGCCGAGGAGAAGTTGAGGCGGAGCGGCGGCGGAGGAACTAGTAGTACTGCTGCTGCAATTGAGGAGGAAGGCGTCGGAGAATGCGCATTTGGGATCCCCGATCGCGAAAGGGTACGGAACGGCGACGCCCCCGCACCTGTTGGAGCAGCCAAGGTGGATTACGTTGGTGTAGGTCGGGGAGAGGGAAGTTATTAGCGGAAGGAGGAATTGAAGAAGATTGATTGCAGTGGTTGGCAGAGTGGTCTTCTCCATTTTTGTTAAGCTTGTGGCCGGTAGGTCAGGATATATAATTAGCGCCAAAGAGTATGGATTTATACTTACAAGGGCTTTTTTTAAGAAGATTTAAAGATATTTTATTTTTTCTAGCTTTTTAATTGGTTCTTATCTTTTATTTTAATTTAGATTTCAATTTTTTCCACAAATGGAACGAGTTTGTTGTGCTATACAAAATGAGATCAATTTTCAATATTTTGTGAGAAAAAAATAAATATCTGTCGTTTCCATACCATATGGTATCTCCTTCGGTTTTAAGTCGTTTTTGAAAATTTTTGCGCAGAAAACACGAGTTCATCATAATCTATTGAATCTACAAAATTCAGGGCGAAAAAAGTACAAAACCAAAAAATACCACACAATACCACCCTGGTATGAGGGGGTGATATCTTGTGGTATACAATATTGAAAGTCGTTAATGATAGTTAGTATACTCCTACATGTATTCAACCATCCTATAGTTTTGATACATTTATACCACCATGATACACTTTCATACCATATCGTATGCTTTTATTTGAATATCAATCAATACCACCATAGTATAGACGGGTAAAAGATGCCTCAATTTTTTTCCCAAAAATATATCAAAATGAATATCATTTCGAAAAATACATTTAATCTGATTTATCTGTATAAAAAAATTTAAATTCTAAATTAAAACGAGAGAGAAATCATCCGCTAAAAAGTAAATGAGAAAAGATTAAAGACTTTCTATAAGAAAGAAATGAATGCTCATGAGAAAGATTATAGTTGAGTGGGTTACTCATAGTAGTTATGCACCGCAAAATTCACCTCCATATGGTTTTCTTACATAATCAATATTTAATTTGTTAACGTGGCGTCTATGTGAATGACACATTGTTTATCAACATTTTGATTACTAACCACTAAGGCACTAACAGTCAAACTTAATAAAGATGAAACTTTCATATCAAAATTGTCATTTCTTCAAAGTTAGGGTTGTATTAAGTAACGTAGAAATGTATTGTTTACTACTAATCCATGTTGGCGCCTTTTTTTTAACAAAGTACATCTCCATATCCCGCCACTTGGAGCAGCAGCAGCTTATGGCTAGTCTTCATCGTATGACTTTATCTTATGCTAGGTTAATTAGAATTACTTTGGCCTGCGCGCGACATGTGGAATGTTTACGTGAAAATGTTTACCTCTGCAAGTTGAATTTAGAAGTGTGCATAGTAATTAATGTTGGAAATCGTCTATAGCTTTGAAAATGGTGATTAGCGTTTACCTTTGCAAGTTGAATTTAGAAGTGTCCATAACCATTAATGTTGGAAATGGTGAATAGTTTTGAAACCTAGGTTTCAAGGCAAGAATTCCTCATTGATTGAGAAAAAATCCTTATCAAACAAATATATATGTGTGTGTGGCAAATGCTAGCGTACGTCCGGGTGTACGCTAGCCTATCGTTCGCCCCATTGAGTTTTTCTATTTAGACAAAGAATTAATCGGAGTTTGGGACATGATACTATACCCTAACCCCTAATGGGTGAATCCCAGTCCCCAATTCACTAACCCAAAGCATGAGATTCGTTTAATCTTAAAAATAAAAATCAACGATTCTGATTTGTTGAAATTTTCATTGGTTTTCATTTTAAGATTAAACGAACCTCATGGTTTGGGTTAGAAAATTAGGGACTGGGGTTCACCTATTAGAGGTTAGGGTATAGTATCATGCCCCAAACTCCGATTAATTCTTTGTCTAAATAGCAAAACTCAATGGGGCGTACGCTAGGTTAGCGTACGCCCGGGCGTACGCTAGCCTGAACCATATATATATATATATATATATGGTGATGACTGGTGTAGTCAGGCGTATACTATACGTCAAGTGATCTAGCCGTTAGATGAACTTAGATGAGCTCCAGCCGATCTCAACGGTCAATTTTTGTTTTTTCATTAAATCAAACTTCGGGTTGGGATTTAGAAAATCGGAGCCTGGGGTTTATCCATTAGAGGTTAGGGTATAGTATCATACCCCAAACTCGATTTAATTCATGGTCTAGATAGAAATATATCACTAGTAGTACCTAATGTATAGTATACGCCTGACGTACACTAGTCTGACCCATATATATATATGGGTTAATATCTTATTTTGGTTCAAACTATATTCAAACTTTCTACTTTGACCCGTGATTTATGAAATTGCTTTCTTGGGCTGACTATATATACTTTGTTCATAATCAAAACACATCATAAGAAATGCCAAAAAATTTAAAAAGCATACCAGAAATTCAGAACATCACAAAATTCATAAATCATACCAAAAAAACATATAAAGCATTTCATAACCTTACCACACCACAAAACTTTGATAAGTGAGATCTCATGGTAAATGCATGCGCTGGTTCACTTGCATTTGATGAGTAAACTGTTGAAGAAAGGAGAAGATAAAACCGAGCTGGAGATTTTCTTTGCAAAGATATAAAAATTGTATATTGTTAGCTGAGATTTTGTAAAACATATTCGGAAAATTCAATCCCCGTATGCAGGGAGGGCTGGGAATTTAGACCAAACCGTATGACAAACCGCGGTTTAGACCGTACCGTACGGTTTGGTCCGGACCGTTAGACCATGAATACAATTTGGTCTGGTCCATGGTTTCCCTCTTTCACTTGCGGTCTGGAACGGTTTGGTCTGGTCTAGACCGTGGTTAACCGTCCAGACCGTGACCAAAATTAAGTATGGGCTAGCCCAACTAGGCAGCTCCAAACCTCCATATTTCAATGGGCCAAGCCCAATTTCTTCTCTCACTTGGCTGCTGCGTGCTTCCCATCGGTCATTCCTAATCACGCTGGACGCTGAAAGTCTACAAGGCTGGGAGAGGCGAGAAGGAAAACCTACCAGTTCGTTGTCGTTGTTTCCTTCAGCCGTCGACCTCCACCATCTTCGTTGCCTCGCCTTCAGCCATCCAGCAGCTCCGTCGCAACTCACACGACTTCCACCATCGAACTCCTCCACCACCATCGACCTCCGCCATCAACCTCGACCCTCTCGACTCTGCCATTGCCAACTGGCCCCTGCAACCGAGAATCCCCCATTCACGACCAGCTTCCCCTGTCTTTGTTCTCAATGGTAATGTTGGCAGATGGCTCGTTGGCAGTAGTGTTATAGTTTGTTAGTTGTTGCTTGAAGCTAGAAACATGGGATATAGGGTTGTTTGTTGTGCCGAAACATGGGGTAAAAGGAAGTAGGGTTTGTCGTGCTCTGCCATTCAAATCATACAGCCTACATTTCCTAAAACTTTGATTTTGCATTGTATTCAAGGTTATGTTATGTTGTTGATTATTAATCTCATGTTATGTTGGGTTGTAGACTTGAAATTGTTGGTGTTATGTTGATATTTAACAATATTGGATAATACAGGTTTTGTTGAATATGGTCTACTCGGTCCAGACCGTACCGGACCGCACCGCACAGGCGTGGTCTGGTCTGGACCGTATAGGTTATGGTCTGGTCCATGGTTTCTGTTCTACCCTCTCGGTCTGGACCACAAACCGTGTATATGTTCTGGTCTGGACCAGACCGCACCGTTTCCCAGCCCTACCCGTATGTTATGGGCTTATGGCACATGTTATTGTGGATTGGGGCCAAACCTTTATGTTGGGATGGCAGGCCTCCCGGCTGTATCTCTGGGCTCATGGCCCATATGATAATGTTCAAGGCTACCCAACAATAGGGCTGGCAATCGGTTTTCCGGTTAGCGACTAACCGGTCAGTTTTGACCGAATCGACCGGTTTTCGGCTAACCGTAAACCGTCCTTAATTACATTCGGTCGGTTGTCGGTAGCGAGGGGAGAAGGCTCGGCTAGCCGACCAACCGAGGTCGGAAACCGGCGGTTAGCCGATAACCGAGCCTCTTCCTCCCACTCCCAGGCCCACACGACCCACTTCTCCTGTAACCCATCAGAACCCCACTCCCTCTCCTATTACCCCAACGGCCCAACCTCATCCTCATCACTCACCATTCCCCCAACTACAGCCCAACCCTTATCCAATCCCTAGAAAAATTCAAATCAATTACAGCCCAACCCTTAGCCTCCCCGTCGTCCCCTCCTAATTCTTCCTCTCCTCGATCCCCAACTCCTCTCCCTCCCCGTCGTCCCCTTCCTTCCCGACCCAGATTCACCACTTCACCTCGCCCACTCACCGTCACCAACTCGACAAGCTCCGCCCACCCCATGGTCACTCGCATAAAGACTGGGAATCTAAAACCAAAAACCCAGAAGAAGAAGAAAGAAGAAAGAAGAAAAAGTGACCACCGCCGCCCTCCTTCTCCCTCCGACTCATGACCACCGCCGCCTCCACCATCGTCGACGTCACCCCACCGTCTCCTCCGCCTCCAACCGTCACGACATGCAAGCAAGCAGGCAGCCTCCACCCGCCGCGCGAACGCCGTCTCCCTCCGCCGGCTTCGCGAGGTCGCTCGTCCCTCTCCCGTCGGCGGCAAGCCCTCCTTCTCGGCTGTTTCTTGAGTGGAAAAAGAAAGGAGATAGAAAGATGGAGGAGAGAGACAGAGGAGATAATCGTGGTGGAGGGTTTGAACCGAAAAAGTTTAAGGAGAGAGAAGGATTGAGGAGATAAACAATGAGTGGTGGGAGGTTTTTTGGATTTTTTTTTATTTTTTTATATTAGTGTGTGGTTTTCGGGCTTGGGGCTAACCGACCGGTCGGTGGTCGGCTAACCGCTGTATCTCCCACGGTCGGTGGTCGGTAGCCGGGGGTGGTCGCTCGGTTTAACCGATAACCGAGAATTCGGTTTTCGGTTAAACCGAAACCGACCGACTGACACCCCTACCCAACAATGCATGCCACAAGTTTATAAAGAATGTCGCAAGGAGAGGATCTGTTTGTAAATTTGAAACGGTTTAGGTATCATAATGTAAGGGAAAAAATTTCAGGTGATAAAATGTAATTTTCTAATCATATTTTCCGGATTCGAATGTAAAAAAATAATTTTAGGTACTAAATATTAATACCTACAAAGTTCAGATACCAAAATTGTAATCTGTAAATAAAACATAAAAAAGCAACTTAAATGGAAGGAGAGGAGGTTGGGCTCAAGTGCTAGGGGCCATGAGGATGTTCCGTTGGGTGAGTTCGTGTTGTTCGTGGATGGAGCTACGGCGTCTGGTTCTCATGGAGCAGGAGGTTGGGCTCTTCAGGATCCCACGGGCATGGTGGTGGCAGCATCGGCAGCTTTGTACGAGGGGATTTCGGAGCCGGCTCTTGTGGAACTGGTGGCCTTCCGGGGTGCGCTTCGATGGTGCTTGGCGTATGGCTTTCATTCGATGACTTTTGCAGGTGACGCCCAAGTGATCCTGGGGAAGATCCGGGAGGGTGAGGTAGCTGATGCCCATGGAGGGTCGCTGTTGGAAGAGATTCGACGTATGCGGGACTTGTTCCAGGAGTTTCGGGTTATTTTTGTGGGTCGAGAGTTTAATAGGGTTGCCCATTTGGTGGCAAGAAAAGCCCTTTCATTGTCCCCTTCTTTGGTGGGGTTCAATTTCGTTTCTTGGCTGTTTTCAGCTATATGACTCTTTTGTATCTGGCTGTTTCTCGGTAATACGAGTGATCTTTTGGCAAAAAAAAATGAAAGGAGAGGAGAGGGGAATGGGAAGGGTGAATACATAATTACTATAATACTCTTAATAAATGTGTTAATATGGTGCTAACACTTAAACCCTAAAGGTGTTAGCACCCTATCCACTCGCACAACAATGAATATAATCCTTACAGTCCAAGCTCCTCCGCCACCTCCTTCATCGCCGGCCGCTTTATCCCACTGAAACTCAAACACCTCCGCGCCACCTCAGCGAATGCCTCAATCTCCTCCAAAAGTTGATATGTACATATGTTCTCTGGTACAGATCGAAAAGTTGGAATATAGACAAGCGATCATACAAAATACAATATGACACATATCCAATTATGCTTGTGGGAGTCTGGTCCGGTAAGGCCAGGACCATATTAGACTTTATTGAGCGAAAATGAACAACTCGTTTAGTCAACTACACAAAATATCTTAACTAATAGCTAGAAAAATCTATTTTTTCGTAAAACATAAAGTCCACAATGCATGCAACATATGTATTACCTTAATGAAGAGTTTGGAAGATTTCCTTTGTAATGCAAGTTAGGTTATCTAAATTGGTCGTGGTCAACAACATCCATGTTCTCTGCATTAGAAAAAAATTGTTTGAGTTAGGGAATAATTTAGGCGAGGAAAATGATATTGTTACTTTTCGTATTACGTGACGGTAGAACATTAACCGTGTGTGATTCAGTTGGATCATCGACATCAACAAACGTTTCTTCATAAACAATATTTCTGGTATAGTTTTGTGGAACTTCTCCATCGTTCTCAATCAGTATGTGCAGACCGTCCACTGATCAAACTCAGAAAACTGCTACATATAGCTGTCCGTGACTCAAGACCGGCTTAGGCAAGTAAACTCCGACTATATCAATTTCCCGATCTTGCATAAATTATTCATTAGCTCGTACAAAGTACCAACAACTAAAATCATATTGATATTGAAGAATCGTCGAGACTCCAACACATTCAGGATGAAAGAGTTGGGCAGATATTCCCCAAAAGAATGGTAGGCACATGATCTCAAACTCCACTACATCTAAAACGTGGGCAGCTTTTTTCCATCATATGGATGTAACGCCTCGAGCTCGTTCATTTTTGCTTGTTTAGCATTTGCTAATATGTTTGGAATAAGATTAATAGAATATATTGTTTCAGAAAACAGAAAAAGAGAAAGGACTAGATTTGGGGTGACTATATTGGGCTTTTATTAAGGTGGCATGCAATTGGGTTTGGAAATTGGAAGCAGGGATGGGTAGGTCATATAATTGGGCTTAGTGATGTTCTGTATTGAGCACACTGTCCCAATAACAAGGGACGAAATGGTTTTGTTTCGTTGATATAGTGTGAGAAATTTTCGTCGAGACTCGAGAGATTGTGGTTTCGAATTCTTATGACAGTTTTAATATGAACAATGATTTATCATAAGGAATGCTATTTAATCCGTGCAAACTGAAAGTCTACAAGTAATTTTTTATTTGAGAGGACGCGTAAAAAAAAAACGACATAAAAAACATCCGCAACTATCTAGTAGCAATATCATTGCTGCTTTCGTTGTTTCGCCCAACACACGATTCGACCACAGATCACTCTACTTAACCTCTCCACGGTTAATTTTCTTCCTTTCTCTTTCGATCTGTTGAGTTGCAAAGGTAGAGAATGGAAAATATATGGATGCGTTAGTTGATGGTATTTTATATGTGTTAGATGTGCGTGGAGGGGTGTCATGATTGATCAAATGGAGTTTTTGGATGGATACGTGTCTATATGAGATATATTAGCTTAGAGAGTTTTAGGGTTATCTAATTTGTCTGCCATTGGTGTAAGCAGACAAAAGAAGAAGGGGGGAAAATGTGATTTTTCGTCTTGTGCATGTTTTTCGTCGTCACTTTCAAGGTTCGAATCGTGGCTGATGCAATCCGTTTTTTGTTATAGGTTTCTTTATATAGTCATCTTGTAACAAGAACCAGTACTGGATCGGATTTCGTTTGCTATAACGTATTGATATATACGAATGAAAAGGACGAAGATATCATTCTTCTTACACGTCCACTCAGATGAAATCTAACTCACCAGCTCCAAGTTTGTATAGGTTGGTCCCTATATCTTGTGCTTAAATCGACGATATCAATATTGGAGATCGTGGAAATTAGAACATGCGCACACGACTGCTTGGCCAGACGCGAACTCTGATTTCATATCATAAACCATTTGATTCCAAATAAGTCCGATTATTGAAAGAATGTTAATTATGGATATTTTTAACCAATCTGATCCATATATTCTTTTTCTCTTTCTCTCTCCTGGTGAAGTAGTAATGGAATGTATGATTTGGTATAGAGAGACATACACTAGCTAGCTATATTAGTGTTATCGTATGTGTACAAATGTGAGAGATATTTAACTAGTTAGCAAGAGTTTTAGGGTAACTAATATGCATGCCATTGGTGGCAACGAGACTTAAATTAATTGGGCGTTTGCGTCTTCATGTACTATATAATTATCTTGGCGCGGTTTCTTTGTCATAATTGCATCCCAACTAATGTGCCGATTGGAATTAATTAATTTGGTTTGTGATAATATTGTCCAATAATGAGGATTTCGATCGAGTAGGGCCTGAAGATGTGGTCTGGTACATATTGGGTTATACATACGTGGTCTGGACCCATATATACAAACTACATTGAGTGAAAATGAACTGTTTGTATAGTCAGACACACGAAAAATCTAACAAATAATCAAGAAAAGTCCCATGTTTTCCTTTAAAACATAAATTTCAACACGCATGTATAATTTTTATACCATATATTCAAGTAAATAACTAATACACAAAGTTAGAGCAACTCAACTTACACCATAAGGTCATAAACGTTAGCATGATGTCTATATCTAGACACGATTGTCTCTACTATGTGGTAGAGTGGTTTATGAATGAATGAGGGGACGGGATTTTGACAAAATTAAGATATTGAGACTTGGATCTCGTTGAAGAGTTGGGAGAATACTGGTCGAGTGAGCTGCTAACATGAACTTGAAAGTAAGCTGGGGTCCATGGTTTGGTCCGATAAACTGCGGTCTTGACAAGACCAGACCAAGAAATCAATACATCATAGGGGTGAAACTGGTGCAGTTGGGTTACCCGTCCCATATTTTGTGGTTAACCACATTCACAAGGTTATCGCTATACTAACCACAAATCACACCACAATGGTTAGCGGGTAACTACTGCTCACCCGCAGTTTGGTGCGAGTTGGTTGTAGTTACCCGCAAAAACTCATATGGACTTATGGCACATTTTATTGTAGATGGGGGCCAAATTTTATGTTGGGATGGCAGACCTGCCGGCTGTTTATCTGGGCTCATGGCCCATTTGATAATGTTCAAGGCTACCCAACCACTTAATATTCATATGAACGAAAATCACAACACAGGGTTTTAATTGTAGGAAAAAAACCTAAGATAATGCAAGCCCAATAGAAGCGTCGATTCAAGGATAGATGTGAAAGGATGTGTCCTTCCAGAAAAGAAGTGTCCTTCCAAAAAGGTAATTCCTTTTTTTCTGTGAAAGGATGTGTCCTTCCTGAAAGGTAACTACCTTTTTTTGTGAAAGAATGTGACTCTTCGGAAGGTAACTTCCAGTTTTCACAACTATAAATAGATGACTGTCATAACTCTTTTAGTGATGAGAGAATTCTTCGTCTTCCTGTTTTCCTTCTCTATTTCATAACCACAGAAGTCTGCAAGATTGCTGCTTCCAGACTTAGAATTGAAGGGACTCCCGGGGGTGGTTTGCTCGAGCCTACCAACAATTTGTAGTGGGGGCAAATAACACTCTAAGGAGAGTGATTTAATCACGCCTTCAATCCAATTCTTTCCTACCAGTTTCCTTCCTGACAGTCAGGGCCAAAGCAAGTGATGTAATAAGCGAGAAAGGCAGGTTGGAAGTAATATCCATGCCTGCCTCATGCAGTCATGAACGCTGATATTTAATTTTTTTTTTTTTTTGCAAGAACACATAGATAAATCACGTCATAATTAAATTAACGAGAATCACAGTAGAATGAATAAATGAGTGTCTCAGTCTATACGGTTGAAAGATAGGCTTAATTTTTTTTTTGTTATGAATATATGATTTTAGAGAGGTCAATAGAGGAGAAAGACATATAGATATTGATGCTAATAATGATAGAACGGATTGAAAACGGGACAATACGATAGAGTACAGGACAGGTCGAAAACAATACCATACACCGCTCCATACTAGTGCGGACAGGGGTGACACTTCGGTTATCGGTTACCGGTTAACCGAATGGTTAAACCAATAACCGGCTGGTTATCCACTAACCAGTAACCGAAGTAACCGAACTTCGGTCGGTTATTGGAAGCTGGCCAAAATGATTTTTGGTCTTAAAAGTGGTTAGGTTAACCGATAACCGAGGTAACCGAGAAATCGAAGCCTATTTCGGTCGGTTTTTGGTAAGAGAGGTGTTTATTTCGGTTAACCGATAACCGAGTCAATCGGTTATCGGTTATAACCGAAATAACCTAATTGCCACCCCTAAGTGCGGATCAGAAAATATCCACCCGAAACAAGTCGGACAAATCAAGACAAAAACTACCATCGCTACAAATTAGTAATTATCCTTAACCACCTATTAACTACGTACTAACTTGCTATAAATGCTATCAACTACGATACATTTCTATCATCTAATTACTAGAAGTGACTTGAGATAAAAACAAATTGGTGGGGTTCGTTGGTTGCCGGAGAATGGAGGGCAAGTAGCTTAATCGTGCCCTTCCCTCTCTTGGGTACAAAACGACACTGCTTTTCGGCCTTTTCCCCTTTGTTGTGGAGCTCCATGCGGTGGCCGGTGGGCGTCTTTTCAAGTACAACCGGCGAACTTGAGATAATTGGGGAGCCAGTTGATTCGCGTTGAGAGAGAATGGGCGAACTTGAGATAATTGAGTCGAATTTTCTTCTCTTTTGTTTTATGGACCGATGAGAGAAGGTACGAGGAGGATCCATCAATCAAAACTTTGGATATGCACATAGGAAGCTACATCGATCATTTCCTTGTTGTCGTTGAATGTTCCCTTGAGGTGACCTGTTGGTTCAATTTTTACCAATGGCTTGTTATCTTCTTCTCCACTGTGCATGCAGAATGTTGTTATATAATCATGCTCCACATAGTTTCAGTCAATCACTTACAACACAAAGCTAAAAAAAAATGGAGAAAAACACTGTGCTTCCATTGATGAACGCTACTATTCTCCTCCTTCTTCTTTCTGGAGTAACTTCCCTTTCTACGACTTACCCCAACGCAATCCACGGCGACTGCTCCGACAAGTGCGGGAACATCACCGTTCCGTATCCTTTCGGAATTGGGGACCCAAAATGCGCATTCTCTGACGCCTTCCTCCTCAATTGCACTAGTAGTACTAGTACTAGTTCCTCCGCCGTCACCACCGCCGCTCCGCCGCATGAGCTTCTGTTCGGTAACATCCCCGTCACCAACATCTCCCTCGAGGAAGGCACCTTATCCAGCATCATGTACGCCGCCTACAGCTGCTACGACGAGAACGGCTTGATGGAGGACAACTATTTCAATCAATCGATCTCGCTCGGCGAAGGACCCTTCAGATTCTCCGACGCCCACAACAAACTCACGGTCTTCGGCTGCGACGCCATGGCGATAATGACCGACGCCCCTGGCAACTTCGGCAGCGCCTGCATCTCCTTCTGCAACGGCGTTTCCGCCGCCAACGTCTCGCGGAGGATCTCGGCCGCCGCGAGCTCGTCGGTCTGCTCCGGAATCGGGTGCTGCCAGAGCTTGATCCCCCAGGGATTGAAGACGCTGGACTTCACGGTGGAGCGCCCGAGGAGCAACCAGAGCGACATTTGGGAGTCGAATCCTTGCGTTTTCGCTTTCCTAGGGGACGACAGGTTTTTCGATTTCGGCGGCTTGGACCTGGCCGAGTTTCCCGACCGGAATCCGAGCAATTTGAGCACGGCGATCGAGTGGGTGGTCGAGGAGAAGCACTGCGAGGAGGCGAGATTGAACGCGCCAAGCTCTTACGCTTGCCGTGAGGACTCCGATTGCGTTTACTCCGAGAACGGGAATGGTTACAGGTGCTTGTGCAAGCCCGGGTTCAGAGGAAACCCCTACCTTGGGTGCCAAGGTAAAATTTTTGGAAAACCTTACTACGCTGACTCATAGTTAGAGGTGGCAATTCTCAATCCAATCCATCAATCCATTAAAAATATCCACCTAATCCAATCCATTTAAATTCAATCCATTTGATCCAAATCAAATGGGATTGGTGGATTCATGGACAAATCCATGGATCCAAATGGCAATTACGGTTTGGTACCTATACTTTTTATATTTTATATTTTGGTACCTAAAATTTAATTTTTTATATGAAAATTCTCATTGGAAAATTACGTTTTGGTACCTAAAAATTTTCATTACGATATTTTAGTACCTAAACTTTTCATATTTTTACATATTGGTCCAAGGTTGAGGATGTCATTTGGATTCATGGATAATCCACCAATCCACTTGATCCAATCCATGAATCCACCAATCCAATGTAGTCAAAATCACGCTTTAAAACGTACGATTTTACGTTTCTAGGTCACTAAATCGCTTCTACACAAAATCTCAGTTTTTATAACTTTTGCAGTTAAAAACTCCACTTTAAAACTTACGATTTTACGCTTCTAGATCACCAAAATGTTTCTATGTAGAAACTCGCTTTTGACTACATTGATCCAATCCATTTGCCACCTCTGCTCATAGTTGACTTCAAGGTTCGAATTTTTTTTCCGTGTCAACTCGAATACTTATTTCATTGCTTTTACGCGCGCACGTATGTTGTTATTTATTCACCACAGACATCAATGAATGTGAGGAGCCAGAGAATTACCCATGTCATGGACGTTGCAAGAACACAAAGGGGAACTATACTTGTAGTTGTCCGGTTGGGATGCGTGGCGACGGCAAAGTTGCTTGTCAAGTATCCAGTGTGACGGCCATTGTTGCAGGTAAAAAAAAAAAAAAAGAAACAGACATCGCGAAGACTGTAACGAACGAGAGTGTTTGATGTTTCATGTGACGAAGTTATTATAGTAACTTACTTCGTTCACACTCCTGCAGTAACCGGAGGCGTCATCTTGCTAGTCACCATCGGTCTTCTGGCCTTCATCATCTATAGACGAAGAAAGAGAGAGAAGAACTTCTTGCTCAACGGTGGAATGTTGTTGAAGCACCAAAGAGTGAGAATCTTCAGAGAATTCGAGCTCTCCAAGGCCACAAAAAACTTCGACGCCACCCACTTCCTAGGCGAAGGAGGATTCGGCCGTGTCTACAAAGGAATCCTCCCTGACAACACCGTTGTGGCAATCAAGAAACCTAAAGGCTCGATCGACAAGGCTCAAACCATCAACCAAGAATTCGAGCACGAAATCACCATCGTCTCGCAGGTGAACCACATCCACGTTGTCAAGGTGGTCGGGCTCTGCCTCGAGACCAAGCTCCCGCTCTTGGTCTATGAGTTCATCCCCAACGGCACCCTCTTTGACCACGTTCATAGGAAGAGGTCCGATCTCATGTCTACATGGAAAAACCGGCTGAGAATCGCGACGGAGATTGCTCAGGCGCTCGATTACCTGCACTCGTTGGCGAACCCGCCAATCATCCACGGGGATATCAAGTCGACCAACATTCTCCTCGACGAGGGGTTTCGCGCCAAAGTCGCCGACTTTGGCGCCTCTGTTCTGATCTATCCCGACCAGGCAACCGCCATGTTTGATAAGATCCAAGGCACATTGGGTTATCTCGACCCCGAGTATCTCGTGACGGGTAATCTCACCCCGATGAGCGATGTCTACAGCTTCGGAGTCGTGATGGTCGAGCTTCTGACAGGGCGGAAGCCTTACTCTGGAAGCTCGACCAGAACCGAGGAGAAGGTTAATTTGGTTCAGTATTTTCTGAGTTCGGTCGGAGATATGAATTTGGGGAGGATTGTGAATTTTGTGGTGGCTCGAGAAGGTGAGATGGAGGAGATTGAGGCGTTTGCTGAGGTGGCGCGGAGGTGCTTAAGTTCAAGTGGGATAAAGCGGCCTGTGATGAAGGAGGTGGCGGAGGAGCTTGGACGACTGTTGAGGAGGTTGGATAAGAATTCTTGGGAGTCTGATCGGAAGGGTGATAACGGCGGGGAGGAGATGGAGTGTTTGTTGAGGAAGAATGGTGGCGAATCTTGTTCGATGTCGTTTGGTGGGGGTTCAGAGTTTTGGTCAGTGAGGACGGAGGAGCCGCCGGCGACAGAAACTCATAGCATTGTTGCTATGGAAATGGGGTCGTATGAGATCTTCCGATGATGGTTGTTGGCCTCAAGGTTCGAGGTTCGAGACTTAGGGTGTGACGAATGTTCTGTGTTAATTATTGTTTTCTGTATAATCAATGTTAGCCATGTACAATAAGGGCACAGATAGATCAGTTGTTTCTAGGGTTAGTTGGTTAAAAGCCCTAAATGTTTTAACATGTAGAGAACCATGCTATTATGCCGAAACATAATATTAAAACCTGAGAGGGAGATTCTCTCCGTGGACTAGTGTAGTCCTGACGATACCACGTTAAAAAGTCTCGTGTGTTCTTGTACTTTTGTTTGATATTTTGACATGATATCAGAGCCTCTCGACTTGGTGATCATTTTACTTCAATAACAATCCTCGTTGGTGTGTTGCAAGTTTTTTGCGAGATGTTGTTCTTCGTGCCCTCCATTAAGGTAACCTTAGCTCTTCTCTTGTCCAGGGTTTCCTCATCGTGTCCTCAGTGGTAGGGCTGGCTATTTGGACCGGGACCGGATGAAAAACCGGAAATCGGACCGTATAACCCGGACCGAGACCGGACTGGGACCGGATAGTAAACAATCCAATCCAATCTTTGGGCTTAGATTTGAGGTAAAAAACCGGATAAGAGAGCTCAACACCCAAAACTTAAGGGTAATTTGCATAAACGGTCACAAACCTTTGCACTTAGTACAAAACTTAACCAACTCCTCACCCTTTTAGGCCTTAGGCCACTCAAATTCCCACAATCTCAATATAAAATCAAGACCGAATTGGGACCGGACCGGGTCAAGACCGGACTGTATCCAATCCAATCTTCGGTCCTTATATTTTCAAAAAAACTGGACTGGACCAGATCAATTTGGGCCAATTTAACCGGACCGGACCGTATAGCCACCCCTACTCAGTGGCGCGGAGCCAGAAGTTCGAAACGGGTGTGTCCTTTTGTATAATATAATAAATATTTGTTAGCATAAAAAAAAAAAGCTTAGCTTCCCGGTGAACTCATAGTTAGTCCCCCAAACAATTATTTCAATGCATAAAAAAAAAGAGCTTCATTCCTTACAAATTGTTGGAAAAGAGGGACTTCAGTTATAGGGTTAAAGACACATTTGGTCACTGAGATTACAAAATCGGGACATGTTTAGTCACTAAAAAAATTTAATATCAAATTTGGTCACTACAATTACTAAAACTGGACCCATTTAGTCACTCGCCGTTAGTCTCCGTCCAACTCCGTTAATGAAGTCCGTTAAGTGCTGATGTGGCAAACAGAATTGCCTAATCAGCCGGATATTAACCCAACAAAAATAAAACCCGACCCGCCACGTCATTATAACCCGCCACCTCATTAAAACCAACCCAACCCAACCCAACCCATCACCCAACCCTACCCAACCCTTCTTCCTCCTTCCTCCCCAACCCAATTTAGGAGCGAGTATCCATTACCCGAAACCTAATTGCATAAAGAATCTTCCCCAAGCAGCTGAAAATATAGAAATCCATTGTTGATGACTCGAGCATTATAGGTAACACCAAGAAACCCAAATTCCCAGTTTCTCCAGAGAGCAAGGTGGGTAACCTAACTACCCGCCAAAAGGCAACTACCGGCTACAGCAACATAAAAAAACCATGGATTCGCAACAAAGCTAACCCGCCACAGATCCCAGAAGCAAAAGAAGAAACCCTAATAAGAAATCTAACTAAACCCCTTCGGACAGCAAGAACGACCGCATTTCATTAGCACGAATTAGAAACTCCGAAAGAACGCATTTCCGCAGGGGGGGAAGGAATTCCATAAGGGGAATGAAGATTGGCGAGAAGCACTGGTAGTAGCAGGTTGGAGTCGAGCGGTGGGGAAAGATCGAAGAACAAACCTTCTTGCAAGTGAGGGGAGAAGCGAGGAAGTACACGCAATCGGTGTTTCGCTTCTGCAATTCCTCCTCCATACTTCCTAGCTGGTTTTTCTTCCCTTTCAATTTCAAAGGACGGGGGGAAAAGGGACGGAGCAGCGGCGGCGGCGAGAGAGTTCTGCAGCGTCGCCCCTTTTCTCCTGCCTTTCGCCGCTGGAGCTCTCTTCTAGTGTAGAGCGCAGCGACAGATAGAGAGAGAGAATCGCTACTGCTGCTGGCCCTGGACTTGGTGGGTGATGTTGATTTAGTAGAGTTGGAGGATTTGGTGGTAATAAGTTTGGTCTGGTTCTTCTTACCACTCGAAGAAGAAGACAGAGTATCTCCGATAGCAGCAGAGTTGGTAGTAGTCTTCTTGGTGAGTTTCATGGTCTGATTCTTGTTAGCAGAGGGAATGGTAGATTTAGAAAGCTTGGTGCTTGGTGTTGCTTGTGATGATGATAGGCTGCTGCTGCTGCTCTTTTTCTTGGGCAGTTGTGGTTGCTCATCGTCGTCATCGCTGTCTAAGGCAGAGGCAGAGAGGAAGAGGGGGGAGGTGAACAAGAAGAAGAAGGAGGAGAGCAAGAGTAGCTTCCTGAATCTTCACCACCGAGCTCCGAGCCGGCACCGCCACATTCCTCAAGAAGATGAAGGAAGGGCGGCCGGCAGATTAATGGGGAAAACCCTAAATTGGGTTGGGGAGGAAGGAGGAAGAAGGGTTGGATAGGGTTGGGTGATGGGTTGGGTTGGGTTGGGTTGGTTTTAATGAGGTGGCGGGTTATAATGACGTGGCGGGTCGGGTTTTATTTTTGTTGGGTTAATATCCGGCTGATTAGGCAATTCTGTTTGCCACATCAGCACTTAACGGACTTCATTAACGGAGTTGGACGGAGACTAACGGCGAGTGACTAAATGCGTCCAGTTTTAGTAATTGTAGTGACCAAATTTGATATTAAATTTTTCTAGTGACTAAACATGTCCCGATTTTGTAATCTCAGTGACCAAATGTGTCTTTAACCCTTCAGTTATATATCCATCCCTTTTCTCACTTAACAGTCAACAACACGTTCACTCAATTAACCTCATCTTCCTATAATCCGTGTATTCCCTCGCAATTGCATTTCTCCATTTCACGACTTAGACTCTTTAGATATTGCTTCAAGTTTCAACTACTAGGCCCAAAAAAAGATCAACCTTTCTAACTCTTAATCGGCTCAGTGGTGAGACCAAACCCAAATGGAAACAGAGGGTCATAATGTGCATCACCCACGTTCATTGGAAGCTGATCAACCGACCTGAACCAGGTTCTAGCCAGCTTCCCAGTGAACCCAAAATCACCAAACAGAACATCGGTAATGCCTTGTCCCTCTGTCCCTGGAAGCCACGCAGCTACCAGAGCGTCGATCTTGGCGAGGTGCGGCTCCATCACCACTGGCCGGCCCGAGATCACCACGACGACGCACTTCACCGAGCCACAGACGTTGCTGATGGTGCTCAGGCCAGCTGCCGGAATGGTCAGGTTCAAGCTGTCGCCCTGAGTCTCAGCGTATGGTGGCTCGCCCACGACCACGATGGCGTAGGAGAACTTGCCCGATTTCACGAAATTGGGGTCCGGCTTCTCGCTGTAGACGACTTGAGTGGAGGGAGCAACTGCGGCCTTCACTGCTTTCAGGATCGTGGTGCCTGTGGATTTTACCAAGAGAGGTTTAAATCCTGAAGAGTTACCATTGGGGAAATGAAACAGGCATTGATACAGAGAACAGGAAACATACCAGATGTCAGATCATTTCCGGTTTGGCCTTGCCATGTTATGGTCCATCCTCCACATTGATTCCCCAAGTTATCAGCATGGCTTCCAGCAACAAGGATCTTGGGTGCTTTCTTGGGAAGGGGCAACAATGGCTTGTCAGCAGATTTGCCATTCTTTAACAGCACAAGTGACTTCCTCACAGCTTCCCTAGCTAAATCTCTATGCTCCTGCAGAAAACAGAGAATATGAATATGTTAGAAGCAGAGATTAGAGAATATAGACACACATATGGACTTGTCACAAAAATTGTACCAAGGGTTTAGTGATTTGACCTGTTTCCCAAGCTCATGAACCATACTGAGATCAGCTAGTGGCTTCTCGAAGAGTCCCATGACGAACTTGACTCGCAGGATCCTCATCACAGCATCATCAATCCTGCTTACAGGAATGATCTTGTTCTTCACTTGGTAGATCATGTTAGTAATCAACTCTGTATAGTTGTAGGCAACCATGATCTGGCACACACAAACAGAACCAAATTTAGAAGAAGAAGAAGAAAAAACATCACAATGGTGGTGATGCTACTTTGCTTAGTATGGTAGCAGCCAAGCTAAGTAGTACAGTACCATGTCGATTCCAGCGCCAACTCCTGCAGTAATGGAAGTGCTGTAATTGGTATGTGGTGGAGAAGTGATCCTGTCGATTCCTTGCCAGTCCGAAATCACGAATCCCTGAAGAAAAACAATTCAACAAACAACACAGAAAGCTGTAACATCAAGCATCCATTCTGTTACCAAAAATTTGTAACAAACACAGGAAAGGGAATGCAGTTCCTTCTCACCCTGAACTTGAGCTTGTTCTTGAGGTACCCTGTGATGAGCTCGCGATTCGCGTGCATCTTCTTCCCGTTCCAGCTCGAGTACGAAACCATGACCGTGGCCACGCCTTTGCTGACGGAGTTGTAATATGCAGGCATGTGGATGCTCATCAGTCCATTCTGGGAGATGACCGTGTTGTTCTCGTTGATGCCCTTGGTCGTGCCACCGTCTCCCAAGTAATGCTTGGCACAAGCTGCAACCTTGGTCCTGTTTAGTCAAATAATCAAAAACCGTATTAGAATGGATTGCATCATTGTAGATTTCTCAAGTCACCCCACCCTATTCAATTCCATAACCAACTGTTTTAAGTGTTCAAAATTCTAGCATAACTTGCATAATGCACATACATACGCAACTATCACTAACATACACGCTACGAAATCTAACCCAGCTTTGTGGAATCTTGCGTTACTAGTCGTACGATGAACATAGTGTCATTCTTTGATCTTGATTACTACGTAACATCCAACGACTATATACGCGTAAACCCTCGATCCAACGATCGAAAAAGAATAGGATCATTTTTATACAATGCAGAGAGAAGGTGAGACTCCACCAAGTGCCCATCCCACTAGGGTAAGAACCTTGATACCTCATCTACACTACAGTACACAGCAAGGTCCACAAAGATGGATGATGTTTGAAATGCAATTCCCTAGCAGAGACCCAATTGGCCATTAAAGAAAGGAATCATCTTTATAGAAATTAGAAAACAGGGGACCTAAAGGTCCTACATTTCAACTGCAAGCTGAAGTCATTGATGACACCATTTTTCTTCATATCTAGACAACTCTAAGGCCCACACAGCCGAATACGACACCATTGGAGGTTTCGTCTTATCTCTGCGTTTAGCCATAATTATACTCTTGAAAATTTTCAGAACTGACTGTTTTGGAAGAGTTTAGATTCCTTCTTTGTGTTACATATGTGCCAAAAACTCTCAATCAGAGGTAAACGTTTTGTTTAATATGCACACAAGACAAGTTGTAAGTAAAGACCGACTTTGCTACCATACTGATAAAGGTAAGCGTTAGTACGAGTTTAACATATATTCGAGTCGCGTATTTCATAATTTTTATGGTCGAATGTATTGGAAACAGAGTTTTACTATCATATTGACAAAATAGATATTAATATACTATCTAATATTATTATATTCAGACATTCTAACCTTTTGAACGATACAGGAATTAAGAATGGTAAAATTCTCGATTCGGCTATGATAAACCACATTAACACCTAATACTCTTCTCTCTTAGAACAAGAGGGAGGAGAAGTTTGAAATGCAATCCATCTGACCTAAGTCAGACCAACAGCACGTGGTCTTGAATATGTTATAATGCTTATCTCTAACTAGGGCCCAAAATCTAATGCACCATTGGACCAGATGTGAACAAGAAGATTGATTACCCATTATCAACTTTTACTTAATACTTAAATACTTAGTCAATTCAGACTTAGCCAAAGATCTCATCTTTTTCCAAAAAGCAAGGTAGGGGGGAGACAAAAAGGAGATTGTAGATTTACCCTCCATTATCAACAAAGGGAACACCCTTTCTGGAATTTGCAGGGAGATCTCCTTGTAAACCAGGTATGATCTCTGTCATCTTCTGGACGATGGTGTGATCCTCACTGTAGCTCTCGTAGCACCGACCCCATCTTGGATCTCTGCATACCTAATAACAAAACCCCAAAACGAAAAAGGGTTGACTTCACCGTCATTAGTGGGTAATCATTGATTACCCAGTTGTGTTTTTAAGTAATTCATAACTTACAGCAATGCATGGAGCAAACACATATGGTATCCCAGTTGCTCTGACTTCCATGGCGGTTGCAGCTCCAATCTTTTTCACGAGCTGGGGATCCCTGGTAGAGATGGAATTGAGTTAATCTTGTTACTAATTGTTGATTAAGCTGATAAATCAAGCATTAGAGAGTGTTAAAGTTGAGAGCTTTATACCTTGTGACGCCGAGTCCAACATTGTGAGGGAAAATGGTGGCGTTGTAGACATTGTTGTGGCCATGAACAGCATCGATCCCGTAGATCATGGGGATTCCCAAGCGGGTGGATAGAGCTCCCTTCTGTAGTCCATTTACAGTATTGACCCAGGCTGCAGCTGAAGCTTTTGGGGATGGAACGCTGCCTCCACCACTCAGTACACTCCCTGCATCACATTAATTTACAGAGTTCCAACCATGAGAGATTTCCTTTTTTCTTTCGATTTAGGGGCAGCTTGATTTGAAGGGGATTGCTGTTTACCTAGGAAGTACTTCTTCAATACAGAAGAGGAAGCGACGGTGAGATCAATCTGAACCATCTGGCCGATTTTCTCTTCCAGGGTCATTCTCTTGACCAGGTCTTTGACTCTGGCTCCAATGGGCTGCTTCGGGTCTTTGTACTTCAAGTAAGGAGGTTTTGCGGCTGATGCGAATGAGCTGCAGAATACTAGTGCTAGAAGAAGAAGAATGGAACAAGTGGAAACCCATTGCCTCCCCATTTCGTCCAGAAATGTAGATCTACCTCGCTTCGCTGAAAAATTATCTGGATGCTTGAAAACAGAGGACCCCCAATTAGAGAACAGAGTGAAACAGAGTACAGCAAGGGAAGAGCGTAAGCAATGGAACAGAGTAAAAGAAAGCTACTTTCTAGATTGGTAACTTTAGCAGGGGAAGCACAGACAGAGAGAGAGAGAGAGAGAGGATAGCAATGGAGAAGAAGGCGTTATGAGTTTACATTGGAGAGTGTGATTCACTGTGTCTTCTTCTTCCTCCTTGGGACGGGGAAGGTGAAGCTGCTTGCTGCTTGCTTCCTTGCTTGCTGCTGCTCTGCAGTAGAACTTCTGTGAGATATTTCTTCCGCTTCTGTTCTCAGTTTCTTCAGTACTTATAGGCTTTTCTGCATCTTATTTTAATGGCAGCATTGGTGGCTTGTTTGGGCGAGAGAGAGCAAGAAATTAATTGATGGCAGAGTACATAGGACTAGGAGCCATGTGTATGGTGGACTTTCCGTAGTAATGATTTGTTTGTTGGTCTCTACAATTTCATCTTTGTTTTTCGCCATTTCTGCCTATCTTCCCGTTACTAAGTTTGTTTGACCCATCAAAGTAATCTGATCAAACCGACATCTCGTCCGTTCTACGATGTTCACAAAATCACAATATTTCAGTGCCTTGATCGGAAAAAAAAACTTTCTAACGGAGTAAAACAAAACTTGTCAGACGATTTTAATAGTCTGAAACGGTTGTACCGATTGTAACATACACAGGCGATTTTAGCCGCAGACAAGCAATGTAAATGTTCATCTCATTTTGTCACCGTGATTTTTTGAATTTTGATTCTCCCAAGGAGCCGCCATTGACTTTTATATCATGATCCGTTCCTTAAGGAGCCGCCATGGCAGCCATTAATCAAGACATGGTTGTCTATCTTGGATCCCGTTTGCTCTTAGCCGAGTAGCCTTGGAACGTTGGAAGTCAAACTTGAGATCCTAAAAATAAACGGTCTTCAACTTACTTTCAAAAATAGAATGGGCCGGCCCAAGCTCACCGGCCATTCTTCTCCCTTCCCTTAATTAATCAAAGCCTTTTTCTCTACCCATATCCAACGGGCTCGCCTTCCTTACTTACTCCAAACCATTTGGGTTTTGGGCCCAACTTCAGTATTTCAAAGGTCCATGGACTCTTACTACAATTTGCATCCAATAGATCCACATACTGGTTGACAAAGCCTGGACGTAAAAAGTGTGTTTCTTTTTTAGAATTAAATGCATATTTCTAGTAACGAATGAAAATTAGGGATGACAATGGTCCGGATTGGGTTGGATGTTGCCAAACACGAATTCAAGGGTATATTAAAAAAAAAAAAAAAATCGGGGTAAAACCCAACCCTATCTATTGGGTATTCCCGGGTTTATGGATATTCATGGGTTATGTGATAAAAATGCACAATAAGCAATTCCTACCAAAATAACAGTCTAACATCATTCTTCCCATACCAATTATCTAAACAAAAAACCCAATCTAAAGCATACAAGCAAATCACAAAGTATCCATACAAATTGTTCAACATTAAAGATGAACATCCATAAACAACATGATTAATTGAAAGTTTCTTCCTCCTTGCCAACTAAACTTTTTCATCACTCTCTACTCCATAATATTATATTAACTTCATTCTACACAATTAGGAAGATCACATTAGACATGTCTCCACAAACTTAAGGAAGATTAGTTGCTTAAAGAAGATTAGTATGGGGGAATGTCCAATGAGAAATGGGTAAGGGATTCGTGGTTGGGGACAAGTACGGGTTGGAGCAGGTTGGATATCGCTAAACCCAAACCCAACCCAAACCGCAAAATAGTAAACTGATTTAAACCCGAACCCGACGACCCATAATCCGTCAATGCAGGTTTTATCCGCATTGACCAGGTATGATCAAGTAAGGTACCCGTGAATTCAGATTATATTGCCATTCCTAATGAAAATAGTGATTTGAAGATTGCAACTTCTTCTAGGATTGATTTGTTGCTTAGTTAGCAAAGGGTACGTAGCTAGGTTTCGTGGTAGGTTAGGTATCGAGAAGATGTTGACGAAGGCATAATTAGATGGACTTGTTGGCTGGCTATTTTTTCTGTCCGTTACGCAGGCCACGATTCTTACTTTTTCTGTCTGTTCATATAGATTCACCATTCATGCGTTAGATTAATCAAATAGATGGAAATAAGACTCCACACTCAACAACGTTATATTAAGTTCAGCTTAGTTATATATATATATATATTGATCGAATACACGACTTTGGAATCACATTTCCAAGACGACGATGCATGTTACATGCAAACACTAAAGCGACCATAGTAACGGTACTGAAAATATAGCATAAGCTTTGACCGGGGGTGGACACACACTACGAAACAACATAAGGAAATAGTTTATGTTGACGATGCATGGCTCTCTCTCTCTCGTCAAACTAAGCTTCATATGGCTGCCGCGAAGCTAGCTTTGCCGAACACGAGCGGCTGAAGCACGCTAGAGTCCCCGCCTGCTGAGCAGGTTTCACCCGCTTTGCCGAAAGCTGGTGGAGCCCACAAGCTAGAGTCCCCGTCGGCTGCTTTGCCGAATGCGGGTGGAGCCCACAAGCTAGAGTCTCCGTCGTCGGTTGAGGAGGTTTCATCAGCTTTGCCGAAAGCTGGTGGAGCCCACAAGCTGGAGTCTCCGTCGGTTGCTTTGCCGAAGGCCGGCGGCGCCCACAAGCTGGAGTCCCCGTCGGTCGCTTTGCCGAAAGCTGGTGGAGCCCACAGGCTAGAGTCTCCGTCTGTTGCTTTGCCAAACGCCGGCGGTGCCCACAAGCTGGAGTCCCCTTCGGTTGCTTTGCCGAACGCCGGCGGCGCCCACAAGCTGGAGTCCCCGTCGGTTGCTTTGCCAAAAGCTGGTGGAGCCCACAGGCTAGAGTCTCCGTCTGTTGCTTTGCCGAACGCCGGCGGCGCCCACAAGCTGGAGTCTCCGTCGGTTGCTTTGCCGAACGCCGGTGGCGCCCACAGGCTGGAGTCCCCGTCGGCTGCTTTGCCAAAAGCTGGTGGAGCCCACAGGCTAGAGTCTCCGTCTGTTGCTTTGCCAAACGCCGGCGGTGCCCACAAGCTGGAGTCGCCGTCGGTTGCTTTGCCGAACGCCGGCGGCGCCCACAAGCTGGAGTCCCCGTCGGTTGCTTTGCCAAAAGCTGGTGGAGCCCACAGGCTAGAGTCTCCGTCTGTTGCTTTGCCGAACGCCGGCGGCGCCCACAGGCTGGAGTCCCCGTCTGTTGCTTTGCCAAAAGATGGTGGAGCCCACAGGCTAGAGTCTCCGTTTGTTGCTTTGCCAAACGCCGGCGGTGCCCACAAGCTGGAGTCCCCGTCGGTTGCTTTGCCGAACGGCGGTGCCCACAAGCTGGAGTCCCCATCGGTTGCTTTGCCGAAAGCTGGTGGAGCCCATAGGCTAGAGTCGCCGTCTGTTGCTTTGCCAAAAGCCGGCGGCGCCCACAAGCTGGAGTCGCTGTCTGTTGCTTTGCCGAACGCCGGTGGAGCCCACAAGCTGGAGTCCCCGTCGGATGCTTTGCCGAACGCCGGCGGCGCCCACAGGCTAGAGTCGCCGTCGGTTGCTTTGCTGAAAGCGGGCGGAGCCCACAAGCTAGAGTCACCGTCGGCTGCTTTGCCGAAAGCCGGTGGAGCCCACAAGCTAGAGTCACCGCCGGCTGCTTTGCCGAACGCCGGCGGCGCCCACAAGCTAGAGTCCCCACCAGTTGAAGAGGCTCTGACGGGACGAGTTTTAATGGAGATGGGACGACGGTTCGCAGCCGGAACGGCGTTGGTGTTGCTCTTGAGGGATGTCAAGGACGAGATCGTGAGTGGGGAAACAGCTGAGAGAACAGAGGAAGCCATGGCTATAGCTGCGCTGTATGTTGTTTGGCGTTAATTAAGCACTTGTTGTTTGAGATACGATGAAGAGCTGGGAGTTGAGGAGCTAGTGTGTTCCCCAGGTCAAGGTATATATAGTACCAAATGTCACGATTCTCACGCTTTTGATTGTTGAGATGTGTGGCCAAAAGAGAAATAGATAAGGACATTCAATTTTTGTAACGTTAGGGTTTGGCTGGTTTGCATTTGCATGTGAAGTACGTGTTTGCTGGCGCACGCATGCATGACTGCATTCATGAATTTGTAACGTAGGCTGGTTGGTTTGGAGGGTTTGCATGCATGTGAAGTACGTGGCGTCGTGGGCGGGGGGAAACAAAATAGTAAATGGCCAGTAAGTCGTGGTATAAATTCAACAATTATATTTGTCATCTTATTAGAAAATGTTTATTAAGGATTTGGTATCATGGTTCGGGATAGAGGATCAGGAACTGAGATTTATCCATATTAAAAACTAACCCTTTTTTTTCGTATCAACAGTTAAAAATCTCTGGGCTTAATGATCCTAATTATGACATAGTGTTATGTCTCAAACTCTGGTTAATTCGTCATCTAAACAGTAAAACTCGACAAAATACGATAGTGTGAGTGCTTGCGTATAGTATATGTCTGACATATGTTAGCTTGATCTCTCTCTATATATATAGTTATATACACACACTCAGACGGTACAGATTGCATATCCCTAGATAATACAAGAACTAAATATACCCTTTTGGCTTGATTATTGTCCGTGGGAGAGATGAAGATGACGATGAAGAATACTAAAGCTGTGGTTCTGCTTGTGATGGCGATGGCTCTCCTCGCGAGCCCGACGTCCTTGACGGCGGGGGCAACAAGATACCTAAGTCCATGTGTCCTAAACCCTAACGAGCCTGGATGTCCAGGCGCCGCCGCCGCAATTATTGGCAGTACTCCTCCTAGTACTACTCCTGTCCCGGCCAATCCTTACCACCGTGGTTGCTTAACCATTAACCGCTGCCGTCCTGGTAGTGCCGGCGCCGGCGCCGGTGACCATGCCTAGCTAGCTAGTTCAAAAATTGTGGTAATTAAAGTGCGTGTCGTTAATTTCCTGCTGACTGAATTCACGCGTACGTAGTACTTGTGAATCTTGTATTATTTCAATAATGAATGAATGAATGAATGGATGGTTGGCTTTGGTTCCTAGAATATATATTGTCTCACATTGTTATATAGGGAAGGATTGTTTTGATTTCTTTCATTGTTAAATTGATGTATCGATGAATTTGGTGTACTCTTCAAGCCTCCCTCAAATCGATATCACTAGCGGGAAAATAGGTCAATCAGGCCAATCGATTTGTTTTTATCGCATCAAGTGTTACTCGAGGATTCTGAACCCCTGAAACCTTCAGCTCCAAAACTAGTGGTAGTACCATTAGACAAAGAGTTCGTCATGAATTTAATTTTTGATCAATTATCAATCTGCAGGCTCATGTGACATGGCCGTTGCATACTTACATTGCATCATTGGAGGCTAATTCCAGAGCTTTCACATGATTCTAACAGGCTTATTTCCTTTCATACTTAGTTTGATTTATTGGATTTATGATGCTAATAACAGGCTGACATACATCTTACAACGATACATTCCCGACTGCATGCGGGGGACATAAAACTACGAGCAACAAAACCTCAACTGAAAATTAAAACACTGATGGGGGAGCTAGTGATCACGACTGGCCTTCTCGAACGCACACACACAAAACATTACATATGATTTTCCCGCATAGTAAGTTTATATATTGATGCCTCTTATCTGGTGATCAGTCCTCATATGATCAATTCGGTGCCAAGCTAGATTCCCCGACCATGGCCATGGTCGGGTGCAAGCCAGAGTCCTTGATGGTTGATGAGGCAGTAGGACCAGCTTTGCCAAAAAAATGAATTGACCAGAAGCCAGAGTCCCCACCGGTTGAGGAGGCTATATGGTCAGCTTTGCCGAACACGACCGGGTAACACCAGCCAGAGTCTCCACTACCGGTCGAGCCGGTCCGACCGGTTTGGCCGAATATGGGAATCGGGTACACGGGGAACGGGAACGACCCCGCGTCCCCATCAAGAGTACTACTGCCGCCATGGGAGGATTTGCATGAAGTAGCTTTGCCGAAAAAATGAATCGACCAGAATCCAGAGTCCCCACCGGTCGAGGAGGTCATATGACCAGCTTTGCCGAACACGACTGGGTAACACCAGCCGGAGTCTTCACTACCGGTCGAGCCGGTCTGACCGATTTGGCCGAATATGGGAATCGGGTACACTGGGAACGGGAACGACCCCGCGTCCCCATCAAGAGTACTACTGCCGCCATGGGAGGATTTGCATGCAGCAGCTTTGCCGAAAAAATGAAGCGACCAGAAGCCAGAGTCCCCACCGGTCGAGGAGGCCATATCATGACCAGCTTTGCCGAACACGACCGGGTAACACCAGCCAGAATGTCCACTACCGGTCGACCCAGTCCGACCGGTTTGGCCGAATATGGGTATCGGGTACACGGGGAACGGGAACGAGCCCGAGTCCCCATCAAGAGTGCGGCCGCCATGGGAGGATTTGTATGCAGCAGCTCTGGCAGGACGAGTTTTGATGGAGATGGGACGACGGTTCGCAGCTGGTACGGCGTTGGTGTTGCTCTTAAGGGATGTCAACGGCGAGAGCGTGAGTGGGGAAACAGCTGAGAGAGCAGAAGAAGCCATGGCTAACTGCTGTGTGTTTGGTCACGTTAAGCAGTTTCTTTGGTGTTATTGTGAAGAATTAGTGTCTACAACTAAGGTATTTATAGTATCCATGCCACAGTTCTTAGTGTTTGGTTTGTTGAATATATGGCCAAAGAGACTGAGAGCAGCCATTAATTTGTAACGTTGGTTTAGGTTTTGCATGGTTTGCATGAGAAGTACGTGGTGAATGGTGATGGTGTGAAGTTGAAGGGAAATGAATGAAAAGATCTGAAAACAGAGATGATGAGTGGCCTGTCGTGGTGGTATATTGGTAGTAATAAACTTGTATGTGGATTAATTGAGATGTTGGTTGGTGTAATGTGTAGTTTAAGAGGAGTTACAGGCTTATGGTTGCTCGATTTTTAGTACCGATAATCGAACCGACAATTATTTCCCGGTTAACTGCTTGCTATCGGTTCGACTAGTGGTTAATTAGTTTGACGGTTCACTGCTAACCAATAACAACCTCTACACATGTGAAAAGTTTCTTTTGTTTTTTCCAATTTTGCAATTTCCTTTCAAATAATACTATATCATCGTTTCAAATAATTCATAAAACAGTTTAACTATAATCCTACATTGTTAACATTATTGCTTGGCTTATTTTTAGGAAATCTATACAAACATATGATTGAAGAATGAGACTTGGACTGACCCCAAGAAGTATAGGTACTAAAATGGATGAGGGAAAAGTATAGGTACTAAAATGGAGAAGAATGAAATTTGGGCTGACCACAAGAAGGCGCGCGCGAACTCACCTTTCCCTAATTCCACAGTCTCTCTCTCTCTCTCTCTCACTGCTCGGGGTCCTGAATCCCGATCTTCAATCCGCCGGTTCACCGACCGATTCCGGCGACCAACCCGCCGGATGAAACAACGACGGGAGATGAAAAGCGTTGAGGAAGAACAGACCCTTTTTTCGGCGAATGTAGGCGCACTTTACTCTGATAACATAGTATATCGATTGCTGAGTATAGTTTGCAAATTTTGATACTCTGCAGCTTTAGGGTTCTTTTTGATTGATCGAATTTCTTCAAATTCCCCCTATTATGTATGTGTTGTTTCTAAAGATGATTTTATCTTGTCTTCAAACCAGAACACTGATTTTTATAATACAAAAAAACCCCCAAATCACTGATAAGCTTTTTCTCACTTATGGTTCATTCTCCATTTCAAGTAGCTCTCGACACTGTCCAACCCACAGAGCTCCTTCACAACAGGCATGGTGGCAGGTGCAGCCAAGTTGAACATAGCGTGCGAACCGTCGAGGCCGCCCCAGGTATGCAGCTGTTTTCTGGCGTCTTTAATGGCTGCCCTTGTTGCACAGTGAACTGATGATGCTAGCAGCAAGGGTGGTTCACCGGAAGCTACATACAAGAAAGAAAGAAAGAAGTTAACAAAGTCAGAATCTTTAGTCAAAACAATTTGCATACTCTGTGCTGTAAGTTTCAAGTCTAGATGGGTTTTTATGTGGAACTGAAATTACTGTCTGTTTGTTGTTACCACGGCTTTGTTCATTTGATTTTTTTAAGAGGATCATCTACCTTTTGATGACAGAACTCGGTTCTGGTGATGTCCACTGCTGAGGATTTCGACGTTGAACTGTTTGGGGATGGTGTCTATGGTTGGAACCTTGTATCTCCAGGTGCTGTCTGCTGTGACTAAACCTTCCGAGTTCGTCTTGTACTCTTCCAACATGAAGAACCCTATTCCCTGAACAAAAGCTCCTTCAATCTGCCAGTGAAAAAAGACAAAGTAAGAATGATTTATGACCTCCAACGCCATGTGTTCTTTAAAGATTATAACTTCAGTCTATCTATGGAATATCTGTGTGTTCATGCTTCAAGAACCTAACCTGTCCCATGTCTACTGCAGGATTCAGACTTTGTCCACAGTCATATACGAGATCTGATCTCAGAATTGTGGTTTCACCTGTGAGAAGATTTACCTCCACCTGTTGCGTATATAAAAGATGTGTAAGATGGATTTTTGCAGCAAACTTTTCTAGCAGCAGGCTGAATGTATCATATATATCATCTTCTCATGCACAAGTTTTGTATGAAGAACTCGGCTTCTAGACAAACTTGCCTCGCTTACTGCTGCACCATAGTTCAAGTAACGCGTGGTAGCAAAGTCTGGGACATAATAAGAACTTGCACTTAAGTTCACAGAAGTCATATATGCCTGCATTTGATCATTTAATACGATTTAGTGAGATGGTGGGATTATCTTTAGTATAGAAAAGCAATTGGTTTAAGTTATATGAGATTATCTGATCTGGTTTACCTGGGAAATGAGCATCTCCCATCTAACCGAACCTGTTTCCTTCTGCAGCTTCTCCATCAGAGGGACCAGTCTCTCAACAAGAAGATTACAACAGAGTCTGATTGCTTCACAGCTTGATTCAGATTTCGTGCTTCCAGCGGTGATTCCTCCTTGGATTAAACTCAAGCTATCAGCTTGAATCACCCTTACCCTCTCCAGTAGACTGTCCTCGCATTTTGTAGAACTCAGACAAAATGCAGCCATTTGTTTTACCTTTGTCCAAAGCCCTTGACCAAGTTCTATCCCTCCAACTTCCACCACAATGGATCCATCACTCAGAATGCTTACCTTCCCAGGAGTTGCCATCCCTCCCGCTTCAAATACAATAGGCACTCGAGAAATCCCTCTCTTGCTCCACAAGTTACATCTGTTGAATTTCTCCACCATTTCTCTCCTTTCATTAAAGCTTGAGGATCTGGCTACCCTATCCCATATTGAAATCAAAGTATACTCGTGAGGCTCTCCACAGATTCCATCATAGAACAACTTGAGGCTATCGTGCGAGTGAAGGTTCACAGTTTTCACAGAATCAACGTCCAAGGAAAGGGTTGATGCTACTTGTTCCATTACACTATCTGCAATGAACGATCCTTGGACTTCCCCAGGTGCTCGCATTGCTGATTTGCTGGAGTGGTTTGTCTTGCATAACTTAATGTCAAATGCCAAAGCACCGAAGTCATATTTTTTAAGTGCTCCCACCAAGTGGATTGGAATGATGGGACTCACATCTAAAGAAATTCCAGCATTTATCAGGACATCGAGTTTCAGAGCTGTGATCTTCCCATTGGATTTGAAACCTACGCTGTATGTTATCTTCATCGGATGTCTTCCTCCTGCCATTATCATGTCGGTCTTGCGGCTGACGTATGTCCTGACTGGTCGCCGCAGCACGTGTGCTGCTAGTGCACATGCTGTAGCTACCTGAAAAACATCAAAGAAAACCAGTTTTTATCTGGTGGGACACTGCTGGAAACGCTTTGATAGACTTGCGGGTTTAATAGCAATTTGGACAAAGAACTTGCTGCCTAGCTTTTTAGGACAGTGAGCTCAGTACTAAAACATAAAATTGAAGGAAATGATATTTCTTGGCTACGCCATATAAGCTACTCACTGGTAAAGATTTGAAGGCCTTTCCACCAAAACCTCCACCAACTCTTCGTGTGATTACACGCACATTATGCTGAGGAAGACCAAGACACTGTGCAATGGCTGCACAGGAATACTCAGGACATTGGGTTGAGCTGTAAACCACCATGCAGTTATCTTCATCCGGTATAGCGAGCGCCGTCTGGGTCTCCATATAGAAGTAATATTGTGACTCCAATTTCATCTGTATGACATACATAATTCATCACAATTTCTTACTTGACCTCAGGGGAGAAACATATCTTTACTTGATCATTATTTCCATGTTTTCTAACCTCGGCATTGATAAGTCTGTGTTCAGCTTCAGCCATTCCTCTCGTTATATCACCAACTGGTTTTGGTTGAAGGAAAGGAGGGGTATGGAAGAAGCTAGATCTCTTAACAGCCTCTTCTACTGTTAGGATTGGTGGTTCAAGGCTCTCTGTGTCATAATCTACCACAACCAGGTTTGCTGCTGAATCTGCATGCTTCTGTGAGTCTGCGACCTGAGAAATCCCATGTCACATACATTATTTAGCCATGGAATATGATGTTTATACGATATCGAGGGCCAAAAATTGATCATTTACCACAAAAGCAAGGCGTTCTCCAGCACACCTAGTAAGTTCATCAGCAAACAGACTCTCACTCTCAAACATCGTCTTGGAACCTACATTCTCGCCATCTTTGGGTATGTCTTTGTAAGATATAAGTGCAGCAACTCCATCTGGTAGTGGGTTGGACTTAAAACCTATATCCTTCACTCTAGCCAAAGGCTTGGTGCTACAGACAAGTGCTCCATAAAGACAATTGGGAGGGGATGGAATGTCATCCACATAAACAGCTTCACCTGCATTTGCTCTGTGATCAGTATTCAGCAAAGAGATGTGGGGAAAAAAATATGCTAGGGCTCAGGTTAAGCCATAAAATACAGACCAGAAGCTTGAAGTGCTGCTCCAGTTTTTCCGATTGCTTCCCCTACAGGGCGATTCTCTTTGCTTGCTTGGAAAACCTGTTTTCCTGATGATAACAGAAGAGAGGACTTTCCATCATGACAACTTTTCTGGGTTGCTTCAGAATCCTCATCTGGAGCAGTTGAATGTCCATTGAGCCAACCATTAGAGGCATTGCCTTTGAAAGGGTCTGCCATGAAGGAGCTAAGGAAGTTGAAGAGAAATCCCACAGCCAGGCTTGATCTGTATTCAGGATTCGAGGCACCCTCATCGGATACTACAGTGCTCTTAACTAGTCCTATAGTTTCATATACAACTGCAGGAGTTACTTTCTTTCCTGCCAAGAACTCTTCAGCGTTCTTCACTCTAATTGCATGTTTTGTTCCATATGCACCAAAGGCCAACCGACACGAACTCATCACACTTCCTTCTGAAGTTTCAGAAATCTCAGCCATGAAGGCAGCATTGAGATGAGCCAATGCATTACCAAGTGGACGTGGTGAAGCTCGATAAGTATCAAAGGCCAATCTACTACCAATTTGAGAAGCTTTCCATTTAGGTACTTCAATGCTTACAAGGACATCCTTGGAACCCATTGGTGCCCTTTCAAGGAACACTTCCAAGGTGAGCTTTTCATTGATTTCAGCAGTTAGTACCTCAACATAAGAGCCAGCTGCAAGAAGGATAGTGGCGATATCTGAAGGAAAATGCTTCCTTTGGGCCATCACCAGATTTCCACCAATGCTACCAGAGTTTCGAACGAATGATGTAGCAACTTTCTCCATATGGGCTGCTATCTTCTGGTATATTTCATCGCTCTCTTTCTTTAAAGCTTTTATCGCTGTTGAAATTGTTACAGCTGCTCCTAGTTTAATCCCAGTCTCATCCTTCTTGATTATTTTCAGCTCGGGAACATACCTGAGAAAATATGAAAAGTTCCATTTATTGATAGTTGACTATAAACTCACAGGATTTTAAGATCTAAACTGGGAATTCTAACAAAATTTTACCTGAGATCAATGTATCTTTCAACACAACCATCTTTTTCTTCCTTGTAGTATCCCACGCCTGTGTTTCCAACCACAAGCTTCACCCTTGTCTCATCGCCATGATCAATACCCTTCATCAAACTCTGAAGCTCCTTAACATTCCCAGGAGCAATCCATGACGACAATGAACCCCCTTTCCCCTGCCCTTTCAGGAACTCAGGAAAATCACAAACTCCATCCCCTGGACTATACAAAGGCAATATGCTCATCTTATTTTGTACACTATCCCCCTTCTTCCAGAACGTGTTGATCCCCAAATCTTCCATGTCAATATCACCTGCAAAGCTCTTGCAAGCATCTGCAATTGGCCTGTAACCCGTGCAACGACAGAGGTTGCTGGCGATGGCCTTCTCCGCTTCTACTGCAGTCAGCTTGGAGAGACGGTCATCCACAGCCTTCTCGGCGTTGACCAGCGCACCGTAGAATGACATGCACATTCCTGGCGTGCAGAAGCCGCACTGTGAAGCATGGAAGCCAGCAAACCTCTTGTGGATGTTGTGGAAGCCAGTTTTGCTGTTCCCAAGACCTTCGGAGGTCGTGATCGAGCATCCGTTCAAGCTGCAGAGCAGCGTAAGGCACGAACTCACGGTAAAGTCCTCAACTTTGTCTAGTTCAGGGTCGTATTTGGAGAGTAGAACTACACAAGCACCACAGCCACCTGATGATATGATCAAAACAAGTGTAAGGCAAAACAGAGTAATGGTCTAGCTAGTTTCTTCATCATTCAACCTAAACTGAACCAATTAAGAGTGTTGGCAATACTTGGCATGTAAGTCATCATCAACATGTTCATTAAGCTTGAATCGACACTATTCGTAACGAATTCCAGACAGAAATTTCTAACTGCATAGGTCTGGAAATCGATAAGCTTCATGAATCATGATACAGAAACTTGTCTAGTAATAATCATGGACTATGCATTTGTGTACCTTCGCCACAGCTGAGCTTGGGACTCTTGAAACTGGTCTGTGAGCGCAGGAACTGGAGCAGAGTAATCGACGGGTCGTCGAGATTCCGGAGCTCGAACCTCTGGCTGTTGATGGCGAACACCAGGCTGCTGTCGTCTTTACAAGTGCCCCTGCCGTTTTCTTCCATTGATGTTTGATGGGTTCCAACAACTCGGTGGAGAAATGAAGGCTTAGTTGAGTTCAACGCCATGAACACTCCCCTATTATGAGGAAAGCTCAGTCAGTCACTCTGTTGGGAGTTGAATCTTGGAAATCAACAGAGGAGTATCGGGCGGCCACCGTTCGTTTGAATGCCCTTATCTATCTATTCACAACACTAAAAATAAGTCATCCAAGTTTGGCGGGTACCTGTCAAGCGATTACGTAGTGATGATTCTATATCTCCATTGAAGCATCGACCACCGTTTTTCTGGAAGGGAACAGAGTGTTTGACGAAAGATTTTGTTTATTACTAATAAGAACCACGATGATTTGTTATTATGTGGTGGTTGAAATCTCAGCTTTCCAACCACTAGTGCCAGTGATTCTTAATACTTATATATGGCGGATTGGCAGTGGAGATTTAAGGTCACCAGCCAATCAGCCATTTTCTCGAGTTCTTTGGCCTGCGGGGTTTCCTTATCGTGTATGCAAAATGCACCACACGAGTGAATAAGAACTTGTCAATAACCAAAATTCAATGGATGTCGCCTTCAATAATGACGATTAAATTAAGCTTAGTTTAAAACATTAAAACGTTATTAAATGGTGATTTGGAATTCTGTACTTGACATGCTGAACACAAGTGAACATAGGTCGAATTGTCAATGGATGTCCCCTTCAATAATGACGATTAAATAAGCTTAGTTTAGAACATTATTAGATGCCAATTTGATATTCTTTACTTGACATGCCGAAAACAAGTGAACATAGGTCGAATTTTCAATGTATGTTGCCGCAACAATGATGAATGAGTAATGATGTTGCATCGAAAAGGAAAATAATTAAAATTTAGTTTAAAACATTATTAAATGGCAATTTGCAATTCTCTACTTGACATGATGAAAACAAGTGAACATAGGTCGAATTTTCAATCAATATTGCCTTCAACAATGATGAACAAGTACTGATGCATCGAAAAATAATAATGATGTGCATCAAAAAGTTTTTTTTTTTTTTGTATCAGAGCCTGGTTTCGATCCAGGGACCTGTGGGTTATGGGCCCACCACGCTTCCGCTGCGCCACTCTGATTTGCTGAAACAAAAATCATACACCCATTACATGATTAGTACTGATTTTGTTAACTCATCTTTCAATAATGTGTTAAGTGCTTGCTATTTGCTACCTCATTAATATTTGCATTATTTTGACATACTGGAGATGAAAATTTCATCTCAAATACATCGAGAGCGCCAACAAAGAAAACAATACAGCGTGCATAATTGCATACCATTACAGAAGTTTCATTCTCCTAGACACACCCAAACCAAACTACCGATAGGAAAAATATGACAAACACAGAGTGTTCCCCTGTTGTGTTCTCCTACTTCCCACAACTGACAAACCTTGTTGGTTCCAACTTCAAAGACAGATAGCCGGTGAAAGCATGCAGAGTTCAAGCTAAGGTTCATATGCAGCCACAATTCATCATCTTCTGCGGCCACAAGAAGTACGAGCTCCAATTCGGAAGAGAATCTAGCCAGTCAAGACAGCATGGCTGAACATACAAGGAGCGAGTAGTGACAGTACGACCAGAAGATCGGTCATGCTTAAAACAAAACACTAGAACACAGACATCAGCTTTCAGTTCTTCCTGCCAGTTGAAACAAGTCCGGCTCCATCTGAAACTAAGCTGACATGGACGGCCCATTCAAACCCGTGCAAAATTCAAACCAAATCCATAACTCAACCAACTCCAACCCACATTACCGGAAACTGCCATAATCTCATCCTTCTCCTACTTGACAGCCAACTGATGAAGATGGTCAGATGGATCAAGTGACTATTTTGCTATGCATCCCACGAATTCATTAACAATTATAATCAGTGACCGTTTCGTTACTAACCTTAAAGTTCAAGGACCATTCATGTCCTTAATTAACCACAAATTTCAAGCGTTTCCTCCCAAACTTACCTCGTCGACTGCAGAACCATAGGCTTCAGTGGTGTCGGTTGGAGGATTAAACAGAGCTTGCTGACGAGTTCATAGCGTCGGAAACAGGCCTGCACTTGGGATTATCAGTATCAATAACAAAGAATCTAGATGAAAATAACAACTAACTTGGGTCACAATTTGGAAGGGAAGCTGACCTTCCTTCTATGTTCCTCTGTCCAACCTCAGAGGGTTCTACTATTGTTCTCCTCAGTGGGTGCACATTTTCCACTTTAAGTACCTCTCTACATTGTCCAGTCCACATTGCTCCTTCACAGTAGGCATGACAGCTGGCACCTCCAGAGTGAAGTTTGGACCATACAGGTCGTGGCAACCCCATGACTGAAGCTGCTCTCGGGCTGCTCTAACTGCTGCTCTCGTCGCACAGTGAACTGAAGATGCCAAGAGCAGTGGTGGCTCGCCACAAGCTGCACAAAGAAACAATCTACATGAGTCTTCTGAAAAAGTACTACAATAGGAATCCAGAAACAGTTTTTTTCCTTCGACTTTCTACACAGATTAACTACTAATGAGGAACTTAGATGTGACGGCTGACTCGGTACCTTTGGAAGACAGCACACGGTTCTTGTGATGTCCACTGCTTAGTATTTCGACGTTGAACTCTTTTGGTATTGTGTCTACAGTAGGAATCTTGTATGTCCATGTTCCATCTGAGGTTACTAGTCCGTCGGAGTTTCTTGTGTACTCTTCCAACATAAAATACCCAATACCTTGGACAAAAGCCCCTTCGATCTGCAAAATAATAATTTTTATTTCTTACATAGCAGAAGAAAATGAACATAGTCAAACTTATAACAAGTGGCTTTGAAGTTAAGCCAGAACTGGCGACTTTCCAGGTTTTGCACTAATAACAACTGATGTAATATGTCAAACATCCAGCTTACCTGTCCTAAATCGACAGCAGGATTTAGGGTTCGTCCACAGTCATAAAGAACATCTGATCTTAGAATTCTTGTCCCCCCAGTAAGCAGGTTTACCTCCACCTGCATCACCAGAACATTCATATCTCATATCATTATCCATGAATTTCATCTATGCAAACACAAAAATCCAATCAAATGAAGGCAATCTATCTGTATAGAACTCACCTCACTCACTGCAGCGCCGTAGGTTAGGTAGCGGTTGGAAGAAAATTCAGGGCCAGAGTACGTGCTTGCGGATAAGTTCACAGCTTGCATATGTGCCTGTATTGATCAGCAAGTTTGACATCCAGATACACCCTTAGTCTCAGGAAAAAAAATCTGTTGGGATTCCAATTTCTTAGCACCATATAATAGTCATGGGAATTTAAAGAATCTCTACACATTTTTTTTTTGGTTGAAGTCTCTACACATTTCCAAATAGTTACCTGTTGAATAAGCATCTTCCATTGCACAGAACCCATTTCTGTCCTTAACTTTTCCTTTAGAGGCCTCAGTCTCTCAACCAAGATCTCACAGCAGAGTCTAACTGCTTCACAACTTGACTCAGACGTAGTGCTTCCAGCAGTAAAGCCGCCTTGAATCAAACTTAGAGTATCAGCTTGTATTATCCTTACTTTCTCCAACAAGTCTATCTCTAAAGTATCACATTTGATCAACCCAAGAGCAAATGCTGTCATCTGCTTTACCTTTGTCCAGAGTCCCTGGCCTAGTTCTATTCCTCCAACTTCAACAACAACAGACCCATCTCTTAAAATGCTTACTCTCCCAGGAGTAGGTCTCACTATCACTTCGTGAACTGTTGGCACAGAAGAAATACCTCTTTTCTTCCACAAATTGCACTTATTAAACTCAATTACCATTTCCCTTCTCTTGCAATATTCAGAAGACAGGGCTAACTTCTCCCAGAGTAAACTCAAAGTATACTCTTGTACTTCACCTGAGCTAGCAGGATGGAACAATTTAAGGCTATCATGTGTGTGAAGGTTAATTTTTCTCACACAGTCTGCATTCACTGAAAGAGTAGAGGCTACGTTTTCAATTATAGCTTCTGCAACATATGATCCCTGAACCTCTCCAGGTCCTCGCATTGCTGATCTACTCACTGTATTAGTTTTGCAGACCTTTATATCAAAAGACAAAGCACCCCAATCATACTTTCTAAACACGGCCATGAAGTTTGATGGCATTACTGGACTTATGTCTGTATATATTCCAGCATCGACTAATATGTCGAGTTTCAGTGCGGTGATTTTCCCAGTCGACTTGAAACCAACACTGTAAGTTATCTTCATTGGATGCCTTCCTCCTGCCATTATCATATCAGTTTTGCGATTGACGTATATTCTGACAGGCTGGCGCAATACATGAGCAGCAAGTGCGCAAGCTGTAGCAACCTAAAGCATAAACATTGTTGAAGTGAATTAAACCAATATTTAATTCACAAATAACTTAAAGAGAACGTGTTGGTTTTAGTTTTGGTTGAACAATTTTTCTATGAATCATTATCAAAAGAATAGCTGTTTTGAAAAATATGATTGAAGTGCCTTACTTCCAATTGACTTGTGTTCTGCCGAAATGAAAACACCATAAATTTTGTTTTAATTAAATTGAACATATAGATGTTGATGGAGAAGTAGCTTACTGGCATTGATTTAACAGCCTTCCCACCAAAGCCACCTCCAACCCTTCTAGTAATTACACGTACATTGTGTTCCGGAACACCAATGCATTGAGCAATTGTCGCATGAACATACTCAGGGCACTGAGAAGAACTGTAAACTACCATGCAGTTATCTTCATCAGGCACAGCAAGGGCAGTTTGGCTTTCCATATAGAAGTAGTATTGAGAGTCGATCTTTACCTGCATGACATAGTCACAATTCACAAGTGAACATACCTTACAAGGGAAGACCATCAGAGGAAGAGAATATATCACTAGCATACATAGGAGGGTACGAGATTCTTGGCCGAATCCTTTTTCTAAACATAAAATATTTTTGTGTAAAGGTACCTCGGCGGAAAGAATCGTGTGATCCGCTTCAGCCATTCCTTTTGAAAAATCACCAACTTCTTTGGGATACAGAAAAGGAGGAACCTGGAAAAAGCTAGACCTAGCAAAGGCATCTTCAACTGTTAAGATTGGTGCTTCCACATTCTCTAAATCATAATTTACAATGGCGAGCCTTGATGCCACATCGGCTTCTTTCTGGGTATCAGCAACCTATAACAGAAAATGAACAGAGTGATTGAGTACAAAAGACCAAATTTACGTTCTTCCATATATTTCACATGTATCCCATTGTTTCCTAGATTTAAGTTGATAGAATTGAGGTAACAGAGTTGATGGGTAGGAAAATATACCACAAAGGCAAGGCGATCTCCAGCACATCGAGTAAAATCATCGGCAAACAAAGGTTCAGGTCCAAATATAGTCATGGAACCTACATTCTTCCCACCGTTTGGTATGTCCTTAAAAGTAATGAGACCAGATATCCGATTTGAATGTGACTTAGGGTTGACTTGTATACCCTTTACTCTAGCTAATGGCTTTGTGCTATAAATGAATGAGCCGTGTAGGCAATTTGCAGGGGAGGGAATGTCATCAACATAAACTGCTTCACCTGAAAAACAAGCCAATTATAAATACATCAAAAGAAGAATTAATCAAATCAAGCCAATACATCACCACCATGAAACTGAGAAAGTAGGTAGTGAAAATGCCTAGAAAAGCCATCATATTTCATGCCAAGTAAAGCAGAACAGTGTACTAAGCACCACAAATAAAACAGCCCACAAGTGAGTTGTAATATTGCGTCAAATTAAGCATACACACCAGAAGCTTGAAGGGCAGCTCCAGATTTTACAATCGGTTCACCAACAGGATGGTAATCCTTGTTTAATTGAAACACCTGCCTTGAGGATGACAGCATTCTGGAGTATTTAACATGGTCATCCTCTTCATAATTCTCTTTAGCGCCCTTGGAAGACAAATTACACCTAGAGATTCCAACAGTAGCATCTGCCAGGGGACCCAGGAATTCAAATAGAAAACCAACTGCCACACTTGACCTATAGGCTTCTCTGCTGGTGCCTTCTTCAGGTACCACTGTAGCTTTAACCATATTAATGGCTTCATAAAGAACTCTAATTGTCAACACCCTTCCTGTTAATAATTTCTCAACTTCCCTTGCTCGTATTGCATGTTTTCTTCCATAAGCACCAAAAGCCAGCACACATTTATTTAGTACAGTTTCACGAGAAGATCCACAGGATGAAAGTTCAGCCAAGAAAGCAGCATTTACATAGGCCAATGCATTTCCATGATCTCTAGGTGCAGCCCGGTAGGTCTCAAATAACAGTTTACTATCTACTCTAGAATTTCTGCCCTTTTTCAGCTCCCGGATCGGGATTTTAACACTTGAAAGTACACTTTTTGAATCCAAAGGCGGTCTTTCAAGGAACTCTTCTAAGCTAACCGTCTCATAAGTTGTACCACTTCGTATATTAACAAAAGCACCAGCTCCAAGAAGTATGGTAGCAATGTCAGATGGAAAATGTGCCCTCTGAGCCATGACTAAATTCCCACCTATACTGCCAGTATTTTGAATGAACTTGGTACCTATTTTCTCCAAATGAGCAGCGATCTTCTTACAAACGATATCACCTTCTGAAGGAGATTCGATTCTACAAGCTTCTCTCAATCCGCAGATAGCTTTAGAAATGGTCACAGCTGCCCCTATTTCAATCCCTACCGGATCCTGCCTAATGCATGAAAGTTCAGGTATATACCTTAGGTCAATGTAGGTATCACAGTTCTCAAGTTCCTTATAATAACCGGCACTAGTGTTACCAACCACGAGTTTGACCTGGCTAACTCTGCTGGAATTGATGGTTTTCAACATGCTGTCAAGCTCCAAGAACGCTTTTGGAGTAAGCCACCGGAGTTTCTCTGAACCGAAAAGCAAATTACTCTTGAATTCCGATTTAAAAAATTCCGGCAATCTAGAGATACCTTGTTTATTTTCATACAGAGGCATCCTGCTTGCCTTGGTTTTACAGAAGGAGTTAAACCCTAAATCCTCCATGTCAATGTCCACTGCAAAACTTTTGCACGCATCAACAATAGGTCGATATCCAGTACACCGACAAAGATTGCCAGCAATGGCTTTTTCAGCTTCAAAAGCTGTCAGCTTGGAGATCCCCGAGGCTGATTCTGGTCCATTTGTCTTATCAGCATTAACGAGAGCTCCATAGAGGGACATGCACATTCCAGGAGTGCAGAAGCCACATTGGGAAGCATGAAAACCAGCAAATCTCTCATGAATTGGATGAAACCCATCTTTGCTATTTCCAAGGCCTTCAGTTGTTGTGATTGAACATCCATGTATGCTGCAAAGCAGGGTAAGACATGAACTTACCGTGAAGTTTTCAACTTTACCAACTATGTCATCATACTTAGAAAGCAGAACAACACAAGCTCCACACCCGCCTGAAATACATAACAAGAACATAAATTCAAAACCCAATAGAGAAGATGGAACTTTAATTTCATCCAAGGCACTCATATTATGATACAAAACAATATGATCACTTTGACACTCAGTTATGAGTACCAAGAGTAACAGCAAATCATAAGTAAATCTAAGAGAACAAAGAACCGTTGAGCTTGATTCCCAAATATGCAGAAAACCAGCCTTTACCTAAAAATTCATCCATCAGCTTGGATAACCAAAGCAAACGAAAGTAAAAGACTTGAGTGCAAACTTTTCATTCCGATCAAGCCAACTCAACTCAAGCGAAAACCAGTCCAAATCAGAACCCCACAAAATTCTCAAATCCCAGTTGACGACTTCAATCAAAAACTCGTGAACTTACCTTCACCACAACCGAGCTTGACACTCTTGAAAGGAGTTCTGGTGCGCAAGAACTCGATCAAAGTAGTCGAAGGGTCGACGTCGGAGAGCTCGAACTTTCGACCATTAATAGCAAAAACCAGGGCTTTGCTAGTTCCCGTTTCACTTCCTTCTTCCATTCTCGAAGCGTCGCTCTCGGTGGCAGAGCAAGAGAAGTTGGAGACGGTAGCTGCTGCTGCTGATGTATTATATACCAGAGCCCCATTTGGGTCTGCTGAGAGTTCAATCAAAGAAAAAGATAACAAATTTTCGGTGGGGGAAGCGGACAAAGAGCAAGAGAGAGAGAAGCAGACAGGCTTCTGACTGACTGATGTAACCAACGGTTCAGCGCAACGAATCTTCGCCTTAATAGCTACCCGCTTTCCCGCCCGCATCTCGTTCTCCACCTGGTTTTCCGGTTGCAAGTTGCATGGAATATAATAATGACTGGGATTCCCTTCAATGTTCCATCTCCTTTCCCAATCTTCATTTAATTTTCTTTTGGACCACTCTGATTTTCAGTTTTCTAACATTTTCAGTTTCCAAAATCCAGATATAGTGAATAGATCACTTCTACATTGTAAGTATTGGTACTTTAAAGTACAATTTGAAGTTGCACTACAAATTTAAGTTGTATTATCATAAGAGAATTTAGCCTTTATGTTATGACACAACTTCATAACATAAATGTACAACTTTAGTTTGTATTATAAGGAGACTTTACAAAAGAGTATAGGTACAATCCGAAATTGTACCATAACGTTAAAAGTACAGCTTCAAGTTGTACCATAAAGGCGAAAAATAAAACACCAATGCTTTCAAGCATTGTAAAATTCCTCATAGTGAATATGATAGGTAGATGAGTGTGGATAATCATTTTTTTCTTACTAATAAAATTTGGATGTATGACGGGTGAATCATTACCCGCAAAACCACCAGATATATTCTTTAATTAATCTACATTCAATAATAATATACCTATAATTATTCTCACAAAATGTTTTTTTCACTTCTATACACATCTCAAAATGTTAAATCACAATTTATTCAATTAAATGATAATTATTTTTCATAAATTTTTGTTTGACTTGCAACATAAATTATACGTCCAACCCATAATGGTACAAATGAATAAATGTGAATAATTTTTTCATCACCGATCAAAATCATAAGTGAGTGAATTTTAACCTATAACTCGTACTCGCTTAACCCACTCATTGTTCATCCCTAGGTTCACGCATCACGTTATTTTCATGTGCAAGTAGGTATAAGGCTCGTTTTGCAGGATATCCAACCCACAGCTTCTCATTGGATCTCTCTAAAAACAAAATACAAAGCAACCTCCCAAATTTGAGATGATGTAGCCGTATGCATTAGTCTGTTTTTTAAGTTTGCATAACAATAAGAGGTGGGTAAAGCTCAGTAAGCAAGCATGTAGTGATCACTCAAATTTTAGGCTAATGCAGACAAACCATATGGGCATATGGCCATAACAGTGAATGGCCCCTTGAGCAAGGCATGAAACTTCTTAGTAACTCAGGAGAGCAGGCAGAAAGTGGAAGCAGAATCGCACCATTTCTCATCAGACATCATGGGGTTCTCAAGCTCTGCACTTAGACTGGAAGCAGGACCATCTCGCTGTCCAAATATGAGTAGTAGTAGTTGTTGTTGTAGTTTGGATGTCTCCAGAAGCAGGAAAGCCCAGCATTTCCGTGCTTGGGAGACTTGAGATAACAAAGATGCAATTCTTTCAGGTTGCTCTCAAGCTTCTGGTTTATTGCCATTGAATGATTTTACAAACTCCTAAAATGATCCACTCTTTATCCAGAACCTGAAGCTTTTAGCCAGTGTGTAAATTAGAAAAATAGAGAACAAAATTTCATCAACTCAAAATACTCAAAATTCATCTTCAGCAGTGCAGTAGACAGCTTTGAGTGACAAATGAAGCAAAGAATCTTATAGCTCGTTTAGGGAACATTGTTTAGGACCCCATCTTAATCGTCATTTTTTTTATCGAGCCTGGTGTCGAATCGCCATCATTACACTTCATTCTTAGTCTGGCTGCTGGTCTAGTGATCCCCTTAAGCAGATTATGAGATTGAAGACTACATATGTACAGAGGTAGAGAGAGCTGGAAAGTGCCATTCAAACTACAAATGTACTCTCTTCTAAAACTTTCCTGACAGCAACTGCAAATGCATGATTCACTAAACTGTAAGGAGGATAGTCTACATTTCCTGTATTACCATAACAGTCACGACCATCAGCAACCACATTCAGATCGCCTGTCTTTCCTTCCTGGTGAGTATGTTTCAGAGCTCAAACAAGTGAAATGATCTACAGATTTCCCGAGAAGAAGAACTAAACATCCAAAGCAGCCGATTGAGTTGGGAATCTTTCCCATAGCTTGAGTGCTTGAAGCACGACTCCATAGACTGGGAATTCTGTGGTAGGTTCTATCAGCAGAGTCTGAGAAAAAAGCAGCAGAGAGCTTCTCAATGCTTAGAAGAGATGATGCAACTCCTCACTAAACTTGCCTCCTGAAACCAAAAATTACAAGACGAAAGGACAAAGCAAGAAACTTTACTTCAGGCCTGAGAACCCTTCAACTGGATATTATCAAGACCAGCAAAAGGAAAAAAAGGGAAAGATTGCTTGCTTCGCTACACTTTATCACTCTAAAAGGGTAAAGGTTTCGCACGGTTCAACCAGTAAACCGGGTTGCAAACCTGGTTAGGGATGACCCTGGCCCAGCCAGAAAAAAACAAACTGCTCGGCTAGACGTCGTTTTAACGCGGGGAATAAAAAAAAAAAATTGATGCCAATTGAAACCTTCTTCAACAGTCGAGTCGACTTCTTCTTCCCCTTCTCCTCCGGACAAATCCCTAATTTCATCTCCGATTCAGCTGCTCCCTCACTGCCAGTCACCAGCCCGCCTTCTCGCCGACCATCGCCAGTCCGCCACTGTGTATCTCTCTCCGCCGCCGACACCACAGCCATTCGTTCTCCCGCCGGAGACCAGCTCCTCCGTTCCCCCGACGCTCTTCTCTGGTAAGCCTGTTCTAGGAAGTTGCCCCCTTGCTGTTGTGTGTTAGAATTGAGTTGTGCTGGTTGCTAATCCGGATTGCTACCTGTTTCTGATAAGCCTGTTTTTAGATGGATTTTACTAACCTCGAACAAAGATAGGTTCTTTATGGGGAGTTAAAGTATTTCAAAGGTGATTGATTTCAGGGTCATGACATCCCAGGCCACTTTGTTAAGGCAGACCCTAGAGTGGTCGTGTTACCACTTACCAGTGATTGCTTGCAGATAGAAGTTGAGAATGAATGCTAATGTACCTTTACTTGAAAGTCCTTTCGTTGGCGGTGGGCCAATTTCACAAACCTACACACATTAAAGCTCTGCATTTCAAGTTTCCCACATTGAAATAGATTGCACATTTCAGATTGATGGGGAAGAAAGAGTCTTTCTCTGTTGTCTTGGCTTTTAAAGTAAACTAGTTTCAGCGATTGCACAGTCGTCGGAGCTCCGCCGAAACCATGGGGCTTCTCAGCATCATCAGGAAGATCAAGCGGAAAGAGAAGGAAATGCGTATTCTCATGGTGTTCGTAGCTCTGTTTCCCTCCATCTCCCACTTCTCCGTTTCCAATTTACTCCACATCCGCAGCAGCTCGAAATCTAATCCGGGTTGATTTCCCCAATCGTTTTTTCTTTTCCGCAGCGGTCTGGACAACTCCGGGAAGACGACGATCGTCCTGAAGATTAATGGAGAAGACACCAGCGTCATCAGTCCAACCCTCGGCTTCAACATCAAGACCATCACTTACCACAAGTAAGAACTAATCCCCCACAAACCCTAATGTCAATTTCCACCCCACCCTCTTTTTCTAACTGTAGTCTCTGGAGAATTGCCATTGTTATGTGTCTGCAAGGTATTTGTTGAATATATGGGATGTTGGTGGGCAGAAAACGATAAGGTCGTATTGGAGGAACTACTTTGAGCAAACTGATGGCCTGGTTTGGGTTGTGGATAGTTCAGATCTTAGAAGGCTAGGTGATTGCAAAATGGAACTTGATAATCTGTTGAAGGAAGAGGTAATAATCTAGTTTGTCTCTGCCCACTTTGCTGCTGCTGGCGAATTTCAGCTCCTGGCCTTTGGTATTCATAGCTGTTTGCTGTTTTTGATTTGGCAGAGGCTATCTGGAGCTTCTTTGCTGATATTTGCTAACAAGCAAGACATCAATGGGGCTCTTACACCCGACGAAATAGCCAAGGTACTACTACAAAAGGCCATATCGTAATGGAACTACTATGATCCCAATGCATATTGACATTGGAGAATCTTTCTTTTTCCTTTCTCAGTTTAGTAACCCTGGTTTGATGCCTTTTGTAGGTACTGAACTTGGATAACATGGATAGAACCAGGCATTGGAAGATCATCGGTTGTAGCGCCTATACAGGTGAAGGTCTACTTGAGGGATTCGACTGGCTAGTTCAAGATATCGCCTCCAGAATCTATGTGCTTGACTAATATCATAAGCAGATGTCGACCTTTTGTTCTTGGTTTCCTTTTGTATTTGTGAGGATTTGGATCATAGGAAGTGAGTGTTTTGATCTTAGTCTCGTCGCCTGAACTTTAGCGCACAGAGGCTTCATTTTTTAACTTACTGGACCTTGAGGCGCAACTCCAAACTTGCACTGCTTAGTGCTAAATGAGGTAAAAACATGTGCTTCATTCACATTCCAGATTACAAGGCCCTCTTTATTTCACACTATTTCACACTAGAATCAATACCCACGGCTACGCCGCGGGAACTAAATTTGCATCATAATAATCATTTAGTGGCTTGTTCAATTGATGACAAATTGAGGTTGTATTCTTTCCGGTGGTGTGGATTTCAGAGTAATGGAAGTATGGTTGGCAAACCTTTGTATCATGAGTTTTCATAGTTAATTGCCACGGTGCTCAAATTAGTCAATCTCATAGTCAATTGTTACAGTAATAGTCAATCTCATAGGCAATTTGTTTCTTGGGGGAGAAGGAAATTATGGGGTCGAGAAGAAAATTCTGAGGGAATACATCTCTCGTGCAATGTTTAGTCATAATCTTACAGGCGATGGTTAGAATGGGAATACAAAAAAGCTCCGAACTTAATTCTTCAGCCTTTAAATGGCTTGACTCTTCACTTCTTACTGTGCCATGCTTTTTTTTTTTTTCCAAGAAATGTCAAGAGAAAACCTATACAATCTACCCCGACCCTGCCCAACCCAATACATCAGAGAAGCCAACCCACAAAATCAAAGGCGCAAAACTCTAAAGGGGAGAGTAACAGTGCTTTCTGCGCCACTCTATGGGCAGCACTGTTAGCAGTCCGAGGAACTGCCCTAAACTCTAAAGAAATAGAGACGGAAGAAAGGAGAAGGGAGCAATCCCGAAGCACCGGACCTCCAAAGGAGACAGAGAGAGCACCTTGACGAAGCTGCCGAATCACCACCTCTGAATCTCCTTCTATGATGACCCGAGGCAGCACTTTGGAGACTACAAGGGCGAAGGCGGCCCTAGCTGCTAGGAGCTCCGCAAGATAGGGATCAGCAATACCGGGAAGGAGAGACCCTAAATCCAGAGCCACATGCCCATCTGAACTGCGCACCACAAGACCAGACGAGCACCCAGAAGGACGAACAGCAGCATCAAAGAGGATCTTCACAAAGCCAACAGGAGGAGGGGACCAAGACGAGAGGCGAGAACGGGAAGGCTGGGGCGGAGCAGGAAGGGAGGAAGACAGATCGCGAACTTGGAAAAAAACACTGACGAGCGAGAGACCGGGCATGAGGCTGGACATGCTCAAAGACCACCTTATTTCTAGACTTCCAGATCCTCCATAATACACAAACGTATAGGAGAATGTGGGTTTGGGGGTGCTCAGAAAGCATAACATGTCGCCACCAGAGACTGAAATTCACAGTCGGGGCCGAGGAGATGAAATCATTTAGACCTATGAGCGACCACAATCTTGTGGCCAAGGGGCATTTGAAGAACAGATGTTCAAGACTTTCCGGTCTTCTCCAGCAAACCGGGCAGCGAACTAGACAGTTTACTCTTCTGGTACTTTGAAAACCATAATTTAATTAATTCTAAAAGTCAAAAATTAATTATGACCGTCAGAAGTTAATTCTTTCTATCCCATAATTTGATATATAAACCAACCATAAAGGTTGTAAAGCGCCATAAAAGGACCGCTTTAGTGACTCATTAATCACTTGTAACGGATCATTAAGGACCCAATAACATCAAAGAAAATAACTGATGTATTAAAACCCAAATAAATGGACCAATGAGGCCATTAATTGGTTAAGAGCCAAAGTTAGCTTGCTAAGCTTCCGCCCACTTTTTTTTAAAAAAAAAAAAAAAAAAAATTGCTTTAGTTAATCACTAAATTCTTGTAACGTTTAATCAAAAGGCCATTAAAACCCCAATAACATCAAATAATTGATGTAATAAAACCCAAATAGGGAATTAACGACACCAAGCGTCAAATCAGTCCGAAACGGACGAGTGCAGCCATTAAATGATCATTTTAATGCTCACCGGACGAGCCGGTTCGGACAGGTACGCTTAATCAGGCTTGATTACAGCCTTGATTCGGGTTAATGGTTACCCCAATTGCGCCCCGACAGGTACGCTTATCAGGCTTGATTACAGCCTTAAACCCTCTAATAATGGGACCGAGGGACACTGATTTAATTACAATCAATATCATTAAATAGCGTAACGGATCATCGGAGGCGTCTGGGGATCGGCTATCGGCTTACTCGACGCCGGAGGTTGAACTGAGAATCTGGGTACCCAGTAAAACATCAAGCAAGCAAGCTACGCTTCTTACTGTGCCATGCTGCCAGCAACGAAAGGCAGACAGGAAAGCAAGCCCTCACAGGCAGAACAACATGTTCGAGATGAGTGAAGTGAGAGAATCGAGAGGGGCTACATCACACTGCTGGCTTAGGCTTGGGAACTCCGTATACCTAAAAGCACAAAATGAAAGTACTCAATGGAAGTAAAGATACAACTAACTGATATGTAGCTTTTTTCGTACAAAAGATACAATTACAGAGCTGCATTGTGCATTGTATAATTAGTATCGGCAAGCAAAATCCTCGGTTAGTCTCAGTTCAACAAAATCCAACTAATTTGGACAGGACATCAATAGATTTTTTCCACCACCAAATTAGTCTTTTATCATTCACAGAAACCCACCGGGACTGTCTAATAAAACAGATCGAAGAAAGGAATGAAAGAATGCGAACGCTCAAGAAGTCTGTACCTGATCTGTTGCTTCCCTGTCGTACGAAACCCAGCTGAAAACAATCAATAAATGCGATAAATCAGGGTACAACAACAAACATAAAAGTAACTAACACAAACAAAGGGAGATTATAAACGACAATAGGAATTTGATCACTCTTCTACTAATTCATCAGGACACAATAGATATTACCATACTGAAGAAAATGAGCTGGCTGGTCATAACCAAAGCCAACAAAAACATGTTGAGAACTTTAAAAGGAAAAACATTGAAATTTTAAGAACTGCAATGAAGAACAAATTGAGGAACAAAACAGAAATAGAAAATTATAAGAATCTGTGAGCTGAGAGGGGCATACTCTTAAAGTGGTTGAGCAAATAGCAATTCACATAAAATTATATTGCTGCAACATGACGTCGTTTTAACGCGGGGAATAAAAAAGAATTGATGCCAATTGAAACCTTCTTCAACAGTCGAGTCGACTTCTTCTTCCCCTCCTCCTCCGGACAAATCCCTAATTTCATCTCCGATTCAGCTGCTCCCTCACTGCCAGTCACCAGCCCGCCTTCTCGCCGACTATCGCCAGTCCGCCACTGTGTATCTTCGCCGTCGCCGCCGCGACTTTCTCTCTCCGCCGCCGACGCCACAGCCATTTGTTCTCCCGCCGGAGACCAGCTCCTCCGTTCCCCCGACGCTCTTCTCTGGTAAGCCTGTTCTAGGAAGTTGCCCCCTTGCTGTTGTGTGTTAGAATTGAGTTGTGCTGGTTTCTAATCCGGATTGCTACCTGTTTCTGAATTGATTGAATTGCTGGTACTTGGGTTTGGGAGCATAATCAAATTTTCTTGATGAGTTTCAATAGTTTTTTTAGATGGATTTTACTAACCTCGAACAAAGATAGGTTCTTTATGGGGAGTTGAAGTATTTCAAAGGTGATTGATTTCAGGGTCATGACATCCCAGGCCACTTTGTTAAGGTAGACCCTAGAATGGTCGTGTTACCAGTGATTGCTTGCAGATAGAAGTTGAGAATGAATGCTAATGTACCTTCACTTGAAAGTCCTTTTGTTGGCGGTGGGCCAATTTCACAAACCTACACACATTAAAGCTCTGCATTTCAAGTTTCCCACATTGAAATAGATTGCACATTTCAGATTGATGGGGAAGAAAGAGCCTTTCTCTTTTGTCTTGGTTTTTAAAGTATATCTTACTCTTGTCATGGAATTCTCATGAGAAGAAGGTGATGTTGTCAATGCAGGTTGATAAGTACCTGTGACTTGATGATCAGCCCTCTTGTTTTCTCAACATGAACAACCAGCGTGGCGAAGTACATGTAAAGAAACTGGGTTTTTGTTTTTGTTGTTGTTGTTATTTGCAAGTATGGATGCTGAAAACTAGATTGTAAAGTTGTGAACTTTGTCATTCATTCCATCATTGCGCAGGAAGAACCAACCGTAGCAGGATTCGAGGTCCCAAATTCTCCCGATTCAAGCTACAGCAATCCTTACCCCGGGACCGAAGACGAGGCAAGGGACCCACCTGCAGTCCCACCACATTTGCAACAGACCTTGCTTACCTACCCGGCAAGTGCAGACTCGTCGGAGTCGGTCCCACCTCCACAGAATGTTATTCTGAACCATCTCTACATCGAGAATCGAGAGCCTCCACGATCCGTGGCGGCACTCGGGTTCACTCATCGCTTTAGATCAAAGTACGTTACGGTTGTGCTATACAAACCTGTTCAGAGGAGGGGGAGCACCAGCTCATAGGATGCACATAGAATAAGAAAGGAGGCCTTCATTAGAATGTGGGTTTTATCTCCCTCCCCCCTGGCTCTCCCTCATTTGTTCAACTTGCTTCCTATAGGGTGTGCAGATTAGAAGGGAGAAAGGGGATGATCAGGGAAAGAAGCCAGAAAGGAGAATTTTTATTTCCTCACGACCGAAATGATGATTGAACCTTGGAGGGTTCTTCTCTCAGCTGGGATTGTCAGCTGTTGTCATTAGGGCTTAGATATAGCATTGGATGGTTTCTTACCTTTCTTATTATGTAAAAGAAAGGCAGAAACATACTTTTGTGTGTTCATTCAATGATTTGTCCATCTTGATGGTAATGGCTCTTATTTAGTGATCATATATCTAATCTTATATAGCATTTGATGAGTTAGAAACTGGTCTGTTTCTGTCTGTAACTAGAGTGTTTCTGTTTTGTGTATTCTGTTTCTGGTTTGCTTACTGCTTCCCTGTTCTCATACATAAGTTTTCTACATATTTATTGTCGATTTATCTTTCCCGACAATTTTATCGCGTTTCAAATTTGGTTTGGGATTTCGATTTGTTTCGGGCTTCATCGTTTGTTTTATTTGTTTCTCGCGTTTCGAACTTAACAGAGGTCATGCAGATAGATATCTGAACTACTTCAGATGATCAAACCTAAATTTATGAGAGCTAGATATAAAGCATTGAACGCGGCATGGAGGTTCATCGTGTGAAATTCAAGTTACAATCTTCCTCAACATTATGAATATTGTCTACGACCTTTCTCTACCATGAAAGTATCAGCAATTCAGCATTCTGCCTCTACTAACTCGAATTACTTTGACAACTGTCTTGAAAAAACAATGAACAGAGTTTGCACATAAGGGCATTATTCCTCCAAGAAAAGGTTTGGAATTTGGAAACAATAACAAGGAATATCCTTGGCTTTGCCTAAGCATGAAGCCACAACCATGAACATATCTCCTCCAACCATGAACAATCGTGGAAGATGATCCCCAAAACTTGCTATATAGCTTGCTAGTAATGCAAAAAGGACAGGAATCTCAATTACCAATCCCAAAGAAGCTTGCCATAAGCACGTACACAAAGAATAACACCACCTTAAAGCAAAGAGGATCTCATCGTGTTATGTCTCCCATCCTCTAATAGTTGTGCATATAAAAACACCTACAAATCCTCCTACACATCTTCATCCTATCTCATCACACCATAAAAACCAAATTCCTTGTAGTTTCAAAGTTCATATTCAGAAGCTCAGAGACTATAACCATGGCAACGGGGACGAGGGCTGCTTCTCAACGATCGTACGAAGATTTCGAACCCACCACCGAGTGGAAGCGGGAACCCTCCGCCGATACCTTGCTCGTCTACCTCCCTGGTAAGGTTTTCGCGAATAGTATGCACTCATTTTTGTCCGCGCATGTGTTACGAAACTGTATTGTTATATTGTGACTGTGCAGGATTCAGGAAAGAGCAAATGAAGGTGCAGGTGACTTCTTCCCGGCAGCTGAGGATCATGGGAGAACGTCCGATGGGGAACAACAACAACAACAAATGGAGTCGTTTCAAGAAGGAGATTCCCATTGGATCGAACTACGACACCAATGAAATCAATGCCAGGTTTGACAAAGGGATTCTCTACGTCAAACACCCCAAGCTCATCACTCAGCAGCCGCAGCCTGCCGCCGGCGTCAATAACCAGCCATTACCGTCGCAAAAACCGCCGCAACCGAGACCGGCGGCACCTGTGGTGGAAGCGCCGAAGCCAATTCCACCGCCGCCGCCAGCTGCAGCAGCGCCACAGCCGGCGTCAGGGAGGACGCAGGATCAGAAGCCACAATCCCACCAGCCAGCTTCTAACGGCAAGGCTACGGCGGCGACTGCAGTTCAGCCGCCGGCGCCGGCTTCTGCGCCGCCGAAAGAAGCGTCGATATGGAAGATTCCGCCAACAGAGCCCTCTGTTTCCGGGCCTCCCCGATCTGAAACGAAGAACCCAGAAACGGTAAATGTTCGGAAAAGGGTAATCAGATTCAGCTGCTCTGTTTTTTCCAGCTGTACTGCTGATCACCCCATTTTTTCCCACAATTTTTCAGGGCATGGGAGCAAAGCCGGATAAATTCTCGGAAGAACAGAGGAAGGAGAAAGATGAAAGGAAGACAACAAATGGGCAGAGTCCGGAACCAAAGGCCGACGAAATGAAGAAAGAAGAAGGAGGTGGCAGCAGCAGGGGAAGGATTTCGTCGCCATTGATAGCAAGTGAGAAGTACAAGAATGCAATGAGTGGGTTGGGAATGAAGGTAATGGAGATGAAGGAGAATCCCAAGAGCCTGCTGAACTTGGTTTTCGCTGTTTTGACCGGCGTCGTCATCCTGCTCTACCTCAAGAACGCGGCTAAGTCGCTGCTGAAATTCAAGGGCGGTGCTGACATTGACGATGATCAGCTGCTACTATAACTTCCCCCCCTAGAATCAAAGCCTCTGTTACCGTGAAAATTGACATTGATCGCTGATTTCTTACAATTGGTTTAGGATCACTGGAATAAGAATGTAATCGCTAATGACAAGCAAAATGAGTGGAATTTGTAACAGATTTAACGAAAGTTGAACTCTTTCATGTGAATCAATGGCTGATCTTCATTGCTACCAACTATGTGTATTGCTGGTGCCTTAAGAAACTTTCTTGCAATCAATGGACATGAATTCAGAAGTTTAAACCCAACACTGAAATAAGAACAGAGTATCTTAAGAAGATCAATACTGATTGAGAATTGCATCTGCTAAGAAAATCTTTTGGACTTGTATTGATGGGGTGTTTCGGAAAGAAACGACCCTCCAAAAATTGACGTATGCCTCTTTATACAGCGCGCACACGGTATTCTTTAGTAAAAGGCGAAAGAATAGTTCGCTGTGTGCTCACTGCAAGGCTGCGTGGTTTTGAAATGTGGGACTGCTTGAGAGTTTAAATGAAATTTGGTGTTAGCTTCTCATAAGATTGCCGATGTGGTAGGAATGCTATACAGGGAAGACAACTTATTATTGGGCTTCATCATGATTTGCACTACCCAGCTTCTAGATGGGTTTTCATTTTGGGCCTGTCAAAACCCACCAAAACTTCAACCATGGGCTTTTCCTGCTATCGCCGGTGACTAACATTTCCTTCAATCGGATTTTTCTGATTAAAAAAATCTTCTCCGACGAGAATTTCAGGCTCAGCAATCCTCACTGCCCGTCACCTGGATCGGTGTCGCCGACTCCGGCGAAGCAAAAAGGCGGACCCTTGAAGGGAAGTGATAAGAGAAGTTGGCTCGTTAGCACCTGCTTCTGGTTTTCTGATTATTTGGGTAAATGCTGTTCAACTTGTCTCCTCCTCCGTTCGCTTCGAAACATGATGTACAACTAGGGCGAAATTGATCAATTCTTCCTGTCACAGTAAAATCTCATCAATTGGATTAAGCTATAGCTTTTGCAGCTGGTTAAAGTCTGTGGAGCCTCGCTAGCATTACTGCTTTCTACTGGTGTTTCTCTCTTGCTCGGCGAGAAAGTTAGCATTGGTGTGTGCATATAGGGCCTAGTCTCTTTCTTGTGCTGGGGGAAGTAACAACGCGAGGCTGTGCAGTTATGGTTCTTGATAAATATACGTGTTCTTTGTGCTCTCTACAGTAGAAGAAAAGTTTGTGTTTTTCTGAGTGTATAGAGAATGTCAGTAGAGTCTGACACCAAATCTTGCTTTAAAATGTCTGTATCATATATGTCTTCCTTTAACTTCATGTAGCATGTCTTTAGTTAGTTTTGTGGCAAACGTCAAACGGGGCATGTCTGATATTCTTATTGACATTTTTTTCTGCTAAGCTTGCTCTATTTGAATCGTGGAACATCCTTCTCTGGAGATACCTGTAGGAGAGGGTAAATGAAAGCTAAATGGCTGGTTGATTCGAACTATGTTGTCACTCCCACTAACATCTAGGTAAAAAAAAATGTTTGCAGAGTGGAGTAGTATCTGAGAGTCGGAGAAGCTGTTTAATCTGATACCAAAATGGCAGAGAGGCAAGCTATGGATCAACCTCAACAGCAGCAACAAGAGCTACAGTCACCCTCTCAGCAGCAGTCTCCTCCAAGGGAAGACAACATGATAGCTTGTGTCATGGCTTTAGAGGCTGCTTTGCTTCCTTGCTTGCCCGCCAGAGAGCTCCAAGCCATTGACCGCTCTCCCCATCCTTCTCATCAGAGTAAGTCTATCTGTTCTATTCTCCTTAAAACAGTTTGAGATGCTGCCTGTGGAATGTGGGATCGATTATGGCTTTCAAGCTGTTTCTCTTTGCAAGTTGTTAACAAGTGAGTTTAGTTTTTCAAAGAATCTATTTTAGCTGTCATTCTGCATGTTGCAGTTGATGTGGAGAGGTTCTCGAGGGAGTTTATGGAGGCTGCTAAGAAGCTTCAACTCTATTTCATCAACCTCCAACGAGAAGACCAGCCGACTGAAGTCGAAATGTTGAGAAAGGTATTTGATATGTCTGTTAGAAAATAAGTAGAAAAGCATGTTCCTTTTCACATGAACTTGAGCCTTGGTGCAAATTCTGGTCGTGAATTTAATAGGAAATAGCTGGTATGGAGGAAGAGTTGAAGACAAAGGACGAGCTTATCCATAAGCAGGAGAAACTAATCCAAGGATGGCGGGAAGAACTCAAAGATCAGTTGGAGAAGCATAAGATGGAACTGGAGAGAGTATAGACATAGTACTGAATGAACACTAACATTTGTGATGGCTACTGTCAGTCTGGCACGGCTGAAACTACTACTACTTTGCTTACTTAATCTCATGTGCTAATATAATTTAGTTTGATTTTGATTCTCAAATTGGTCCCTTTTTATTGTCAAGATTCCAAGGATTCTGATAAATGAGCTTTTCATCCAAATCCTGATCTTCATTTTTCTTTTGTTTTCAACTCCATACTAGACAGATTCTGTTCACACAATCAAAACATTTTATGCTTATTGAATGACGAGAAGAACTGGCAGAACAAAGATCGAAATTATGATTACACAATCATACTTTTACAGAAGTTTCTCTCATTCCAAAATCCAAATGTTGATTCTATCATCTAAACTACATCGAACGCGCAAACCCCCCCATCAATTGTCTCCACGCAACTGATACAAGAAACAATAAGTTACATGGATTCATCCCTCAATCCTGTAAGGGTTCTAACTTATAACCCTCTCTCTACTCTTCCACTGAGAAAGGCATGTGATAAATGAAGATCACCATTCTTTTTTACTTCTTGGCATAAGTAATCAGCATGGGGTTTTGCTGTATCTTGAAACTCTGCAGCGCTTGCATTGCCACTGTCGACTGGGCCTCGTCTCCATACTCGATGAATGCAATCCCAGGTTTGGCTTCGACCATTCTCACCTCCTTAAAACCAGGGTACTGCTGGAACAGCATCTGTAGCATCATTGGAGTTGTCTCATTTGGAAGGTTCTGAATGAACAGAATGTTGTTTGGCGGTGCTGGTGCTTCAGGGACCAGCGATCTCACACCAGGATATGGTATTTGTGATAACTGCAACCCAATACGAAATGTGTTAATTGCAAAGGGGAAAATGACAGCAATACAATTGAGAACATAACCTGATTCTAACTCTCACTACTCAGGAAATTATAGAGAGTGAACTTCAATAGAAGGAAAATAATATACATACAGGAGGTGCTGCCCCATAGCCACCAGGATAAGCTGGATTGAGACCCATTGCCATTTGATTTGGATCATGTTGTTCTTTCTTGTTCTTTTTACCTGTTCAATTAGGCGTCAAGATGCATATCAGACAAAGGGCATCAAGTAGGATAAATCTAATTGTGAAACTTAAATGGTCCCTTAAAAATTAAGTTCCACCAGTCCTGTCTAAATCATTCAATAGAACATATAGTCCTTCAGATCAGAGCGTGTCAAGTTTGGTTAACATAGGGTGAAAAGAAAGCTTCAAGGGAGCAAAGACATCCAACCGAATGAAGGGTCCTGAGGTGGACGATGAACACATTCTAACTAGGTGGAGACTGGAATAAGGAGGATAAAACGATACCTTTCTCTTCATGCCTCTTTCGCTTTTCTCGTGGAACAAAGGTTCCATCAGCCTTAGCTATAACATCAGACTTAGTTTTAGCGTACTGTATTCTCTGGACAACATACACAGCAATGTTAACCTTACAAAATATACAGAAACAGAGTACCAACACTACATTTGTTGGAGAATAACCATCCATATAATCAAATTCCACAAGTTCCTACTAAAGATAACGACTGTACTGAAGAAATAAACTAGGAAAATCAGAGGGAAGTAAACTCCAAAGCTAACAAATTGACAGGGCACAGATGTCACTCATCAAATTTCTACTCAGCCCTATCCTTCCATTGACAACAATTTGAAAGAAAGAAAATCCATCTTGAACCGAATGCAAGAAACACTGCAATCTTCAATCAAACCATCCATTATTCCCATCGGAGCTCGAATTAAGGGTAGGGAGAAGGAGGGGAAGACTTTCACATACCATGGGCTTATCATAGAAGGGGAAGGACTGCATTTGCCTCATAGCATTCGTAGCAGACTGAACTTCCTCGAAGACAACCCAAGCTTGCCCCTTGTGCTTCAGAGTCTTGAATGCCAATATCTCCACTATCTTCCCGAATTGCGAGAACACCGCGTGCAGTGATTTCTTCAGCTCTGATTTCACCACAAATTCGAAGAGTGCTATTAGGGCTCCAAAATCTGGGAAAATTTTACACATCCGCGAAAGGAAAAACGAAGAAAAGTTGCGAGCTTTACCGTCGAGCTTGATTTTCTCGTTGAGATTGTTGATGTAGATCGTCATGTTAGGAGTGGCTTCATTGTTGCCTGCAGGTGGATTGTTCGTCTCCGCCATTATTATGCTGTTTCTTTAGTGACTGACCTCCGGCGGGAAGAGAGGGATTTAGGCTGTGAAATTTCTCAGGCGTCTCACTGCTCACCTTGCCCTAACTTTAACTTGTGCCGGTGAGCTCAATACGGGCCTACTAGTTCGGTTTGGAAAAATATTCAAAATAGTCCTTTAACTTAGAGCTCGTTGACACTTTAGACCTCATTAAACTGATTTCATTTACATGCATCCGCTATTTTATTATTTTTCACGATGAATTAATCTCATTCGTTCAACAATTGAAGTACAAGCTCCCTTATTAGGAGTACTCTTCATCTAAGTAAGTAAGGAGTGGCAAAGTCTTTAGAACTTCTTACACGTGCATAAACGGCTAATGAAGTAAGAGTGGACTGCGACAAATTTCGTACTTAGATCAACTCATTTTAGAGAATTCTCAAACTAACAAACAAGACCTTTTCCCTCAATATTTTTATAGGTGGACAGATAGTATACTCGAACATCTTAAATATGTTGCTGCAAATCCCAGAGGATGGGAAAAGAACATAGACTATTGCAGAAGTCTCCACATACAAATGCCTTTTGTAGTAAGCCAACCGCCCATTACCTTAACCCACAAGTCATGACATGCTCTGGCACAGCTGCTTCGAAAAGCAGTATGAAATGGAGCTTTGGGAAAGATCAGCCTTCCTTCTCTTATTCCAATCAATTCCAACATCAAAATCCCACCCTGCGAAAAGCAAGAGCAAAAAGGAATAAACCCATTCAAAAGAAAATAACTTCCTCATCACCACAATATTCTCACATGGAGAGATGTATAAATAGGCAGGGCAGCCATGGAGTTCAATGTGGAGCATTCAGGGAGGAAACAAGCAGCAGCAGAGGTACTTAGAAGATGAAACCAGCAGGGCAGCAACTTCAACTTGGGTACCAGGATTTCGAGCCGACGGCGGATTGGTTGAGAGATGATGCTGAATTTCACACCTTCCTCCTTTACCTGCCAGGTGAGATGAGTGCATTCCCCATTTTACATGGATGTATTTGAAAAGTTTCTTTGTAAGTAAACGAAGTGGCCTGAGGGATGCAGGTTTCAGGAAGGAGCAACTGAAGGTTCAGGTGACATCAGCTGGAAACCTGAGGATAAGTGGAGAAGGTCCCATTGTCAGGGACAACAAAATCAGCCGGTTCTGCCATGAAGTCCACGTTTCATCGACATCGTATGACATTGGTGGGATCACGGCAAAGTTCGAAGGTGGCGTGCTTCGGATCAAACTCCCCAAGATCAAGCAGCGACAGGAATCTGAGCCTCTGAAGAAGCCAGATGAACAAGTGTTACAGAAAGATCAAACGGGCTCAGGACCGAATGCGAAACAACCTGAAGCTAACCAGCTAAATGATCCGAAAGTTTCAGCAACAGGTGATCCTGGAAATGGTAGTTTGGAGGATCACAAGACTGCTCCTCGGGATGCTGAAGCTGAGAAGCAGGAAACAACAACTCAAGGTTCTTCACCTGGTGTAGTGTTGCATTACAGGGAGTTCTTTGATGGGTTCGTGACGAAGTTGAAGATGATTAAGGGGAGCGAATCGGCAGGGATCGTCATGGCGGCTGGTTTGATGGGTCTGGTACTGGGATTTTGCCTGGAAAAGGCTGTCAGGTCGTTCCAGGGAGGAATAGGGGATGCAGCTTCATGAAGAATGCTTTGAAGATGTCCAATTTGGTTTTCAGGAATTGGTTTGAAATGGTGTATGCTTGTAAAGATACTGAGAAAACATCATTGCAATAATAAAATAAATACCCTGCAGTTTTCGGGGACGAAATGGATAAACTGGAATCCAGTTGACTTCAACATATTCAAACTAAACTACAATGTATTGGCATAACTTTGAGTTTGTTGTTGCACCAGCCATTTGTGCCCAGATCCTGATGAACTCAAAATGACTAGCTTAAGAACCCCCTCTTTCATCTTCAGATATGGTCTAATACAGAGCATTTATACTTGGCAGCGAAACCGCAGACTAACAGCTACTAGGTGATATAATTCAACGGGCATAGAAGTAGAATGATAGATACTCTTAACTTCAATGCTAGAGAGATGGAGATGGTGGTCAAAAGACATGAAAGGTAATTATCAAATAACTAACACTATGCTAGTTGATCAGGGAGCTCCAAGCTGATAGCAACCCATCGGTCGTCACCAAATGGCATGACTGTAACTCCTCGAGGGAATTCAATATCTGGGTATGAGGAATAGACCCTGACCTTGTTGAGGATCAACTCACTCCTTGCTTTCTTCGGTTGGCTGGCAATGGAAGAAGGGAAAGGGATTTGCACTGCTGAGTTCACAAGCTGGGAGTGGGAGTAATTGGAGAGCTCTTGCTTCTTTGTGACTACTCCTTCAGAACTCCTTGATGCTTCAGCTGATGTCAAGTTTATTACTTCTTTAACCTCTTCTTTCCAACCTTCAGTTTCAACAGAATCGGGTGCAAGAGATTTGTTGGAAGCGAGTTTCAAAGTGGTGTAGGCAATCTTAGCAGCATTCATCTCGGCTTCCTTCTTGGACTTCCCTGCTTCACCTTGGAATTTCTCTGCACCCACTTCCAAGGAGGAAAAGAAGGTGGGAAGATGTGGGGAACCAGTCTTCATAGTGTTGTAAACTGGCAGGGGGAGCCTTTCTCTCTGAGCTAGCTCCTTCAACAGATTCTTGTAAAACCCAGCTACAGATTCACCCTGAAATTTAACAAATAGAGGGAGAGACAAGCAAGTATTCAGTGAGAATCCTAACAGAGAATTTCAGGAAAAACAACAAAGAGTTAAGAGGGAAAAGTTGGAGGGGATAGGTTGACGAAACCAACATCCTGAAGGACCTCAAGAGTGCCATTTCCAGAATTGAAAGCATTCTGATCGTGATGCCTATCTCTTGGTACTTCAGAACCTGCAAATTGTATGATCACAAGACAGGTCTCAAAAGTTCTGTTTTGTTTTTCCAAACCTGAAATACAGAGATTTTAGTAATTTTTACTCGGAGGTGGTGAAGTGAAGTGGCGGAAGGCAGCTTGGGCAGCTTCATTCTGAGCTTGTTTGAAGGAGTTGCATGAAGGAGGAGAGTGGAAGGAGAGGCCATCGATGGAAACAGAGGCCTTGAAGCGAGGACTGTGATCTGGGCCATCTTTCATTGCAGAGTACCTTGGCAAAGCCCATCTCTTCTTCTGGCACAATTCCTGCAGCTGTGTTTTGAACATTCTTCCAATTCTGAGAAAAACCCACAATTTCTTTTTCCTGAAGAGAAAATGAGTTTGGTTCTCAAGAAGGTTACATTAAATTTCTGCATGCAATCCAAGCTGTGCTGCAATTCTGTTTTCGTTTCCTCCATGCAATCTGTGTTGTTTGAGATTTCCATTAGCATGCCCCAAAATGGGTTCAATTATCATGATTGTTCAGTCATGACTCATGAGAATTGTCACTCCTATGTCATCAGGTGGCAATTTCTTACAAGAACTGGACTTGGGTGAAAAGGCCTAAGGTACAAAAAAAAAATATCATTCCTAAATCTTGCCGTCTTGACAACTAAGAGAAGGACAACACTAAAGACAGGAGCCATTACAAACAGCAAGAACTTTCAGTATTTGACGTCAAACTCAATGATTGAAGGCAAGCCATTGTCATTTTGTTTTTGTGTTCATTCATTTGTCCCAAAAGAGCACACAAATTGTTCACAGTTCATAGTCCCACTATTCTTCCTAGTACAAAAAATCAACAAGGCCATGTCTTTGGACATCTCGCAGCGAACCAAATCAAAGGCTGTCCCTTATACGGGTAAAAGTGAAAGACCATAACAATCTGCTTCAGACAAAATAAATAGATGAATATAACAGACATTTCTGACAAAGACTAACCTCTAAGAAAGAGAGCCAAGCACGGGGCTGAGTCTCCAAGGTGTTAAAACTGCATTGAACTCACCCATGTATCTAGGTGTGCTTGAGATTGAGATTAATAAATCTCATCTCTTTGGGAGAATCAGGTAATCCAACCAAATCAAAACCTCTCCCTTCTGTCAATTCAGTTAAGTTTCAGAATGATGAAGAATCATCATATCATCCGCATCACTGTTGTTTTCCAATTTCTTCTCTGACTCACCAATACATCAGATCATGAAGTCTCCATCTCATTATGAACCATATCAAAACCTTCTACATTTGTCAATTCAGCTCAGCTTCACCAGATGAAGAGCAACTGCCTCATTCATATCGTTATTGTTCTCAACTTTCTTCTTCACCTCGCCAACCCATTATTCTTCAACCTCACAGATTTTGGCCCTGATGGAGACCTGTTAGCCTATCAAGGTGATGCTCAGTCCTTGTCTGTAGCTTTTCAACTCAACGAGCTAGATGAGCCTTGCAGTGTTGCCCGGGCCACTTATATTGACCCCCTCTATTTATGGGACAACTCCACCAAGACAATTACAGATTTCACAACCCGGTTCTCGATCACCACTGTCGGTCTCGAAGGCAACGACTACGCTGAAGGGATAGCCTTTTTCCTTGCTCCAGTGGGGTACCCGATCCCGCCAAACTCGTGTAAATACCTGGCATTGATGAACTCATCAAATTTCAATCCTTACACTCCCAGTCCTGTGGTTATGGTGGAGTTTGATACACATGTGAACACTTGGGATCCGGAAACTGAGCACATTGGGATCAATAACAACTCCATCAGATCAGCAGCTACAACCAAATGGGATAGAGACAACGAAACTGAAGGCGGAATTCAGATCTTGATTACTTACAATGCTACAATCAAGAACCTGACAGTGTTCTGGGCATATGAGAAAAAACCAGTTTTCAGGCCAGAATCTTCACTTACTCATCATATTGATCTGACGGAGGTTCTTCCTGAGTGGGTTACAGTGGGATTCTCAGGGTCAACGGGAGAAGGTACAGAGAAACACTTCGTCAATTTTTGGACATTCAACTCCACCTTAGAACCACGAGTAGTAACACCACCAGAACCAGCACCGGCACCCACACCAAAAGCGACGCTAGTTCCACCCCAGAATGATCATCACCGGTCCAAAAAGTCGCATTTCTTAGTGCCTACAGTGGTTTCTCTCTGTTCTCTTTTGTTTGGCGGTGGGTTGTTTTTGTTTCTACTGATGAAGTGGAAATCCAGGAAGAAAACCAACGGAAAGTCAGCCGTTTCTTTGAATACCGATTTGGAGAGAAGAGCTTTACCAAAGAAATTTTCTTATGCAGAGCTTTCTGCAGCTACAAATGGATTTGCAGATGAAAGAAGGCTAGGTGAGGGAGGTTCAGGACTCGTTTACAGAGGACACTTGAGCGATTTAGACCTCCAAATTGCAGTGAAGAGAATCCATGCACAATCAGGAAACTCCGGGGATCTGTTCATCAATGAAGTGAAGATGATAAGCCGGGTAATACACAGAAACTTGGTTCCATTCATTGGATGGTGCAATGAGCAGGGTGAGTTCTTACTTGTCTATGAATATATGACTAATGGCAGCCTTGATTCTCATCTCTTCGGTAATGGCAGAACCCTGCAATGGAACTTGAGATACAGCATAGCCCTTGGCTTGGCCTCAGCCCTCCACTATCTACATGAAGAGGTTGAGAAATGTGTCCTTCATAGAGATATTAAGCCAGAGAACATACTACTTGACATGGATTTCACAGCAAAGCTAGGTGACTTTGGGATCGCCAAACACATAGACACTCAGTTTCCAATAGAGAGGACGAATCCTGTGGGGACTCATGGCTATGTGGCCCCTGAATACCTGGCAGATGGCAAGGCAAGCAAAACTGCTGATGTGTTCAGCTTTGGGGTTGTGGGCCTGGAACTTGCTTGTGGGCAGAGGAATTACAGAGAAGGTGATCCTTTGCTCTTGGTGAAAGAGGTATGGGCACATCACAAAACTGGGAATATTCTGGATGCTGCTGATGAGAAATTGAGGATGGACTTTGATATTAAGGAAATGAGGTGCTTGTTGAATGTGAGTTTATTGTGTACTCACCCTACTGACAGCGAAAGGCCCTCAGCTGCTCAAGTAATCCAGTATCTCAAGTTTGAAGTCCCAGTGCCAGAGCTGCCTCAGATGATGCATGATCCTGTATTCCCTTACAACTTGGATGCCACCGAAAGAAGAACAAAATAGACTTATGATACAATAATTTGCCATCCAAAATGAAGACAAAAGAACAGATGAACCGATATAATTCATTAAAAGATACATTCTTACAGTTCTGCATCTCATGGAGTCATTTATGTATTCAGGGTCTGGAAAATCTCTTTCCCTGAACAAGATCTGCTTATGAGAAAGACAACGGCATCAGAGAAATCAAGCCAACAATTAATTCAAGGAACAACACACCCTGATAAAACAGGGGATAGAATGAAAATCACATTTTTCATTTTTCAGGGACAAAATCCTTGAATGACATTACATAACCGCACAACCCTAGAAGTGAGAAGAGAAAGAGAAAAGAGGAGAAGAAATGCATTTCTCGTCAAGAGAGAGAAAAACAAGCTCATTATTCCAGCTTTAATACATAAATTTTCTTTAGCTTCACAAACATATTGGAGAGCTTCAGCAACACTCTTCCACCACTTGAGACCAAACTTTCTCACTTGGCCTTTGAAAGCTCAGCTCTCAGGAGCTTAGCAGCAGCAACCATATTGCTGAGGGCAGGTTTGACTTCATCGTACTTGCGGGTCTTGAGACCACAATCAGGGTTGACCCAGAGGACGTGGCTCTCGAGGACAGCAAGCATCTTCCTAACACGGTCTGCAATTTCTTCAGTGGACGGGATCCTAGGCGAGTGAATATCATATACACCAGGGCCAATGCCTGCACCATACTTGACTCCTTCACGGAAGACCGAGAGAAGCTTCTCATCAGATCTGGAGTTCTCGATTGTAATTACATCCGCATCCATGTTGATGATTGAAAGAATGATGTCATTAAAGTTTGAGTAGCACATGTGGGTATGGATCTGTGAACCAACAAGAAAATTTTACTCTTTTAGTTAGTTTCCAGCATCCACACTGCAAAAGCTAAGATCAAATCCACAAAACTTGGTATGAGTTTCCGGAACAAGGGGACAGGGAAGTTATGCTGACCTGGGTAGTATCTTGGACGCCACAGTTGGTAATCCTGAATGAGTGGACAGCCCAATCCAAATAGAAAGCATGCTCCAACTTCCTTAGAGGCAACCCCTCCCTCAAAGCAGCCTCATCAATCTGGATGACATTTATTCCAGCCTTCTCAAGATCCTCAACCTCATCCTTGATGGCAAGTGCAATTTGGTAGCATGTCTCATGCCTAACAAAAGGAGAGGGTAATACATTAAGGTTCTCCACAGAAAGATCTGGAACCCCAAGGATTTCGAAAGTTAGTTGCTTCAGCAACTGTCATACCTGGGCTGGTCATTTCTAACAAAGGACCAGTTCAAAATGGTGACCGGTCCAGTAAGCATTCCTTTCATGGGTCGTTTGGTCATACTTTGGGCAGTACTTGACCAGAAGACTGTCATGGCCTTAGGGCGGCTCACATCACCATAAATTATTGGAGGCTTAACACAACGAGAACCATAAGACTGAACCCAGCCATTAGCTGTAAAGGCAAAGCCAGACAATTGCTCACCAAAGTACTCAACCATGTCATTCCTCTGCATTGAAGGAGATAATTAGAAATGAACATTGAATTGAATATATAAAGTTGCGACCATGCAGAAAAGTGAAAATTAGTAATTAAGTTTCAGTGGTAATGCTTACTTCTGGTTCACCGTGCACCAGAACATCTATGTCGAGTTCTTCTTGGATCTTAACAACTTTGTTAATTTCCTCTTTGATGGCCTTAACATAATCATCCTCAGAAATCCTACAGTTGACAGAAGGAACAGAAAAAGCAAAAGACACTATCAACTAGAGAGAAAACACACAAACTTCTCAGCAAAAGGATAAGGAGCAAGTATGTTCTTTAAAGGAGAGCAAAAGTCTAAGCAACAATGTTCTTACTTCTTAGCTTTGTATTCACGGCGGACCCTCCTAAGATCCATGGTCTGTGGGAAAGAACCAATGGTAGTTGTGGGAAGACTCGGAAGGTTTAATTTCTTTTGCTGAGCAGCCAGTCTAGCACTCACAGCAGTGGGTCGGCGGCGGTCAGAGCCCTTTAATGCAGCAGCCTGTGCAGCAATTATTCAAATTAAAACAAGTGGACGCATTAGCAAGCAAATATACTTCATGACACTGAATTTGAATTGTAAGTCAAGAAACCACTCACAGCAATCTGCACAAACTGATTTGTCACCCTTGGAGAGGATTTTCTCGAAGCAAGAGCAGAAGCATTAGCCGAGAAGAATGGCTGGACAGAGAACAAGAAGAGATCAAGTTGAAGAAAAAAGAAACAATTGCAGGCACACATATGAAAATCACCTATCAAATCGGTTCTCATTTCCATGAAACAGACTCAAGTGTTCAGCTAAAATAACGAACAGTATGAACTCTATGCCAAGTAAAAACAATGAAAATTGCCACGAAATATACCAAAGCACATGAAACACTACCTGATCTTTGTGACCACTAAGTTCCTTGGCCAAGGCATTTACTTCAAGTACTTTTTGAGCTGCAAATGCTAACCATGACTTGATCTCTATATCTAACTTGGTCTCATTGACTAGATCAACGGCAGTGTGTAGAAGAGAACAGGATGTGGAAACAACAAGCTTGTCTGCATAAGGAATATTATGACAAAGCAAATCATTAATCATCAATTGAAAAGGGTCATTATGTTACGCTTCAACTGAAATAAAGACTGCGTACCTTTACCAACAATGCCCTCAAGAGAATGAAGAACGTCAAGAGAAGCAGCAAGATCATTAGCCCAGATGTTCCTTCCATCCACAACACCAGCAAATAGGTATTTTCCAGAAGGGAATCCACCTTTAATCAGATCAATGGTCTTGGCTCCACGCACAAGGTCAAACCCAAACCCAGTAATACCCTTCAAAGATGTGAGAACACTATAGGCCTCTGCTGGAACATCAGCAAAATATGTCTCGATCAGAACGTTCAAACCAAAAAGGGATGTTTCGAGTTCTGAGTAAGCAAGAGTAAATGCTTTCAGTTCGTGTGCTTCAAGATCCATCACAAGCTTGGGCTCATCAAACTGAATCCAGGTAGCACCAGCTGACTTTAGGTCGGATACAACTTGCCTGAAGAGAGCATTTACAATGAGTTTTGTTTAAGACATACAATATGATAAACAAAGCAATGTAGATCAATAAACGACAAGTTTCAGTAAGCATCCACATAAAACAGCATGAGAAAGTCCAATGGCTTACTTGTAAACTGGAATGACTTTGTCTAGCAGGGAAAGAAGAGAAAAGCTCTTATCAACACCCTTTGCAGGTTTCGAAAGCAGCAAGTAAGAAACAGGTCCTAAAAGAATTGGCACTGTGTCGACTCCAAGCTGCAACATAGACAAATTGAAAGACAAAGCTGTCAACTTACAAGTTCTTAACCCAAGATGCCAGTAAAAGCTTCATTGACCCACTAACTAGTTACGAGATAGAGATGGATAGTTCAACCTTGATTTCAGCCAATAATCAGCCTAATTTACTCAAATTCACTTCTTATATTTTCCCAGGTAACTAAGAGATGGTTACGGAAGAAAATAAAAATTCCCTACTCAAATATTTGTACACAGATAGCAACATTCAGTTTTCCAATCTACTATTATCAATAAGGTAGTAAATGGATCTCATCACACCATGATATCCGAGACTTAGAAACCAGAAAGACGGATCCTGTGACCATGTAGAGCAATGATGCATTCTGAATACTATCACCCAGTCAACTTACAGCTTTAGCCTCTTTGTACTCGTCAATGGCTTTGTGCGATGCATATGAAAATTTAACATCTGGTCCCAACTCAGGCACAATGTAGTGGCTGCAGCAAAATGATTCTTGTAAATTACAAAAATGGAAGAAAATGAACAAATAGTGACATCTGACACCCCAGTGAGGAAATAAACACGTACTAGTTGGTGTCAAACCACTTGGTCATTTCCATAGCAGGAACAGAGGCGTTACCCCTGGCCATGGAGAAGTATACATCAAATCCAATCTCACCACCTTTCCAGCCGTATCTAGGAGGAACTGCCCCAACCATTGCTGTGGTGTCCAACACATGATCATAGTATGAAAATGTATTGCTGGGAATATACTTGATGCCTGCTTCAGCCATCTGCTTCCAGATTGATGACCTGAGATCCTTTGAAACCTTCTGCAGGTCTTCAGCACTGCTCTTGCCATCCCAGAAAGATTCCAAAGCAAACTTGAGCTCTCTCTTGGGCCCCATGCGAGGATAACCAACAATGTGGGACGCCATTGTTCTGTGACACCACATGCCATGGAAAAAAAATCAAGTTTCACAAGAAATCTTCAAACAAACATGTGATATGGATACACAATAGCACAAAATTGTTAGAACAGAATACGAAAGAATCATATCCAACCAATCAAAGCACCTGCATAACGTTGGACATTGTGCCACCCCTTTAACGGGCAGAGACAATATAGGGCATTTAGTAAAAGCCATCGACAAGAAATCTTACTAACATTAACGACAATGGGAAGCCATGACGAAAAGGATGAGAAAACTAATAAAGTGAATAACATTAATTCTCACAAGTCACAAGCATGAACAAAGATGTTGATACCAATTTCTAAGAGGAAGAAGAATATATACTATGAAATGCAAATGGCCAATGATCCAAACTGAGGTTATTCCAAAATAGAGTTGATATTAGGGAGTTGGTAGATATGCATACATGACGGAGAGGAATTTGACACGCCACAATACGAGAGAATCATAATCAGCCAATGAAAGCACCAGCATTATATTTTTAATCATACAAGCATGCCAAAAAGGAAGATCACTCCAAGATAAGATATTTACCAACTATATGAGAGCGATTTTCAAAAGGATCAAACTTCTAAGAAATGGATTACTATTTCCTCTTATAAGCAAGAAGAAAAAAAAATTATGCATGTCAACACATTTCAAAAGAAACCTCAAATGTGTTAGAGAGTGGTATAAGATCCAGCATAACCTTCTCCCAACAACTCGAGTTATTGGGAGCAACTGGTTCTTGACATGGTATCAGAGCCTAGAACCGAAAGATCATGTGTTCGAATCTCCACGACCCCCCAATATTAACCGTTGTCTTTCAAGCACATGGTATGGTGGGCCTGTGCAAACTTCAAGCCCATGGGTTGGCTTTCGTTTGAGGGGGCGTGTTAGAGAGTGGTATAAGATCCAGCATAACCTTCTCCCAACAACTCGAGTTATTGGGAGCAACTGGTTCTTGACAAAATGAACACAAGACGAAGAATGCTGATCAACAAGGATCCACCCCGAATTATATCTTACATTGTTGTTTGATATTAAGCAGTCGCTACATATGGTCATATGCAACCACATGATCAAATATATCAGATAACGTGAAATAAAATCGGATACACACAGCTCAAACTGACACCAGTAATCTCACAAGTCCCGGAGCATCCTCATCAGCAAGATCCGAGAAAACATGGAACCCAGAAACACCATATAAATACCCAACGCCAACATCAGATCACAATTCACAAGCAAAATCATTTACGGCGGCTGAAGAAAATCCAGTGAAACTCCATTTACGTTCATTGAGGAAAATTAACAAACACTACGTATGCATGGAACCCAGTTCAAAACAGAGGCCGGCCAGACGGCCAGACGCGATCAAATCCCACCTGATCAAAACTGGGATAGAACAAAGATCGCACGCAACGTAAAGGGTATGCAGAGAGCATGCAAGCGAAGCAGAGGTGAAAGAAATCCGTTACCTGAGGGAAGTGAAGCGAAGGCGAGTGAACGGTGGTGGGGAAGAAGGAGAGACGGGGAAACGAACGGAAATCGGAGATGGGGTGGCGGGGGAACGGAGGGAGAAGGCGAAACTCAGAGAGCCAATGGATTTGCGTCCCAGAGATGTGAATGGCGAGAATATGGGGTTGGAGACTTGGCTCATTTATACTGCTGTTCTTGCGCTCCCTCCCTCACTCTCGCTCTGCTTTCTCTCTCCTGTCTTCGTTTTTTTTATATCCTTTTAGCGGAAAAAAAGAAATAATTGGGGGAAAGTGGAAAAAGAGCAAAAGGGAAACGGAGGGAAAAAAAAGTAATGACTGGCCATTAAACTTTATTGGTATTAACAAATCAGTCCCTAAACTTCTCAACTAACGTTTGGAATACGATAGTGATTCATTCATCTCTATAGAGTTTTGTTAATGATTCATGTCTTGTATCAAGCAAATAAAGTATAACAACAGACACATGAACCGCGAGTAGCTTATGTGGAAAACTCATTTGACCTATGTTCGGTCCCCAATGAACCGCGATTTGATTCTCAATCCATATTTCCTAGCGGGGGAGATTGGGTTGGGTGGATTAATATGTCATGGCAGATCAAGTTTGAATTTATTGTTTTGGATGAGGGATGGATCATTTGTGGATGACTTAGGATTGGTATTTGATAGGCCCAATTCGGATGCTGACTATGCCTTTCGTGCGATGCGGCATGCCTTATTGACATGACGACTAAGCATAAAGTACGAAAAATGAACATATAATTGAAACAACTAACCATTTTGTTATGAAATGAAAAAAGTAAGTGTTCTTTTCGTTATGTTTTAAAGTTGAGTGATTATTTTGGTATATTGACCATCATCTAGTTGCCATTTAGGATATAACCCAAAATATTGGAAGATATAAAGAAGTATGGAGGGAAATAGAGAAGAAATTATTTGAGGGATTAAGTGTAAGGGCTCCTAACAAGACAATGTATTCACCAACCCCAAATTTGAGGAGGCTTTGTTGAACATCTATCACCAATATTTTTTTACGAAACATATTTAGTGGCCTTAGCAAACGTGGAGATTAAAAGAAAAAAAAAATGGCCATGGCTAAGTTCTTGTAGTCTTGTGTCAATTTGGTATGGTATTTAATCATAATGGTCACATCAAAGGGTGTTGGTGGGCAAAATGAAAAGAAAAAAAATGGTGGTTGGCCACTTCTTTGGAATGTATGTTACTCCAATTAGATTATTTACTTTACAGCTATATTGCAATTTGCTTAAATAAAACGAGTATTTACATAAGTTCTCCGATAATTTCAATCTTATGTAGCAGACGACAGTAAACTAGTTTAGAGAGTTAGAGGAGTTTATAAAATTAATTCGACAGAATAACTATGAATGTGGCTCTAACCAGTTCAAGTGTTCAACAAATCAATATTTACATTCAGACCTAGCTACATAACCTTACAAACACTCATTGGATATTTTTACTTGGTTAAAATGTTGATCTTACGAGTATCTTTCACGAGATAAGTATGTAATATTGTTATCTATCCAAGCCACAAAGCTTTAATTGTTACATGTTATTGATATTACATACTCTAGTTTAGCTCTAGATGTTTGGGATTTGGTGTGCATAGAATGAGTAGGTGAAGTAGGGCCAAAAAAAAGTTCACCAAAATGTCATGTGAAAGCCTCTAACAAAAGTCAAGTAGTTGGTGAGTGCTAATGTCTCTATCCATTCATGCTTAGAAAGCAAAATCATCATTCAAATACAAATAAATCAACATTGTGAATAATTATTAGGTCCAAGTAAGTGGATTTCAGAATGCATCGACTTTCAAAATGCACAGCTTTAAAATCCCAGTAAATAGATTACTCTCCCTCCTGGCCAAGGTGACCATTCTATTTCTATATTACATTCATAGCACAAAACACAAACCACACACATCAACTTGGGGATGGGAGGGACTTCCTCAATGCGAGCAAGAGCAACTAGCAGGAGGCTCCGAAGCAGAACCAGCAGCAGCAGCTGCATTGGCTGCACTGAAGCTGCGTTCCCACGTGTCAGATGGTTGTTGGGCGTGGGGGAGGTGACATGGATGTTTCTCCCGCTTGTCGCCTCGAATCTGTTTGAAAGCGTGCTTCAGCACTGGCAGCAGTGCTTCAATACATTCTGCAACTGCATTTGGGTTCCCTGGCATGTTGATTATCTGCATTACCCAACAACAACATCCAACGTAACAGAATGAGTAACGGAAAGGCAAGATTTGATAGGAGGGTCGATACATTATCACTGCTCCATCAAGGTGAAACAATCTGTTGGCACAATTCCCAATGTAACAATGAACTCAAGCAATACACAATTTTTAGTCAGGATCACTCAGGATTGGCCATGAAATAGGTAGTAGTTTAAGTTGTCAAGAAGCGTTACAGCGCAGTTCGTCAGAAGGATTTACATAAAGAATTGAGCTCGAGTGACTTACCAGTGTTGTGCCCCTTATACCTGCTGCAGCGCGTGATAACATGGCAAATGGTGTGACCTGCACGAAAAATTGGAAGCGGGTCAAAACTTCTGTGTTAAAACAAGGAAAAGTACAGTCTGAAACAGAGCGAGAAAGAGAAGTATCAAAGTCTTTACAGTTTCAGAGAACAAAAAGAACGGAAAATGTAGTTTCTTGTGCTATAAGCAATGAGCTTGGTGATTAAGTTGTCAGTTATCACTTTGCTAAATCGATTAATTCTATTGCCCTATAGAAAGATACAGACAGCACAATTTCCTACCTTTAAACTCTCTTGCGTCATTACATGCAGAAGGCCAGGCGTTTCCTTCTCAATCACTTCTTTAGTTGCCTCAGGAGTCACATCTCTTGGGGTGAAGCCAGTACCACCTTCATTTACATTTTATGCACATACATTTGGCAAAAGATAAGATCAAATGAAGCGAACAAAGAAACGCCTATGCCAGGAAATCTGAAATAAGGAATAGAACTGTAAACATGCAACACTCATACCCAGTGTAAGAATGAGGTCCACTTGATCAATGTCACTCCACTTCAGCAGAACATCTTTAATTTTCCCCACTTCATCTGGGACCACAGCGGTTGATACCACTGTAGCTCCTCCTAGCTTCTCTGAAGAGGAATTTACAACCGAAATTGCTCTAGGACCACTGCAGATCTCAACACAATTTTCACAAAATGAGAAACTAGGATCACACATAAAAGTTGATCGACTATCGACAACTCAACTCTGTACAATATGACCGCAAGTCTTCCCACAGCATAGGGCAAGGCATGTGCACGGCTGCACGCCAAAGAATCATAATCAATGAGAATTAGGCTACTGCTTACATATCTTATACAAGCTTCAAATACCAATTACCTACTGAGAATCATTTCAATTTTAAGTCCAGAATAATTTGCTATGGCCAGCTAAATAGTATGATAAACTTTTTTGTCAGCAGAAAGAAAATTATACAGTGAATTTAGAACACTGTAGCAAAGTACTAAGTACAACCCATGTTTAACTTCTTCATGGGGAAATACCAGCTTTGCTCATTTGATTTAGCATCAATTAAGTGATCTCTTTGAAACAACGATTCATAGAGATGTATCCAGATGCAATAAGGAAAAGTCTACACACATGCAAACTGACCTATATGACCATCAAGCGAGGACATTTCTCCTCTTCTTCATGCCTTGGGTTAATAAAGGAATTCCAATGTTTTTCATTACTTATCCACAAGACCATAAGAAACAAAAACAAGCCGAGGCTAATGGGTGCTCTAGCTGAAAGCCTATGCTATGGAGAAGAAATCCTTGTGTCCAAACCTTGGATACTTGTCAGCAGAAAGAAAATAGTCCTGTAAATTTAAAAACATTGTGGCAAAAGAGTAAGTACAACCCATGTTTTACTTCTTCATGGGGAAAACCAACTTTGCTCATTTTGGTTTAGCATCAACTAAGTGACCTCTTTGAAACAACGATTCATAGAGATGTATCCAGATGCAATAAGGAAAAGTCTACATACATGCAAACTGGCCTAGATGACCATCAAGCGAGAACATTTCTCCTTCTCTTCGTGCCTATGGTTATATAAAGGAATTTTCATCACTTATCCACAAGACCATAAGCAACAGCAACAAGCCGAGTCTACTGAGTGCTCTAGCTGAAAGCCTATGCTATGGAGAAAAAATCCTTGTGTCCAAAACCTTGGATATCAGTCTCAAGTAAACTCATCATAATGCTCAGTGCACTAGCCGCATAAGGAGACTACTGATCTTCTCTAATGGGCCTCGACAAAGGGAAATGATAAAATTTAAAGGAGTTCTGCATCAAGTTCCTAGTGGAATATGTGAATCAGGATCTCTAATGACTTCAAGAGATATAATAAAAGAAGTAGTAACCCTCGCACCTTCTGTCAGGCCCAGCACCTGATGCGACAGTATCACTCACTGTTAGAATAGCCACCCTGACCTCAGAAGCTGTGAATGTTTCTCTATGTTTACTTTGAAGGGAAGGAGCTAAATCTACTGAGATGCAACCGTCAGGAATAGCATTACAGCTTAAATCACTGATTACAATGGCCGAGACAGAAGTTCCAGCAGGAAATAATGTTCCTGTTGCTGGCAACTCCAACAGCGCATTAGCTGATTTCATGCTCAAGAGACGGCTGCTCATCTGGGAACCAGTGCTTTCAGCAACAAATCTGGCATACCAACGAAAAATTGTAGTTCATGGATTTTTATATCAAGTGATCGACTTATAAAGATTTCAATAACTACAACTTCTACTATAATATCACCAGATAACTGACCCTGGATTCCCTGATCCATCATTGGTCTTCCACTTGATGGTGGCACGATGAAATTCTGGCCGTACTGGATCGGTCTTCATAGGTTGATTAAGACGAGCATGCACTCTGTTTAAAGAGCATGAAGGGCTAAGAATCTATCCATGAATTTCAATGCTATTAATAATTGCTTGAAATCTGAGTATGTACAAGCGAGAGAACAAAGTTTTAAAAGTCCCAGCAACCTCAAAAGGTGAGGATTTTCCCATCCAGAAAGACGGCGAATCGCTGGGACCACAAAGAGATGGAAGCAAACTAGGCAGCTCACAGGATTTCCGGGTAATCCAAATGCAAGAAGTTTTTTGGGCGCAGTAGTGACAGTTGGAGAGACTTCAGCAAAAGTCAAAGGCTTCCCGGGTCTCATGCAAACCTAAGGATCACACATAGCATAGTCCGAGCATAAAGAAAAATTCGCTTAAGCTAAAAATGTGGGACTTCCCACTGATTTTAAAAGTGGAGAAGGAAGAAACTGAACCTGAGCAATGTACGTAACGAAAATGGAGACTGAGTCGCTATGCTTACCTTGTCAAAATGAACAACCCCTCTTTTCACAAGCAATGGCTTTACAAAATCCTTATCCCCCATGGAAACACCTCCTGAAGTTAAGATAATATCCGCCCCGGAGGCAATTGCTTTATCCAGGACACTTTCAAGTTCTTCTTTGTCATCCCCAGCAATTCCAAGGTCAACAACCTTGCATTGCTGCTGAACTGCAGCTACCAGCAGGGTAGAACGGTTGGAGTCCCTAATCTAGAGAAAACCAATTTCAGTCCATCTTACCTCAACAGCTAGAATAAAAATGTGAAAAATATTGCATAGTTTTGATCAGTAACATCAAACTTATAAACTGATAAAGCTATTAGGCCAGATGAAACCATTGTCAGATTTCACACAGGTGCTAACTTGGGACTGGAAATGGAATAACTTCGGTTCAAGGACAAACAATGCTGACTGAACAACGTTTGATAAGTAATCTGGCTAATCATAAGAACAACAGCAGCTTGACAAAACAAATACCCAGTGACCACAAGGTGACATCTTAGTGCATCCTAGTTTACCATTCACTGCACTTCCCACGTCCCTCAAAATGTAAAAACAAATGGAGTTTTCCCAGACTGACTCCTTTGCGCATTACTCAATTAGTAGTTTACTTAAATCAAAGACATCGACACTTTGCTTTTATGTTCTACTAGAATAATCACGTATACAACTATCCATTTGAAGCAGCATGGGAAACACAGTACCTGGCCTCTGCTCAAACACCCAGTTGTTGGCTCCACAAGTTCATCTCCAGTAGAAACCACAGCAATTGTAGGAGCAGGAAATATCTGAAAGTAACAATCCCCCTTTAGACATAGCCAATAATTAGCAGAACAGAATATTAGAAGCAAAACACTACCTTGACCATTGTCACACCAACAGTAGCAAGTAAGCCAATTTCTGAAGCACCGAGTGTTTCTCCAGATTTTAATACCGTGGCATCTTTCTCTATATCACAACCCTGATAACCAGAAAATTAAATAAGGCTGAATTCAGAATCAGGCAAAAAAAAGATGTTAAATAACCACTAGCCACCAACAAACTTATTTTGCATTCAAGAATAAGGTCGAACCAACTCAACAGTGAATAAACTTCCCAGTAAAGAAGACCGGAAGATAAGTTCCTACACCAGATTTAAATCATCCACGGAGACCCTCCCTTTAAATCTATTTCAACTCAATTTTTCCTCAGTCCCATGCATTCTTGGAAAGCTCCTTCTGTTATCTAATTTATTCTAACAGAGAAGTAGAATGAGATTCAAAAACTATATGCTAGCTTTACAGTTCTCAGAGAAAATAGTGTTTGCTTCGTGACACCAGTAGGTATCAAAGGTTGTCTAGAACTATTAAAATCACAAAGCAAACAGCATACCACCGGACGAATGTCAATGCCCTTTTTAGTCTGCACCAAGATCTTTACACGCTTTGATCCACCTAAATCATCCTCAACTTTTTCAGTGTCCTCAACCTGAACCACTGCATCAGCACCATCGGGGATCGGTCCTGGACAGGAAAGATAGACAACACATGATTTCACCCTCACATAATGCTGCTTAGAATCAGCTTAGCATCTCAACTTCTTTGTATGTGGCAACAGATGGAATAGCTCCTAATTGCATTTAGCTAAAACCTTCATTTGTTCTAGCTCCCAACACACTCAAAGGAGTGCAGCCATTGCGACAAGAAGCCAAGGAACACATTCAGCAAGCCTACAAACGAAGAACATTTCTCTAAACCAACCTCCAGTTGTAACATAAGCAACCGTCCCAGGAGTAAGCGTGACACCAACCGCATCATTTCCAGCTCTCGACTCGGCAATCACCGGATATTCCCCAGGACCATCTGAAGCAATCACGGCATAGCCATCCTGCAATGACCAAAACCCTCGCCGTTCACACCAACAGTGACGAACAAAGCTATTCCTTCAACTGAACCAAAAACACAGCGAAGTTCCATTGGCAGGCAGCGGCATTACCTTTATGGAAGCAGGATAAGGCGGCAAAGGGTCGCGCGCTCGAATGTCCTCCGCTAGAACTTTACCTAGAGCCTCGTGAATAGGCACCGTCGTAGGAGTAAGACGCTCAGCTGCTCCCAGAACAATCCGGAGAGCCTCCTCCGTCGATATCATCGCCGGCGTCGCCAGTGCCGCAGGCCGCTGACGTTGTGTTCTCCGGTTCAGAAAGAAGCCGGGAGAAGCTAGTAGTAGTAAGCTTTGACGGAGAACAAGTCTGCCTGCTGCCAAGGAATAGAAAATGAACTTCTGGTGCGTCAATTCAATCCCATCGGATAGGAACCGGCGGCGGAATCGAAAGTACTAATGAGTCCCTCATTTTTATAGCTTTCCTCCTTTAGTCCCCAATAGACCGAGTCGGTCACGGACTCAGTTAAAACGGAATAACCCGCGAACTCGGTTGGAGGTTAAAAGAGAAGAAAGGCAGCACAAGATATCGTTAGTTACCTTCCAATTTTAAACCAAGAGAGGGGAAAATCAGAGAGAGGAGGAAAAACCCTAGCAAATCCCACATTTCAAAATCACCAGCACCGACGAATTCCCTCTCTCCCATCAGAGATTCCTCTCCAGAAATCCACCCAACCGATTTCAAACGGCAGCCGTTCAATTCGTCGCTCCAATTCGATGGCGAAGCCCGACACGAGCCCCGTGCTGTCGCCGACGTCGTCGCGGTCGGTGACGCAGACGGTGAACGGGTCGCACCGGTTCGTGATCCAAGGCTACTCGCTCGCGAAAGGGATGGGCGTCGGGAAGCACATTGCCAGCGACAATTTCACGGTCGGAGGGTACCAGTGGGCCATCTATTTCTACCCCGACGGCAAGAATCCGGAGGACAATTCCGCTTACGTCTCGGTGTTCATCGCCTTGGCCAGTGAAGGGACCGACGTGAGGGCTCTGTTCGAGTTGACGCTGGTTGACCAGAGCGGGAAAGGGAAGCACAAGGTTCACAGCCATTTCGATCGGTCCCTCGAGAGCGGCCCGTACACGCTCAAGTATCGCGGCAGCATGTGGTAAGTTTCCCTTTTTTTTTTTTTTTTTACTTGACATTCTTTAAGGGACTTCGAAAAATGGGAGCTTGATATTTGTTTTCCGGGGCAGTTTTTGTTTGTTTGGGATGGTCGTTGAGCGTCCTGTGGTCTTCTATGTAGCTCTAGGTTAGCATGTTTGTGAGCCGACTGAACAATGGTTGTTTTGGCAGATTTAACTGTTTCTTGTTAAGGCTCTCGCTTATTCTAGATGATGAGATCTATGGCTTCTTGGAAACCAGATTGGCTGAGGTGATTTGAGATTTGAAGGATAACTCTTTTGGCATGTTGCTTTTAGTTTTTAGGAAATTGCCTTTTATGCCTGCTTAACTGGGCAGGACTCATTTCTCTTAATATCAGTCTGCCACACCATGTTTTTCAACCTTCTCGACCGAACTTCTTGTTGTATAAGAATGGGATCAGGTTTCTTTCTCTTTGATTACTAGCAGAGTTTGGATGGGACTGTAGCTTTTATTGTTCCCAGTTTGGTGTTGTAGAGGTCAGCTGGGCAGTACAATTTGTTGTTCTCCTGGGAATCCATGTAACAAGGAAAGTAATGTTCTAGCAGAGTGGTGCACATGATAAATAGGATTTCCCTGAACATTTAGAATAGAACTGGGATAAGATACGAATTTGATAATTGGTTCACTCCTCATTAATATTAGTAAGAGTGCTACCATGTCTCAAAGTAAAATAAATTCTTCAAATGCAGAGCTTCGATACTGTGTTTGACAAGATTTCCCCACCAAGGCGACAGTTCATGTTGTGGGGGCTCAATTTATGTCCATGCATTTTGGATCTCATTATTCTCACAGGAATTGAACTAGTAGCTCTATATAACCCCTGCCTTCTAGAAGTTGATAGTGCTTCCAAGGTCGGAAGATATATTATAAAGAAATAGAGATCACTTTTATACATGGTAGACTTATAGAAAGTGTGGAATCAGTTCATATAGCTATTTCAGATAGTTCCGAGTAATGTTTCTATGATGGTCACTCCATCTGGCCATACATTATAAGGTTACACTTGGCGGCCGCTCTGCTTATGGTTAATGTGGAATCAAGCTAGGTCTTTCACTTCTATTTAGTGAATAAATTATGCTCTCATGAGTCATGCCAATCACTGGTACCCATCAAGGGAAAACTGATCAGTACCCAACTTATAATTTACTGTTATAAACAGCAATGTGATCCATTTCATTCCGTGGTTGAAATTTCTGACATGTCTCATCCAAATCTGTTTTACAGTTTTTTCTTGAAAATTTTACTAGTTCTTGTCCTGTGTGCCTTTCTTACTGGTCCATTTCATTCTATGCTGACCCTCTTTGGCTTTTTGTTGTTGTTTTTTTTTACAATGGGCTTTTTGTTACTGGCAAGAGTGTCAGGTGCCATTTCTTGGTGCTACAGACATGCTCATTTTTCGATTCTGTAGCTTGATGGTAATTCCTTTCTTTTGTTCTGTAGGGGATACAAGAGATTTTTCAGACGCGCTATGCTTGAGACATCCGATTATTTGAAGAATGATTGCTTAAAAATCAACTGTACTGTGGGAGTGGTGGTGTCTGCTGTAGATTGTTCCCGGTTACACTCTATCCAGGTTCCAGAGTCTGATATAGGAGCACATTTTGGCACGCTTCTCGAGACTATGGAAGGTTCAGATGTTACTTTTAATGTGGCAGGGGAAAAGTTCGAAGCTCACAAATTAGTATTGGCCGCTAGATCTCCTATCTTCCGCTCCAAATTCTTTGACTGTGCGGAAGATAGTGAAGAGATAGTCATTACTGACCTAGAGCCCGATGTATTCAAGGTGAACGCTTATGTTATGCTGTTATCATGTTTTTGCGAAAAAGCTGAATGCATGTGCTCTGTTGTATAACCTTTTTTCTTTGTCTGGATACAGGCCATCTTGCACTTCATTTACCGCGACACGCTTACTGAAGATGTGGGTAATACTGCATCAAGCTCGTCTAGTCTATGTTCTATATCAGAATCTTTGACAGCAAAGTTATTAGCAGCAGCAGATAGGTATGGGCTGGATCGGCTCAGATTGATGTGTGAGTCTCATCTATGCAAGGATATATCAGTCGCCTCAGTTGCTAGGATTTTAGCCTTGGCGGACAGCTACCACGCTACAGAGTTAAAGGCTGTTTGCTTAAAATTTGCTGCTGAAAACCTTGCAGGTAGGTGTCTTCTTCTCAGTGAAAGTTCATTATTGTTAGTTGGTTGGAGTTCTTAGCATTTGAGTTTCTCTTTTACCTTTTGCAAGGGCCTCCTTTCAAAAGAAACCATGCTTATTGGTGTGTAGAATGTAAGGAGAGAAATAGTCTCATCTGTGGCTTCAGTTTGAAATCATGGGGTGGACGCTCAGAAGCGTTGTGATATTAACCTCTGAAATATGCTCAATTGAGCTAGAAGTAACACTGCTAGCTATTTACACTGAACTATTAAGAGATGTATGCACATTGAAATTTCTAATACTATTTACATGATGCATAACTGAAGGCATTTTTGTTATGTCATGTTGGCTGAAGTTATAGTCTTATAGAGATAGGGCTTGAGAGCTCATCACTTTATCTCATTGACTTGGCGATTTCTGTTATTCCATCTCATTCTCTTTTTTGTGTTTTCCCTTCTGCAGCCGTGATGCGTTCTGATGGGTTCGAATACCTCAAAGAGAACTGCCCGACGCTGCAGTCAGAGCTGCTGAAGACGGTGGCGGGATGCGAGGATGATTGCAGCAGCGGAGGTGGGAAGTCACGTAGCGTCTGGGGCCAACTTTCAGACGGTGGCGAGACCACCACCAACGAAAGGAGGGTTAGACAAAGAACCTAGCGAATTCCGCTGCTAATTTGGTGCCTTTTTCTTTCTTTTTTCATTTCTTTTCTTCTTCTGTGCTGTAAATGAGCATTGTTATACAAATGGCGGACCGCACCCAAGGTAGAAGAGAGTGATTGTAATGTGGAAAAGGATAGCGGTGGTGAGATCGATATCATCACGGTTTGCTTCCCTGTTGAAAGGACAAAGCCTACATATACTTCTGAGAGCTCAATTGTGGACAAACGCTGGAATCTTGAATAGCCTATATAGCTTTTGTTGTATAAGCAGGTGTTGGTACCACTAATTGTTCCTTAAGTAGATCAGTGACACATAACTCGGGTTTCTGCCCGCAATTCTTATGTCTGCCTTCCTGGAGTAGCATTGCTAAGTTCAATTTGTGTTTGCAGTGGAGGAAGGCAAAGAAGTGCCACTTCTCCTTTTTCTTCTTCGTTGCCTGATGTATTGTGTTCTATATCGCATTTAGGTATTAGGCTGACGACATACGAACCTTACTGGTACATGTCTCTTTATCGAGAAATGGCGAAGCTGTACATACAAAGGTTTTTCGGTGAAGATTCTCTTGATTTTCGATGCGAATTATTGTCCACGCTACTATATGGTATCGATCGAAGTCGAGTCGAACAGTGAACTCTAGCCAGCGAGCTAGTAAGTAGTAACCTTTCTTTCAAATCAAATCTAGATTTGCGAATTCTCCTCCCTTGAAAATGGAACGTTCAACACCTAAAACCCAAACCCCTCCCCTTTTTTTGCGCCCTTTCTTCTCTCTTTGTTTTATAGTTCTTCCCTTTTCAGAAATCTACAAAAGAGATAGCTTTGCTGTCGCTGGTCAGCAAAAGTGCAAAACCCAAGACCTGCAA